>OZ012644.1:15586679-16786679 GCA_963942575.1 Priocnemis perturbator | reverse complement strand
CCGACGCGTGTCTCTCACAATTACTTCTGCACACATCATATATTTATCGTATGCAACGCTCGACCGTATTATCTCTAATCATTGCGCCAGTTCGGATCGTAATGTCTTACTTTCGAAACGCGCTAAATTGGTCGGACCACACATCGCGATCAATTCACGATTTTCTTCGTCAACTCCCAGCATTTTCGATACTTCCTGATTCTTCTAATTGCGATACACATATGCGCGCGACGGAATGGCGCGTCAGAAACTAAATCCACCGACTCGTCAGTGTATCGTATTGCGACATGTGGCCGAACGGCAAAGAAAAAAGACGGAGAAGTCGTAGAACGTCGAATGCAGGGTATCAGTGTAAGGAGGAGCTCGGTGTGTAACGAGAAAAAGCAAACAGGCGAGAACACATTACCCCGAGAGAGCGTCACCCTCGAAACCCACAGACCTGATCAGGTTCATTCGGTCCCGGCTTGAAAAATAATATTGCCCTGGTAAAAGGAGGATCTCTCGCGCCGATGCGATGGCGGGACGAAAGACGTCGGCGCTGATTTTCTTCCCCCCCCCCCCCCCCCCCCTTCTCTCCTCAGGCCTCTTGCCCACGCCGCCGGCGAACAGACTTCATTCTTGGTTTACAAGCGTGTGGTCTACAAAGAGGTTGCCACGTTGTTAAAATAACCGCAGAGGCCGAGCCCCGCGCAAACGAAGGCGTATGTTCCGTAAACGCGCGAGTGTGTACCCGTGCGTATGTGATTTCTCTGTTCCACGCACGTTAGAAGTTGTACGAGCGTATGTTTAAAGTACGACCGCGTATTCTGTGTCACCCACACTTTCGCATAACCCGCTCGCGTACGCACGTGTTGATCGGCGAAGGGAAAAGATGGGTGTGCGAGACCGCGGAAGATGCATTTTCACTTTGCGACGAAGAACCCGACGATTGACTCGCGTTATTTCGCGTTAATCGATCACGGTCAACATGTGGAAAAGACGCTTGTGGAACTTTGATATTAATTAGGCGAGAGGGACGGAAATTATGAATACTAAATTCTCGTCTGGTCGAATTATTCCATCGATGCTCTACATCAGTGGTGGCCAACCTTTTGCATACCATGCGCCAATTTTTTGGCAGACGGGTCAGATGCGTCATGTAACTCCAGCACTTTTTATACCATCTTACGTTTATAGTTAGGGGTTGGTAAATAGAGATCAGGATAGAATCTGCTTCGCTTAGGGGAGAAAAAGGAATAACTTAATCACGCAGTTAAATTAATTAATTTACGCCAATTTAATGGCGTATGTTTAATAATCTTTCTAATACAAGTATGTTTATAGACATATATAACTTTTTTAATTGATTTAATTAAAGTATGTAAAACAATATTTACTACAGCACATAAATATTACTTACGATTAATGAAACTTTTGAGCCTGTTTGGATTTCGCTAGTTTTTTAATGTTTGGTGTTAAATTTGTTACTGAGAGCAGCAGAGAATTCTTCAAATTTGAATCAGTTATTCGTGACCTTGTTTTGCTTTTAATCAAATTCATTGATGAAAATGCTTGTTCACATCTGTATGTCGTTCCAAAGCGACATATATAAGTTTTTGCAAATTTCCTTAGCTCTGGGAAATGTTCACATGGTAATGAACGCCAGAAATTAATTATGTCAGAAGCATTTTGATCTGGAAAAAGCTCATCAAATTTTATTTTTAAGAACAGAATAACAACAACAGAATAAGTAGGCGCAAAGATGCAATGCGTCACTTGTAATTATCAAATGCGCCACGGTTTGGCCACGCCTGCTCTACATAGTCTAGATTGCCGGACAAGCACAGAAATATTAGGATTTCGGGCGATGTAATAAAATCGACCGACTCCAAGCAGATTGTCACTCTCGTTCGCTGAGAGTCCCTGCGACTCGCCGGTCGGCGGTCGGCGGTCGGGCGGTAACGTAAGAAACTTTCCGAAAACCACAAAGTACGGCCGTAAAGTTGAGCCGCGTGCGCGCACGTCACGCGCCTTTCACGAGGTACCGTCGTACGCGAGCGAGCGAGCGAAACGGAACGAGCACGAGGCAAGCTCGCGCGACAAAGAGAGCAGCGCCGAGACGCACATATCCCGGCGTAGCGTCTGCAAGATGAAGCGAGAAAGACGACCTCTCGACCGCCGCTTTCGACATTTTTTGTCGCTCGTGTCCCTCGTCGACGTCCTCCTGGATGTGACTTTTATTGCGTGTACTGACGTAAACGCGCCGTCAGTTGCGAGGGCGGCGGGCCTCGTGTCGTTGCGGCTTTATCTCGTTATGGGCCTTAAAAGCTCGATTTCGAGGTCCGAGACAGAGGACGAGAGCGGGAGAGAAGGCGCGCGGGGAAAATAAGACACAGAACCGCCGCCGTACAATTCGTAATCAGTGAGCGTTAGCGCCACATGTGCGTCCTTCCGGTCTCTAATGCAGCTGGGCACCCGGGTTAGGTAGGAAGCGCTGTCAGGCTTCGGGACGAAAAAGTAGAAGGGCTCCTGTTACGGCGTTAACGCGCGGCCCAAATACGGCTGGCACTGCATCTGGGGAACAACCGAGCGAACGAACGAACGGTTCCTGACGGTCCGCGGCCGACTTCTTCCGCCGAAGCGCGCGTTTACGTTACAGCGTCACGCGCTTTTCATTCCGCCGATCGGCCAACTTGTTCCACTCGTCCCGTCTAAGTCTCACGGCGTCGGCGTCATTATATGGCTAATGGCCTTCATCGAGTGCCACTCGGCGTTTTTCACGGAATTTTCTTTCCGGCTCACGCGACAACGTGCGTAGGCTTTGACTTCCTAAGCCGAATTCAAGTATCGCTGGAAGAAGAATTTGAGAAAAGATTAGATAGTCCAGACAGATAGAGATAGAGAGAGAGAAACCGCTCCAGACGAAAATCGCAGAATCGATATTATGAGATATTGCGAAAAATAAATGAAAACCAATTGATTGTGAGACCCCTGAAACAAGCCTCTAATAAAAATAAACGTCCTCCATTGTTCGGTCGTCGTTCCGATTAAATTAGGAAGAACCGAGTCAAGTTCTGCCCGATGACGTGGGGTCATGTCAAGAAGTTGTCATGCCAATCGAAAAATCGCGATCGACATCGCGGCAGAAACACGACAGACGTCCAGATAGCACGACGTCCCGCAAGATAACGATGACGATTGTACGAGCATATTTGATTTTCACGCTCATCTTCAAGAGAACTCGAAAAGCCCGACAAGCAGCGAAGGAAGTTTAAAAGAGTTGAAACCCGCGGAACGAGTGCGGCGGCGGAAAAAAGGAGAAACGGCGACAGCGTACGGCCGCAAGCGCGTTGTCGCTTGTCACGGAGAGCTTGTCTCGAAGCTGCATTATCTTGTCTCGCTCGCGCAATTAACGCCGCTTAAGCGGGCGCGTTTCACGAACGACTGAACTCTTCGCGCGTCGTTTCCTTCTCCCGCTAAGCTCGTCAAATCGCACTATCCCTGGCTCGCTCCACCACCGGCCCGTCATTCGCCCAGTGATGATTGGATATTGACGCGTGGGTCGCTTCGGGTCACGTTTAATTTCACTCGGTAGAAATAGAAAACAGTTGGAGGATTGCGCCGTTTGTTTGGCCGCTCACTCCGCCGCGCCGTATCGACTGACCAAGGTCTCGTGATATATTCCAGAAACTGGCCCGAAGTCACTCGGGAAAGGTGAAGGTCGGCGATTTTAAAGTGCACCTAGTACTCCACGAGACTTGCGTCGGAACGGACTCGAATTATGCGCAGTCGATCTTCCCTCTCATAAATCGAGTCGGGCCTCGGGCTGGATCGAAGGGAACGGGTGAAGACGTACGAGATTCTCCGCGCTTTTTGACATTCCTCGCGTTCGGAAGGTGGCCATTGCGAGTGGAACCCGACGAGGGTGTCGAAGAGTAGCAGTAGGACGATGGCCGAATTGCTCTCGTAAAGTCCAAGTCGGCGGGGTGTGGGAGCGGGCTGACTTAATTTATTTCGGTGGCGAGAGTGCCGATATCGAGCGAGCACGCAGCGAATGGCAAGGAGAACGAGAGAACGAACGGGCGACGGGAGCAGGAAGAGGAAGAGGAAGAGGGCGAGGACGAGGACGAGGACGGGGGAGAGAAAGAGAGCTGGCGCCTATCGATTATGCGGGGACTTATTACAGCGAGAAGTTACGGGGCCGAAGTACCGAGTGGCCCTGAAAAAGGATGGGTAGGCGAGCGGAATGCCTCCAACTTCGGTAATAATGAAATTCACTGATGTGTATGATTGAAAACGTGGAGACCCATGGAAATGGCTCTGAGAGCAGGGGAAATGGGTTGACTCAGGGGACGACGGAGAGTGGCTAGGCCCGGGGGCTAGGTGCCGATGGCGTGGGGTAACGGCAAAGACATACCATTACGCCCTATTACGTCATGGTAAATTCATCGTTCCGATGTTTGGACGCCGCCACCCGTTCGCTTTTCCAAAATTCAAGAGCACACCTCCAAAACATCTTGATTCTCGCATATACCTACGGAGTTGATGAGTTAATAATTCACGCATGGAGCTATAAATAATCGGACAATTAGATACTAGGTGGCTGGTTTGACGTAATCGGCGACATTCGACAGCACCTTATTAAGTAAGTAAATGAGCACAAACGTTACGGCAGAATGTTTGAGAAATATTTGGAGTTTGTTGTCCGCATTGCTTCACCAGTCCGGAGGGAAGAGTAAAAACGCAGACGCTTGATTCGGAACGACGTTAACAGTAGATAAGCAGATCGTTAAGTATCTTTTCGCGAGGCGCGCGCGCTCACGAGCATGAGTTCGTGACGTCGGCACCGTTGAGCTCGCAAAATGCGCCGGCGTTCGCCATTCTCCGCACGAGAAGTCGTGTCTCCGTACGCCTACGCGGTTCCAACGTGTCGATGCAAACAATGGTGAACACGAAAGTCTCCTCTCGTCGTTGCATAACGTCATTTACCTAGTTTTCGTCCCGATCCAACTCGTCGCTACGTTGTTCTACAACAGATCCCAAAGTAAAATGACTACGTAAGGATTGTCGGACGTTCTCTTGACGCGCGGTCAGATATTGATTACATCTTACTTACCATGAAGCACCGTTACGGTACGCTTATCATCTAACAGCTCACCGTCTAATTACACTTTCCCCGCCGAAACTCTGCCTTGAGTTTCGACAGCTCCGGATGAAACAGTTTTTACCGGCCACTTGATGCAGGGAGAGCGTCACGTGCCTGTCGTTTTACCGTCGAACGCGACAAAGGGAGTGATCGAGTCGCATAATCGAGACCCGAAAGGTCGAGCTGGCCATTCGGAGGCAGCCATCGAGGGTGGCGTTCGATTCCGAAGTAGAAACGAAAAAGGGGAAGGCCGTGGCAGTGTCTTTTTTTCCAGCTTGGCTATTGACGTCCGCTGCAACGGCAGCGATCCGTCACATGCTGATTCCATTCTCCGCGTAACTACAATCGGGCCTAATAGGCGACGATACAATCGTCCCAGAAGGAAGGGGTGGAAGCTCGAGTACGGAGCGGGTTTGGGGTTCCGCGTTGGGGTCTTGAAAGCGACCTGCTTCTATCCTCTCCTCCTCTCCACCTCTCCACTGCTTTTGTTCTGTTCTTCTTCCTTTTTTTTTTTTTTCCTGTTTTCTTTCTTTTTCTTTTTTTTTTTCTTGTTCATTATTCGCTCCCGTAGAAGTGTCGAGCGTGCAGCGATGAAAAAGCAGGGCGAGGGAGAGAACCGGGGACTCGGAGTCGAGGCCTCGGTTCGAAAAGGGGATAACTGCAACGATGCATTGTGTCTCTTCTTCCGCCGCTCCTGATTTCGCGGTCGACTTGCGTGGCGAATTTACAAAAACGCGATCTCTCGACGGCTCCTCCCTGGGTTTCGCCTATTCTCTCTTTCTTTCCCTTCGCCTCTCTGTCCCTTCCTCTCTTATCCCGTTTTTTTCTCTCTCTCTCTCTCTCACGTCTCACTCCTAACAATGTACTCCTGCATCTTCGTTTCTCGCCCTCTTGTCCGTTAACATTTTCTTTAGCTGTTCATCTCTCTCTCTCTCTCTCTCTCTCTCTCTCTCTCTCTCCCTTTCTCAATGTTGGTCTGTCGTTCACTCTCCTTTAGGTCGTGGCCCTGTTAGGTTCGTTTGCCGTCTCTTCGACATACCGATCCACGATCCTCGGTGCAATGCGTATGGAACGAAACTGCACCGCTTTGCAGGACTCACGTATACACTCGTCCCTTCACTCGCCTCGTTCGAAGATGTATGTATACGTACACGGTATGCATCGTCCTGCTTTTGTCACGGCCCCTCGATGACACGTTAAGGTCATTGGTCCGGGAACAATAAACCACCGTGGAAAATTGCCTGTCGGTCGAATCTTTTTGTTAACGGTAGAGAACCTGGGACCCCGATTTTCACGAGCACCGCACACGACTTTGTTTTTCTTTCTTCACGAATGTCGATGACATAAGTGTCGTAAGTGATCGAAACGACAGTTGGTGGCAGCCGGAAAGGATAACTATAACCGAACCGATGATCCGACTACGTTACATACGGCTCACTCTTTTGTCGAGCTTACGTCAAAACGAACAAGTCGCTCGATTTCCCTGGAGTAAGGGGTGCTCTATGTGGGCGCGAGATAAAGGCGCACAGAGGCAAATTGGTGTGCGCCACCCGCGAAGGCTGGTGAGAATGAAGAAAAACGAGGAAGCCGGCGCGCGAGATTTCTCCCCGGCTGATGACGAACGACAATTACATAATTGCTCGTCGGGCCGAGTCGTCAGCTTTATGTAACAGGGCGTGGCTCGCTCGCGGTCGGCTTATTTCATTCCGCCGGATAATGCGTCTTAATCGAGGGAATTTACGCAATGCGAACGATTTAATCCGCATCCCCGTTCTCTCCCTTACCGCGCCGCGCAAACCTCTCTCCCGAATCTTTACCGTTAAATCGACACGGCGATCTTTCACCTGGCGCGCGGCACGCCGACGGCGTAAGAGGAGAAGGAATCCTCCGGAATCGGTTATTTGTTGTTGCGAGCATTGAAGCGTCGCTCGAGTGGGTCGCCTCGGGGTTTGCCTTCGTTGAGAAAACAAACTATGAATCTGGCCGGGTACTCCACCCGGGTGCGCTGAGGTAGATGAGAGGGGAAGTGAGAGAGGGAGAGAAATGAAAGGGAGATACAGAGAGTTCCTGAAGGGGACAGCGCACAGGGATTGCAACGGCATGTGATTGGGTCCATTGAGGGGGTTTTGAGTGCGGCGACGATCCTGCCTCTCTGCGATCGTGGGAGAGAACGAGAGGGTGTACTCGTCTCGCGAGGAGCCTCTCCATATGCTTCGGCTGGATCACTGTCTCCCGATAGCATACGCGTCCTCGAGTGTTTCGATTCTGCTCCCTGTCCGATTTTCGCACACTCGGGATACGCGATAAGCTTGTTTGCCGATTAGTCATTGTGGTTCGAAACAAGATTTGATCGGGTTCGTTGGACTTTCCCACGTATTAACTCTGCTCGTAAATAGATTTCTACCTGCGTGAAATGTGACGCGACGTTTTGTCAAAGTTGTACCCTAAGGAACATGTCTATTTGCACCATTATCATTGTTACATACCGTGGAGGGTAGTTTGTGGTTTCCATGGATATTTACAGGCTTTTTTTGAAAACGCTTATAGATAGACTTATCAGTGTTGACTCGGTTAAGATTAAAGAAACGTCGTAATTGCCAGGTGTTCACAGTGCTCAAACCGAGCCAAAAACCTAACCATTTGAACTTCCATTTACACACCGGCTCCATTCACGATTCCTCAAGCTCTTGCAACCCCTCCGCAGTTGGTCTCGCCCTCTCTCTCTCTCTCACCCCCGTTCGCCTCGCCAGTATTCTCGCGATAAGAATGAAACGCCGGGCGCACAATGAAGGTGTCGTTGCAGGAAATTATACAGCAGTTAGAAGAGCGCCTCTCTCTCGGAGCAATTGTCTCTTAGATCGGCATTGTCTTCTCCTGAACCCTCTCTCTCTCTCTCTCTGCCACCCCCTTCTATCCCTCTCCTCCACTTCTCTCGTTCACTTACACCTTCCATCTCCCCTTCCTTCTTCTCTCTCTCTCTCTCTCTCTTCTCTCCCGGGAGCCTAACGAACCGCTTGTCTGACACTGCGGCGCACAATGAGAGATCTAATCGTGGGTAAAGTACTTAATATCTTAAGGTCGGGCGAAAACGTCGCAGTGAGGGGTGGATGGAGTTTGAGAAAAAGGGTACGGTGCAGCGGAGGCGGTAGGAGAGGGAGAAGGAGAACACTTTCAATGGCGTGTTAGTACTTACGATGCACCGAAGATCCTGCGACCATTAGCAGGAGGAACGAAGAGAGAAGGAGTGAGACGGAGCACCGGGGAAGAGTAGTGGGTGGAGGTGAAAGGGAAGGAGAGTTGGAGAAGATAGTCAGAGAGGGTTGAGTGTCAGGCTCCTCGGTTACTGGGTTGAATCCCTCGTGTCAGGATATCTGATGAAGAGGGCGCCTCCGGGTGACAGGCAGTCGCGTGCAGGAGTTGGGAATAGACGTGAAGGTGCAGGTGCTAGGTACTCCTAGAGAGATGGGAATATGGAAACGCCTCGTGACCTTGATCTCGAAGACCCGTCGACCCGTCGACCGCGCTCCCGACGGCGCTAACATAATCGGAGGGATTTACGATTATGGCGAGACGCGGTCGTTGATCGTAACGAGATAGCGTAAACGTGGCTGTACGCAACGCGAGCACTGCTCTCGCGGAAAGAGCCCGCCGGCGGCGTCGCATCAAAATTTCGTTTCTATTATTAAAAGGGAACGTCTCATTTCCAGATGAGAAGCTTTGGGTCCTTTGGGATATAGTTCTTAAATATGATATTGTTCTTAGTATTCGGTGCTAGGAGACGGAGAGACTAGACCACGGGTCGGCAACCTGCGGCTCGCGAGCCACATGCGGCTCTTTGGATGTGAAGCTGCGGCTCTTTAGTTCCATACGCAAATATTATTTAGTGATTATCAAAAAAAAATTGTTTACTTAAACAGTAAGTAATTATCTAATAATGCCATATATATATTATCTAATTTGTTGTGAAGAACACTACTTATATATGAATAAATAGATTAGTTTGTTTTTATCAAAAAACTTTATTTATGCGAGTACTATTTATTGTCGGCAAGAAAAAATTTGGTGGCTCTTTAAAAACTTCGAAATTTTGTAAATTGTAATTTTTTACTCTTCCGACTCTAAAGGTTGCCGATCCCTGGACTAGACGAACCTGTCGAACGAAAAATGATATATGCGAATTTCGTAATAAAGATGTCCAATTGTAATAAGTCTAGTAAGGTATTGAGACAGAGAAAAAGTAGGTTATTCTAGGCCGAAGAAAACTATAGGGGAAGAGGGAATTGAACGGCGCCGATTCGACTAAATTCGTCCTAGCCGTCGAGAGGGCGCGTATCTCGCTTATCGTCGACGTCGCGTCCGCACGGACAAGAGACGATCGACCCTGCCCAGTATATTCCGCAGTTACGAAATTTTGCAGGGTAGACTTCTCGGACGGGAATAGAAGGCATTTTGTATCGGGCTTCAAGAGCCAATTATAGCGTCGCCCAAGACGAAGAAGCGAGGTGGGTTTTCTCTAGCAAAACGGCACGAAGCCGCTTTGATTACCGACAGTCCGTAATCACGGCCGAAGCGGCTAAAGACAGAAGCGTGGAGAGTGAGAATCGACTCCGAGAACGGTTAACGACACCGTAATGAAACGTTTCTTCGCTCGCGCTTAATTACTCGGACGTTCTCTTCCTCCTTTGTGGCGTCTCGCGACCTGGCGATCGGTACCGTCCCGGCGTCCTCCTCATCGTGCCGCGCTACGTGACTTTCATCGTCAGCTTCGCAAAAGCAGATGCGTTATTCGCGGAAACGAGCGCGGAGATGAGGGAGAGAACGACCGGCTCCCGGTGTCTGATTACAAGAAGAGGAACTGGCCGAAGGTGGAAAGTGGAATAGGCGCGCGGGGAGGATGAAGTGAGGAGGTGAAGGAATACGGAGAGGTGGTACGAGAAGTGGAGAGTGCGAGAGGGTAAAGATGAAATGGAGAGCGAGCTGTGGGGGAAAGAGAAGAAGAGAGAGGCTTGGCGAGAGAGACAACAGTTACGCCGAGTCCGTCGGCCGTGTACACCTGCCGCTTCGCAAATGAACCCTTTGTCTCTACTCGCCGAGTCATTAGGTCCGCGCCGAGGGCAGCCGTGGGTTTAACTAGTTGGCTAACCGAAAGTAATAAAAAGCGAAATAGCGAGAGTAAAACAAACCGCGTACGATGTACCGGTAACGATGGCCGATGCCAGTGTCCTTCGCGCGAATATGATCGAAAGTATTCCCCCGGGGGCCTCGGTACTCGTTTCGACGCTCGCTTTCCAGGCGTGATCGAACGCATCGTCCGATTGGCTTGTTAAAAACCGTCTGCCATGTGTACACGTCGTGGTTGTCGTTGAAAGCGTCACGAATAATCTTCATTCACAGGCGCGTATGCAGGACGAGCAGTGAGTTGGATATTTTACGAATGCGATTTGAAAGACTGTTCGCCACAGAATTCATGGCCATTTGAAGATAACGAAAATTTCGTGCGACTCGACGCCGAGGTCGATTCGGAAGGGATGCGGAGTCTTCTTCAAAAGTGTCTACCCGGAAAATTCGAATGGCTCACCCTCCCCCGTTAGTCTCGGGTAGACCTGGTCATACGTTATCGTCCCTGTGGCTGGCGGAGAAAACATTTCCTGAAAGAAGCGACGCGAGGTCGTTTCGGTGAAATAACCGTTTGTACTTTGCCTCGTGTGCCTAATGCCATAACCATAACGATACGCCACGGAAAGAACGATGAGGGGAGGGATGTATGAGATGACAAAGAATGCTGGAGACGAGGGCGTCAGATTCTATATTCGCAATCGCGGAACTGTCGGAAAAAAGTGGAGCTTACAATGCGAACGTATATCGTCATTTAGTTGAGAATTTCTGCCCTCTCGACAAAATCACAGCATCGAGCATAAGGTCCACGAGGCAGAGTAGGTTAAGAAACGAGATGACAAGTACTCAAAGGCAGTATTCGTAACATCATGATACATGGAAAAGTGAATAACGACGCATAATGGGTGTATTGTGGTAGAGAAAAATTCTCCCGATAATTTGCATAGGGAATAGGAGGAAAGGTCGAAGATGCACTGCTCCATTGTATTGAATATCGGCATTCTCTACGCCACATTGTCTTTCCTTATGCAGCCGACGCTTCTTCTTGTCCCCGGTCTCTTTTTTAATATGTCCCCCCGCTGCGAAAGAAAAGGACAGGCCGACACCCATCGCGTGAAGTATGAAATTGAAGCTTAAATATTCTATGGAGTGTCGACGGTCAGGGTGGCTTTTTGATACAGTTATATAAAGCGTCGTTACAACGACGAACGACGACGTTATATTGCCATTTTGCCCACGCCCGCGGTGCAATCTTAACTTTATTAACGGCCAGCCCCCGGAAATACGGAAATACTCCCTCTCGTTGTCGTACCTTCCACACCCCTCGACTCCTTAGAAATCATCTTCGCTTCGGCGTGAGCACGAAAAATTCCATACCCGCGTCACCACACGCGCGCGCACACACACACACACACACACAACAACCGCTTCTTCTTCCGAACTCGAAAAAACGTTCCCGACCGGAGTCGTATGAATTTAAAATCGACGATTACAAAGTACGACGGCAGAAGGAGAAAGGGACCGGCACGTGAACGACGGATGCTTCGCTCATTCATTGGCTCTGTTTACACGCGCCGCGCGCCGCATCAGATAATTTCTTTATTCCACCCCGGTTCTCCTTCTCGATCTCGCGAGTGCTCGCAGGAGGACCCTCTTCCTTTTCTCGCGCCGCCATTTGTTTTTATCAGCGGTTCCCACGGGACGCAGGCAGCCACCTGCCAGTATGTCGGTCTACGTCTTCTTCTCATCCTCCGCCTTCTCTCTCTCTCTCTCTCTCTCTTTCTCTCTCTCCCTCCCCCTCGTTTTCCTTCGCTTTCGAGGTCGAACCTGGGGGGACTGCGCGGTCTACCCAGGTCCTTGGGGGATGGAAGATGGCAGAACGACGGGAGATGCTCATCCTGGAGAAAAGCCTTTCGCCGTCGTGGCGGCAGGATGAGTAGGACGGTCGCACGCGTGTCACACGTCGCGCCTACCCATGATTACGTTATTTTCCTTCTCGCCCCCATCGCGACATGCATTTATTATTTACGCCCGCCTCGTTGTCTCCGGCGCGTGATGTGCCAGTCGCTCGCGTATTTTCACGTCGGCATGGCCTGTACACCGGATTCCGTGGGGCTTGTCTGCCCTTGCCGACGAAAATGCACAGGGAAGCATGCCTAGGCTGCATTGTTAAGATCAGAATTGGATGCATTCTGCTCAGACGCTGTCGCATTCATAAAGACATGGGGAAGAAGGGGATTAAAGAAGTGAGAGGAATGTGTGGATTGCGTTAGTGAGACGTGGAACGCTGTCCCACGTGATAGACGACAATTTCATTATGTAGACGCTTAATAATCATTACTTAGTCGGTCATTACAAATCAATCTGAATTCGACGAATTCCTGCGGCGTGTTTAGACGAAACAACAGTCCGACGAGAAGCTGGCACCGAACGAAATGTCTCGAGCTATTCGTTACGCTGGCCGACGGTGTTGGAAAAAACGTGTGGAAAGATTGGAGAGCGAGGGGTCCGACTGTTCCAGCACGTTCGTGCCGGCTGGCATTGCCACGCATGCTCGTCCTCCTCGTATTTCGAGCCTGACTCGAATTCTCATCGTCACCTAAGCGCGGGTCGTCGGTGCCGGGACTCGACTCAGTCATTTCAGTCCCCGTCATCCCTTTCATCCATGCCACGATGTGCCGGATTTTAGGAGGTGGCCGGCGGGAGAGGCTGCTGCCGGCTCGAAAAATACGTTTACGACGTGCCATAATTACAGGATTCCGCGCGGTCGCCTCGCCCCCGTCTTTAACCGTCGCTATTTTTGCGTAACACCCCTCGGCACTTATCCCGCTTCTTATGTGGTCCTCGAACAAGAGCGCGACACCGCTCAACGCCTTGCCGTTAAGGGAAACCAGCTTTTCTTTGAACGTCAAAATGCAAGAAACATAGACACAGATATTTCTTCAAGCGACAAACTTCAAGAGATATACTCACGTATGGAATATTTGCATTGGACGCCTCTTTATAACCACATTAACAATAAGTAGTCCAATCGATCTAGGGGGAAGAAAAGTACCTCCGCGAAACATGAATTCCGTCTGCAGCAATCCTCTGTCCGAAGATCCATACGGCCGCGAGCCGTAAAGGATCCGCAAGAGAGGTTCCGTTTTTTGAACCAACGAATTAACGTCCTCGAGGTGCGCAGTCGAATTATCTCGGAGTGGGTGCCGGCGTCGGACGGTGGTGTGGGGCGCCGGGAAATTAAAATCCTTCGTAAAGTCTCCTCGAAGCGATAGAGAGGTTTCGCGGCGCGGCAGAAAGAGGGCCGCCGAGAATGAAAAAGAAGGGAGGAGACGGAGAGATTGGAACGGTGGAAGAGAGTAGAGAAGACGGGCTCCATTAGGAAGCCCCCAGGGCCGCCACGAGGTGGAGAGACAGTGGAACACGGGCAACGAGAAAGGAGAGACGACGCCGAAAGAGAAAGAGAGAGAGAGAGAGAAAGAGAGAGGGGGAGCGAGCTTCCTCTATCTCGAGAAGTGTCACCGATGATGAATAGTTGGCATGAACAAAAAGAATGCTAACCGCGTCCCCGCTACTCTTCGACCTCCCGCGCCACCCTCCCCCACCTCCTCCCACGCCGTTCTCCGCTCTTCCCCCTTACGAATTCAGTCGTCCTCGCAGCCCTGCCAGAGGGCTGGGTGGGACGGAGAGAAAGGGCGGCGTTCCGCTTCTATGCCGATTCCCAACGACGGCGACGCACGGGACGAGACGGAGGACGACTGCTGCAGAGGGCAGGGACGAACCGGGGACGATACCATCTTAATTAAAAGTTGCCAATTCATTTCGCTCGCCGTTTCCACCCCGTGAACTCGGCCGCGTCGACTTCCTGCCAGTGGGACCAGTAGCGGTGCGCTTGGGAGGGTTGTAGGAGACGGCTTCGACGGGGTAGCTGCTCGTTCTTTTGTCTTACAGACCTGTCAGATCGCTGGCACGACGGGCGAGGGTGCGAGGAGGAGAAAAAAAGCTCGGCACGCGGGAGAGCTCGAGATAATAAGTTCGTCCGCGAAAGAAATTAAGTTAAAACGCGGACCCTCCCGGCTGAGCGGAACGACGGACCCTCTGCACTGCTACTCTCTTTAAACATCGTTCGCTTTTACAGTTGCCTCGCAAGCGTCTCGACGTACCTATGCGAGCCGCATTCAGACGGTTTTATTCCGGGTTTTATCTCGAACAGACGATACGAGGAATTACGTGTCAAATTAGGGCGGCTACGACGGTATTGGCGGAAATGCAAATGTACAGTTTCTTCACAAAAATCGTATCTAGGACGTTTTGGAGATAGACACTTCAATGATTGCTAACAGACTTTTCAGCTCAACGCCGCCCCATTCTAGTCTTGTCACGCCGCCCGCGCGCGGCGTCGCCGACCGCATTTGTCCCCAAGAGAAAAGGAGAGAATTTTGCGTTTCTCTACGGTCTACATCTACGTCTACGGTATCGAAAAAGTGTAACCGTTTCGACATAGACGTTGACCTCCGCGTGGGACACAGAAAGCGATCGGGACGCAAGGTCGCGCGTCGTAAGTAACGAAAGGTCCGTACCCGTTAATGCCCTGTTGCGCCACCGAATGCTAATTGCTCCATTCACGAAACTAAAGACGTAAAGCGGCCATCGGCCGAGCCGCAAAGGGCGGCCGCGATTCGGCGCGCTTTATGCGCCGCGAACGAACAATGCTGCCGCACAGTGGCGCGTAAATAATTAAGAAATAGCCCTGACCGTCTCTTTCTCCTCATCTTCGACTCTCTCATCTCCCGTCTCGTCGGTCATTCATTTTATTTCGCTTGCTCTCCCCTCTTCACTTTTTTTCCCTCCTATTTCTCGTTTCTTTTCTCCCCATCACACGGTCCTTCTCTTCTCACCCTATCTTCTCAATCGTTTCTCGCTCTGCCCTTTGCTCTTGTCCCCTCGCCGGTGTCGCTCTCAATTTCTACGCCTCGCCGGTTCTACCATTCTCCATCGACGACGACGATGACGCTCGGTTTCGCCCGGTCTAATTGCGAATTTTTCGCCGAAGCCAATTTATAGAAAATATCACGCGGCTAATGAAGCAATTTGAGGCTGTCTACGGCGGTAACGTATGGAATCTGCAGGTTGCGGCGTTGTAATGGGGTGGAGTAAGGAGTAGGCGTACTACTCTCGGAGGGTGGAAGCGGTGGCCTTACTTACGGAGGCACCCCATTACCGCGCAGCCCATCTTCTGGGGCCCACACGGAAGTCTCAAGTACCGCGCAGCCATAGTTTTCCGATCTTTCCCAACTCGTCGCAAATAACAGGACTGAGTTTTTCGCCACGCCCGCGGCACGATTATTCGAAATCCGTGGCGATGAAACTGTGTTTGTCATTCAATTTTCTACGACCCTGGTTTTTTGGAAAACCTAGACGCGTCACGCAGTTTTCGGGGAACGTGGCGTTCAGTGCATTTTAACCGTTTGAGTCCCAGAGGTATTGAAAAAACACTGTCTAAGAATCCCAAACAGCGCAACCGCGCTTTTTCTAAATGAGTATGAAAAGACCCAAGCAGCGCGATAGCGCTTGTTTTGTTTTATGTCCCAAAATACCAAGCGGCGCTTTGTTTATTTTACATCGATGAATCCCAATCGGATCTCGATTCTCGTCTTTTTCGCATCGCTCTGTCATATTTGAAATGTGCTGGGTTTTCTCGACGTAAAATCTCAACAACGCGATCGCGCTGCTTGGGAATCAAACGGTTAAGAGCGTCGGAATTTAAACGTCTATCGGGCAAACGGGAAAATTATCTTTTAATTGCCGATCCAGCGCGCTCGCGCCACCTACCGTTTCCCTCAGTTCCTTCTCTCTCTTTCTCTGCTAGCACCTTGTTCCTTGTTTTGCTCCCGTCCCGCTTCATCTTGCACCGCCCGGACGACGCGACGCGACGGCCTGCCTTTTTCGCCTGTTCGCAAAGGATGCGGGTCACTTAATTGAGAGCGGAGTGCAAAACGATTCGTCCGCGCGATAGCTTGAATTATTTATGTGTCGGCAGAACTACGCGGCCGTCGTTCGCGCCCGCTTGCCGTGCGGATCGGTAAGTAAGTAAGGGGTGCGAAGGGAACGCTTAAAGTAATGAGAGGAATGCGATGCATCGCGCATGCCGGCGGGCGCTGCCGCACAAGAAAACTATTTCACTGTCATCGCCATGAAAATGAACCGCTCTGTTTCTCACCCTCGTACCCGACCGTCCCACAAGGCGACGTTAATTATTGCCATATACAATAGCGCCGTTATGCATCCTAGTAATTGGATGATTGCGGCGGGCAATGGATGTATCGGCCACAAATTAGAATTACAAGTATGTCGGTCGTTGTCCGTCTTCCCTTTAGAGTCAGAGAAACGTTCTTTCGCCTATTTGGAAATGCACGAGCAATTGGCTGCTACTGAAAATCGAGAGGCCGAAAATCGAGTGAGGTGGATCGGGAGAAGCGACGCACTTACTTCGCAGCGCGAACGAGAGGAGGCGCGGTTCGATTAGCCATTCAATGACGTTCGTGAGATCCGGTGCAATTTATATCGCGCGAGTCATCAAATCGAGATTAACGTCTCTCTCGCCCGCGGCCTCCGCAGCCTATCATTATATTATTTCTATATGACCCCGACTAATGGAGCGGTTATATTATCGCCGCATACAACGGGTCCAAGTAACTTGTACTGTCGCACGAGCGAAACGTGCCTCGAGTTCGGAAGAGATGACGTTTACGACACCTTCTCGCCATCGTGGTCGTGAATAATTTGAAATTTAAGCTGAAATTTACTATCCCGCGGAAAGAACAATTACCAGACTCGGCAATAATCGGCTGATGCGTGCCGTTTCGTGACTATCTTCCTAATCGTGACATGCCTAATTAAATATTCACGACTGGCGGCGGCGGCGATCGTGTGCTCTCTTTTAATTTCACGCAACTCGCGTCGCGCTTACAGAGACGAAGGAGTCCGACAACGAGAAGAGTGCGTGGTGCTTTTTGAGCGCTGGCGCGTTAAGCGATGTCCAGAGATTCGGGCGCGTTGAGTTAATTACGCTTCGTCAGGCGGAAGGACGTTAAATTAACGCTCATCAGCGAAACGACGAGACGAGTCAGGTGGCTTGAGCAGTAGTGAGGGCGAGCAATGCGGAATCACGGCTGCAACTTTGTATAATCGATTGATAGTTTTTCGACGAGGCCCCAAGGAGCATGATATATCGTCCGCTTATCTGCTTCCTTTTCTTAAGTGTTTCTCCAAACGATAGCAACGCGAGACGGTGTAATTAACCTTTGCATTGTCGCAAGCGCGATGCATCATTGTTCGGCAACGATGAATCGCTGTATAGATAGTCCGCATTACGAGCGTTGCTACTAATGACCGGCGCAGGTTTCCGCCGGAAATCTTCGGAATTAGGTGGTACTCCGTATACCGGGTGGTATTTCCAAGTTATTAGCACGGAAGATTCCCGCGGACCGTCCGCTAACGCACATCCACCCATCTCCTCCATAAATTTACATCGCAAAGTATACGACCGTTGTAAACATAAAGTTAACATTGTCAACTGTTATATACCCGCTTTCGAATCAGAGAGATTTTATAATACATCGGTTTTGATTAAGAATTTGATATTTACAATGGCCCGTACGTTTTTATAATATCTACCGTCGTAAAGGCTGCCTTCGACGGAACGATACGGCGATAGAGAAGGCGCTCCGCGTAAGCGTGCGTATCGAAAACACCTGACTGGCGAAGGTCCTCGTACCATAAAATCCGAACGACTCAACGATTCAACATCCTTCCCAAGAATCTCACCTCTCCGATCTAGGAGTCGCACTTGTGTGATCTCGTAGTTCGGGACACTTGATTTTCGCGGTGAAAGCTCATCTCATAAAAGTCCTCTGGCGACGAGCTTTTGACTGTCCTCCTTTGCTCGGGTTCGGCCGGATATCGCGGCACTGTATAAGAGCGTAGAAAGAAAGAGAGCGAGAGAGAGAGAGAGAGAGAGAGGGATAGAGAGCACAGGACGTGCCATATACCTAAGTGCGGGCACCTCGGCGCGGCTAAAGCGTCCTCTCGTAAAGACGATCCCTGTATAATTTTCAATCGCCCTACGGATTTGACGACCTCGTCACGCTTCCCTCCTTCTTCCGCCTCTCTCAATACATCCTCTCACTTTCTCGGTACGCCGCGCCGCCTCGTCGAAGAAGCACACTGCACCCTCCTTTTTCTTCCCGCGCCCATCCCTTTCGCCCCTCCCCCCCTGTCCTCATCTCGTGGGGGGTCTCGAGATAAGGGCGGAATGACGAGGTCGCAACGACCGGTAAAAAGGTGATCTCTACCGGATAATGCCGGAGCTGGAGAAGGGTGGTCACGGGGGTGGAGACGGAGAAGAAGGACGAGAAGGAGAGGTGCTCCCTCGGGCGTCGGGAAACACGACGGTGCCTGCGGAGGCCGTAAAAAGACAATACCGTTCTCACACCACAAAAGAGTCTTGCCACCAAGTACCATTACCGGTAGTGGTGCCGGGAGGGGCGTGCGCGCGTATGCACGGGGGTGTTTGCGAGTGTACACAGGCCGCGGCGGAGTGTCTACGGACGAGACTACGAGTATGCTCAGGACCTTCTCCTGCCCCCTTTCAGAGTCCTCTCCATCTACTTCTGTCGGAATCATCCCCCGAACGGTGCGCTACCCACTTTCGCCTTCGACCTTGTACGCGCTCGCGCGGCGGCACGTACGAGATGCGAGCTCTGCTATTTGCGAGAGCTGAGGAGGACAGAGTGCGGCGCAGAGTTACGCTCGTCACCGCGCTCACTCGTCGATCAATTGTTTTTTATCGTCCCACCCTTTATTGGCCGTGCTCCCGCGCCCCGCTTAATAATGCCCCTTTCGTCGGAAGCGTATGCCGTTAAGAGTGATGGCGTTGCGTATTTTCACATTTATTTATCACCGTTTCTTTCCTTCTGTTTCAGGTAAGTGTCCAAGTTCATTTTCGCGCCCTCTCAATGACAACGATTCCATCGGAAACCGTGAGTAGATCCGAGCAAGGCACTCTCTGTTATGCCTAGTAATCGCTTGACCGAAACTATGCATAGCGCGTTATCCGCTCTAATGATATCCGGAAATTAAAACGGCGCTGGCGAACATCGCGCGGGCGTGTTTCTCTTTCAGCCGCTACCTCTTAAGTCACACCCTCTCGTTAAGGGGGGTTTGATCGTGTTTAACTTGGACGTGCATCCATCCGTTGATTCCATTAGTCGATAACCGGTGCGGCAAGTTTAAATCTACTACGTCGACCCACTGCGCGATGGGGTGGGCCGGGGAGGGGGTTGAGTTAGGAGAGAAGTTCGATTCAAGAAGCGAGGGTGGTCCCGAGTACGCGAGCGAGAAGACGCGCATTAATGACGCGTAACGGACATCGCCCGGTTTCGGGCTCGACTATGAGCTGAGAGAGGGGGGAGGAGATAAAAAAGACATTAGTCAGCCGGTGTCGCCGTAATTGTATCGAGTACAACTCTACCCAGCGAAAAGGTTATCTCTGTAATCTCGGAATCGAGTGCCCATCGGCGACAATGAAACGATGCTGTCGCAAAGCACCTAGCCGACTCCGACGTCCGACGATGTCAGCCCTTCAACTGTCCGTACGCGTCACGATTCACAGTTACCCCCGCTCCCCGCGCACTTCGTTCCATCGTAACAGTCTCACATTTTCTTTTGACGACGACGCCGACAGGCAATTTCTAATTTTCATTTCATGAATTTCACCGTTGACATCCGTCACCCCTTACAGTAGCAAACACATCTGGCATTCCCTCATCCCCTCCCGCTTCCGGTTCTCAGCGTCATCGGCACCGTTGTTACCATTATCCCGCGACACGCTCTTGGCAGGATTTATCGGGCACCGTTTCCCGCGGCGCATTATTCGTGGGTGTGCGTATTTAAATGTTAACGACGATCGAAGGCGGCCAGGTGCCTTGTCCCGAGGTCTGCCGTTGGGCCGAGTAATTGATTCTACCCACGCGGGATGCTCCCTTGGACAAGAAACCGCGCGCCGTAAGAGGCTCCCGCGTACGTCGCGCGTCGTACGGGATTCCGCGCGACCTCCTCTCTCCCTGCCGATACTCGCTCGCGCTGTCTCTTACTGCCGAGCAAATCGTCGATCTGTTCCCACGTTTTCTCGCGACGACTCATCCCGCGCGCGACCGTCCGTGCGTTTACCCGTACACGCATTATGGAACGCGTGTAGGACGATGTCCACCTTCGACGGCATCGGCGTCCGTGTACACAGTGTACAGTGTTCAGTCGGCACTGTTTTCGTTCGTGCGAAACTTATCGTCCGTACAACGAGGAAGATTGTGGAATTTGTTGGGCGAATTAGCGCAAGAAAATTGGTATTAGGCTTCGACACGAAGATATGAGTTACAACGGCACACCGTGCACCATTTTGTAGTGAGCGGACGGACGTTTTCATGGCTGTTTGTAGTTGATTTAACATGACGATGCGGCCGTGGACGTGCTGGGCGAATCTTTTGCCTCGACGAGAAGAAACCCGATCGACGTGAAATATTAAAGGATTCCGGGGACTTGGTTAGCGGAATTTACGATGAAACTGGGAGGGCTCATCAATCAGTGCTTTCGTCTTTGGGTGCCTCACACAGCGTGTTGAATAGTAAAGAGAGGAAATGTAATTTCATATCGACGAGGGTGCGACTAACGTTCTTGTCATGCACGTGTCACAAACGTGACGATGGCTGAGCTTATGACGTTGCAGCGGATCTGGCAAATTTGTCAGAGTTTACATTCCCTGATCACTGACTGACATACAATCCATATTGACGATTTGCGTTTCACGCTCTCTCCGATGTTCCCAGTTTCATTATGCCCCCTCCTCTTCCCCACTTTTTCGCATTTAAAGTTGCCTCGGGTCGTCGCGAGTTCCTCGAGATGGAATCTCGGATTACGGCTAATAAATTATCCGACGTTTGTGTCACGGAGAATCGGGGATTTTAATTATCCCAGAGGCCCGTCCCGGCTACCCGCTGTTATCCCGTTGACGATGCTGCACAGTGAACTCGTGTCTGATTTATCACGTATAAATAGCGATACCTCCACCGAAACGGTAGTTTATACCTCTCGAAAGAATTCTCATTAATCTCGAGACACGGTCGGTGTTTACGTTGCCGGCCGTCGAAAAATCCTGACCGACGCGACGCCCGCAATACGATCTCCTCACCCCCGAGGTAGCTTGGTCCACTTTCAGCCTCGATTATTTCCATTAGCGGCGGATTTTTGCCCCCTCCCCCAACACGCCATGGCACTCCCTCGCGTAAGCCTCCCTCTCTTTGCGTTGGAAAACTTGACGCCGCAGTCACGTCGGGATTTGCTCCGGACTCTCGGTCCCGGTCGGTTGCGTGTGTCGGGTGCCGTGAAAAGAAGTATTACTTGGACGGACGGTGCTTAGCAGTTACTTAGAGCAAGATCGATCTTAATCCGAGAACAGCGGTAGTACTCCGATATCGGGAGCTGGGTATTAGCTTCCATCAGCGGCGGAATAGATCGAGACGCGGAGGCCGCAGAAAAGAGAAGAAGCGAGCGACGGCGTCGGCGTCGGCGTCGACGTCGGCGCGATGCGCGTGTGAGAACGGAGCAGCGAGGCATGGAGCTCGGCGCGGTACGTTACTGGCAGAGCACATACATCAGGCTCGGCGGTTAATCTGATTCCCCTAACAATGTGCACGCGTCGGAATCTTCTTACATTCCCCCTGCCGCCCTCTGCTCACGTCACGCTCCCTTTCTCTCGTTCTCTCCGTCCGGCCGTTTCCCTTGTTCTTGGAGCGGCCGGGAGTCGGGACGCCGAAGCCAGTCCACGACGACGGTCCTCGCGTCGGTGGGGGTGGGTCGCTGGGTCGTCGGATATATAGATTTTGGATTTGGCCCCCGGACGGCGAGCCAATCTGAGCGCAAACCCACGTAATCTCGCGCTAATAACTGCGATTTATCCTTCCCGTGCTTCTACGACTTCCCTCGAATCCGGTGATCGAAGCGCCGATTAGACAAACTCGCCTCGCCTCCGACTCTGACTCCGACTCCCTCGACCGAGCCGGGATATTGCCGTCGGCAGAAACCAAGATATTCCGCAATTTTGTATCGCGTCGCATCTGGTGCTGACCGTTTACCGCATACCCGACTCCGTCCCGGCCATGTTATGCAGCAGGTGTCTTCTCTTGAAAGACTTTATATGCCTCCGTACTTTCGTACATTCGTCATTTCTGGGTATTAGGATGGTAATTATTATATGTAGGTACTACGGTACATCTAATATGTGGGAATATACTGACAGCACGAGAGTAGCAAAAATGAATTGTATTTAGTTTACTGAATAACACTATATATGAATATACGTGTATAGGCTACGCTACTTTTTGCTCTGTCCAAAAAAGGGTATATTACACGCGGAGACAGTTCGCGAAACGATGCTTCGGAGGCATAGTCACACGATCGTTCTCACGCCGTCGGCGTCCAACAAATATTCGGAAACATTAGCAGGTATACATTTTGGGAAGGTGTTGCTTGCATAGCACATTTTTTTCTGTACACATCGCAGCGTTCGGTATCGCCGGGATTGTTTATGAAGAAAGTGATTGCGTTTATCCGTACGAATATCTGGCAGGAAGCATCGTAAAGGCATTAAAAGGGCAAACAGGCAAGATATTGTCGCCGCGGCAGATATTCTCACGTCTATCGCACTATTCTGCGCGCCGATCGCTCTCGTCCCGGGGGTTGGTGTCCTCGCGATCGGTCAGCGATCTGGCACCGAGCAACAACGGCGCCTTTTTCCTCCGCTCGCACGCGCAAATGTTAGACAAAAACGAAGAACGCCGAGCAGTCTAGCCCCGGGGGTGTATAACGTAGATTAGATTATCGCATAGCCGCACATTCAACACGACACCGTCGCTCTCATATCGCCAAAAGACGTGGTAGGAAAATGAGGGGAAGGGTGGGAAGGGTAAACGAACGCGGAAAAAAAGGAGGAACGACGTCGCCGGGGCTTTTTATTGTCTACGCTCCTTCCTTCGTCGTTAAAGGAGGCCTTTCATTAATAGAAGCGAGGAGCGAATCAACCCGCTCCGTCACACTTCTCCTCTCTCCCCCCCTTGCTGCTGGCCTCCTCGTAGGAGCCAGTGCGTGTTTGAGATAACGCTGCGGGATCCGGGCAGGTACAAATATTTGAGCGGTTAACTGGCTTCATGTTTACCCTGTTAGCTGCACTCTTCTTTACCTTACCCTACTCTCCGGCTCGCGATCCTCCGGCACTACTACTTCCTCCTCGTCCTCACCCTTTACCCCGTCTCACCGCTCGGCCGCCTCGCGCGTCGTTCTACGGTACTTCCTTGTTCTCGGCTACCTCCTCGTCATCCTCCTCTGTGTACAATCATCTTACACGTTCGTCGAACGTGTCGTGCACACATACCGGCGCGCGCGCAAATGCCTAGCTCGAGCCAGTCAATTTACGTCTGATGTCGACGGCCGCTCGTTGATGCCACTTCAAGGGGGTTAGAACGCGCGATGGTCGACTAAACGGGTAAACAGGTAAACGGAAACGCCTCTCTCGCTCGAACTATCTCTATCGGTCGCGCCTTCGCAAATGGCCTTTAAAGTGCCTCGCGACAATGTCCGGTTAAGTGTGCACGATCACCGTACACCTGTCGTCTTCGGTAGTCACCCTCGGCGACGTCGCCTCTAAATGCGAGAGCGCACTTATCGATAAATTTTTGTCGTCGCCCCGATTAATCGAGCGTTGCGCGAGCTTGCATTATTTATGTCCCCTCGCGTATTCCTCAGCACGAGGCTTGTTCCGCGTGTTTATGCGGAATCGATAAGACATGCGCGCCAGCGCGTTTAAATGCAATTTCGGAGGAATTCCCACGTTGGTTAATGTATTAGCCTCATCTGCACCTGTCGTCGGATCGCATCACTTGGAACACATCTCCAGTTATTTACGGCGTCGACGCTCGCGAATTACGTATTCGGTCATCCAGCCGATGAGCGCGACGAATATCGTGCGTCGCTAACGAGTGCAGTTATTATTTGCCTGAATCAAGCGACCCTCGCGCGCGCACTCAACCCTCGCTCGATCACCTTCATGCGTTTCTCTCTCGGGTAGGTTTTTCCTTCTGCACATCGCGGTCGCGCTAGAATGACAACACTTTGACGCGACTAGCGAATAGATCAGAGCGAACGATACGCTATCGATCGAGCCCGTCCCCGGCTACCGACCTCGAAATAAAAACGGGTCTGACGTTATTCGACGCGCAACGACCGCGGTTCGACGAACGCGGGAGGATTTTCCGCGAAGGGAGACGTCGAACGAGAGAGAGAGAGAGAGAGAGAGAGGTAGGACACGCGGAGCGAAGGAAGCATTCCCCGCGCGGAGAGAAACTCGTCCGCCGTTGAAAAGTTCCGAGCCAATAACGTGAGTGCCTTCTCCCGTCGCCTCGAGTGTCGAGCAAATATGTTCAAACACGCTCGAGCAACAAACCGACCGGCGCTTCAGCAACCAAACCAGCGTCCCGACGTTATCCTAACCCAACAGCCTCCGACGCCGAGTGATTCGAGTGCTCTCGTGCCTCCTCTTTACCGTGTCTCGTCGCTACCAGTGGCGTGGAGAAAAAGCCGGGGGAACAGGGGAGAGGAGAGGACAGATGCCAGGTGGAGACGACTTATTTCGTTGATCGGCCTCTTCTTTTCTCAAACGTCTCCTCCGCACATTTTAAACGCGCCTGCCGTTCGCTTTGGAGCAGAATTATCACTTTTCACATTTTTCACTTCCCCGCGAATGCGTTTCACGGATCACATCATGTCTTGTTGACGTACTACTGTCGTTGACTATGATTCGCGGCGAATACAGGAACTATGAAATTTTCGTTACTTATCGCTCCCTTTTTCTCGCCGTAACAATATGCTCTCTCACGTTGTCAAGACGAAAAATTACGGTTCACGCGGACGAGTCGTGATGAGAAGCTGTCTAACCGGAGCGGAGCTCCCTCATGCGAGAAACACCCGCGCGATTATTCGAGGTGTTCCCCGTAATGGGCCTCGTGCGTGTTTCCACGCGGGGGTGGATGCGAGAGCGTTAAAAGGTAGGCCGGTTCCGGCACACCTCCCCATTTAACCGCTTCGAATCATTTTGGGTTCGCTCCATTCTCTGGTGCCTCCTATATCGCGTCCTCCGCCTTTCTCTCTCACTTTCATCCCGCCTCTCTCTCTCTCTCTCTCTCTCTCTCTCTCTTTATTTCGACCGAATTTATAGCGTCGAGTATCCAGCTCGAACCGCGACCTTAACTGTCCGTTGGCATGAATCTGCGAGCGATAACGAGCACCAGCAGCACGATCTCTCTTCCTCCTCCTCCTCCCTCGCTCCTTCTCTTTCTCCCTCTGCACTTCGCCAGGTGAACGTAACGGTATGAGGATGATGCTATACGCGCGATCGGTACTGGCGTGTCCAAAGTTGACGTTCGGATACGTTCACACTGATCTCTCGACGTTTCGCAGCGTCCGCCTCCGAAATCTTCCTAACTTTCCTCCCTCAAGACGCTATGTGGGTACTCGCGATGTTGGGTGGGAAGTGGCGAAGAAAGGGGTTAAAGGATGCGAGGGTGGTGTCGGAAGTGAAGGCGGAGGAAGAGGTGCGAAGGACGATGTAGGAAGGTGAAGTCTCGAAGGTGTAACCGCAGCCACGCCCCAATTAGGTTCACCAGACGGTTTACGGCTGTAGCGGGGCCAGGTATTTATGATGAGAATGTCCGCACCTGCGGTGACACTCGCCACCGAGGCCGCGCAACAGCCAGCAACCCCTCCTGGAGCAGCGGAGCGAGTGTTTTATGGCGCGCAGATAGCCTCACGCACACCTTCCCGGGCATTAGCTACAGCCAGGTGATATATGACGCGTATATTGCTCTTGGCGAACGACGGACCGCCTCGCAGCGCGAGCCACTCTATCCCTACACGATCCCATATCCACGTCGTCACTTGTATCCGGACGCTTCCGCTCGCGTAGTCGGAACATTTCAGGGTCGACGGTTCTCACAATCAGCGCCGACGGCGACGAGGTCCGGCTCGCGGCTGGAGGCTCGAGCTGCGCGAGAAAGTGCTTCTCGTTAGGGGAGACTGTTAAAATTGGCGCGCGATGTAGATACTTTCAGTGAATGTCGAGACGCGATTGTGCTTCGGCGTCGATGTCTTTGCTCGGCGTGGTATGCTTGGTCAGTTCCGTGCGTGTACGTGCACATGTGCGAATTGTGCTTAAGAGTGAACGGCGTGCGAGTACCGTACGGAGCAGCTTAAGTCATCGTCGTTCGAAGTACCGGTCAAACTAGATCGTTACACGCACGAAATGACGCCGCATTGGAAGGAGGGTGGCTCCACCCTCAGACAAACTCTCTCTCTCTCTGTCCATTTCCTTCCTGCGCCGCTTATCAAGGGTTAAGAATTTATTCGCAGAACGTAGATCAGAAACTCGACCAAGGGCGCGGTGGATATGCGATGCAAATGTTTTCCAACGGCACCAGTCTCCATCGGCTAACAAGAAGTCAGCGCTAGTTATTCGTCCGTCACTGTCAAACAATCCACTCCTCCACTCTTCGCCTCGTTGTTTCGAGGATGCCGCGTCGCGCGTCGAACATGAAGAATGTCTCGAATCGAAACTGACGGCGGCTGATGTGCGACCAAGCGCATCTCTCCGCTGATCCTCCTCCTTTTTCCTCCGTCGTTCTCTCTGCGCCAGCTCTTTCGCGCGTGTCTTCCTCGGCACAATAAGAGTGGCGCGAGGCAGAATCGCAGAGAAGCCATGTCGAATTTCCGATTTAACGTTCGACAGATCGCTCCGAACATCGATCGCGTCTCATTATGATACTTCGGAATCGTCCTCCCTGATACGCCGCGCCGAGAATGTTTTCGAATGTTTGCACAAGCTTCCGCCTGCGAACTCTCCCTTTCACAGGTTTCACCGTTCACCTTCTCTCTCTCCGGCTACTCGTGCCGTATAAAGACGTTCAGAACGTGCTCGTGCCGGTCACTTAGTCGCGCTCGCAAGCGTTCGCAGTTGATAGATGTCGAGGTACGACTTGCGTGGGTGACACGAATGACGGCTCTAGGCAGATACGTCGTCCGCCGCATTGACGCGGACGACATAGAATTTGCGCGAAAATTACAGCCACCGCCTTGTGTCCTCGTCGACTTTTCTAACCGCATTCGCGGCATACGTGGACGTTGTTTTGGAAACGCATTCTCGGCACTCGGCAAGGGCGTCGAGAGCGCGTTTAAAAATGCAATTTCGAGAATGAAGTACTGGAGCCGGTATCCGCTGCTGGTGCCGCGCGGGCTAATTGGAACACGCGAGAGGGCAAACCGAATAATGTCGCGAGTACCTACGTTACTCCCTATCGCGTCGCTTCTACGCTTCCCATACTTGGGCACACTTGACGATAATCAAGCCATAGCCGTAACTTTCCGTCCTATTTTAATGAAACTCCCGCCGCTAATTGTAAAAGGCGAGAATTTTCATTTTTGATCGTTTCGCTTTGTGCGCAGTGAGAGACGCGATGAGAAGGGCTTCGTAAGCGGTAGTCGAGCTCGAGCCTGTGCATTCTATTCGTTGGTAACAAGCAGAGAGAAGGACAAAGTACGTGGAACGAGAAAGCGAGAGAGAGAAAGAAAGAGAGAAAGAGAAAGAGAGAGAGAGAAGGGGCGGGGAATGAACGAGAGAAGCGGAGAGCTTTCGAATTCAAGGCATACAAATCGATATCCCGGAGAGAATTAGTCCGCGCGCTTGGCGTAACTCGCCGATGAATCACGCGTGCTTTTACGCGCGGGGGCGCCGCGTTGGCTACAAGTTAGAATTCGATTTCGAGACGTCGTCCGGGCGGAGGAAACAAGCGAAGGAAGAGGATGGCGGGGCACTCGCGAGCGGACTTCGTTTTCCAGCCCCTTCTCGAGGGTATCAGTTCGCTGTACACGCTTTAATCGCATTCGAATGCAATGTCGTGGAAAATTTCATTTGAGCGAAGGACGCCGGCGAGCTGGGGTGGGGGTAGGTGGAGCAGAGAATAGAGTGAATAGGGAGGAAGAGGGAACGGAATGAGGAGTGAGCGGGAGTGGATCCTGCTGTGACTTTGTCTCGACTTCGCGGACCCCCAGCCGCGAGTACGCGCGCCGTTCAACCGACGCGACATTTGCATATCCACTATTCGCCTTCGCGCCCGTCCGCAAATGCAATCGCTGGCCTCTGAGTGCCACGCCGGGACGACGATCGACGCGTATCACCACGGCGCGGGCGCAGCGGCAGCGTCCCGTATACAGCCGTAATTGGTCGAGCGCGATATATGCTTTGCGCAATAAAGATACACCCTCTTCGTCTTTCGTCTGCCTCGCTCGAAAGTTAATTCAGATTCCGCGAGCGAATACGATGATCGCGATGCGGTCGTATTTTCCTCGAGCGTTTGCTGTAGGTTATATCGTGATAAGGAGAACGCGTGTTAATCTACGTTTCTGTCAAGTGATTTGGTGCGTATGCCGCTTGCGCAGAATGAACTCGGTATGTAACTATATTCCATGATCGATTTTTAGTCACCCTATGTTAGTGGTGTCATCGATTTTCGTGCCTAACGTTGAGCGCGTTAATCGAGTCCCGTGATAAAGTGAATCACGGTCGACGGCGTGACAAGTAGCAAGGCGCGTCTGTAAAAAGTTGCGAACGAAGCACTCATTGTCGGTAGCCCGCAGCACTTCAGTTCGAAGGGACGCCGTTTCGTCATTATTCGCAACGCGCGCGGCCTGACGTCGCCGTCGTAACGCGTCGCCCGCTGTAAGATCCGAAGGTGTGGCCGACTGCCAGTAGCTCTCTGTCGCGACGTCGGCGACGAAGACACGAGTAGTGGGGTCCGATGTCTATTTGTACACATTGTTTCGGTCCCGTGATATACGCAGCCGGTGGTATTTCATGGCGGCGGATAACGCCGGATCGTAAGTTTGCTGCGACATGACGCGAGAGCGTGCGCTCCCTTGTTTCTCATTCGTGCGCCATGCCCGCATTATGTGATTCTCTTTGCTGCGATCGCACGAAATCGGGACACCACCGACGCGAAATGTCGGTTCGTGCGGTTGAGCGTTTGACGGATTTCGCAAGGAACGTGTCAGCGACATCGATGCCGACTGCTTAATACGCGACAATTACAATCTGTTAATTGGAAAATACATGGGTGTCAATGCGAGCGATGTGTAATTGGAGCGTGCGATCTATATGCTAGACATGAACTATGTAGAACGGAGATTTGCAACTGACACGCGAAAGTAAGGCGAAGTAGAAACGGAATGCCACACACGGTCGCTCGTAATGGGACGTACGCTAGCCAAACCGGACACAGTACGGTGAGCGTTGGTCGTAAAGCGATTTGGTCTAGAGCAAGAATAAAGTCGGGTCACAGAGATCGTCGGGAGCGACGGTCGTTCGTTATCCGGCCTGATGGCTCGTCCGACCGCGACCGATCCAGGCCCATAATCCTTCGATCAAGCTCGCTCCTTAATGCACGTCGCAAATCCGGCCGGCGCGGCGCGGTGGCGAGGGGCGCGCACGTGAGCGTAATAAAATTATACAGAAAACGCGGACGTTACTCGGCGTTTTACTGCTGGATTAAGAGGTACGGCCGGTTTTCCTATTTCGCCGTGGAAGCGCGCAGGAAGCGCATCGATCCTCCTCCTTCTTACGACTTGTTCGCCGCTGCAGCGCTGCACTTTCCGGAGAGTCAGCTTCGGCCGCGAGCGCGACGGAGCGGAAAGAAAGAATGAGAGTCTGCGGAACGGCGAAGGAAGGGGTGGAATACGGGAGGCAAGAAGAGGGAGGGCTGAATGGGCCGGGTCGACGCATTTACATTTACAACGAGACTGATTGAATCTTGATTGAAAATCCACTTAATTAACGACGCGCGCTATTATGTTTATTGCCGGCGAGGCGTATCGTGTGCGTCGTGTCCCGTGACAGGCTGGGGTGCGCGAAAATGTGTGGGTGAGACGGAGAGGGTAGCCACTGCTCGGCAGCCAGCGGCGAATGTTTGGCAAATGCGCAACACGGCCAATCTTCCGTGGCCGCGCTAAGAGTCAGCCCGACGAGTAATCCAATTTCGTCGGTCAGGAATCCGCGGGTCGACGCGACGGTCGGCGACAAGCGTCGATAGTCATGATAGACACTTTGCACATGAAGCCCATTATGGGGGAAAAATGCGCATAAAGGAGGCGCGCAGAAGTAACGAACGGTATTTTGCTAATTTTGCTGGGACATTCGAATACGGCCGGCGAGATTAGTGCGGCGACGCGACCATAAATCATTTAAAACGCACGGGTTACGAGATGCCGTTATCGCGCGAATGACGCACAGCGTGCCGTGGTAATATACATTCTCGTACTTACGGCCGGATAAATGTCATGCGTCGTGCGTCGTGCGTCGTCAATCGTGTTCTCTCGAGAGAAGAGGAACGCCAACGACGAATACCGATACGTCAGCGATGCCCCGTCGCGTCCTCATCTCGCGATCGATCCGATCGAATCCGATCGCATCGGATCGGATGAGATCGGCCGCGGCCGATCGGGACCCTACCACTGCCGTCGTTGTCGTCCCACAATTTGCAGCCTCGCTCCTCGCGTCGTTCCCTCCGAGTCGAGAGCAGCGGCGCGGCCGGCAAAAAATCGCTCGTTAATTGGGATCAAGACGTAACCCCTACAGCACGTGGACGTATAGGGACATGGTATAGTGGTTACACAGAAGCCCACAGGTAACGTGGCTCTGCCCGCGAGTACACGTGCACGCACAATACAGGTGGACACGAGGACGTATGTGCGTGTGTAGACGCGCCGTCGACGTATACAGGGTCTACGCGTGCACCATCCGCGACCACTGTCCGGAGAGAAATAACAAACGACGTGCGAAAGCTAATTAATTAGATGCCCGCTAATTACTATAATTATATGTTGCCACACCCGCCCCAACCCCCCGGTCTCTCTCCTTTTCGCCGTACTTGAACTACACGACTTTGTCACCGGCGCGGGCGGTGGTCAGCGACAAAAGGTCCGCGAGCGGAGAGACCGTTTCTTCTGCGACCACGGCGGAATTTCGCCAATTCGAAGACGGCCAGTCGACCTGAACCAATGTGACATTAATATTGAAAGGTTGGGCGGACGTTGATTCGGCGTGGTATGGAAGCGAAACGACAGAGTTTACGATCCGCGCTACTCGCTTTATTCTCTCGCCCTCGCCATTCCGCTCGCGTCCGTGACTCCCGGTCAAATACGCGATCCAATCGGTCCCGCCGATCGACCTACAGCCGCGTCTGCGACATTACGACCGTGAAACCGCCACGGTGTTCCAGTTCCAGTGGCGCGACAGTGGCTGGCGTTTCGCGGGGTTCTCTAAATTGCCTCGTCGTGCACCGCGGACGGCAAGAAATATGACAGCGGATCGGGGCCGATGATCGGAATAAAGAATCGAGGGCGGTTGCCCGAGCGACAGGTGGCAGCGACAAAAAGCAACCGTATCCAGGATTACGAGGGAGGCGGTGCGTTTCATACTTGGCCCGATGAGAGGAGCCGATTCCGAGTGGAGCTCGGTCTGCGGGAGCGGCGAGGGAAGAGACGGAAGTATGGAGAAGAAGAGAGAAAAAGTACGGGGTTGAACGGGAGGAGAGACGTGAGGCAGATGAGAGTAAGAGAGAGAGAGGAAGACGAGGAGGACGAGGAGTCACGATCGGCCTTTGTCTCCAATTAACCGTCCTCCACCGACAAATTAGGTCGTGTCCGCTACGTGGGTATAACGATCGTATATACCTACGTACCGATTCGACGCGCCTCACGTTACCCGCCAACCCGCCCCTGAATGAGTCTCCGAGAGCATCCTTGGAGAGCGATCCGAAGGAGGAGCGTGTAGCGAGAAACAGTGTATAATAAGAGAGGCGCGTCCGTGAAGGAAATGAGATTCGACGTGGCCGCCGCGAGTCATAAGTTCGCGGCGAAAGAACGGCCTTTCATAAGGCGGACGACGCGCGACGCTCGGATAACGCGGGCCAGCCGGCGTCGTTAGGATTTCAATTTCTGCGTAAGACACACCTCGCAGCCGACGCGGATATCTACGTCGGTGTTATTGCTACTTGGAACTTGGAACTCCCCGAGGATGCTTGTACCCTCTAAATGCCCAACGTGCTCGTTCTCCCTTTGAAGATATTCGATATGACGCGGCTGGACGGGGCCGAGGTTGCCTTCGTCGTCGACGTATCATACCTCGTCGTTCTCCCGTCGACGTGGTCGTGGTCGTGTTCGTGTTCGTCGGAAGCGAAGACCGAGTGTGTGTGCAGGTGAAGCCTCGGAGAGACAGTGTGGCACGTAGAGTGCTATGCCAGAAGCGGTATTACCCTCCCGCTCGTGGTAGTGGTGTGTATGATTGGGCCGGCAGATGTCACTCGTTATGTAAATGTCCGAGTGTTTACGAGGAGACACCTCCGGTAACTAGCTCTCGACTCGCGGGCACCGCTGTAATGATGCGCTAGAAATATCTCTTCTTCTTCTTCTTCTTCTTCTTATCCTCCTCCTCCTCCTTCTTCGCGTTCCCTTACCTTCCACGGTTCTGTCTTCTCGAGGCCCGCTGATATTCTCCCGATGCGTCCGCCAGCCCACGGGCCGAGGAAACTATCCCACCTTCTCCGGCTTCTATCTTAATTGGTATGCCATTATCGTGTATTAGCGCGCGCGCGGAATGAATGACTTAAGAGGACACTCGGGATCGGAGGGATGTCGCCGTTATCTTCCGGACGAGTGCGAGTTTCTCGTTGTCGACTTTCCTTGCAGGGATATTTTCAAGTCTGAGAACATAGCGCTCCGGGTTGTGATTGTGAGTGGTCGATCGCAGGGGGTGTTCGGTGTAATTTGAGGTTGCAGCCCGAAACGCACGAGATGTCGCCGACCGGTCGAGGGATCGTGTCTGGATGTGTATCATTCACCGCGCTTCTCGGGAGCGGATCGATAACCCGATTCAGAATCGCATTTCCTCCCGGCTATACCTTAAAAGCGTCTGGCCCGATCAGTTATTCAGGAAGACGAGGACTAGGGCACCTACGTGAGCTCTATGAATAAGTGAGCGGCAGGATAATGGGATTCGCGTATTTAAGCCAATGCCGTTGCTCCTTATTACTTTTTATCGGATGTCACGCGAGCTCGGCTGTAATGTGTGCTTGGCGCATAAACTTTTCACGCCGCTCGGAGGCGTTAATAAATCTGTCCTCGCAGTCTCGTTCATCCAGCCGCCTGACTGACGGCCGTTTGTTTCGCTGGTAATTAATTATTATCCGTGTCTTGCCCCGTTTTTCGCCGCTCGTCGCAACTGTCGCGACGTTACACGATCTCAGAGTGACACGCCTGTCCGTCGCGAGCACGTATACCGTATACGCGGGCTGATTCGATCAAAATCACATCTGTCTCGATTATCATACCCGATACCCGACTTCTTTTGTCCCCATTCTCGCGAAAATCCTGACTGACTCATTCGACATGATTCGCAGATAATTTCGTCCGATACGCGTCTTCCTGTCTCTCAATACTTGATCGACGCGAGTGCCACGGAAAACGTAGTCGCCGCTTATCTGCCGCGTTAACCATTGATCGAGCGTAGGAACGTTAATAAATCTCCGGAGGAAGTCTCGTTTATCTGGTGAAATCGGTAGCAGCCGCGGCCGTTCGGCCCCCTCCTTTCCTCCGAGCGTTGACCAGCGTCGACGATGAGAGCGAGCTGCTAATTCGCGCTCGGAGCCGCATACCGGAATTGTCCTCGTGATCTGCGTCTGATTTAATCAGTCGGATCGGCTTCAACCCTCCCGCTCGCGCGTCATAACCTTATTAAATCGTTTCTCTACATAATTAACATTTCCTCCGGGTGAATCGCTCTCAAGGTTCGTTTGCAGCGAGTCAATCCTCTCTCGTTCTTTCACCGGGACTGCAAGGTCGAACGTGAACGGCTCTCTACCCGATAGTTATCTATTCGATGACAAAGGCGCCGATGATCCGTCAGGAACGAACGGTTTCTGCTCATATCTAACGGCTCACGTTCTCATAACGCTCTCATCGGAATCTGTATTTCTCTATTGATTGAGTCGCATCAATTACGTTACTCTGTTACGCGACTCTCGCGGGTTCGGCCTCACAGAAACACGTACGTTTTCCCTTCTATCATACCTCGCGGTCCGCACACGAGAATGCCCCCTTTTCCGCGTCTCCTCTCGGCACACCACCGTCGCCTGGCGCGTCGAGAAGACGCAGCGAGAGCGTACAAGCACGTTCTCAGCGGCGGGCGGGCAATAAATTAGGTACATTGTGCGCGAATAAATACTGTCGCAGAAGAGTCGAGTAAGGTGAGGCGGGGAAGGTGGTGAGACGGCTGAAGAGTGCGAGGAGAGGCGAGAAGAGTACTTGGGCTATCTTCTCACGTAGCGCCCGGCAGTGGTACGTACCCGGAGCTCTCTCCTCTCTCTCTCTCTCTCTCCCTCTGCTTCTAATTGCGTTAGATAGCGCCGGCCTTATTAATAACCCCCGCTGCCTCTTGCGCGCCGGCGTACGGAGGGATTATCCTGCCTCAGACGATATCCAGCGACGATGGAAACGAGTCCTGGACCCCGCGAAGGTGCCCGGCCGAAGCGTGAGGAGGCGAGAGATAGTGGACACGGCATTTCACTTAATGATAACCCGTCGTCCCCCACGTTCCCCACGTTAAAGGATCGAAAGGACCGCGGAGAGCGGCCTTCCTCCTCGTCGTCGTCGTCGTCGTCGTCGTCGTCGTCTTTGTGTCGTTCTGTGCCTCGTCCTCGCCTGCTCGCCACGTCTGCCGCGCCGGTTATCGTCCAGTCTCATCTCGCCGACGCCAGGACGAAAGTATCGACGATCCTGCTCGCTGGCCTCTACCGTGAAAACTCGTCACGCGGAATTATCGAGGACACCCTCCGCGCGCCGCCGGAAATATGGGAGCGATAAGGACGGTGATACTGTGTCGATGCAAGAGGACGTTTCCGCAGGAATGAGGAGAGACTCCCGACGACTACTCCCGAGTTACCCCAATTGAGATGAAGTTCACCGCGGTCACCTAAATGGACTCGTACATTGTCGTAATCGCGCCGACGACAGCGTGCACTAATAGAACACTTAGGGATCTTCGATTCAGTCCGCGTCGACCGGGACGTTGTTTGATGCCGATTGGAAATGCACCGTTTCCCACGATTCGCCCGGATAGCACTTGCCGGTAACGTGAAAGAAAGGCTCTCTCTCTCTCTCTTTCTCTGCTTTTTTCGTCCGTTTTCTTCCAGAATCTTTCTCCGTCAATCAACGGGGTATAGCCTCATATCCGTATGCTCGTGTGACTCACGTCGAACAGTGTGCCAGTGTACAAAGACTTTAAGATCGTCGATGCAACATTGACAAAGTAGGTATGCAAATATCTACTGCGAATACTTGGGGTAACGGCCGGCGATCAAAAGTCATGTAATGGTATGGCCACCATCAAGGCGAATCGCCACGGCGTGGGCGTAGCGGTTCGCGAATATAAGAGAGAGAGAGAGAGAGAGAGATGAATCCCAGCAGGTATTCGCAAGGAGTAAGAGAGAGGGCAAGAAGCACCATAGAGGAAGTTGGCGTTGCTATACCCCGTATTCTGCTTAGAACCTGGATCGGGTCTTTGGCTTCTCGCCGATCCAACAATCTTCCGCAAGTATGTCGGTGGCGCGCAATGAACTTCGTTGGGCGGACTTTTAAAGTCGCGAAAGTTCCTTCGAGATTCAGATGACGTATGCCCGCGCGCTCTCTCGCGTATCCTCAACTTCGCCTGCCTTCCCGTGCTTTACGAGCGGCGTTAATATTCATCCGACGGTACTTCGTTCGTAAACCGAGCGCTTCGAGTCGATTTATCCTCACGCTCTCTGTACACCGCGTAGGCGCTGACGTTTCGATTTATCGCCAGCCGGACCGGTCCGACGTTTTCCCACCTAACCTCGCATTGTCCCTTGTTCTAATTATTTTCGCGCCGACCGGGCCGCCGATAATTATTGCCTATCAATTGGCAAACGAGAAACGTCCAAGACGGCAGTTCGACGTGGGGCGCTGCGCGTTTACAATCGGAACTATCGGAAGTCCTGCATTCTTTGTTCGCTCGCGGGACCGGTCGGACGCTCGGCGTTTATTGCATTTTTCACGACCGGTCGGACCGGTAGCGCTATCTCGAAATCAGATCCTTCAGTCCGATTTCCATGCCCGCCAAGTGCTACGCTCTACGGAAAGCACGTTTCACGCCTCGAGCAGCGCAAGAGATCCTATGGACCGCGCGCGATACTCGGTTGGTAGTTTAAGAGAGACACAATCGGACGGAAGGATTTGTCGCGCGGGATAACCGGCCGCAGCGGCATGCCGGGTAGGACGAGTCTCTCGAAATCATTAGTATCGTTGTCGTGGATACTCCTCGGTCGCATAACTAAGTGGACACGCCGGAGCCGGAGTCGGAGTGTCGTCCGGCTACATGACGTCTTTCCACGTCCTGGCCATCTTGCGCCGCACTTACCAGCCGCGGGAGATAATAACACGGAGAAGAAACTAGTAGCTTCTCTCGCACGGCCTTATACTCATCCTTCTCCCCCTCCGACCCGAGGCTCCTCCTCCCATGGAAGTCGCTGCCGATAGACGCTCGTTCTCGTAAACAAGTGCGCCGTGCGCGGCTGCGAAAGAAAGTAAATAGACCGATGCGATGGGACGTACGAATTTGTTTGATTCGGCGGCCATATTCGGCTGAGTTTCTCTAAAATGCATTCGCAAGAACGAAGCTCTTGATCGTACTTCCGACACGCTTCGCCCACGTCGCCGAACTGCACGCCGACTGTCAGAGCACTGAGGAAGAAATGATCGGCGCGACGTACAGGATCGGGGATCATTAGCGCGCACGGTTTGCATATTATGCGAGGAAAAGAGGCAGAGTGTCGTGTCTACAACCTACACAGACCTCGCTACCCTGCGCTCAACGGACTCGCCAGATAATAACACGAGGAAGAAACTAGTTGCTGTTCTCCAGTCCTCCTTGCCTCCTCCACTCCTCTCTCTTTTCACAAGCTCCTCCTTCGGCGGTTACAACGTTAACGCGTTATTCGCCAACTCCCGGACTCGTTCCTTCGTCGCGCGGATTCCTCTCGTCTTTGCGTCGACGCACGGATTCCAAGGCGCGAGCTCGCTTTCCGCGGCGCGGATTCGCGAAGAATGCCGTGAAAAAGGAAGAAAGAAAACATACGCACACACACAAGACGGTCATGCGTCGGCGAGCTCCGCGATCAGATTTCCACCTCGACTACGAGGTGTCGGACGTCGGAATTCTCGAATGCCGTGCTATCTGTTATCGGCGAACGAGGAAGCTGGAACCGCTGAGTTATTTCTCGTATCCCGCGGATAGACGAGAGACGAGAGACGAGGGAAGAGTCAGCTACCGGACGCTAGAAAATTGATCTATTTATAAAGCGCATACTTGGACGGAAGCTACAATTAGATGACCGTTGCACTGAGAATGCCGCACTGACCTTAACAACGGTTTCACTGCCAGCGGTGCGGACTTACACGGCTTAAACCACGTTTACCGACGCGAGGGATAATAACGCGACGAAGAAACTAGTCGTTGTTCCCTCCACGCCGAGGAGCTTCTTCAGCATCGCGCCCGGCTTCCTCACCCCTGTTCTTTCATTTTCTCCTCCCCGCTCTTTCCAGCGCCGCCGACTCCACCCCTCGACGCTCCCTCTCTCCTCCGGACCAAGTGCGAATTCCTCGCGCAATGGCATTTAGCACAAGCGAACTTGCCGGGAATGTCGACAAGAATCGCGCGTATTAGACAAGTGTCGGACTCGCGCCTGGCAGAGTCGTTGAGCCCGGAGATCGGGATTAATTGCGTGCAAATTCGGACTATGTGCCGGAATTTTCGCGCTCCAATTTCATCCGCCGCCCGTCTCCCGGCCTGGAATACCTCGACGAATCCAAAGTCCACGAAGCTCGTCCTGTTCCGCGAGTCCGGCCGATTACGATCCTCCGTTCTCGAAGCTCGCGTAAGCGTTAAATGCGGGGAAAAGCCCGTGAATCATGCGAGACGGCATCAGCGCCGCTAAACGTTCTCACTGGATCCTGCTTGAATTCTGAGAAACCAATCACAGGTCTCGATTTTCAGATCAAGGACTGATCTGAGTATTTTGTTCTTCGGTTCATCGGTAACGACTGATAATAATGGTCGATGATATACCGGTCGTGCCGCGAGCTGACTTCGTCAGTCAATCTTCGTTTATCAAACGCGGTCGATGTCGTCGAGTAGAGAGAGAGAGAGAGAGAGAGAGAGAGAGAGAGAGAGAGAGAGAGAGAGAGAGAGAGAGAGAGAGAGAGAGAGAGAGAGAGAGAGAGAGAGAGGTAGCAGCGGCTGATAGAGGGGCAGATGATGAGGAGAAGCGTGTTGCATATTTTACATTCTACCGACGTTCGCGCCGGACACAGTTCGCTCTCGTACTCGGGAGTGTCGGCAAAAAGTATGGCGGTTTCGAGGCGAATGGCTGGACTGGGGACTGGGGGCCCCGAGTCGGGTCACAAGTTTTGTACTTTTTGCTCGCACTCTCGGCGGCTCCGGGGATCAGGCCGTCTTCTCTCCGCGGTAGTCGCTTTCGTTCTCGGTATGCGAACCAGAACTAACCGGCGCGGAACATCTTTTGACCCGCCAGGACCCTGGCTGACTGCTCGTCCTTAATTTGTGATTCCGTTCGCCTCCATTCGTACCATCTACTCTGTCTCATGCTTTCCCCGTTTCTACTGTCTTCGCCTTGGACGACGCATCCGCTTTTATGCGCGCTTCGTATATTTCAAGCGTTCATCGAGAAATATCGTATCGTCGACGCTGCGCTGGACATCATTTGAAGAATAGTAACGTCGGACGAAAAGTTGGTCCTTTGAAAAAGAGATGACCATCGGCAGGGCTCACACCGACCAAATGTCTTTAGTCGAACCACCTATCCACGGGCTCTGTCTTGATATTTCATTTAACCCTTTCGCTCCGACGGGTATATATATACGCCCTCAAAGAATGAACATTCATATTCGAAGAGCGTATATATACGGTCTGGAAAAGTGGGTGCTGAGGTACGAAGAGCGTACATATACGTTCATATCATATATACTTTTGTTTCATTCCGTACCTCAGTGTCAACTACTCAGTAATGCGCTCCGTTCACAGCTATCACATTTTGTCACAAGTGTTCCGTAGCGAAAGGGTTAATATGTTAGAGAACGCATTCTCGTGCGCGAACGCCTGACGGCGCGGCGTGCGTGCCAGGCGATGCCAAGAAGGACGTCGACGTCGTTCGGTGCGGTGCGGTGCGGTGCATCCTCCCGCGGCCATTGTGCTCCTCTTGTGTCCGCGCGGCCTCGAACGTAGATAGGTATCCACGGATGGTGGCGGGTGCTCAACCTCGGGCTACCTATAGGCTATAGGGGAAGCCGAGTGAAAATCGGATACAATTAGTTTTAAGAAACAATCAGACCTTCCGGCGATAAGTTACATGTCGTCCTAGCTCAGACACGAAAGCTGACGTACAGTAAACATCGGATGCAATGAACTTGAGGAGACTGTCAAGTCTGCTCGATGTGACCAATTTCTCATTCTAACCGATATCTCGTTGTATTCGATTTTACGTGTGAGTGTCTTGGAGCCGTTCCGAAATTGAATCCCGACACGAACGCGTTCCGTCGAAAGTTTCAATTCGTCCAAGCCTCCCTCGAGATCGCTTCCGGGCGCCATTACGCGAACGCATCCTTAGACTCGGGATCGATGCGGGATCGACGGCAGGACAAGGGCCGAACACACGTCGAAATTCTACTCTCTCCAGCGAGTACGGGCACGAGTGCGTGCGAGTATACGCCCGTCCCGAGCATGCACGGGAATTATGTGCACGCAGAGGGGCCCGGCTCGTCTCGTTTCGCACCTGCTGCGTGATGCGGACGCACAATTGCCTTTGAGGAACCGATTTTCGCTCGGTCCCGTACATGTCGATGAATTTTTCCGTGGCCGATCGGCGATTCGTGCCAGGCTTCTTCCGGTTTGTCCAGTTTGTAGAGGACAACGCCGGTCTATCGTCGAGCTCAATCGAATCACGTAGCGTGATTCGATTACTCTCACGTTCGAAGCGCGTACTTTGTTATACATGATTTAGTAGTTGTCAAATTTGGCATAATAATTTCAGACTAACTAGCTGATGAAACCGAAAAATGACGGGCACCTGATGTTATTTGATCCGTAAGAGATGAGCGCCGACTTTTTGGAGAACCCCTGTTCGCTAGCCAGGTCGTCGCGTCGTTCTCCGTGTGCGTCGGGCACGAAGGCGCACCATACACGTTGGCGGGTCGCTTCGAGGACATTGTCGCCAGCGGCAAAAACACTATTGAGTTAATCAACTAATTTATAATTAAAATTCCACGCTGGGCACCGGCGGGACTCTCCGGTTCCTCCGGTCTCCGCGGGCATCCGATGGGCAAGAAACGAACGAGTCCCCCCGCGTCTGGTCGCCCGCGCCGGCCGGATCGTTTCGCAGTAATCGCCGTCAAATTCATAGAACACCAATTAACCGCTCATCGACGCCCTGCCTCACTCCATCCCCCACCGCTCAGCCCCCTTTCTTCCTTCCCGGACCATCTCTCCTCTCCGCGCACAACGGGTCCACGGCCGACTTGGACGGTGAAAAAAGTCGACCTAGTTTCGCACGAGTTTCGACTAGCGGTTCATCCGGTTCCTCGACGGACGCTGTGCAGACGATGAACGTCGTTCCGTGCCGCGACGAACGGGGCGAGGCCGACCGAGTCTGCATTATTTCGGCGAATAATAGAATTTCCAAGTCCTGCTCTTTTCCGTCCCGGCGGCAATTCCGAGAGCGGTACCGCGACGGAAAGTTTCTATCGAGCGTCGCTCGGTCTATTAATAACGCTGAGAATTTTACGTCGATCCTCCGGCGCGCGGCGTTGCAACCTTGCAACGCCGCGTGCCGGACGGGACAGGCACCGATGTGGGCAAAGAAGTGCGTCTCAGGTTAGGTCTGGGTTAGCCGGTTGCGCGGGTGAGGGTAAGGATGCAGCAACTCCATGGACAACGCCACTTATCGAGTCCTTGTCACATGTCATGGTCCACCGATCGCGAGGCATAGGTCGCGTTAATTACCCCTACTAAAGTCTCCTTCCTACACCTATCCTGGAGCACCTAGGTGCCACCCACCAGGTGGGGCTATTTTTATTCCTTAACTCATTCGGGGTCATTAACCTGAGAGAATCTTGAAAATTCTCCGAGCGGGGTAATGAGCGTGATAGGGAATGAGGGAGAGAGAGAGAGCGAAATTAAGAGCGGTCGTTTCTTGCCACGTCGAGTCGGGCCGCGAATGGACGACGATATTTTCAGGTTTTTCCCTCGTTTTCTTGATTCGAATCGCGGCGCCCGCGCCGCCGGCAGAAATAAAACTTGGTGAAAGTTTGAGCGGTCCGTTGGCGAGTGAATAGTCTTGAAAAATATACGCATTGTTACCGCGTCGTGTGCTATATGAGCGCGATATTCCGGGAAAGTGGCGTGTATTGTTGGAAACACGGCGCGCTTGACGGAATTACAACTCTTCCGCGGGTAAAAACGGACGCTCTTGTTCGCGTCCCAAAGAAAGCTCTCGAGAGCGTTGTTTATTCCTGAGTTCCATGCTCGCCGTACAAATTGTCATCGATCCCGCATACCCGGCTCTCTCCCGCTCGGCGATCTCGGTCATTAACCAAGTACGTGGATATTTCTATATATAACCCGTCTCTACGAGGAATATTGAGGATGACACGTAGAAGTTTCAGATAGTCGTCGCGGAAGGTGACTCGAAAACGTTGTTCGACTCACTTCGATCGCCGCAGAGGCGTCGGGCCGCGAACGGGCCTGACGAGTTTTTGCAGGTGGAAATTTGTTAAGGGGAATGTAAAGAGAATGAGTGCCGATTCTCGTTCTCCTTCTTCATCTGCCTCGAATCGTCTCCGTCGGGTTCCCGACTCCTCTACATCCTTTATATATATATATATACATACACGGTCCAAACGGCCAGTCGACGGTGGACTCGCTTGATTGACTCCCGGGAATTGAAGGCACGGGATACCAGAAACGGGCGGCGCTAGCTTAGCGAGACTTAAAAAGGAACTGGAGTCCGAAGTTCGTGAGCGTCTTTTTGCGATCGTGTGGCGACCCCCTTTAAGCTCGCCTCGGGTATCGACGTGCTCGCGTTTCGATCCTTCTGAGATGACGATCGGCCGGACCCTCAGGACCAGCCCCGCGTACTTCTCATTTCGATCGACGCGACGGTCGTCGAGCTCGTCAACTTCTAACTGCGTGGCCGGCGCAGACCCAGCGAGGCACAAAATCTTAAGCACCGCTTTGCCAGCCTTAGAGTAACCAGCATCGTCCATAATTGCACCTGGAAGTTCATTATTTCTAACGAGTCAAAGCTAATGACGACAGTAGGGTGATAACTCTGAAGGTGCACCCCGTTCACCTGCTGACAATCGCAGGCTCACTCGTACGGTCGGGCAAGTGAGACGTTAACTGCGGCTCATCAGTTTTCGCGGATTGCGTCGGACGCGTCACGGGTCGTCTCGCAAATCCTCATTTGGCCGTGACCATCGGCGTCTGGCCGTCCACGTCCGCTCATCAACACCGGGCCCGAGAGTATCGTTCCGCGGACAGCGGGACAGTCGACAGTGTGAGGCGTTCGGCGCGGCGCTTTTTCGCGTCGGTCAAGCGCGCCAAGTCGGATTCGACGGATTCCACGAGTCCCATCGGCGACGAGCGTTCAAGCGTTGCCCATTGTCATCGTCCCGACCGTCGAGCCGTCGAGCCGTCGAGCATTTAGCCCGCGGCGGCTTGTCCCCCTCCAACCCCCTACCCCCCAGGCCCGAAGGAGGGACCGAGGAGATTAATTAGGGACGATGTTTTAGCGGCAAAAATGTGCACAGGGGCAAGAAGCGGCAGCCGACCGCCGTCTTAAGTCGCTCTAACTAACCCGGCCAGCGCCACGAGACGATCGAGTCGTCTCTCTTCTTCTCTCTCTCTCTCTTTCTTTCTTTCTCCGCTTCTCATCCTCCTTCTCACCCCTTCGTTCCGCCTCTCTCTCTCTCTCTCTCTTTCTCTGCGTCCTCGGTGGACCTCATCACACCGGGCGCAAGAACGTGCTACAAATTAAGCCCAGATCGGCCGGAACCATCTCGAAAATTCGACCGCCTCTGCCCACCGCCACGCTCTTCGCGAGCTAACTCGACGCGAGAGTCGGCTATACCTGGTAAAGCGTACTCGAAACAGGCGGGGACAGCGACGCGCGGCTTCTGGTTTTCGGATTCTCTCTCTCCCTCCGCTCCTCGGCCCTGGCTCCCGAGGATGGCGCCGAGAGCTACAACTCGGTCGCTTAATTGCTCGTTACCTCGGCGTCATTCGACTCCCGAACCCGACGAGGCACCGTGAGTTGTGCGACTGCCCGATTGTTCTTTCTTCGTCTTCTTCTTTCTCGTCGGCCAATTCCGCACGCGCAATTGGCCGCGGGACGCGAGACGAGCGTACCCGTTTCGGCGCGGGACCCGGCTCATCGTGATTAACCTTATGCGGAGAGGACGGAAGTTACGTGCGTCGACCGCGTGAAAAACGTGTCTGCGTTTTTCGGGCCTCCTAGTGTTCACTGATACGCGTCTTTGCAGATTCAACGAGAACCGTTGTTATACATTTTCGTCGCCAAGAATGAATCTTCGGTATAGGGGCAGACTTTGTATGGCCTGCGCGCAGGTACTCTATATCCAGTGTACTGACGGTGCTAGGAATGTGGTGGGAGAACCAAAGGATGAAGCAATATATTTTGCCGATGAAATTGTTGCAATTCATCAATCTGTCATTGTTCCGCATTTGTCATTTTATGTTCCCGCCAACTTTCGCCTGAAAGTCTATACTATAAGTATAGACTACTGTCACCCGAATCATTATATCGTTTGTCATTTACGTCATTGTTTTCTTTGCGTACGTTCCGTGTCCCCTGCAAATTGGCAATATTGGCCGGTAAATAGTTGATTGGGTGGATATTCGTCAATGTTATTTGTCAATGTCGGCTAACTACCTGTCGTCGGGCGAGTAATTTAAAGTGCGGCTGCCTCGAAGATTCGCGGACGTATTGTCAGACGAGATCTTGGGAATTATTGACCTCGATAGACACTTCCGACGAAAACGTCGGCGGCGGAGGATATGGATGGAGTGGAAGAACGACAGGAGACGAGTCTATGAATACGTCGGAGCTTTCTCCTCGTCGGTTCTGAACGGAATGCTCTTTTGGCAGCGTCGAGACGATTATCGTTGGATTTATCGCGCTCGTTCCGTGTCATCGTGTCATTCGTTGCACAGTGTATTCGACTCCTTAGCGCTTTATGGACACGTGGTCAATCTTCAACCCCCGCCGCATCTCTTATTGTCCCTGTCTCTCTCTCTCTCTCTCTCTCACTCTCATTCTATTCAAGTTCCTCTTTTCCAGGTCCGTACCCGTAACTCCGAGTGCGTGTGATATTTAAGGCGGCAACCTCCACTTTATAGTTTATATATACCGCTTGATTTACATCTCCATTTGTCAAGCTCGTTATACCCCTTCTTTCCACATTGCCCTTCCGCCGACTAACCGCGGCCGATTTCTCATCGAAGTAAATTATTACTATTTTAGAAAGACCGTGAGCACGCGCGCTTGCTTCACTAAATTAACCTGACTAACCGAGCGCTAAGCGCCGCGAAACTGTTTACGACGGGGCGACAAATCATTATCCGAACGGGGCAATATCATTTGTCGACCGATTCGCCACGAGTATAATTCCTGCGCGCTCAACGTTTCTGTCGCGAGAAGCTTGCGGAGGAGAGACCTTCGGCCGGTTATGCATAGCGAGCGCGGTACCGGCTCGTATATCAATCAATGCACAAAGTCGATCGGCAGGCATGCGTTAATGGATTAGCCAGATTTATACTATACGCTTTATCGATTTCCGCATAATTCTCAATCTTCGAAATAAATGTAAAAGCTGTCCAACATGCTGCGAACGAGATTCGGGGGGACAGCAGTACTGAGTGCGTGAACAAGGATCTCAGATGGTTCTTATAAACGATTATCCGCGATGGATTAACACCCGAGTTCGAGTCTTGGATCGTAGGTACGTGCAGACGAGTGCGTGCCTCGTCGATTGGCGTGTGCGTCCGCATAACCAGACACGAACTCGCGCAGAACATAGCTGGAGAGCTGAACGATCTGCGCGCGTTATACCGTCGACTATCTCTCGGTCCGTGCACGCGGAGGACAGACACACGGAGCAGAACGAGTCGCGCCTAGGAATAATAAATAGAGATAGACTAACGTAGATACGAATGTCGGGGAGCCCGCGTGTCTTGCCCACGCAGAGATTATCTCGAGGAATTATGAGTGACCGCTTAGGCTTCCAGGTTATATAAGGCCGCCTCTACCTCTGCTATCGACGTCGTTCGTCCGTGAAATACTCGGCGTTCTGGATTTTCGCTCAGCATTAGTGAGAAAAAGCGAACGCGATTGAAGATGGATGAAATAGAATATGTTCCTCCTTCGTCCCGTTTCCTTCGCGCATCGTCTCTTCCGTTTTCATCGTTTATTGTTCTCAAGACAATGCTGGAATGACTCTCGCGATTCTTTCCCCGTATTTGCTACGCAGCGCGTCGATTATCAACCGAGCTGCCGCGAGACTCGAATTCCTTGAAAAATCACCGTAACTCTCGATCTCCGGCGGATTCTCAAGGAAGATTGAGAGAGAGAGAGAGAGAGGGAGGGCAACGGCGAGGAGTGATTGTGGCATCTTTACGATCTTGTCACACGGACGGAACGGGCGCACACCGGCTATTTTAACTTTCATCTCCCCTTATGGAATGACGCCTAAGAAGAATGCCGTTCGCGCTCTTAATTCCCTTTTCCGCGGACCTGCGGAAAGTGAGTTTTTATTTTCGCCCGGAGGAGCTCTTTAGCGCCGCGAGGCAATTAGCGCGGAATTAGTCGTGCATTCTCTCTCCGTCCGCCTTCACTTCTTCCTCCCGGCATAAAGTCATTTGGTACGCGCCTTCTTGCCGCGCGGACGCCGGAAAAGCGCGCGAGCGTGAGAATGCCGAGAAGCGCGTACCCGTAGGTACCCGTTTGCGAAAACTTTCAACGCGGAGCGCGCTCCGACGAGCGGAAATCGAACGCACGGCGTCGAGCAGACACAAAAGTGCCGTGGCATAACACCGTCACGGTGCTCGCAATTTCATTTCGCCACGGACGAGCTGAGCTGCTTCTTCTGCCTCCTCTGCTTCTTGTTTTTCTTCAACATGCTTTTTTGTTCCGGATAGACGGGATCGGTGATATTAAACGATAATTATCCCCTTGATCGTCGAGCGTCTCGACTAAAATTCGTTTCTCTTTTTTGTTTCAGACGCCATGGGTAAGTGGAGAACGCCTTCCTCTTTTCGCCAACGAACGTGGCCGGTAAGCTCGACAGAATCAGTATGATGCGACGCCGCGGATCGTTCGATCCCTCCACAGCAGATCGTGGGAGCGCTAATGATCGTCATTAAGCGAGCCGCTTCGTTACACTTGTCCCGCGTTCGTCCCTTTCCGTTTGCGCGCGTTATCCTTAGGGATGAGTCGGGACAACGTCGACGGGCGGACGGTCGAACCATTTGATCGGCATGAGACGATGTAAAACTCACCTTGCGTGACTTTCACGATGACAAGTATTATCTACGCATGCCTACGATGTGCGTCGTCTATTAATAACGCACTCTCGCCGACCATTTTCCGTGCACATCGATCTTCTTGTTTACGTCAGGAATATAGACGATCGGTGCTCGGATAATCTATTGAAACGGTATTTCGTCGAATTATTATAAAAACGCATTAATGAGATCGGTCGAATTTCGAGAACAGACAGACTTCGTATTCGCGTCGATACGTTTTTGGTGGAGACGGTAAATTCACGAAACCAGGTAACGATCAACGGCACGCACCAGCTTGGGAATCAGGTTTCCCCATCAATTACGCACACTGTACCGACAGAATCTCGCAGGGCAATCCCACATAGTTACGGATCCGCTACCGGCATGCTGTGGCCCCTACGTTTTTCCTCCTCATCGTCTTCTCTCCCCTGCATAAGGCGGGCGAGCGCGCGCGCCACAGTAACAAGTCGCTTAATTAGATTAATGAGATTGCGGCCAACGCGAATCGTACGGACGACCATCGTCAGAACGTTTTCAGGTACGTAGTCGGTGATCTACGACCGTTTCTCCGTTCGATTCGAGCGAACGCGCTGCGAAAGCTGTGCCCTGAGTCTTTGTCCAATATTTTCGTCCTGCACGCGAGACGTGGTAATTAATATACACATATGTATATATTATATATGTCTGTAAATGGCAGTGACGAGGGCGGGCGCCTATAAATATTTATGCACCATATTGCTTACGCACGGGTGGAAAGAGCAAATGAAGTTAAGTGCGTGCATCTCGGCGGGCAGTCTCGGAGAGTAGGAAATGCGGGATTAAACGATGCACTCGCGGGTAATGATCGCAAGCCCGTCTTGGATGAAGGAAGAAGCAGACGGAGACAGAGACGGAGGGAAGGACGGAAGGGGAGAGGCACCGACACTTTTGCGGACGGCGCGGGCTCAACAGTGCGTGCACGTAAAATTAACCGCGCGGGAACGATCTGGTCACCGATAAAATCTACGCTGCGAACTGGTTCGCCAGATCGATAGCGGCAAATCGGAATCGGGGGATGGGGGAATGAACGACGTGAACCTTGACATCGAGACGGCGCTTAATTTGCCCGTAGGAAAGGACGCAGTTGTTTTTGTCAACATGTACCTCACGCACGACGGCACTTTATATTCGGAAAAAAAGAAGAGTACGCGATTGACTCGCGTTGGAATAGCAGAGTCTCGGGCGATCTCGAATTTGCATTTTAAGGGCGAAGATTTAATAACGGGCATTTAATCGCGACAGGAGAGGCACTGGGTCAGTAGGCATCGATCGTTCATTAAAGAATCAAGAAAGAACGAACGATACACGCTGAGAACACGCAAGAGCGCAAAGATAAATTCCTTCTTCGTAATTTACTCCCAGACGCACATACACACATACGAATATGTATTCTTGCATTACGTATGCATGTATGCGACGTTAATTTCAATATTAACAAGCATGCATAATGCATTCTTTTCATATATGTTAATACCCTGCCTCAAATTATTTCCGGGTGTTCTCTCTCTCTCTCTCTCTCTCTCTCTCTCTCTCTCTCTCTTAAGCAACTCGACGACAATTAATGGAAAGTGACGCATAAAAGGACAGGGTGGAATCGAGGTTACAACGATAATTGCAAATGTCTCGACTAGCGCGCTGTAGGAAGATAAAAAGAGAGGATGGGCTGTGTACGTGGAATCTCTTAAAAATCCATACGTCACCTGAAATTATCGCGACAGCCCCTCCGTTCGCCGCCGACCAGTGATCCGCTCACCCACGGCCGATGGTTATCGAGGAAGCCAAACGAAGAAGGCGCGATCCACGGTCAAGCTGGTCGGACTGCGAGGCAGGCCCAAGACTCCGTTCCCTCGTTCCTCCGCCTTCTCTGTCTCCGGTCCGCGATCTCTCTCTCTCTCTCTCCCCCCCCCCCCCCTTCTGCCCTGGCCCGGACAAAAAACCTTCCCGCTCGGCGGACTTTTTGGTCGTTAATTAGTTGCATTTTTTTACGATCGCTCGCCGTTGCGCACACGAATAGACGCACACGTTCGTACGCGAGGAAGAATGGCGGGAGAAACACGGTGGACGAGAGGGATGTGCGCGTTCGGATAAAAGAGAGAACTTGGCGAAGGCGAAAGCGTCGGTGGGGCGGGAGAGAGGGGGAGGGGGAGGAGATGGTGTTGGTAAGTCGAGTTAACTTTTAGCTCGCGAGCGCGGTCAGCTCTCTACTCTCGCGCATAATGTTCGGCATTGTGTATCCCCTTTTGCTTTCGGCCTTCCTTCCGCTCCGCTCCTCCTCCTCGTCCTCCTCCTCATCCTCCTCATCGGCTATGTTTCGTTCTGAATGCTCGCGAGAGTCGGCACGGACATATGCGGCCGCGCGAAATACGCTCGCCATGTGGCGCGCTGCTTGGACAGCGGGCGACGTTTAAGCGTAATTACTAGTCATGGCGCTAGGTATTCATTAGCGCCTCTAGCGCGTCCGCCGCGCACGGTTAGATCGATGGACCGAGGTGGATAGACGAGAGCAATAAGAGGAACGAACGGGAAGAAAGGAGGGAGAGGTCCCCGGTTGGAAGAAAGCGACCGAATACGGTTGAATACCGCTCTGCGGTTTACGCGAAAACCGTCACGTGGAGTGCTTCGAAAAAAGATTTACTTCCTGCCCTGCATTATGCCAGGATCGTTGATGACAATGATGACTGCTTCATATGATATACGATAGAAGCGATGGTATTTCGTTTGTTTTTTTCTCCAAAAGAAAAAACAAAAAAAAAACAGAAAACAGTGTCAACACTCCGGGCCGTAAGTGGACGTTCACCATTTCTTCGAGTCTTATGCACGTTCTCATGGGACTCCGTCATCCATCAATCTCGGCTGATCGTGGATCGACATTCCGCAGCCTCGACTCGGCCGACATTTGGCGACCCGACGCGCGACGTGTCTCTTATTCGACCCGATCGGCCGGCGAATGCGCTCATGCAAATTTATGTGCGCGAGGAAGACGTAGGAGAAACGGGCAGAGCGTCGTCGGCGAATTTAGATCTGCCGTTTTCGGCGAAGGCACGCAAAAACTGTGGGTCACCGTTCGTCCGCCATCCCATGCCGCGATGCACCGAACGGAACACACAGAAACGACATATTTATCGGCAACCAGGCCCGGCATCGGATCTGACGCGATGGCCAAGATTTTTCGGCGAGGAGGGGAGCGCGGATAAGGTAAACATCCTGCCGGTTTCGCGGGAGAGGGCCGCGTAGAGCGAGTTTTACGAGCGCGTGTCCGCCCTTCGGAGTCTTCGACACCTCGATCCTTCGACAGCGTCTCCGGTAATCACGGCGACTGCGCTGCTTCTTCTTCTTCTTCCTCTGCTATCGTCGTCATCCGGTCTCGGGGATGGCGCGTAACGACGAGCCGTTTGTTCAGATCGCAGGATAATTAGAATGCAAATGCGGATACGTGACCAATGCGCCGGGTCCGCGGAGGGAAGAGAATGAGAAGGAGAGGCCGGTTAAGCGGTTTTACGCGGCGTTATTAAAATTGAATTTCGCCGATTCGATGAAATTTTTCATTCACAATCAGATGTAAGATGTTTTGGCTGTAACGTGTTAAGGCGGGTCAAAGTTAGTTTCATATCGCTTCAGGCATCGAGTAACCTTTTGTTCTAACTGGTTTAGTTGTACTATACGATATTTCCGACATTACGACCGTCTGCATATTCGGCCGCGGTGCCATGCCGTTCGGCACCTCGATGCAGAACGCAGTAGCCCCACCTTCTTCCTGTGTCTTCGTCCCTGCCCATCGGTCTTACCATCGGTTTTACCATCCGTCTTACCATCGTCCGGTCCTGGGCGGGCGCATAATGACGCGCCGTCCCACGGATCGCGCAATAATTAGCATGCAAATCCATGGTGCTCGCTTCACGTGGCTCTACCTGAGCGCATCGTGCGAAAGGAGCCGGCGAACGCTACGTAAGGCTGTGCTGGTGTCCTCGAAAATGGGGCCAGAGCAGCGGCCGTCACTCTCACGACGACGACGCGACGGCCGAATGGTCAGGCTTTATTGCGTTTTCGGTCCTGGAAGTAGTAAAGCGACGCCTTTTATAGGTCGTCATTCCGTGAACCGATGCGAAGGAAAAAGTCCGAGCTTTCAGATATCCTCCAGTCGTGCTTCGTGCCACGTGCACGCCCTATGTGAAGTCCGATTCATATCGATCCGATCGATAGTGCCGTAGCGTATATTAGGCAAAGTGGACAATTATAGCCGACTCCGTATGACTTTTTCAATAAGAAGTCATTATGCCTTATGTGTTTGGCGTGACATTTGTTTTGACCGTGTCAACCTTCGGTGCAACGTTTCCATTAATACTGCATTCGTTCGCGCTGGCACGGGTATTTGACGTAGGTTCGATCGATCGGCCGGCTAACAACAGTAGCTTCACACCTTGACTTTATATCGTACGGATAATCTGTATCTTGACGGCCTACGCGCGAATTTCGTCACAGTCGTTCTAACGATAAGCCCGCATTACTGTCGTTAATCCTTGCGCCGTGGCCAGCTTACGTAATGTATGCCTTTAGAGGGCCACGTAATGTATGTCTTTAAGGCCAAATGGCTGTAATCGTGGACGGAGTGGCGGACTTTGCGGTCGCTCAACAAATAGATTACGTGCCCGGGGAAGGTTTCCGGTGGGATGCTCTCTTTCTTGCTCTCTTTCGTCACTCCTGCCTGTCTATCTTCCTCCCATCTCGCGCATGCATGCCACTCACGTACTTATCCGCCGGGTACATACCCTCTTCAGTCTTCCACCCTCCTCAGTCAGCCACGTTTCTCCGATTTTGACCCTCTCCACGCGACGCCTCTCCAAAAATTGCAACGCGTTAGCTGGAGATCCACTAACCATTCCATTATTAAATCTGCCCCCGCATTACCATCCCGTTGAGGGATCCCGCTGCATTAAAATTCGCGCCTCGCACTCGGCGGGAGCCAAAGGCGAGGATAATAAAGACCGCCGCGCCGTCGGACTTTATTCGTCATTTCATTCGTTCCGCGCGTATCTCGCGCTTACACAGACATAAATACGACATCACTGCAGAACCCGTACGAGGAATTGTTACCTAATTGAGCGTCAACTTAATATCGTATGCGTACGTTATCCGTGCATCGCGCTGCCTTCGAATAGCTCGATTGACTCTGAAAGAAGTGAGCGGCGCCGAGAATCGCATCGTTCGCAAGATAAAAGCGTCGGCGACGGGCAGATCGTTATTTAATAAGTCTCACGGTCGCTCATCGAATTGACACTTGGGGTAACGCGCGATTACCCACTTCCGCGTCGTTAATGATAATGGTTTACAATTAAGGGAAGCGTCTCATCGGGTACTCTGCCGACGATGTTCGCGCTGGACGTTAAGACTGCGCGCGATAACGCGTACGTAAAATTTAATGCATGCGCGCGGCGAGTCACGCACACACGTCGCTCGCCGCTTTGAGAAAAATCCTGAAAACGGCGCGCGCAAGAGCCTCGATACGGGCCGGTTGAAAAAGTTAATTATCAGGTAGCGAGCGCCGCCCGGTTAATCGCCGTGTCTCCGTCTTCCTTTCCCTTCTTCCTCTACGTAAGCGCATGCGAAACCGCTCGATCTCTGTCCTGCCTCTTCGTATCTGTCGTGGAGAAACGCGCCTGTGCGGCATCCTTTCTCGCCCTGCGGATTTTACTTTCAAATGGCCGCGCATTCGCCTAAGATTTTAATTCGCGATGGCAACCGGCGACCGGCGACCGGCGACTGTGCCCATCCCCGTCTCACCCTTTCCTTGCCGCCATTCAGCCACCAATTACGCTCTAGGGTCTAATTATTCCCGAGGGAGTAATCTTTCCGTAGCGAGCGACGTCACTCGCTCCGGCGAGGATCGTTTCAATGTCGTCCACGTCGACGGTTTGCCGACGTTGCACTGTCGGGAAGATAAAATGGTCAGGAGAGAAAGTAGTTTAGGGTAATTTCCTAATGACACAGCGCGCAGGGGAACTCGGCCTTGGGGTAGGTGTCGTTGTTAGGTGTATCACGGACTTTCAAATTGTCAAATTTATGAGTTCTGCGATCATTTCTTTTCACGCGGGAATTTATTTTTCGTACGACGGCGCTCAGGACGCGACGGTATTCCGGCTGAGCGTAATGGATACTTGCCCGCCAGTTTATTCGGCGATTAAGGTCCCGATTACATCGGCCGCGTCTCTGCGAGATCGGCGCCATCACTTTGTGGCCGGCTGAGCGATAAATTATGGAACCGTATCGACCGATCACACAGTCGTTTAAGGTTTTCAACGGCGAAGAAAGAGGCCGCGTTCTTGCGGCCGCGTAAGGATCCCTAAAAGTGCTATCACTCGTGGCCGGCGACGGCGGGGGAGGAGGAGGAGGAGGAGGAGGAGGAGGTGGAGGGTTGGACGGGCGAGAATCGAGCGGGTCGAAGATTCGTGATCTTTTCTTACTTCTGCGCGGGCCGGTTAGAAAAAGCGCATCGTCTCTGATCTCACCGCTCTCCGAGAGGATTTAAAGTTGTTTATCTACTTATTATGTCAGGTCGAGCTAATTGGGCATATTTGAGGATCGGTCCTCGCCGGATGCTCGCACGTATCCCGATATAAACGAGGTCGATCTCCCTCGGCCACTATTCCTTATGTCACCACCCCACGCGTCGCTCTCTGTCTTTCAAATCGACCGACGTAACCTCCCGGCTCTCGGTTCCACGTCTTCGTGGCATCCGCGGGACCACGCGGCTACAAGGGGATAATATCTACCGAAGGTTTTAGCCGAAGCGCAGCAAGAAGAGTCGCATAACTTTCGGCGATCATGACTCGCCTGCCATCCGTCTTTAGGGAACTATCGCGCCATCAAGCATCCCACTGTGTCTGGGGCTTCGATTCTTTTTCTTTCTCTCTCTCTCTCCCTCCCCCCTCCCGGGACCCGCCTTTTCTGTCATTCTCCTCTGCCTCCGTCTTCTTCCCACTCACTCGCCAACATCAGCGCGGAAAGATGCATCGCTTCATTCCGCGCCGCGCCTCCCAGACAGTTGGCCGCTCCCGACGACAACGGAGAAAGGTCCGAAGTCCGGGCAGCTGGGGGCTGAGGCCGGGACGAGGACGCAGAAAGCACGAGCAGGCGCGAGGAGGGAGAAGAAGAAGACGAGCGTGCGACGATTGTGTGGGATGACTCACGCAAATTCGGAACGCCTTAACTCGATTCGCCTTAATCGAGCGTGGAGACGCTCCACGGAAGCCGATGATGATCCTTCGAACCGCGTTCGTCTCGCGAGAAACGAGCTCCCGACCTTTATCGAGGTAAACGCGCGCGAGCTCTCCCGGGACCGAAAGGGGTAATTAAGGCCAGGTCTCTCCTTCTAGGGGCAAACTTAAATTACCGACCAGGGTTAATTTAAGAACGCCGCTAGGCGGACGAGTTTCACGTCGACCTTGGTGTCGTTGGCGCTCCAGCGAAAAGCCGAAGCTCGAAGTTACCGCGGCGAGCGGCCAAATTTTCCCGAAAAATCGACTTCCTTTCTCGGTCGGCGGCTATCGCGATATGATTAACCGGTGCCCGGAACGATCTCTCGCGCGGCGCGGCGCGGCGCTTCGCTCGCTGCCGGCCACCAGCCAATTTCCCGGCCGGTCTTATCTCGAAATCGCACAATTAAGCGAACGTCATAATAACCCCGCGCTGGATATTAGTCGGCCGATTGAGATGTCAGGATACGGCTGGACGATCAGGACGACGGAGGACGGTATAAATGCAATCGAAGTGGGTCTCGCCAATAAAAAATAAATACTACTCGAGAGAGAGAGAGAGAGGGGGGGTGAAGCGTGAAGTGAAAAGAAGGGGCTAGAGAAGAAGAATAAGCGTATTCAGCGGGAATAGCCGGTTAAAGGTGGGAGAAGGAGCCTTATCCGGCGGCGGATGGGAAGTGTGCTGTGCAGCCACTCGCAAGGCGGTGCAGTTTATTAATGTGATTTATGGGGAGGCGAATGCCCTCAGCGCTCTGGTCGCAGTTCTTCGGAGATCTCCTTCTCTTGTTCTTCCACCTCCATCCCTTCGTTACCTGCCTCACCCTCCTCATCCCGCGCCTTGCGCCTTGCGTCGCTCGGTCGTATCGAATCGATCGATATTTGTTGTGCCTACCCATATGGCCATATGCGACGAGAGGCCGTGTACGTGCGCGTTCCTTGTACTTGGCGGGATGTGAAGCAAGCTCAGGTGGAACAGGAGAGCGAGAGAGAACGGGAGGGTGCCTCGACTTTACGCCCTCCGCCTCGCACCCCTCCGCCCCACAGTCACTCGGCTCGGTTTAAGGGCTCTCGAATTCCAATACGAGTTGAAACGACGCCGCGTGTCCACGTACGCGGTTTTGATAGTTCATAAAATGAAACGGATCTTGATTCGGCGCCTTTTGTAACACAACTCGCCGTCTTATTGGGTTAACCCCGTCGCCTTAGGGAGGAACGACTCTCTCTCTCTCTCTCTCTCTCTCTCCCCCCCTCTCCCGCGCGCGGCCTGACGTCACGCGTGGCCGGAGGTACGAGCAAAGGGATCAGCGAGGATTGAGACGCGATCGATCCTCCCGCCAGGACGTAATTGCGAGGGCCCGACTCCTTTGCCGGCCGTCACTCGTCCACTGCCATTTCCTCGGCCAATATGCAGACAAAGTTTCGGAAAATAGTGACTTTTCACGATCCATAAAGAGTTTAACGACATCTTCACGTCGGCGCGGGACCCTCGACGACGCTCTTTGTCGGCGAACGTCTCTCATTCGACATGCTTCGGAATTCGCCAAGTTTCAGCCGGCAACGAGGCGCGGCGGAGGGCTCGCGCGGCCGGTGGACAATTTATCGTGCAATTAGCACCGTTTACTCGACCAGACGGAGGGAATATAAACTCGTCGGATGGCGCATAAGCGCGCAGTCGGCTCAATAACGCCAAAGCGCGTCGTCGATTGCGGCCCGTTCCCGGGGACGCATCTTGCAACTTAATACAGGGTATAATCGGTTGGATTGCCGTTTAATCGGTCGATTAACCGGGAACGACGCCTGCTCCTTGGGCCTCGACGACTCGCCTCGCTCTCCAACTGCCCTCTCCGCGCATTCTCGGAATTGATTCTCCCTGATCATGCATGTAACGAATCGACGCACGCGAAAAGGAGGCTGTCATTACACGCGCGCAACTCGATGCACTTCTAGCACCGCTCGACGGAATGAGACAGACACACTGGAAACGGCATATCGCCTCTTCTGTTGCGCGCCACGTATGTATGTGCACGTATAGGTACACGACGCGGCGGATTCGAGAATACCGAAAATAGCGAGAGAGTGGGGTGCCGAAGGAAGAGAGAGAGACAAAGGAAGATGTAGCCATGAAGTATGGACCACGTACGGGTGGGCACGTATGCGCCGGGATGGGGCCAGATCCGCACGAAAGTGGCGAGAGGTCAGCGCCGAATACCAAACGAACGGGTATCCAGCCAGCGGATGACGGCGGCCGCGGCGTGCCATACATAAGGTATGACCGTTGTCCGGCAAGGGACAGAAGTACGGCGCAGGGACGGAAAAGGGCGAGAAACGAGGTGAAAGAGAGAGAGCGACAAGGTGGAAAAAAGAAAAGTTTGAAGGAAGGAGTGAGAGACATATCGAGCCGATATAACGCTGCATCGGTCCACCGTCCATCCCGGAACGGACGATTTTCTCCTCGCTGATCAAAGGAAGGCTCTATCTTCTCTCGCCGCCCCCTTTCACGCCTGCCTTTCGGTATCCGCGCGCGGCGCATATATGTATTCACGCCGTGTAATATTTCATGAGCCGCTTCTCTTTGTCGACGATGGTCCGCGCGAGGAATAGGGAATGGCTATCCGGCAGTTTGGCACGACACCTCGATAGGCTCTCTCGCCCCGCCAGTTTGCAAAGGAACGGCGGCGGCGACGGCGACGGCGGTCTTTTAAAGTGGGAGAGAGACGAAAAACGGGGGTTGAGGAGGATAATTGCGCCGGACACGATCCCGTCTCGGCTCTCTCACGCGAGAAACGAGAGAAACAGGAGGAAGGCGAGGTGGAACAACGGTTTCTCGTTCATTTCGCGAGACTCCGATCGAGATTTCAACCAACGCCTTGCGCTCGCCACGGAAACATGCTTTTTTGCCAACTAAAATGGCGCACGATAACGAAGAGGCTTCATTTACTCTATATTAAGATTATTGATATGTCCAACTAAAATCCAGAGTGTAACCCCGCAATACCAATCTGCATCTACTGATGGATGATAATCCGGTCTTAATTTATGTAATGTGGGCGTGAACTGTATGAAGCAGTAATAGTGTTGTCATGATTAACGAGATAGTTGAAGTCGGACATAGTGCAGTTACAGTATTACAAGCTAAGACATTACCATTGGCCGATGGGTGGGTGTCGGCGTTATCGCGGGATTACATTCAAATTTGCCGTTTGACGGGAGGCAATTACGTTGTGCGAAACAATGATTACGAAAATGTCTCCTATACTGCCATATAGTACTGTACAACGATTAATGTAGCAGCAATCACGTGGCTATCAACGAGGTTTTGGCTCGAAGAAAAATTTCAGACACTTTCTTTCTCGGTCGCAACCTTTATCTATCCGCCTCCGTTCCACCTTCGTTCGCCGCTTAATGGACAATTGAAACGCGTGCAAAGCACGTCGTCAGGTGACACAGCGCGGTGTGTGCGAGATAATCTTGGTGGGCTTCGGCTCTAAAGACGAATGCGGATAATGAGCGACGTGGCCCTTTCGCAACGCTTTAACGAACCGCGCCGATTCGCGACAAAAGAGCATACCCATTGCGGGCACGATCATTAACGCACGAGAAACGGAGCCGCGCCACGGGTCCCGGCTACTTTGTTTTTATTCTCCTCCTCCTCCTGCTCACACTTGTCTTCTCCCTTAGTTCCTCTACGGCCCGCGCGATGATTGTTCTCTCTGATGTAAGTCAGCTGCCGGTATGTAATCGTCACTGGCCATTTTTGCTACTTCTCGGACCTCTTTACCTTTACTTCGGGCAGGATTTTGTGGTTGACGGGTGCAAAATTGTATACCATTTTCGAGGGTACACTCTGCGGCCTGGGTATAGCGTACAACATAGACATGGACGTAGATGTTTGACAAATTCGAAAAGTGCATGTATTGACGCGATCGCGAGCGGCCAGGCCTGTGAGCACGGGAGAGACCATCTGACGGAAATTTGACCCTCCTCACTTAACTTTCTCAATTTCCTCTCAAGGTCGGCCCACGCCGCCGCCGCAAGCAATTCGAATTCCGGCGGTATCGAAATTTCATTCAAATTCCCGGCAAGCGTGCGGTTCGAATGGCGCTGGGCTTTGAACATCTGGCAGGGCGCACGTTCGCCGGACAATGTATTGTGTGTATCTCGGAACGACGTAGCGTGAGAGAGCGGGGAATGAGAAGGAGGAGAAAGACATGCGTGAGAAAGAAGAGGACGGGAAGAAAAGAGGGACGGTCCGGTCGTTCGTTCCTCGAACGTTTTAGAATTCACGTGGTGGCATGCCTGCTCGACCGTCATCGTCTCCGTGAGCATGCTCTGCGGACCGTGCTCGATCTCCACCCTCCACCCTCCACCCTCCAGCCGCCCCCGGCCGGCCCGGCCTCCACGCCATTCCGCTCCTTCCTCGGACATTTTAGTAGACCCCGTGTCTCGCATCTGCGAGTGCCTCGATCCTCCCGGGGCGAGATCCACCCCTTCGCCACCGGTTAGGACTCGATTTTAGTAGCTCCGAGCTCATGTTCGGCACTAACGTGCTCCCGCCGCTCTGACCTGCGTATTTTCACCTACGTCCGGCACAGCGTCGCGGCGAGCACGGCGAGTGAGCCACTTTACATTATTCCACCTGGACACCGCGCCAATTATACCGCTTTCACGTTTCCGGTCAGAAGTGAGAATCTCTGGAGAGACTCAGATTGTCAGAATAGACTGAATGGAGAGACTTACGTTTGCGAGGCGAATGCGATTTTTCTCGTGCTGTCTTTTTACTCCGCCGGCCGCGCCGTGCCGGAACGACCGGGCGATCCATCGATCGACGCACGTAACGTTCGATGCAAATCGTCCGACGGCAGGTGAACGTACATGGGAGATGATGCACTCCCACAGGGGCCCGCATGACGTGGCGCGATCGCAAAGCGATCTCTTCGTTATCGGACCAATGCAAAGGGAAAAAGAAGAACGGCGTGTGCGTGCTCGAGGACAGAGAGAGGGAGTATGAGAAGGAGAAAACGAGATGGACAAACGGACGTAAGCACGCGCACGAAGGTGCGCCGCTCGTTTATTTCTACGAGACGTCAGGCATTGCATTGCGCAATTCGAGGTGCGCAAGAAGTAAAAGGGAATACGCACACGGCCGCTGTATCATCCGAGCGAGTGGCTCCGCCGAATGAGGAATGAGAGAGGGAGAGGGAAAAGACTGGAGGCTGGATGCAGAAAGCGAGACAGCGCGCGAGCCTGGAGAAAGGATCGCGCTAGTTATCCAAGATAAATCGCGTGTCCTGGAAGCGAGTAGAAGTTAGATTCGTGTATTACAAACAGGAAGAGAGAAGGCCTCGCGAGTCCTCGCGGGACGTCCAAACGAGGATAATTGATTTTCGTTATCGCGATGCCTTACGCCCGAGCGGACTGTTTAAGCCCGTTGGGCATATTTGATATTCGACGATCGTTATTCGCAAACAATTTGCATCCGTTGAGACGCGCTGCCGGTTTCCACGGCGCTTTTTGCGGCCAGCTTAAATGTCGGCGCGGATATAAATTATGCGCGAATTTTTGTGTACGCGCGCATGCTTCTCGACAAGCGCGAACATTATGGGCCGGAGAGATGGGCAGAATCGATAATCTCTCAGGATCTATCTCGATCCCCTTCTTTCGGTCACGCCCAGGGATAGGATCCTGGGCAGGCTGCTACGCGTCAACGCACCGCGTTCGTAAATTCACAGCGGACAAACTGGGCAAGAATAGTTCGCATAATTCCTCAAGGCCTACCAGTTTTGACGGCGTCAGGCGGCCTCTTGTGTCTTGGCACAATTTCTCTCTCTCTCTCTCTCTCTCTCTCTTCGTGTCCCTCACTTCCCTGGGTCCTTACCTCGCCATACACCCTATACTGTTTTCAAAGAATACGTTGGCTCGCTTGTTAATTTTTCCACAGTTTTTGTTCCTATGACCAGTCATCGATACGGCGCTGCCGTCGAATCATTTGCTAATTCAGTTGAAGATAAAATAATTCTAAATAGAAGCTATACGTAGAGTGAGAAAGAATTTCTGAACCGAGATATACCCCCATCGCTTGTTTTCCTTTTCCCTCGTGTCACTCGTTTTTGTCGGGGTGACTCGCGATATCGCCTCTCTGCGTTTCGCGAAGGATGACTAGGTTGAATTTAGCGAATCACAGCCGGTCATCGGCGACGTTCCACGTTGTTCCGTCAACCTCCGGAATACTCTCATACCTGCTAATTATCGACTCGATCGGGGCTCTCGTTAACCTTGTGACTTATCAATCTCGATCTCGGTCGCTTCGAAGAAGGCTTACCCATTGACTTCTTACGTCAGTCTCTGCCGACGGAAATTGACTGCCTGTCAATTTTCATGCATATATATATATATATATATTTATTGACGATAATGATTGCGCTTTTGCTCTCGCGCGCCTTTCCTCGCGCACGCGACATTCCGAGAAGATTCTTGCGCGGATGTGATAGTCGAAGCAACGCGACGCCGACGTTCTACCCGCATCGCTGCGCGCCTGCCGATTAGTCGAAGGATGGAAGGGAAGTGGTGCGAAACCGGTAAGGAGAGAATTTTTTAGCGATCCGCATTATCCGGCCAAGCAATGCGTGTCGGGACAATGCGCAGATGGCGGGACAGAATTCGTATGTATCGCTCGAAGATCATCATGGATCGTCGCGGTATCCAGTCAAGATTCCGCGCAGATACGAATGAAAATGGAATGTGGGAAGAATCGGAGAGCAGCGATGAGCGCCGGCGCGCTCATCATGACGAAAGCTAGCGTAGCTCGGCTGTAATGAGCGTTCAAATATCACAGGTGCATCGTGGCGTCGTCGACGCATTCTCTTCATCACCGGACAGTAAAGTTATCGTTGCGTATTGAATCGTCGTAAGACGTAAGACGATCGTTCCCGCATGCCCATCGCCGCGAGACTCCGACTCTGCCATTACGCAAAAGCATTCTGGATTCGCTCGACCGCAGTGACCGCGACGGCGATGGCGACGGCGACGGCGCGGGCGCATCGTCCTCGTTTTCTTCAATTTTCTATGACATCGCACGTCGGACAAAAGGCTTTGTTGGCCCTCGCAGACAATTTTCTCGGAAGATTAATAAAGTGACTCGTCCGTCCGTTCGCGTTCTTTCTGGCACGTACGGTTCTCGTTCACCGTTCCGTCATTAGTCGCGGACCGATGTCATGGCAGGACAGAGGGACAAAGCGGAGGCGCGCGAGAAAAGGAGTGAAAAAGAGCGAGAATGAGGCGAGAGGAGAAGAAGCCGCAGGGAAAACACGAGGCGGAGGAAGGAGAAAAGTGGCGCGCTGTAATGCGCTTATAATTAATTTCCGCGTAATTAGCGAGCCGCCTCGGAGACGCGGGACGCGAAAGGCGGTTATCTCGGATGGACGATCGTTACGCAGCGCTGCTGCACACCGTCGCGGACATCACAATGAAGTACGGCTCTGCTCCTGTTATTATTACACGGGGGTAAATTAATATCGCCGCGAGGAAAGGCTTCGTCTATTAGCCCGAACAAATGCGATCCGATCGAATTTTTCCCGCCCATCGAAAACAGACGACGACGTATGTTAACCGAATTAATAATGAACGGAATAAGGAGGACGACGTGATTGCTTCTGGCCACCACGACAATTTGCCAAATCAAATTTATCCCATCAGACCGCCGCGCCGCGGCGTGTAATACGTTTTACGATAATTAACGTAACCCAACCGCTTCCGTTCACCGCGAGCCACGGAGGCCAAGGTACGAGTCTCAGCTCTACTTATCGTCGATCATATCGTATTTTATAGAGCAGCGAGACGAGAAATTCAGGACTGCCGGCGGAACTTGATTTGATCCGGCCGCGGCCGGCCGTCGATCGGCGCAATATCTCCCACGATAATTAAGCGTTGCGCAACAGAACGTTTCCGTTCGGCTCGCGGCGCGTTTTCTTCCACGCATCCTCCTTGCCGCATTTTATTGTCTGGCCTGTCGAGGACGAGAGCGGCACTCGGCACATAAGGTAGACGCGGCGGCGGCGTTGTTGGCCAGGAAGCACCGTGTCGAAAGTCCTGCTCCCTGCTCATTTTCTCACCTGACGAGGCGAGTGGCCAGGCTTCGCGTCTCGCTCGCTCGCGCGAACTGCGCCAAGTGTGTAGCAACGATGGGTGCAAGAAGGAGGAGGCGAAGGACGAGAGGATAGACGAGAAACAAGAATCAGAGTCGGCGTCAAATCATATTGCGTGTCGACCTGCTCCTGCGACCTGCGACTCGTCGCGTCCAACACTGCGCGCGATCACACACAGTCACACGCGCTCGTTGCACAGAGAAAAAATTCATCTCTCGTAGGATGTTTATAATTTCTCTACGCACACGTACCTACGTGCAGAAAATTCCGAACCCGAAGCGGAATACATACATACCTTGAACAGTCGTTCTCGTTCATGCGGCCGGAAATAGCCAACAGCTGACCGGATATAAAAGGAGACGCACCGAAAGTCGACGAAGAAGAGTTGAGTGGGAAATAGAGAGGATGGCCAGAGTATCATTCGGCCAGGCAAACGGCGAACGACGAACGACGAACGGGAGGGCAGCGCAGCATCATCGGCAGCAGCTTGCGCTTCAACCGGGGAACTCGTTCGACCCCACTCGGCTGAACTCGAGTCGCGCGTCGCGTGACACGTTGTAAATCACCGGGGCCCACCGGGTCGGCGATACGTGCCTGACCAGTTTGATGGCCGCGGCTCATTGACGCGGTTCCTCGATGCCCCTCCATTCACAGGATCCGCGGTAGCATGGCCATATACATATAGCCTCCGCATACGGCGATACGAATCCGTCGACGTTATACCGTCTGACTCATGGTGATCAACTGGATATCGTCCACCTTTGGACGATGCGTGTTTCCGTGGGTCGGAGAGGTCGTTCAGTGCTAGCCGCGCGCCTGTTCAACGAGCGCGTATTGAGCACGGCGTTGCGCTTGCGCGACAATTTGAGAATAAGATGTCATATCGAGTATACTTCTCTGAGATAGCAGTGGCAACGGTATTAGGATGAGCGTTCCGCCCGCGCCGTTCTCGTACCGATAGTCTCAAATTGCGGAATGACGATGGCCTGTGACGATAATGTATTCTGATCGCGTAGCTTATCAACCCCGTTCGACCGAATGAACTTGTCGAGGAACTAGCGCGGCCTGTGTCGTGCCGCTCGCACACGTCGTATCCCGTCCTACCACCTCTCTCTTCCTCGCTTTCCCGCCGCGCCGCGCCGCGAATAATCCTGGCGAGGCGTGAAATATGGCATTAATTCGAATCGCGGCTACTGATTTAGACGGTAGACCGATTTGCGCCGCTAATCCGTTCCAGAGAGTGTATTCACCCTGCGTTCCGGGCGGTGCGGAGAGACGCAGGCTTTCGCTCCTCGGCTTTCCGAAATATTTCGCCGCAACGAGCGGCCTTCTTTTCGACTCGTCGCGTCGCCGGAGCCATTATCCGCTGCGGGCCTCCTACTAGAGTAGCGACTCCTACCTCTCACTCGCGCCGGGGCTTTCTCAGCTCGCCCGCTCGCTGCTCCCGCTGCCTGGGATAGTCCGAGATCGTGGATAACAGTTATTAAGGGCTTTTTATAATGCGCGCTTACCTTTTCTCCGCCGTTCGCTCGCCGGCCTACTCCCTCGCTCTCTCGGTTTACGCCAACCACCGATCGGCGGCTGGCCCGGTAAGCATCGCGAGCGCGAGAGAGAGGGACGATGCTTAAAGTGCGCGCGAGGAGGAAGAGAAGGAGAGTTAGCCCTCCTCCACGTTTGCCCGTGCATGCCGCGGTAAGCGTATGCGTAGGACACTCCCCGGCGCTTGATTATATATAATTATCGGCATTTTAATAACTAATCATTTTCCCTGCTCCTTCTTCCACCGCAATTCTGCGGAGAAAGGAGCAGCTTCCGACGACGAACGCCGCTACCGTATCGCCGGCCCTCACTCTCCGTCTCTCGTCCGTACATTAGAATCTCCGACCTAACGCAACTTTTTCCACTTCAAGCGGTGGGATAGGTTGGGGGGAACGCCAGTGTTCCCCGGCATGCTTCGAGGAGCCTCGTACTTGGCCAACTATCCACGCTGCGTTCTTTCACTAGCTTCACGTGTTCGCGTTGCCACGGAATCGGCCTTTTTCGACGTCCTTCTTGCATCTTCTCCAATTATCGCCTGTTCAACGAGTCTTCTATTTTCTACGTGTCGGGCCCGTCGGCGTCGTCAAGAGGAGACGAAAATTACGATCCCCGACCATATTAGCCCCATTAAAGCGTCTCCGGTTTCCCATAAAATGGCCACGTCGGTGGTCGATGACGGATGTCGTCCGTACTTTTGTTGCCCCTGCAGCATATCGCATAACGTCGTCGTCACGCGCCAATACTCTCGACTCTCGACCATTTATTTCTCGTCGATCGTCGATCCCCGCTCCTTCATTTCTTCCCTCTCCACCTGATCGTTGATTCACTCAAGTTCCATTTTCCGACCGTAAATCATGCAGCTTTCGAAGGGCCGGAAGGTCGTGATCGTGAAAAAAGAAAGGAGCAAAATGAAGAGTCCATAGGCATCGGCAAGGCCGAGAAGAGCAGAATGGGGGTTGCGGCCCGGAGGGGTGGCCGAATCGTCGAACGCACCCGCCGGCAGGCGCCGTAAATATCCGCGGCGTAATTAAAAGCTATCGATTTGTCGTAACCCGCGTAATTGCACGAGTTACTACGCGCCTCGAATAATCGCTCGTCGACAGCGGCGCAGTGGCGTGGCGGGACTCGCAGGAAAGTTCGCAGGGCGGTCGGGCGGGCGCGGGCGGCCCAGAGATAACAGGAATATTTACATATTATCGTCGAACGCCGAGTCGGCCACGAGCCACCTACGCCTCCCGCGTTGTGAGCCCATCAGCTTCTCTGGCCGGGCGGAGAGAGGGGAGGGCTCGTAAGTACCGTTGGAGATTTTGAATCTCGTTGGGGGATGAGAGAGAGGAGGAGGAGAGAAATGGAAAAGGGACGGGAGCGGACTCGCGGCCGAGGAAGAATTAAGCGGGTGCGCGAGGGGAACGGCCGATAGCCGGCCGTTAATTATGCACATGGGATTTCGGATGACCGAATGGCACGAATTAATTTGTCACCAATTTAAATCCGCTTCCTTAATGCGCTGCCGCCGACGACGACGACGACGAAAGGCCCGCGGGAAGTCCGGTTGCTTCGAGTGATTGTTAATTGGAGCAACGCTCGCTTCTGATTGTGAGTACCTTATATAACGTCGATTGTGTTCGCGGAGAAATTTTCTGTTTTTTATTATTTTTTTTTATTTATGTGTTTATTTTTTTGGGTTCCTCCGTCCCGAAAGGAACATCATACGAATATCGCAGTTATGGGCATACGTTGCGTGATACCGTCCAATCATGTCGGAAACGAGTTTCGGACCGAAAAGTGTGACGGTAGCTGTACCATACCACTTTATACGACGCGTGTGATTCATATGCACAACTGCACGTGATCATTTCCGTGCACACGCATGGGCAAGCATCAGATTAACGCTGTTTTCCAAGTAAACTGTTCAAAGAGGAATGTTTTTCGAGTTTTCTTGCTCTGTGTATCCAGATATATTTCCCTTCCACTTTCGGAATGTCGCCCGCGTGATAAACATGTTAATTGCCCGAGTATTAGTGGATCTCTGGAGTCTACTGAAACACGACGCGACGGCGAACTGATTTCTACTTCAATCCTCACCTTCCAAAGTCACTCAATGCGGTTTGGCCAAGGTGAAGGAACCCTCGATATCGGCGCACGCTTATTCACGAGGAAGGCGTCGGCGCGCGTATTTATTTATGGATGTTTAATGGACGCCGTAATCGAGGCTGTAAAAACGATAGCGGCACTTAAAGTCCGGCGGCCTCCTTCTTCCGCCAAATCGTCTCACGTTCCGTGCTCTAGAGCAGTCATTTGCCTCGAAATTGATTAACATGCTCAGACTCCATTCACTTCTTTCTACCGTTCCACGTGCGTCGTTTAGACCCTCCTAAATTATCCCGCACAATTCGTTGACAACGACAGCCGTACCGCCGACACACGTCCTCTATTCACGGAAAAAGATCTCCTCAAAGCGCACGAACTTGGGAGCAACTTTCACGAATACTCGACGCTTCAGGCCGACATTCGAAGTGATTGAAAATTTACGAGACACGCACACTTTACGAACTACGAAGTCATTCCACTCCCGAGCTGGGTTAAGACGCCGGAAGGATGCTTGGCCTTGCCGACTTCGGACGCGGTTCATTTGAGCAGCTACATCAACATACCCCCCTCGAACTATTTGATCGCTACGATGCTCGCGTCTCGATTAGGTGTTCCTCAATCGGCCGTGCGACGACGGCTGGGGGGAGCACGACATTTTCCAACCACCGTGCAGGAAGTTTCGCGCGGTAAGGAGCCGAAGGACGTCTCGACGCTTCGTTCAAGTGGCCGAAGTGGCCGAGCTTTATGAAGCGCACACTGCCTCGCCCGGGCGCGTCGTCGCGGCCAAGTGTGCGCGAGCGTATGCATGAATACGAGCGCGAGCATGTGCGCGTACGCGTCTGGACGTCGCTCGGGGTCGTAACATCGCGGTGAAGCCAACTCGAGTGGAGTTAAGGAGGGGCCAGGATGGCTCTTCCTGCTAGAATAGGAAGTCCAATACCCCGCACTTCCGCCCCTCTTCCTGATACCCGAGGACGCATAAATCACTCCCTCGGTCCGCACTGCGAATGGCTCGGTGGATGTTCCAACGCTGTCTCGCGATATTACGTAATGGCGAGGGTATCTGCCACCCGTGAACCCTCTCCCGACATTCTCGACGGGGCGACTCTGGCTCCGACGTTTTCTCGCCGAGTCCCACGAACGCTGATTAATAATTCTCATTTCCGTTCCGCTTTCCGCTGACATACGCGGCCTCGGAGTCTCGAGGAAGCTTACCGCGGGACGTTCGCGCGCATTTGTTGCGTTTAGTTCGTTCGATTCGATCGTCACGATTCATCTTCTTCGCTGAAGCTCGGCGTTGCTTGTTAATATTCCAATTTTTTCGGACGATCTATACTTTTAAGATAATGACGCCAGCACGCTGTCGGATCGTGTTCATTGTGTCCGATTGATGTGTATTATCAGCGTGGTGGTTCAAAGAAATATTAGCAGGATATTCGTTCGCTTCGCGGTTAAATGATGCTGTTGGCTACATAATGACAATATCAGCACCTACTTTGAAATCCAAGTCCAATACGTCTCCAATGCGTCTCCAATACGATCGCTTCTCCATTATTTTCATATTAGCCATTCATTTTGCCACGTCCCGTGCGCCTCGCCTCGCTTATTCGACCGACACTTACAGTTGCCCCGGCGCGATGAAATATAATTTATGTGGCGCGTAATCGGGAAATCGCACGGAAACGGACGAACGACGATGAGAGAGAGAGAGGTGGAGGGTAAAAGAAACGTCGCGCGTCGGGTTGAACGATAAGCGAGCCCGTTGCGGCGCAGGCGACGAAGGCGCTGGGTAGTAACCGGAGGATACGCACGTACAATCCTTAACACAGGCTCACACGAATATAGCCGGTAGGGTGTCGCGACTCTAAGAACGGGTACAAGGGGTAGATAGGTAAATGTAAGCAGTAAGCCATTTTCCAGACGATGAGGCGCGAAGCCCCACTCGACCTCTTAGCGCGGGTAATCCCCGCTTTATTAACCGAACGGCCAGTTCAAGAGAAGGAGGGAGGAGGAAGCCAGTTTCAGGTACGAGTTCGATGGCTTCTCGTAGCCTCATATTTAATATCGTCGCGTACCGTGGCCACGTTGTATCCGTCCGGGGAACAATTCTTTTTCACTTCCAACACGATATTACGTCAGGAACAAGCGTCAAGGTCAAACCAGGCTATCCACATCGGACGCGCGAACTAATGCACACCGCCTGACCCGTTGCAACGGCAGTTGGGAGCGTAATTAATATCGCCGCAAATCGCACGACGCGACGCGAATAAGAAAATGTATAAAACGCGGGGCGGAGTAATTGCGAGAATCCTCGCGTCGCGTACGATTAAATTAATTTAACGTGATCGCGGACGCGCAAAACGCGTGCGTGTAGTGCGCGTGGGCTCGTTGGCTCCGCGTACCGCGCATGCCGGCTGCTAATTTTCGCTAATTGTCATAAGCAAGTCGCGCGTATCATTCGATCTTAATGACACATACGAGCGCAGATTGAGCTATTAAGAGGTATTCGTTTAAATGAATACGGCGCGATCGACGGCCATTGAGTTGAAGAGAGACGATACTTTGTACCAATTTGGCTAATTGCCGTGGTCGCGCGCGCCCGTATCCTCTAATTAGCTGCCCCGATTCGAGGGGTTGGTCGGAGACACTGCGAGACGAAGTTTGCGTCTAGAACGCAACCGACGACGACGGGGACGACAGCCTGGATCGTCTTCCCTCGCGCTCTCCTTTTATCGTTCGCTTTTTATTCCCTCCCCGTCCCGCAGCGCCTCGCTGTTCTCGCTGGCCGGCCAGCGCAGAACTTTCACGCGATCCTGCCTCAAGGTCTTTCCCCAGGTGTCCTGAACTTCGGACAGACCGCGAGTGCCACGTCCGTGACACGAATCCGACGGCTGGCTTTTCTATTTCCAAGTCAAGTTCAGCTATTCTTGACGAGACCGGCAATTATACACCTACACGGTTCAGTACCGAGCGTCGCTCGCGGGGGAGGTGAGAGGAAGAAGTGTTTTCTGTTGCCCGCCCCGCGTTAGTCTCATTACTCACTCTGTACGTACGCTTATTATTCGCTCGTGGGAAATTGATCGATTGCAATCCAGGTGTATTACCCGACGCTTTTTCTGTTCGACCGGCTGTCACGCTCTCGTATCCGCCACGAGTGTGTTTCAGTCACTCTCTGACACAACCTTGCGACGCCTCTTTTTCTCCTTTCTCTCTCTCTCTCTCTCCCTCTCTGCTTCTCTGGTAGTTTGTCCGGTGCGAGACCGCGCACGCCCTCGTTAAACATAGAACGCGCGCATTTTCGCGGTAAGCACCGTGATGGCGATCAATTGCTTCTGGTAACTTAATTAGCGGTCGATTTCCAATTGCCGCTAGGGATTTTGTTGCGAGACCTCTCGCGGCTTCTTTGCCACCACGCCGTTGGCGCGGGCTCCTCTATTCCCGTAATTTAGCGTAAACGTTCGTAACGGGTGAAGGCAACATTTTTGCGGCGTCGGGATTACGTGGCCAAACTTTTTCTCGCCGGCCGACTGTGCAACGAGGATCGCGGGCTCTCCGACGGTAGAGGAACAGGGAGAGTATGAGGATAGGCGACGACCACGGACAATTTTAATTTGCGAGACGCTCAGCTCGTTCGGTAGAGAATCTGGAACCTCTTTTTACTCCTGCAGGGGGGTATAATTACAGCTGCACCCGGGGAGACAGAGAGCGAGAGAGAGAGAGAGAGAGAGAGAGAAAGAGAGAGTACAGAGTGGTGGACGCAGGTGGAAAGACGAAGGAGCAGCAGACGCACGACGGGCGCGTTAATAATATTGTTCTAAGAAATGGCCGCAGGAAGAGAGGTGGAAGAAGAAGTTTTGCCACTCGATTGCCTACGACACACGCGATAAGAACTCAATTACTGTTTTATCCAATTGCGCGCAGGCTCCTCTTCCTGGCGGTGTCCTCTTCCAACCTCTAGCTGGCTCCGCTTCTTACCTCCCCGTTCGCGTCTCTTTGTCCCGAGCGCGATGCACCTGCGGCACCGTGTCGATGAGAATAGAAAACGTTTTGCGTCCCTTTTGTGCTAACGGCCAACTCGCGGCACGTACGCGGTGTATGTTGCCCTCCGGTTTATGTGCTAGCTATCTCGCACTCTCTGATGATCATTTAATGCCATTCCCTGCCGCGCGCAATACGGCGTCCATGCTTTCGTATGCGCGGCAATGCGAGTTGGGTCGTAATGTCAATGATGCTGGGTATGGGGGGTTAAAATGGCCGGCAAATATTAAAGTGATTTTTTCTGAGAGCCTTTACTGTAATTCACAGACTATGCCGTTAATTGTAAGCTGAGAACCGTGCTATCGATGTATGTCATGTATACCTGAACCTATAATCATACGTATACTATCGAGAGCGAATGCAAAAACTTTTGAACGATCCTCGAAATTTACACACACGCCTACCTCTGGAGAGCCTACCCGTGAAGATTTCGTTAGAAGAAACGTATTTAGCCGCGAACAACGTGTAGCAGCGCCCTTTCAAGTTGATCCGCGGGTCTTCGGCCGAAACTTCCTGGATCTTAATCTTATTCCCGCTTTGAAGTTGTGTGGCGCGCACGACAGGCGACACACGACGACGCTGAAGTGGTACAAAGCACCACACCGGGCTTCATGTTCCTCCTCTCCTGACGCACCGTCGTCGCCGGCGTCTCCCTCCAATAACGAGGACGCTTCCTTTTGCGTAACTCCGAGAGCGCCTCCGCTGTCTGTTTTTAGGAACGATCCAGCTGTCCGCCATGAGCGGTCAGTCTAATTTAAACAGACGTTATTCGGTCATCGAGTGCGTTGCCACGTAATTAACGCCGCGTAATCTGGGTGCGTGGCGACGCCAACGACACCATTAGTGCTCTCCGCCAGAGAGAATGGCTTCGTGTTGTGCGTGTACGCTGATACACGCGCGTATGAAAGTGCACATCAGGGAATGCGACGGTGAAATGGGGATGGAAGGGACGCGAGGGGAGAGAGAGAGAGGCCGGCCAGCATACGCGCAGGCTGGAACCGAACTCAAAAATGCCTGCGACAAGTGTCTCGAAAGAGCATTTCGTATCGTTTAGTCGCTCGGCACGCCTACGCGTCGAGAAAGAAAAGCGAGGGAGAAGAAAACGGGCGAAGCACGAATTCAGAACGGTCGCATAGTCGGGGTTGCCACCTGTCCCGGGAGAAAACGAACAGCTGAACAGTCAATAAAGCCGACGATTCGTCGCGGTAATCTCGCTTTGAATGGTCGCTCCTTTTTAAGAGGCGAGATAGGCACAAGGCACACCTAGGCGACAGAGACTCAGGTGGGCAGGGAGAACAACGGCGTCTTTCTAGTCGCCCTTCGGCATTACGTGTGAATTCACCTGTCGTCGGAGAACGGCCGGGACCCCCGTCTATCAAGATGCGTTTGATCCGCGCCGTTCTTCTCCCCCGGTGCCGACCATTGTACGGCTCGATCTTTCGACCTTTTTTAAAATGTTCGCTTTTCCAAAGGAAAGTCTCTTAACGCGTTGTTCGCCGCTCGTCGACTGCCGCCAACGTCGTTCGAAAGTTCAATATCAACATTCTCGTCGTTCGGGCTTTTTCTGCGCTTATTTCTGTGTTTTTAACGTACTCCCGTTAAATATCGTAAACGGCTATCGCGTTAACGCGACAGCGACTAGAGGATGACTATACTCCCCTCCCTTTCTCTCGTTTCTTGTTCATTTTGTCCCTTTACCTTTAATCGGAGCGAGCTACATTTAACTATCGCGCAGGTAAACGAATTTTAATGAATGGCGGGCGTTGCTTTGACATGCAGGATGGCGTTTTGCGCGAATTTTACGGGCGTCAAGTCTCTGCCCCCTCCCCCCTGGTTCCACCCCATGCTCGCTCGGTAGCCGTTGTCCCTTCGTTTCCGCCACCGCCGCAGCCCAACCTGCCGGACGATACACCCGCGCCATAGTCATTCATAGTTTATATCGTACGAACGGCCGCTTCGTCGGTCTCCAACCCGCCACGTAATGGCCGTCCGTAAAATATTTATCGCGGAAATTAGTCGCACGATGATGTATGCCACCGTCCGTACGGCCGCGTCCGTTCTTCGGCGTGTGCGTGCGTGGCCGCGTGTGTGGGCGTGCGCGAATTCGTATTTGGACGCGTCCGCGAAAGTGCCACGCACACAGGCGTACACGCACGAGCACGTGCTCGTGGATGTTTGCGTCCGCGGTGTCGACAATACGCATCGACGACATATCGATTTGCCGTTTCGACGATCGATCTTTCGCACGACCGAGCGTGTGCCCACGATCCGCGATGTCGTCATCGGTTCGTAGGCCGTTCCGGAGTAAAAGTCGAACAGGTAGCGGCGTGTAAAACGGATCGTATACGAGATAGCCGTAATCCGGCGAGTCGCTGTTTAAATTCGCGATACGATTCTCTCTACCCTCCGAAGCAGCCGGAGGCCGCGTAAGTTATGGCGACGGACGCGGTGGTTTGCATGCTCGCTCAAAGTGTCACGTACGTACCTCACTACCTCGCGAGGGGAGCCGCTCCTACGGAATTCAGCGAGATACGTACGTCGACCAATGCGATTTCGAGGGATGCAAGAGAAATCGTTGCGCTAACCGATTTCTATTTTCTCTCTGTTACAGGTAAGTTCAACGGACAGACCATTTACGTCGCAAGTAACGGAATCGTAAGAATCAAACGTATCGCCGAATTTGAGTGAGTAGCACAACACCATGTTAGGGCCATGTAGTGGACTAGCCGAAACTGACCGTCTTATGAGGCTAACTGCGGCGAACGATGAGAAGGAGTAGTGAACTGAATAAGGGCGGTAGGGAGCTCCGACCAGGTGCACCTCGAACATTGCGCAAGAATCGGCGCGCAGTGGGCGACGATGTCGCAGAATTGAGAAATACGGGTTCTGCTAGTTTTCTATTCCCTCGACTGCTTCCGTCTCCCGGTCGAGTCGCCGCGCTCGTTCCTCTCCTCGTCGCCGAAGAAAAGTGACGGGAATGCAGAGGAGGCGGCCGGTGCGCCTACGAAATGAAATGGCGGGTCACGCGACCGGAACATTATAGATCGGATCCCGTCATTATTTCCCGGGACGATGATTCATCTACGGAGAGTAGAACAAATAATCGACAGAAGGACGCAGTATAGATTGGTCCATTAATTTTTCCGCGTCGACTGCTCGTCGTTCGATCAAGTTTCTTATTAATCGAAAGACTTGCAATGTGCAATGGAATACGCGGAACTGGTTTCTGTGCCGCGTTAAAAAGATCGTATTGCGGGCAGACGACGAAAGTTCGACCACCCTTGGGACAAGTAGTAGGACTGGGACGGTTTCGGATAATTAGTGGAGGTCGCGATTGTTCACCGGTCGAAGATAGGGTGCGCCGGATAAGGAATGTTTCTCTGCGCCGCCGCCTGCTTGCCCTTTGCTATTACATGCTATTTAACTAGCCACCGACATGCGTCGCTTTCGATTATTTTGACGACTGCGCTGGCGTCAAACCGTTTGCGAGGAGTTGGAACTTCAGGACCCGATCCCTCTCCTCATTCGAGACCGCTAGTTCCTCGCCACAATAATCTCTATACTATTCAATACTTATTCTTCTATGCGCTCGTCGTACAGATCGGGCTATCTCGTGCCGAATGCCGGTCACGCTTACGGCTCGTGTGAAGTGGACAGTCGAGTGTTAAACGACGCTGAACGTGGGCAATAGTTTTTCCCGTTCCAGCTCAGACTAGCCGATTATCGTCTCTAACAATTATTCGCGGCTTCGGAACAACGAAAGCGTGACAATGCCGGCGCGGCATCGCGAGTTCATTCCAGCTGCCGTTTGTACTCTGGTTTTTTGTTTTTTTTTTCTTTTTATTTTGTTAGTTTAGTTCGATTTTTACTTACACCTCCGTGAATGGCCATATTCGCGTTTCGGTTTCGACGAGAGTCCGATTACAGGGATGCGCGCGCGTCGACGTGCTATTCGACGGACATAGCGGCGGGCGTAGCGCTCGCTGGGGGCGAGGCAAAATCGTGGAAATTTCACGTAATCCCGGGCACCCAGTAGGCAGCGAGCGCAGTCGAGCGAGCGGCGTGAGCGAAATTAAATCGCGCGGCTGTGCGTTAATTAATACGCATTGCCGTGCGCTCATCGATTTGCGCCCGATAGGTAATACGCGGATCGTTTTCACAGCGTGTAGTGGTTTCTAATTAACGCGAGACACCGACGCGAGGATCGATCCAATAAAAGTAGGTAAATAAATCACCGATATCGCGGAGCGCGCGCGTCGATGGCGAGCGCCGCGCCCGCGCCCGCGCCGCGACAACGATGAATCGTTAGTTTCGAACAATTATACGAACATCCAATACCGCGGGCTGAAAAGCAAATTTTTTTTAACGATGATCGATGCCGACCGCCGGATTTATGTGTGCCCGGCCCGGTCGGAGGACGCTTCCACGAGCCGGCCCGGCAGTCCCGGCACTCGTTTTTACCCGCCTCGCTCGCAGGGTAGGTTACGTCATCAAAATAATGAGTTATCGCTGCTGGAGCAGGTCCGCGCGATCGACGCGCGACGTTTTGGCTTCGTAAATTGGGGAGTGAGGATGATGTTGCGAGGCAAAGAATAATCTAAGTGCGGACGCCGAGGGAGACGGGGCGAACGAATGCCATTTGAATAAGTAAGAGGGAACCGCGAGAGCTCGCGGCTGCGAAGAAATCCACGGGGGACATCAAGTTCTCGCCACGGGTCTGACGTTTACCGGCGCGCACCCACCCTCGGCCCCGTCCGTGGATGTTGCATTAGCATCGCGAAGTGCCAGAAGTTAAGCTTGCCATGTCATTTCGATGTCTCTTTAACTCCTGTCCCCCCCTTCGTTGCGCCTTCGCGAATCCATTTCCTCTCTCTCTCTCTCTCTCTCACGTCCGACCACGGCGTCATCGGGCCACGTTAATATTTCACATCGTCGAGATGTGCATCGCGATGCGCTCGAATTGACAATGAGCAGTTGAGCAGCAGGCAAACGTGAGCGTTTTGCTTGGAAAGTTCAGCGTGATCGATATCCATTGGCGAACATTTGCTGGGGAAATCGTGCGAACTTGCCGGTTGCCGGTCGATGGAATCACATGACGTCGTAGCCTTGATAGCGAACTATCTTGCAGGCGAAGGGGCGTCGCGACGCGTCGATAGCTATGTGCCAGATACGAATAATGCGCGTGGTAGGGTAATTCCGCGGTCTCGCGCGGTCCTCGCAATCGGCGTTGACCTTTGAGGCTGGCAGAGCTCTGAAAGTTCGAGGACGTCTCCGGAGAGCCACTTCCGTAGGCGTCGCGACGTCCAGCGTAGGCATTTCGAAGTTGCGCCGGGGCAATTCGGTTGAATCGTGTGCGAGTACGTACGCGGGCCAGACTCGGTCGGGGCGAGATCATGTTGGACGCAGAAATCACGGCGAAAGAGGGTAAGTGCGCGTGCACAAGATCTCTGCGTAGGTGGGTTAGGGGATGGAAGTTGTACGGTGCGCAAAGAAGGGAAAGAGGAGGAAGAGAAAGGGAAAAGGAGAGGGTTGAGAGTGGGTTCGGTCGTGGCGGGGTGCAATGACGTAGGGCGTCGGAGGCGTTGGTGGCGCTGAGCTTCCAGCAGCGTATCGATTCCTCGATGCCAGGCAAGGAAAGCAAGCCCCACGCCCCCTTCCTCGAGCCGGCAGCCACCCCTCTCAGCCTCCCCCTTTCTACCCACCCACGTCGATCCAACCATCCACCTACCACCGCCGCCGTCACTCTCTCTCTCTCTCTCTCGTTCTCCTTCTCCTTCTCCGTTCTCTCCCCCGCTTCTCCTCCCGCCCCCGTTCGACGGACCTCCTCCACCCCCTGAAGCCCTCAACCTTCCTCCTCGCTTACCTTCCCGCGAACTGCTTCCTCGCTCCACCACCGCCCTTCGCACACCGACGGCCAACTTTGCAGATATGAATTAACAGAGTTACGGAGCTTCTGCGGCACTCGAGCTTCGAGTTATGCGGCTTACCAACTTGAACGTGTCTCTCCCCTTCCGTACGTGTGCGTCCGCGTGGGTGTGCTCCGGCGTGCGTAACGTCTGCGGGATACACGCTCGTTGGCTGACACGTTCGGGGATCTATCGAACGGCACGGAATTCGGTTTCGTGTATTTCGGCACTCACCATTCGGACGTTCGACGTCGTTTTTGTATGCGACGTCGCGCGTCGGTCTAATAGGCTAATTAAATCGGACAACGTAGGAGCGGCAAACTCGTGACGAATGCTGATCGTCGCTCGGATGAGTTGGAGGAACGGCGTGTTTCAAAGTCAGCCGGTGTGGCGAATGACAGCGAATGTGTAGCAGCGTTTCCTTTCCTTCGTTCATCATATAATATGCACCGCTTGCTTCCTTAATGAGGCAGAAAATGACCATTGAAACGATCGACGATTGTAGATTAATTCGAGCCATCGTTCCATCAGTTTTCTACTTTAGGTACGCGGCTTGCGCGGAACTCGTCGAAACGGATTAGTCGACGGTCTCGTTTTTCTCTGGCTCGCGGCGGCCGCGACACAGCCGTACGAGCGGCTTGCAAAATCATAGAAGCATCCGGCTGATAATGTCATTCCGCAGCGGCACTGGGTTAGCGCAAGCATGCGGGTGCAATGTCGGGAGGGGGTGGATAGCAGTAGGAGGAAAAGGCGATGGGGGTGAGGGGTAACAGAAGGAGGTGGCGGTAGTCGAGCGCGAGGAGGGACGAATCGTAAGGGGTGTGCGGCGTAACGCGGAGAGGGAAGGGTTTGGGGTATTAAATCATAGAGCCGGAGCGCCTGCCGCCGGTTTACTGCCGGATAAAACGCAGTGACTGTTATGTTATGGACCACCTGTATGCCGCCTCGACCCTGAACTCCCTCCTCACGCTCGCTCACTCATTCCCTCTCATTCTCGGGCCGACGGTAATCTATGCGGGTCCGAAAACAGCCCTCGCCGCGTAACTTTTCGATTCGGCGCGAGTGGGAAGACGTTCGCTCGAGTGTCACTGAGGTTCGATTTGGAAATTGGAGCGATATGCGCAGCTCGTCGAGTAAGGCATCGCGCGGTGCACCGACGATTACGGCCGACTGTCGGAGACAATGATGGACGCTGCCGGAGCCGGGGCCGGGGCCGGGGCCGGGCAGCCGCTAATTAACGCATCGCCCTCGACATGTCTCACGCGCCCACTTAAGAATGGCATTCGCCAGCGGAAGCAGGCGCTTCGCACCTTAGACTTGGTCGTGAGGAAAAACGCGCGGCCGGGAGTGGCGAGAAAAAGAGGCCGCGCGGGCAGAGAGCGGTGCTGCAGGCCTTACGCGTACATCGCACGCCCCGCGACGTTTTTCCCCTTCGGCGTCGGCGTCCGCGTCGGCGTCGGCCACGGAAGCCGTTTCAGTTACTACGCGCCCCGAGATCGGTATCCGCGATTGTACATATAAATATACATGTAAACCGCTCGAAGCCGAGAAACGTCGAGAAGAACCGTCAACATGTGTATCACGTCTGTCCAACGTCAGACACGGTGAATAATATGGCCGGGCGTTGCGGTAGGCAATATTCCCGCGCATCGTTGGTCGGCAGGCGACGGTCATAACGACGTTTCGAAGAGTGGCGAATGTTAAGGGAAGCGCGTTAAACGATTGAGAGCCTCGGTTCCTACCAGTTCCGCGCCTTACCGTCGCATTGTGTGCAGTCACGAGCCTCATATATACCGGTATCTGGCTTTGTAAAGAGAACGCGAAGCAACCGGCGACTGAGGCCGTGAGGCGGAGCGAGCGAGTTGAGCCACGCGGAACCTTCTTATCTCTCCTTCCCCTCCCCTCTGCCACCCTCTTTATCCGGCCGTGGTCTCGAGAGCCCGAGCACGCCGAGATCGGACATTAAATACAATAAAGACATTGAATGGGAATTAATCGGATATATCTGCCTATCTAACGTCCACTCTCTCTCCCGGTGCATTGTTGGGCCCGTGCCGTGACGACCGGCTCCTCGGCTCTTTTCTACCCCGTTCCGTCGTTTTTCTTTTCCTCCGCTCCTCATGCGCGCGCGCGCCCGGGCCCGGGAGTCCTTATCCGCGCTCGCGGTCTTCCCTTTTTGTATCTCATTTGATTCCCCGTTCCCCGCGTCAGAGCCGCACTCGCCGCCGTGCCGAATGGAGATATTCCGTCGCGGAATAATATGAAGGCGCGTTTTTAGCGGGCTCGGCTCCTTGTCTCATTGTCAGTGGCCGACGTCATCGTTTGCCGTGTCAGGATTCGAACGCCGAGGCGGGTCGCATTCTGTGGTGCCGGCGCATTCTCACGTGACCGATGTCGGGCGAACCGCACGGCGGCGGGTGCTTAACGAACCTGCTCGTCCACAGTCCGTTACGTTAGTTAGCGTTACGTTGGCGTTAACGTCGCTTCGGACCACGTACGAATGTTTTTCTGTGCGCCGCCGCCGCCGCCACCGAACAAGCAGACGCAGCGACGCGGGGAGATTTTAATCGGGATTTGAAGAATTAATCTGGGGCTCTCGCGCGGAACCTCGTCAGCGCGAGGCACGAGGTACGAGTGCGTTTCTGCTCAAGCGAAGTAGACGGCTTCTTCCCCGAATTCCACGAAACGGCACTTGAAGTTTTCGATTTATCGCGCCTTTCTTTCCGTCGCTTATCAGCGTTCCGTACATCTTCTTTAACTCTCTTACGCCGTCGTTCCACTGTATGCTATCGACACCTATAGCGCTCGGGCTACCTTCCTTCCATAATGATCACTCCGAGACGACCTTAGGGAACCGCTGCGTTAGAATTATTTCCCTACCTCCTTGCACAACTTTTTCAATTGCCCCGGTTATTTTCTATTCGTCATGGCCAGCCGCATTAGAATTTTTATATAAAGAACAATGGGGCCGTCGCAGTCTATCGTCGTCAGAAGTGTGTCACCTATAACGCCGTGCATTCGATTTCCTAATGATGCTATACACCTTGTCCTACAATTTCAGGCGGAACAATATGCGGAATTAGTTGGAATCCATACGGATATATCTAGCTCTCTTTTCGTTGAACTTTAGCCCGGCAGGTACTTAATACAGATTCGTATTGCGCGTTATCGAGAGGAGTTTGAAGAGGCGAAAATCCGTGTTAACATTGGGAACAGAATGTGAACCGCGATGCACAGGCTGCGTCGCAGCAACAGCACCGGCCGAGCCATAAATTTCTCATAACTTTCGCACCGCACCCGTTACCCCTTTACACCGGGGCAAGCTATACGCCATTCTTAACTTTGTCTCGATTCCACTATCGAGCACGCTGGTTAGGTTGGGCATCGATTTCACTTTGTCGTCGCAGCTGCGCGGCAAAAGTTTCAGCCCAGTGGCGGTTAATACAGACGGAACGACGCTGGCTCGCGCGCCGTTCGCCAGTGTGTCAAGATGTTCGAGTAACCCAGAAAGCTATTGGAAAAGTCGGCAGACTAACGACGAGCGCGCGTCGTCCGAAGGGTCGTCGGACATACGTCGGGTCATTATGAAAATGATTCTATCGTGCGGCCGGGAAGAGAAAGCGCGGTGGAAAGTTCAAAGGATCTGACAAGTCGGAAATCGCGCGATAATCCGTCAAAGCGAGTGGCCTCGGCCGCGGCACGGAGAAACGTGTCGAGTCATCGATATAAGCGTGGCTACGTTCCCCTGCGAACTGGCCGGCGCGGCGCACAGATGCGGCTCGATATCGCGCGCGGCCGAGCTTCCAAAGTCGTGCGCGTTAACTACGGAGAGTCGTTTTTCTTTATTATCGTTCCTTTTCTCTGCGGCGTGGAATGAATTCGTCGGCCGTTGTGGTGGTACCGTACCAAGAGGCGGTCGGGTAATTGCGAGGCCGCCTTGGCCGGTGCCTTATCGACGATGAGGCCCCTCGCTCTCTCTCTCTCTCTCTCTCTCCCCGTCACCCCTCACCTCCAGCTCTCTCCGTTCTCCTCCCTCACTTCGCCGAGTTACCCGCCCCTGCCGTTACAATTATTATTCATCTTATCTCGGCCGATTTGCATTATATTTAAATTTAAATACACAGATCCGGCCTTCCTGCCGTCTCTCAGACCTTCCCTGGTCCCTGCCCCTCGCGGATCCCCCACCTGTCTACACCCCCTGCACTGCCTTCTTGTTGTCCTCTTCCCTCTCTTACTCCTCCCTCTCGCCAGCTCTCCCTTGGTCTCTCTGCTCAACTCGGCCTGCCCTTGTTGCTCACGGTCTACCTGCCGTCGCCCCCACGACCGCCGCTCATAACTCCGTCCATAATTGCAGACTCGGCGAAAACAATGCCACTGTCGATACGGTCACGTGAACCAGCCCGAAATAATGCGAGCCTGTCTTCGAAGGACCGCCCGTCAATTCCGCCGAGAGCCGGTGAGAGTTCCGGCGTAACCCGTACCGGGAATTTAATCATTCCAATCCCCTTCTTTCATTTCACTTCACTTCACGTCACCCTTATATTATACGTCGTCGATGTCAGACTCTTTCGCTCTCACATTTATTTCCTTTCATTCCGTTTCGCGGGCAAACGTGCACGTGTACGGGGCTTTCTTTCGGTAATACGCGGCAAGAGATATGCAAAATCTTGGTCGACGAATGAAATTTTAAATAGTCACCCTATCTTATCGTTCGGCATTAACGCGCTCGCGTTATGACGCCATGTTTGCAGGGCGCTTGTGTTGGTCCGATTTCCGTGGAGGGAAACGGTTATCGACAGTTGCCGAGGAATCACGAGAGAGCTTTCAGTGTTTCGCAAAGATCAGCTATCGGATTTCATCCCGATGGACTTTCCTCCTTCCGGTCCCTCTCTCTCTCTCTCTCTCTCTTCAGTTTCCCTCGGCGCGGCCGGCAAAGATCGGGTATTACACGCCAAACCCTCTTCGCCGTCGGCTGCTCTCGTCATAAACATATCGGGCAGAGACTATCGACCTCGACCTGCCTCAACCAAAACGTTAGGAGCGAAACGGCCTCGTAAATAACGTCTTAAGTGTACCGTCACTGCGCCGACCCTCTGCCAGAAGCGTAGCGACCCACGATACCCCTTCGAGTCGTTCAGTAGAAATAGACAGTACTTTTGTCAGACTACTCGTGATCATCGTATTAAGCCAAACATGCTTTCACTTTCACTACTTATTTCGCTTCTTTCCCCGTTATCACGAACCTAAGCATAATAAGGGGAAGCACACTAGGTTAGACAGAAAGCGGAAAAACATCTTCCTTCATCGATCGTCTTTCCTTCGTACGTCGCTCGCCCCACGCCTCGCATTGTGGTCACTCGATAACGCCGAACGCGAAGAAACATCGAAAGTTTAATTTGGTCGGGAGAGGGGCTGAAAAAGTCTCGAATCGTCTCGGTTCCCATTTCGGAGGAGTGAGGGGAAGGAGAGAAGAGAGACGCGACGCGACGCGACGAGATGCTGGTAGCCGAGGGCGTCGGCGATAAAGGTGACGTAGGGCGTCGCGATGTCCGTCAAGTTGCGTCGGTAGGTTGGGCAGTAGGGTTTGTTCTCTCTTTCTTTTCCGCCCCGTCCCCCTCCCTTTCCCTCTCCCGGCCGTTGTTCCCACCGTGGCCTTCGCCAGAGAGGATCTTCCTCCTCCACTCTCACCCCCTTTCTGCCCCCTCCACCTCCTTCAGGCAGTTCCTCTCGTTTCTCTCCCCGGGCCGGGAAGCGGGCGAAACGGGCAAAACGCTCTGCTGGATCAAGGAAGAGCGCAGACTCCAAACGGCACCGGCGACCCCCGTGAATGGCGACCCTCACAAACCAATCGTATTCCCGTTTCCATCCCTCTTCCAGCCAGCCGGAGGAGACTTCGCGGGAGTTTCCCTCCGCGCAACCCTGTCGACGTCGTTACTGTTACCTAGACTGCTCTCTCTCTGCGTTTTCCCCTCCATTCCCCGTCCCCTCTCCCGTCACCCGTCTCCGGCCTCCTACGGCCGCGCGCACGTCACCCTTTCTACTGCGAGCGGTCGGCCTGGCAGCCGACGATTTCGACGAACCACGAGCCAATCCCCCCCGCACTTTCTTTTCTCTGCGTTCCCGACGTAACGACTTTATTTTCGCGCTTTAATCGCGATTCGGATTACGTCGCCCGCCACTTTGCGTAACCAATAATCTGCCGGCGCGGACGGCTGCGGCTGCAGGGTCGTCGTCTTTGTTTTATCGCCACGACCGACGTTCGACGGGCAGCGAAGGATGATGTTGCCAGGGCAAAATTATCGGCATGCGCTCTTTGTTCGGCAAGCGGGATCGGAGTGGCGATCCTTCGCACGCGAGTGTTTCGGCAATTTTACGATTGACGCTTCGTTAAGACCGTTCGCTGTCGCCATCTTTTCTCTCTCACACTTTCACCGTTTATTTTCCCGCATTCAATGGTTTCGCAGGTCGCGCTGGCACGATGCCCGTTCGCTTCCGATACTTCCGCTGTTTCCTTCGGGAACGCACAAAGATTAGGACGTTCCGTTCTCGGCCGCGCTATCTGTGAATTTGATAACGTTATTAACGGCGCGTAATTGCGCCCGGCCGCCGATCGATCGACGAGGGCTGATCCTTTCGTTTAACGCGGCCGTTTATCCCGGTCACCTACCTAATGGAAATGTTGCATCGGTCCGGCCGTATTGTTCGAATCTCGATCGACACGACGGCGACGGGCACGGTCAGCAGCTACGATTTGCAATTATTGTCGACGGCGTTATCGGCGCGCACCTGTCGTGTCGCGTCGCTGATAGTCGTCGTGCGACTTAACGTACGGTGTCAGTCACGTGACACATTTGTGCGAACGTATCAGGGCGTCCAGACCTGTCCATACATCCGCGCCCGTCGAAGGAGCGCGCCTCATTGCCATTTTGCGCGAGTGGCCGAGAATCGTTTCTTGGACTGTTGAAAAATTCTGACCGAAAAAGTTTACGCGCAACGCTCACCGGACGGCACTGAAACTGTCCGATATACGCGCACGTCGGACATTGCGATTTTCTTCGCGGCGATTCATTTGCATTCGTGAATATAGATTCGCGCTATCGATACCGTCGGGTTTAATGTTTAGCCCGCCGCGAAACCGGTTGCTAATTCGAGAAACGTAGCGAGGTACGTGATACGAAAACTGTACGGCCGCAGCATTGAAAGCATTCGTCTTATTAGGAATTCAAATTCGGCGTATCGGCACAATCATCGTGTACGTAAAAGTGACATTCTTTACGGACGCAAGGTTGGCGTTACGGACAGTGTGTGTTTGGAACGAGACATATTTTCCGCTGTGGACATCACGACGACGTTTCATTTCGATTGAGCCGACGATGTGACGGCACTTTTTCGCCGTCGCTTCGCCGATGTGCGCGAGTATCGGGCAAGGATCGACTGTCCGTCGACGTTTTTTGCACTTAACGCTTAACGTTACGCATCCGAGGAGAGAGACGGTGGCAAGAGAGCATAGCGCGCGCGCACACAGTGTATCGGAGCGATATCGGGACGGTGCTTCCGGGCAAAGAAATATAAAGAAACCGGGCGCGCCCCCGGGACAAAACAGCTGACGCCATGGCTGCCGCCAACCCGGTTCTCTTTCCCCCTTCCTCGTTTCTCTGCGCCCTCCGCTTCTTTTCCTTTTCTCTCTCTCTTCCTCTCCGATCTCCCTTTCTTCTCCTACCACCGTCGTGCCGCCCGAGGGATTTAAAAACAATTCGGTAAATTGCATCCCGGTGAAGAGTGAGAGAGCAGGCGAGAGGCGGGGTGGCGCGCAACGAAGAAAGCGAGAGGGACAAGAACGGCGCAGAGGAGTGAAGAACGTGAGAGAGAGAGGACAAGGAAATGCAGTCGGCGGTGCTCCCGACTTGCAACGTAGCGATACCGTCGTCCTCCGGATCCTTTCTGTTGCGAAAGTAATTAATGCCGGAGGAGATGCGCGCCCCTGGCCGCCTCTCCGTAGCACTCCGCCGTGCGGAAGAACAGAAGTCGTTAAAAATACTCGGGATACTTTTTAGTTTGCCCAATGGACGGAGAAAGATTATCGCGTGCTCGCGGGTAAGCCCCGCGATCGGGAGTAAAGATAAATAGGATTGGCCGGGTATTCGTGTATTATTTGTGCACGTAGCGTGTCCGGTATAAATAGTTTCGTTCGAGGCAAAAGAAGCTCGTTACTGGTCGTTAGGAATTCGTTAAGCTTCTTATCCGTTCCGACGTAGCCGACGATACGCACGGTGAAATTAAATCACGTGCAAAGTCACTCGCTCTCTCCTCGGGGCTACGGCGCATAGAAGTTTCTGGTTTAATGAATTCAGTTGGGGTTCGGTGGCAGCTTTATCGCGGCCCAATCGTGCCGGTGGGACCCGCGACGATAAGAAGCACTCGCTGGCTCATCGGCCGGTATGATTTTTGCGTCCGCGAGTTGGACGATGCGAAATTTTCGCCGACCATTGTCCGCGCCTAGAACGTAGGCGTAGGCAAACAGCAATCAGTAGGTATGCCAAAGTAAAGGGTGAGACGAATTCTCTCGGCCGGTGGCCGGGTGGGCCTAAGGTCAGGCCACGTGATAGCGACGTGGCGGCGAGCCTTTGTAGCACACGTTTTAACAGCCGTCGATGCATAAATTAATCCAGAAGCCCGATATCGTTTGATTCGCCGCTCTGCCGCCATGTCCGTCGATGTACCCACCTCTCATTCTTCCTCCTCCTGCTCTCCCTCTCTCTTCTTTTCGATCGGGCCTTTGCTCGGCTTACCTGCCAATGCACGACGCTGCATCTCGTGTAATACGTGGCGGAGCGTGCATACACCTTATACACCACCCGCCTCAATATGCAGTTTTTATGGCCGCGGTATCACGGTGAATGGAACGTTCCCTTTGACGATACGACGGCCGCCTTGACTCTCGGCTACATTTTCGACGATGCATCGTGTGTCTGCCGATGCGCGTTATTGTGGCGTACCACAGGGACGCGGTAGGTTAAAATAGACTGAAATTTCAGAACGCGCGAGAGTGAAGCTCCTCGCCCGTCGCGCGGTGGTCAGGAAATTGCTCTCGCGGGGTAGCTCGTCATTTATTCTCAACACACGTCCATTTACTAATTCCATTGCCATTGTATTCCTCAACGCCCGCGCCGCGTCGGACGGCCGTAAAATTGGTAAAATACAGAATGATCGGGGGCGATGGAAAGAAAGAAGCGATGCTCTGGGTAAAGTTCGTTTTGGATTTCTTTAGCGCGCCAACTGCCGTTGGCAGCGTTCGTTTCATTCGTCGCTTGTTCTTCGCCACTCTCCGCACCTCTCTTTCTCTCTCCCTCTCTCCCTCGTTCCTTCGCCCTGCTGTCTCCCATCATCGTGGATCAATACACCGTGGCGAAGCGGCAACCCCGTAAATGTGATTGTTGCTCGATTTCTTGCGTCTTAATTGCCTCGCGCTTAACGACGTAATTACCCGGCAAAAAGAAAGAAACGGTTGGCGGGGTCAAGCCCGCTCCACTCCCTTCCACCCTGTCGCTCCGTTTCTTTCTCTCTCTCTGTCTCTCTCTCTCTGTCCCTCCCCCGCCCCCGCACTCTCCTCGTCCACCTAAGGGCAATTTTTTTCCCTCCACTTCTTCCTCCCACGTCGTTCCTCCGATTCTGTGCGCGCACCGGCCGCATAGTGCAATCATTGTGCCGTGAGCCGTGAGAGAGCAAGAGGACGGAGACGCCGCGCCGCGCCGGGCGTATAATGACGTAGGAACGAGACGGAGTGTCGAAGTTGGCAGAGTGGCCGCGACGCGGCGCGGCGGCGTTCCGAACGGCACGAAGGTCGGTTGAATCGTTCGACACCAGTTGGCAGCACGGGCAAGGCGCGTTCGAGCCTAACCACACGTCGAAAATCTGGTCGCTTCGACGAGCGCGGCAAGAATAAGCGCGATTTCATCGTACGCCGAGTTTCTTCCTAAGCCGACAAAAATGCTACCCTCACCTCCTCTCCCTGTAAGTAAATCATAATTACTGGCGATCGACCGCGCACGCTCTCTCTCCCTCCTCGACTCGCGTCGCTATATCATTAATCTCTTCGGGTGCCGCATTAATGCGACGAGGGAGGAATAAGTTAATCGGTATGACTGTTTTCGTTCTCCGCTCGAAGGAAGCTCTAATGAAACATTTCCGGCCGTACGAGGCGTCTTTTATGATAATGTATTCCTAATAAGACGCGCATCTTCGGACATTATCATCGGTTCGCGCTTTACGTAATACTACGTGTCGCTCTCTTCTCTCCTCTCCTCGCGCCGCCTTCCACCTTCTGCATACGTATATGCAGAACGCATCCGATTAATATTGGCCGGCCGCGGCGGCCGGTCGTAAAAAAAGTAATTAATAGAGCATAATCGTGTTTTATGCATTTTTATGGGCAATTTGTAACCGAATCCCCTGGGCGGTCGCAACGAACCCACCTCCCCGTTGGCACTACATTGAACCTACCAGCAGCATCACCGCCGCCGCCGCCGCCGCCAGCACCACGCCCCGCGCGCGTCCCGCCGTCGGCCCCAAACGGCCCAAACTCAATCGACCGTCGCTTTGAAATATAAACAGTGCATTTGCATGTTTTCCGGATTTAATTAGCTCCGATGCGATTATTAATTGCCCGTGGGCGCGGGAGTGGCCGGGCGTCGATACGCCGAGCGCCGGTTGCGTATTTACAATTTTCGTTCGTAAATAACAAACCGTGGCGATGCCGCGGGTCGGATTTTAACGAGGGAATTAATAATCCAGCCGGGGTGGCGATGCGGGTGGCGGTGGGAGGGTGACGAGGTGGCGGCCGGTGGAGAACGCTCTGGTCAGAGCGCTGGGACCAAATTCGCGCGCCGCTTATCAAACGCGCGCGTAACGGCGCACACGGTTAATCGAGAGCGGAGGCTGGAAAGTAGGTTTAGGGATTACGGACGATGAGCTGAACGACGAGGAAAAGTACTCTGCTCGTTAACAGATGGGTTACCCATCAATGCGGCTAAGAATATCGTACGTTCGGCTTCCGGTAAACGTTTATTTCCACCGATTCTATATTAACGCGTTATACTAATTGTGAGTAACGTTCGACATAATTCTTGTCTAAGAGAGAAGGAGGACGATCTAGACTATGAATAGGATAAGCAAGGGCCGAGTCAGCGAGGTAGGATTTAGAAAAGTATAAGAATGTGTTTCGACGGATGAGAATGCCTTTGTTGAAAGATTCTGTCCCGTCAGTCGTCCTTGTCTGCGGACGAAATGACCTCCGTCTCTCGCTGTTCTCGAGTCTAAAGTCTAAATGTGTAACGAGCGCTTCGGCTAGCACGAGCTTTTGTTTTTTACCCGTAATTCGAGCCCGCCGCGTGGGTCAGTCTACCGGGACCGACCGTAGATACTTTATCATCATTTAGTCCTCCCGACCTACCGCAACATTTTAAATCTCTCCTATCTCGCGGTCAGCTCATATGGTGCCCGCCCATATACATGCCCGCTTGTCTAACTGCGTGTGGAAAGGCGCACTAATTTGTGCTCCCGCTTAAGAAGTCGGAGGGAAGCGATAAAGGAAGAAGTCTCTTACGCGCACATACGGTGTATTTCACTCTTCTTTACTTCAGATCTGACACGTTTCGTTAACGGTAGCTCGTTATCCACACTGCTCCATTACCGAAACTTTCGAAGAGTCGAGACGCGTTTGAAACGACTCTGACAATGTTTCATCGGAAACAATAGGAACCGACCGAGAAATGGGCCATTATCGGTCGATTAGAACCGTAAGGCCCGATACGATTCACATTATTCAAGAGTTGACCATTGACCCGGCACAGGCAGCGTAATTAATACGGGCGGCCGGAAATAATGGAGCGGGGCAGATTTTTTCCTCCGGCGAACGATAATGCATCTCCGATTATTTATCCGGTCTTAATGGATTCCTCTTGAACTGGCACTTTATTCGCTCGCGCCCTGTCGGGGCGCCACGATAATCCTAGACTTAGCCGGCGGCCGTGTAGGAAAATTTCTCGTCGCTCTCCGGTAATAGTTGGACCGATCTCTCGTGCAGCGTGAACGGGTGGGAGTCGGGCGGTCGGGGGTGGACGATGGCGTCGGCGTCGGCGTCGGCGTCGGCGTCGGCGTCGGAGGTGGAGAAAGAATCGACGCCGCCGGGGGGTTTGGGTAAAGGGGACGTCAAGCGCCGTCGATTCGCCGTGAATTTACGTTAAGTGCACCGCTGTTGCAGCGACGGGACCGGTAATTCGGAGAACGTGGTCCCGGGGTCCCGGGGGCGGGTCGTAGGTCGGCAGGCATAGTGCCAGAAAGAGAGGAGGATCGTGGCCGGGAACAGGGCCGAAGTCGCACACGGTGGTGGTTTAGCTGGGCTTTACGCCCTCCACCTTCCTTCGTCGTCTCCCACCCTCTCTCTTCCATCCACGGTCCACTCCCGCCGCCTCGGCATCTCTCCGGCACATGGACGACGATTCGGTATTGTAGCGCTAATTAAACTGGCGCGTGTCACGAGTCACGGAGTGACGTCACTGTCCCCATGATTCCTAACCGTCCAGCTCGTTCCTCGCCAACCCTCGCCGATCTCCACCTCCGTCGCCTCCTCCTCGTTCTCGTCCGCGTCCACGTCCACGTCCACGTCCACTCCCACCTCCACCTCCACCTCCACCTCCACCTCCCATTTGTCGGCCTCTCCTCTTCACAGTAATTCGTCCCTCTGTCCCCCTTTTACTACCTGCCCGCTAGCTACCGCCATCGATCTTACGTCTGCGCGCACGTATGGAGCGCAATCTGCTCGTGACTCTCCGCACGACGAATTTTCGAAAAGCGAGTTCGTTAGCTGCAATCAATGCGCGCGACGTTGATACGCGCCCGCGTCTCGTCCTTATTATCCTCTTTTTCGCCCGCCGCGAGTTTTATCATTGTTCGTCTTTCCCCGTTTGTTCCGGTCGGGCGTGCGGCAATCAGAGGCGCGTCACGGAAGTCGCTCAGTTTTTCATTGCCAAACGTCGAGCAATTAACGAAACGGACCTTCGGTATCTGAAATTGGCCCGATTGCCGTGCTTTCGTCAGTGATAAGGGCCGCGTTCAAGGGCCGTAATGCAATAAAAGATACAGTAATTTCCTCGGCGACGCGCTTAATTGGAATAAAATTAAGCTGACGGCGCGTTAACGGCTATGACGTTTCCCTTTGCGTAATCTTTCCGAGCCCACACGCACATACTTATACACGCGCGCCTCTATAGCCCCGGCGTATTTACGTGCGCGCGCGCGACTCCTCACGGGAGATATCGCTCGATAAAGGCACGAAATGCGAGCGACACCTTTCGCTCGCATTTCGTGCCTTTATCGAGCGATATCTCACCTGGCCACCTTGCCAGGTTCGCGGTTGTCCGCTAAGTGCCAGTGTAAATTCGGCCGTCGCGCCAGAAAGAGCGTTAATTGTGAATTTGCGTTTTATGGAGGAAGCTGGCACTCGAAAGCTGCGCGAGCTGAGCCTCCGTCCCTCCCGCTCGTACCCACACCCGCCAGGATCATCGTTTCTCGCTCTTTTTCACGCATACCCGCACCCTTCGGCCCGCTCACTTCCTTTCTCCCCCCTTACCCTCTGCCCGTCGGCGTTGAATTACGTTAACACCTTTGTTCGATCTTATCTGCCCGGGCCCACGGTCCTGCGGCCGTTTCCATTGCGCGTTTGTCGCCATTACGCGTTTAATGGTAATCGCGCATCCGTTCGATTTGACTCGGCATAAGTATGCTCGTATACACGTGCGCACATGTGCGCGCCAACGACGTTCCGTCACACACCTGCGTTAACGAATACACATAGTACATATATCTCTAGCGCGGTCTGGGCATCGCCGGGACGAACGAAGCATATGTATGTACAGTACACTGAATGCTTACACATGGAAGGCTCGTTAAAATGTGGAAAACGAGACACCCTATTCGCGGCTTATCTTTATTTCGCTTAATAACGCTCACCCGTAGTAGCGGTCAGCTTTTTTTTGTCACACGCCCAGCCGCGCTCCGCGCCGCCGCCGCCGCGAAAAGACGTACTCCTTCGCTTGACGTTTGCACGAATGCCTCGCGCGCACCTGCACGAATTCATTGGTAATTGTCCGAATGATGACGTCTGGAGAGGAGACGGTCTTGAATCATGCGTAATTCAAATGACCCCCCTCCCTACTCCCGCGTCGGGTGTGTGACGGAGTCAGGTGTAAGCGCTCGCATCGCGGAAGGCGAAGACCGAAGCGGCGAGATAGCGAAAATCGCCGACCGTGCTGCTTACAATTAATTACTATGCCGCGCGGCTCGGTGAAGTCGTCCGCTCATCCGACAGCCGAGAGGTATAGAAGCCGAGTTAGGCGAGAGCGTGTCCCGCACAGAACGGCACACGCATGCGAAGCGGCGCGCACGGCCATTACAAACTGCGTCCTGTTTATCAATGTGAATTCGAAAGACGAGCCGAGCGACGAGTCCGCGGGACCCGCAACAAATTACGTTTATCAGGGGTCATTAATCACCGCGCGTCTCGAACATCCGCGCCGGCCGGGCCCCCGTGGCCCGTGGCGAAAAGACGTCGCTTCTGGCGGGAAAGCGAGTGCCGATATCGCGGGCGACACATTTTTCGATCGCTGCTGGCGACGGTAGACCCTCTATACGGCTTCAAACGATTTCGCTCCCACGCGGTTGTCAGGAAAGAGCGCGCGCGTACGCACCTGCGGCCGATGTCGGACCAAAGAGAGGATGAGAGATAGATTCCAATGGTAACGTCGTCTAACTTGTTTCTTGGCTAGTGCCTCTTGCCTCGCTGTGATTACGTGGAAAGTTACACGGAACGTCTTAAGTTGCTTGTAAACGATCGCGTATCGACGGCTGCGAGGTGTCGACGTGCCGGATTATTCGAAAATAATTTCGACGAAATCGCGCGCACACGCACGTACGCGGCGCGGCCGGTTTATCCGGCGCGCTGATCTATGGATTATCTTCAGCCGAAGAGAGGATATACCAACCCCGAATAAATTACGTGCCCGTAACGTTGGTTGAGACAGTGGGGGTGCCGGCGATGACGTTAAGGTTAGGCAGAAGTTGCGGAGGTGGAGGAAGAGAGGAAGGGTGAGGGCGAGAGAGAGAGAGAGAGAAAGAGAGAGAGAGAGAGGAACTCTCCGGTACGGTAGAAGGAGAGCAGGTGCAAACTTGGCCTGTCAGGAAGTCGCTTACAGCTCGAGGACAAAAGCGTCCCTCGGGACTCGTGTGCGCCTGGAAGTGGGACTAGGGACGGAGGTCGGTTTGGATGGAAGGAGGACGGATGTGAGGAGGACGCGAGGGTGACGCCGGGGAGGAGGATACGGAGCGTGGAAGGTGGTTGAGGAGCAGCGAAAGGGGGCAGAACGAGCCTAACTGTGAAATAACAGGGTGGCCTCCTTAACCCTCGTCCCGAGGATGCGAGCCTCATACGTCACTTCCTTACAGCGAAAGAGCGCAGCGTCTGAGGGTAGAAGCAGGTTATATTGATTTATTTATACCGAGGAGAGCAGCCCTCGGTGTGATGGGGTTATTGGGAATGAACCTATATCCAGCCTATAACATCGTGTAAGGCGCAACCCCGACGCTCCCGCTTTTCCGATACCGCTTCTTCCCCGGCTCGCTCGTAGCTAATTCAAGGTTGACGTCGTCGCGATCCAGGCCGTGCGCGGGAGGTGGTCCGTCGCGTGCCCGTCGAATTACATTCGAATTTATAAACGTCAGCGGAGTCGGCGATCGTCGTCCTGCGTCCTGGCCCTGCGATGTTTCGGGCCCTCAAAAAGATGACGTGGTCATCGTATCACGGGGCCCGCGTCGCCGACTCCTTTCATCGTTCGTACATGACTCGACCGGCCGGCATGACTGTCGCGAACACGCGAACCCGTAAACCGAAGTTAACCCGCAATTTAGCCACGGCGATCGTTCAAAAGAGACGTCTCACTTGATGCCACTTAGAGAATCCTCCCCGTTCTCTCCTCCCTTCCTCCTGCTGCCTACCGACAAGAGGCCGACAATTGCTCGGAAAGGGAAACGCGTGTGATTAAAGGTTCAACGACAACCGCGTTACTAGTCTTGTTTGACTTTCAATGTAACTCGGCGCGTGCTGCACTGCAGCCTCGCGCTGCGCGGCCAACTTCCACGTCATAGAATGTGCGCGCGTGCTTACGGCACGAAAGTCCATGGAATTTGAGTGCCGTGTTGCGGACGAAATTCGAGGACGACTCTTAAAATTCCCACGGTAAATCAGAGTTACGGGGTTGATGGGGTGATGGGTATGATTACACCCTGTCTCCTGGCGGCTATAAATCTCCTTTCCGTCCTCTCCACCTCCGCCGCACGTATCTACAGGTATTCGAAGATCTTGGGGCCTCCTTGTGAAATGACTGTGACCCAGCAGGTTTCACCGTGCCGCGGGCGCGCGCGCGTGTAATGGCTCGGCACGGCGAGAAAATTACTTTGAATAAGCCTGATATATCGTTTATTCTCGTTCTATACTCAGCGCCGATAGAATTCCTTGCGAGACCTTCGAGGTCAGTCGAACTATACGCGATACGTCGATATCGGGATTTCCTATTAAGCGTCACTTTACCATGGCAATTAATTACGTCGCTTTTTTATTATTATTATTCTTATTATTACTATTCGAAGATAGCGTGAGGAACATTGGCAGGAATACGGCTCTCGCTGTTACCGTCGCCGTCTCGAATGGAGTCGTTCTCCGATGAGCTACCGCCACGGATTCTCTAATCTCATGTCATTAACGTGACTTCGGCTGTCCCTAAATCCGGGATAATCGTTATTATCGAATCACTACCGACTACTAGCCTGTCATTTCCCGTGACCGCAGGAATGCTCGACGCGCCAGATTCACGGCGACGTCTTAAGCGTTTCCATTTGTCCGTACGCCTTATAATTACGCCATATAATCCTGCCAGCTCGTCTTTATATCCATTAACACCCGGGCGTACTATCCAGGCGCTATCTGCGAAAAGATTTGCATATCGGCGCGATCTCTCGTTACACGAGAGTCGGAGAGATGAACACGTCCGAGTGTAACGCCTCGCCAGTTAATCGATCGGCGTTAACCGATTATTAATTGATTCGAAGTGATGGCTATCGGGCGATCCGATCGATTACTGAGAAGCGATTGACCCGGAAGAAGCGCGCTGCCCACTCGAATGGCCGACGTGCCAGAAAAATGCTCGCCGAGCGCTCGAGCGAGACGTCTCCTCGTCCACGCGTGCAAGCAAAGACGCCGAAGCGCTCTTGCAGCGGGGCGTACCTACGTTAGTCATGCCGCGAGATCGTTAGGACTTAATACTGGCGCACGTCGCGCGCAAACCGAGGCCGAAGCGAAGCAATTTTCCGCTTCTCAAGAATATCATTTTCACAGGGGGACGCCCGCTATATTTCCGAGAGATAAGACTACGCCACCGCGGGATCTCCTCTCCCCGACCCGGAGAGACACCCTACTCCCCCCCCCCCCTCTCTCTCTCCCTCTCTCTCTCTCTCGTGTGAAATTACTTCGCTCCGTGGCTTACTCTTATCCCGCCGGCGCGCCACCCTTTCTTACCGTGTATAGGTGTATATCCTCATTCAGGCGGGATCTCCCCGGGAATAAAGTAGATACCATTCCTATTTTCGCATCTGGAAAATTGCAATAGAGCGTCGAGACGCCGTCGGCCGTGTGTTCTCCGTCTATTTTTTTTTTGTGTTTTTTTTTTTTTTTTTTTTTTTGCCCTCCCTGTCACCGGCCGTCGCCGTAAATCAGGCTCGACTCGACGATCCTCGCGATAGCCGAAATTTCGATCGGGCCGCGTGCAAAAAAAAAAAAAGGCACCCACACAAACGCGCTCGCGCACGCACGCAGATCGCTCGCCATTAATTCTCGCGCTTAATTGTTTCCCTCGCGCGCACGGTTCTCACGCCGCCGCCGCTGCCGAGCGATAATATTCCCGGCGACGATTTGTTCCCGCTTTATCGTGTTCGCCTCGTGTTGTCGACGCCTGTACATCTCGGCTTTCGTTCCGTTACGTAATGCGAGCGCGCGCGACGATCGTTCGGCGGATACCGGGACTTGGAGCGACAGGCTTTTTCCGCGTTCATCTAATTATTATAATTGCACGATCACCGTGCCGGCCGAGTAAGTTGCATACGGGTCGACGTCGCATGCCGACTGTCGGGGGAAATAAAACGAGAGTTACGGCAACGGGATATGTATGTAGGTACGCGATTTGCACGCGATAGGAATCTGCTCTCTTCCTTATGCCCCTTGCCCACTCCGCAGCTACTTTCTGTCTGCATCGGTCTCGAGAAGTCGTGACGACGGACGATCACGAATTCTTTGCTCCCTTCGCTATCGACCCGCTTTCTGCATACTTTACCTTCGCGGTAATAAAGCCACCCCCCCCCCCCCCCTTCCCCGCCAGCACCACCCCGCTCACCCTGTCTTCGCCCTTCACGAGGAATTTCGTACGAAAACAGCTGGATGTTGCGCGATAACGAAATATCGCTCGGCACGAAGTGCATTTTGTCGATTTTGCATTAGTCGGTCGCCAGTCTGTGCTCGCGCGTATTTACCGAGCGTTAACGAACCGCCGCGCCGCCGACCATTGCGCCACGCTCATGATGATGATATTTCAATTATAACTAATGTATCTCGTTTCTGTTACAGGCAAATGGTGTCCGCGTAGAGAATGGAGTTCGCCGCCAGACGCGCAGAGAGCGGCGAGCGACGCGGCGCGTCGTGGTGTCCTATATTCCTCCGTCTTCCTCGGCAGTCCTGGTGAGTCGATGTTTCACGTTGCAACGATAAAATAACATTCTCGCTTAAGACGATACGTGTGCGGATGAAAAGCGTGCCAATAGGCGGGCGTATGTATTAGTTCATGTTGAAAAACGTCGAAACGTTGTATAGGTATGCAACAGGGCTTTATGGAACTGCGTTCGATTCATTTAATTGAGATAAACATGACTTTTATTGTCATGCGCAGGTTTTCAACAAGCGCACGTTTATTAACGTGGTCTATTCTTTTAGGTAGGGGAGAGAGCGAAACACGTTAATCAATATAATCCGTCTTTCGTACTCGGAAAACACATATGTTAAACAACGCGATGACTTTTTAACTCCGCAGTCGGGGGCTGATATTTTACACGTTTCAACGACGGCGATGACGGTGCAAAATGTTACGATCGTTCGTTATTCTCTCCTTTATCCATTTCACCGGAAGGTTTCGTTATCACTTCGGAAGGAGCGTATTATCCGCAGATGGACGTCAACTACATGCATCAAGTGCGGACGCTGCCGCGATATATGATCGGGGCCGGGCATGTAATTACAATAAAAATTCACAAGTTTGTACGGACCGGTTGCATATTTACATTAACGTTATTAATATATTTACAACAACCCGTTCCGATCGGTTATCGATCATCTTTAAGACCGTCCGAACCGAAGTGGCCGCGCGGTTCGCGATGTGGAAGGGGGGAAACACAGAATCGCAGGAGTTGCGAATCCGGCGCAACGAACGTGCACGCGCGCGCAGAAATGAGCCGCGCCACACATACGCACTGCGAGCGCGTAGGTGAGAAACGTACGCACACGCGTGGACCGCCGGCCTCGGTGGGAGGAGCGAATCGTTCGGCGGCATAAACAAGTTTTAATCGTGCCTCGGGTATTCGCCGCGTTGAATAAATATTAATATCGTGGCGACGCAACGGCCAATCGGATTCGGGGCTTATAAAACGGCCCGCTTACACCTCGCTCGTTCGTCGTTATGACGTACGCGCTTGCCCAGGTACGACCCACGCCGATAACGATAACGCCGATCCTCCTTCGCCTCCCGCAATATTCGACGAGATCGCGCGCGGCCTTGATTCCTAAATTAAAATCGTCCCGCGCGCGCGTAAGGCGAAGAACGAGGACTGCAGACGGCGCGAGCGTGATCGCGCGAGCGCGATTTTTACGACCCCAGTCGAAACGACTCTCGGCAGATTAGATCGCGGGACAAGTTCCGCGAGGCATTCCGCGCGATTTGCGCTCCTCGGCGTCCTACGGCCGCAGCGTTTTACGGGGGTCCCCTGTGTCGATGTCATTCCGTCCTCAAGTTTACGACACACGCGCGCGCCTTCTGCTCCGATTTTGGTGATTTCGGCGATTGCGGCGGATTTCAGCCGGGTCGCCGGGTCCATATTCCGGCGGTGGGGCCGTGCGTGCCTACACAGGGGCGATAAGCGGACGTAAACCACTTTCGATTAATAAGGATCGAACGATTCAAGCTCGACGTCGTGTCGAGCAGCGTCGTGAAAGACGGAGTATCGCGCATGCGTGGCCACGAGGTTGTCTCTACTGCTCCTTTTCTCTCTCTCTCTCTCTCTCTCTCTCTCTCCTCGTCTTTCCTTCCGAGTGAGACCGTGGAAGAGGGTGCGAGGTGGAGGAGTTGGAAAGAGGGAACGGGCGAGAGTGAGAGAGAGTGAGAGAGAGTGAGAGGGTGGGTCGGAGAGACAGAGAGAGAGAGAATGAGAGAGGGCCGTGAGGCGTCTCCATGGCAACGAGGCGAGGCGGGAATGCGACGGTAACCATGGCAGCCGCGGGTTCCTCTCTCGGGCCGACCTGTCTGTCCCTCTTTCTGGCCCCTCGTCCGCCTCATCCGAACCTCTTCCTTCCGCCCACGGACCGAGCCACAGGCACCGTAGCCGACTCAGTTCGTTCCTCTGGAGCCGATCCGCTGACGCTAAGGGGAGGTGGAGTGGACTCGACTCTTCTCTTCTCTTCTCTTCTCTTCTCTTCCCTTCTCTTCTCTCTGTGAGGAAGACCCCTCCGCCCCTCTTTAGCTCGACACTTCTTCCTCTCTGTCATGGAGCCCTTTCGTGGGCCCTTCACGAGTGAAATGGACGCGTGATTCATGAATCGAATCTTCATCAGGGAGTGTGCAACGGATTTTGGATCCCGATCGTAATAGATTGACGCGATGGTGGGGACCTGGCGAACGTTAAAGAGACGCGTTTTCGTTTGGCATAGCATTCTATGATGCTACTAGTTTTCAGACACCTCCGAGTTTGTCAATGTCCTCCGCCCGCGTATCTTTCTTTTGCATACTCCGCTGAATACCGACCACTCGGCACTCGATGTCGTGGTGTGCCTACATAGTTTTGCACTGTAGGGATATCTCAAAGGTTTACCGTCACTTAACACTGGCCACGCTACTTTTTCGACGCTGACCACTCTTTTCGCCGGTTGGAATTCTAGTCCTGAGGTTCCACTAGCCTGTCCACGTAGGATCGTCGTCTATGAGAACGAGGCGTGGATCGAGGCTCGAGGAATGTCGTGTCCGATCACTCGTAAATTAAATGTCCTGGGCGCGAAACGAACTGGGGGAATATCGAGAGTCGTGTTTGAAAGCGTGACGGCGAACTGTTAACAATCGTCGTCGACGTTCCTTCGCCGACTCGTAAGCGCTGCTCTTCGGCTAAAATGCCGCGAAACTCGCGGGCTATCGCCGATTACGTCTCGCTGTCTGGGAATTCCGAAGTGCCAGGCATCGTTCGATTCTCGATACATCGTTCGCCCGGCGCGAGTTGAGCTTTCTCGGGGACATATTTCCTTTGTTCATAATAAATTTCTAATTTACACTTTGTGGAGAATTTCTGTTTGTCGACAGTCAATATACCTATTACAAGTACACAACATTCAGACAATTGTTTCTCATCCACGAAAGATGCAAGCAATTTTGAACGTCCTACGAACGGCGTCGATTATCCCGAAATTGCTCGTGACAAGGATCTGCACTCGACTTATCGTGCACCGTCTCGAATATCGCTCGATCACCTACTGGAAGTGCCTCGTGAGACGTCGACGAGTCTGCGCGGCGGGGTCGCGATCGTGATTTGTGCCTTCTTTACTTCTCGATCTTCAACCACGCGAATATCGCCGCACGAGGCCCCGGACTTCGTGCCGAGGGATATTTTTGGAAAGTTAGCGCGTCCATTTCTCTTCGGGTAGGTACCCATCGGTGACAGAGAGTGAGATATTCAGTCGGTTTGGCGTGAGGCGTGAGGGGCTAAATGCCGCTCGATCCACGAACAAGCGATGAAACGTTTGCGAATCTGTTCGACGACCTCGTGCCAATTCTTTCTGACGCCCCCGTCTCGCGTCACTCGGCTTCAATTATTTTCGCATGCAGTGGCTGTCGGGGCGCGTGACGTCAATTTTTCTTGGAGCCTTCTCTCTCTCTCTCTCTCCTCTGCCTCTCACTTATTTTCTTTCTATTCGCGCGAGAGAACGACTGAGAGCAACTGTCACGTTCATCTCGCCGGAATCTCTCTGTAAGCTCACAGTTGGTGGCGTTCGAACAAATGGATATTTGGACCCGCGATCGTTTGTCGGGTCTAAAATTAAATAAGCGTAGCGACGTTGTTTATTGTCGCGCAGACGTAAAAAGCTTGCTCTCGTCGCGAGGGGTAGTTAAAAACGAAGCCGATGTATTTATCAGCTCTATCGGGTTAACTTCGTTCACGGTATTAGCGCGGTGAGGGGGGGGGGGGGAGGAGAGATCGAGCCTGCGGGACGAATTAGGCGGTGGCCACGAAACAAATTCGTCGAAATTCCGTCGAAAACGTTACACGACCATCCACTCTCGCGAGATCCCGTTACCGTTACCTACGTTACTGGCGGAGAAGGTTAGCCGAGGTACAATGAACGTACGGGGTGAGCGTGACTGAGGGAACGAGGAAAAGAGGAAACAGGAAAGAGAGAAAGAGTGAGAGGGGGAGAGAGAGAGAGAGAGAGAGAGGGCGGGAGTGGGTGATTTGGTTTAGTTTTAGGGAGAGGCGTGGGTCGGAGTGTGGAGGCGGAAGAGAAGGGTAGCGGAATTCTCTCGCTTTGGTTTTTCGTGGCTCGCACATCATGCCCCCACCTCCCGCCGTCCCTTTTCAACCTCCGGCCGAGTTCCCGTTCTACCCTTCCTTCGCCCGTTCCAGCGTGCACAGTGGCACACGGCATGGCTCCCTTTTCCGTGAGTGTAGCGTAATGTAAGGGTTGCGCCCGCGTCGGCGTTTGGGGTGAGAGAGAGTTTAAAACCCCTCGGGGCTTGAGGTCCGGGTCGGTTAGATTTATCGGATGTTTTGGTTGGCGGCCATTGTTAGCTGCCCTCTCGCTCCTCTCTCTCTCTCTCTCTCTCTCATCCCTTCGCCGTTCTACGCCACACGTTCAATGGCGTAACCGATATGTACCCACCGCCGCGCCAGAGGGAAATCCTTTTTGAACCTCTCTCGAATGGCTATGGATTCGAGGGCTGAGGCCAATCGGAACAGCGACGAAAATCGCGGAACACCAGCCCGATATCAGATTCGCGACGGGAAGTGTAGCGAAGAAAGTATTTTTTCGCGTTCCCCCCATTCTCATGTAGATTTTGGTCGGTAAATAACAGGGCTAATATATTTCCGCGAAGGGTCATCGATGCCTTCACGCACGATTGCGCGTCGCTCGTCGTAAATATTCTTGGATCCTTGCCATTCTACGCCATTGGCCGGCTCCTCCGCGAATCTCCCCGTGCAAACAGCGCGGTGTACATACTCTTGGAGCGTATCCTCTCCGTAACGCGGATTCTCTCGCAACCCCTCCGGCACGTTGGCGGTTTGAGCGATGTTCAGCCTCACGGCTCGCGACCCTCGGCTTCGACCCTCTCGACCGCAGTTCCGACGTCTCGTGCCGTCGGTACGCCGCGACTCTCCTCTAGAAACGTCGGCTAGAGCAACCTTATATATTGATCGATGTGTACGGAGCAATCGATGTCGCGTGTCGCTTGGACAGGTGAAATAGTTTCCGGTGTCGGGAGAAGCTTTGCCTGGCACGGTAGATAGGTGCGTATGGGATTTCGTACGACTCTCATATTAATTCGAGCCGCCCGCGGTCGCGGCACCGTTATTGGCGTCGCGGCGTCGTCGGTACGAAAATAGTCCCTTCGGATCGGCCGACAGTGCTCGCGGAAGGGAACTCGTTGTTTCTGCGCCGAGACGAGTTATACAATATCTGCCTCGGCTGTCTGACAGCCGGAGCGGGAAAGGTGCGGGGAAGGTGCGGGGGCAGAATCTTCTCCTCGTGCGGTCGCACAGGGCCACCTTGTGTTCTTCGATTAGCAGGAGACCGACCCGACCATGACCTCTCCTCCTCTTCTCTCGGCTCGTCTGCTCGGTTCCATGCCATAGGTGGAGAAGATTCCTTCTTTCTCTCTCCGTTACTCTCGTGCTCTATCTCGCGGCACTGATTGGACGATCCATCACCGGTACCTCTCTTTCTCTCTCTTTCTCGGTTTCTCTTCTTCGTTTCCTCTCGATCCTTTCGCGCGGAGATGTTGAACACGCGTGTACGTGCACCCATACTCCCGCACCGCTCCGCACACCTATTCTCGCCACTCCGTCTACGTACGCGTATGCACGCGTCACGTGTATCCACGCACGCATCGACAGAGACGCACACGTAGTTCGCATACCTTCGACCATCGCCCAGAGGGGCGGCCATTCCCCAAGAGAGGATGGGAGGGTAATTGGTTCCCATGGAGGCAGAAAATGCCTCGCTCAAAAACGTCCCGCTCGAAACTGCACACCGCGCCGTACGGAGCGTCGAAGCTTGGGGGAGGGAGAGGAATTGAGAAAGAGGACGAAAAAATAAAGAGTACCGAAGGTCCGTGGGGAAAGTGGCTCGATGCTCGATGGGCCGGAGCGAAAATTTACATGGACCGGTGTAACTGTAACGTGACCACGTCAACTCTCGCCGCTTTAACTTCTCAACATCGGCAAAGTTATTGAACGATCGGGGTCGGTACGGGTGCTTCGAAATGGGAGAGACAGAGAGAGAGAGAGAGAGAGAGAGAGAGAAAACTCGGAAAGAATGGGCCAGGGGGGTACAATGTAAGGAAAGGATGATGAAACGTTGTGTAAAGAGCGTTGACGAAGGGAAAGCGAAAGAAACGCTGACGGCCGATAAAGCGCGGGGTATAAACGCGGCATAAGCGCGTCACAAAGTGTACAAATGCTGCGGCGAGGCCCGTGCCGCCAGTCTCTCTCAGTCTGCATTCATTAGTTCCTCATTCAAAGGCACGGAAATAGTTCCGGAGTTGCGCAAGGCACAAAGCACAAAGCTCTGTCGTGGAACAATGAGAGATAGAGGGAGCGGGAAAACGCGGGGGAGTGAGGAGAGAGAGTCAGAGGGAACTGCAGATTTCATGAAGCCCAAGATAGGCACAATGGTTTAGCCTGTGAGTATAGCCTATCCCTCTATCATTCCTTCTCTCTCCCTCTCTTTCGCTCGTCCTCGGTCTCCGTCTTTCTGTAATATTCATATGTGTTGAATATATTAATGCGCTGAGAGATATGTAAAGCATGTATGACTGGGAGGAGTGAACGCGTCTCTGCACCCGCTGCAATATTAGTGAAATGTGTCTCGGAGTGTACCCATGTGCGGCCTCGATATTAAACAGCAGCCGTCGTTGCATCTGCGCTCTCTCGCGCCCCGCGTACGCTCTATACGTGTTTCCGTTTTCCATCGGGAATCCCGAGAGGTAGCCGAATTTCTGCCACGCTCGCCTCCCTCTCCCTCTCACCCATATTCCCGTTTCTTCACTCTCGCGCTGCGTTCGCCCTCGCTCACCGGCTCACCCCTTTCTCCGGCCGCGCTTTTTTCTCTCTGTCTTTATTTTCCCGGACAGAAGTAATGGCGTCGGCGGTATTGCGCCGCGGCACGAAGGCGCGGCGCTGCGATATTTTGCGAAATATGAAATTCGTGTGCGAGTAGTTCGTCATGCGAAGGATTCACCGCGCGGAGCAGCTGCGCGTAATGGTCCCGGGTAGCCTGGCTCGTTTTCACACGATAACCTCCGTCTACGGCACCCTCTCTCTTCGCTTTTTTCGACGCTACAGTCGAAGCTTAGCCCTGGGACCTGGGACGGAGGGCAGTCCCGAATATAAGATAGTCTGGTATGAATTTTTACAAATGTTCCCTGGAGTGTGCTGTGGTATCGAGGACGGGAGCGCATTAAGTACAGCCCAATCAGCACACTGCGCGAGGTCGGGTAATTTACATTGAAAACGACGTGGCACAACGAAGTAGGTACGAAAGTCGACGACGGCAGTCGGATGCTAAGATTACGAACGACCTCGGCTCGTACGCACCTACGTAGCGCTCGACGCGACGAAAGAGACAAAAATGAAGGAAAAGAGAAAGGGAAGATAGACGTGAAGAGGATCGAGCGAATGTACGAGAGACATATGTACAGAGAGTTGCAGAGAGAGGTGCAGGGAGGGAGAGAGAGAGAAGAAAAATTGTGGAAGAGACGAATATGGTTGAAGGTGCGCTAACGTGTGGGGGAGGGTGCCCGACGCTGCGGAAGAGAAAGCGAGAGAAGCAAAATGGGGAATGAAGAGGGCCGGGGGAGGGGCGGGAATGTAGGAGAAGGGTGGGTTTCTCGATGTGGCACGGTACAGCGCGGTACAATCGGTGGTACCGGCACATGGGCACACGCCAACCTTCTCTTTCTCCTCTTTCTCCCTTTTCCCCCCTCGACTCCACCTCCGCCTCTATCGTGCCCCTGCACGGCGATCTCCCAACCTACTACGGCCCTGCCCCAGCGGCGGCGGCGTCGCCGGCGTCGGCGGCGTCGGCGGCGTCGGCGGTGGCGGCACTGGCAGCGGCACCCAACCCAGACCCTGGGGCTGTCAAACGCAGGCCGAATCTTCTTCTGCTCGTGACAGCCTGGAAATGAAGAGAGTGCCCCCGCGTGGCGTATCCTACCCGCTTCCTACGTACGTTACCGTACGCCCTAGGTACGTACGTGCCACGTACGCACACACGCGCGCACCTCTCTCTCTCTCTCCCTTCCGTACGTGTGCCGCCTGTTCCCCCATATCATCGTGCACGAGTTACTACCGTCACTACTACCGTCTCAGTTGTGCGCCGTCCGACAGACAGACTGGACCGAAAAGCCCTTTTTCTCCGGTCCTTTCTTCCGCCTCCATCCCCGTCGCACACGCTCGCTCCTGGGCGTGTTTGCTTCAGCTCGCCCTTTCTCTGCCTCTCCGTCTCATTCTCGCTCTGCCTCAGCGGCGTTCATTAAAATTCATAAATTGCGGAGGGAGTCCTTTTGATGCCCGCCTTTTTTCCTTTGTCGCGCACAACGCGTCATCGTCCCTCCAGTATACCGTTCGGCGAATTATCGAATCCGCGCCTGTGGGACCGTAGGATTTCGTGAGCGTCTTTAATTGTTCTGATCGGGAGAGTCTCGGACGTAAATGCAATTTTCTACGTGTCAGCAGTCCTCCTCCTGTGTCCTGTTCCTTTCTCCTCGGCCGTAGGGTGGTCGTGTGCGACGTAACTGCGCCATCTCGCGAGGATTCATCGACCGCCACAAGTTTTCACGCTCTCGTGGGTACTTAGAGGCACGGCTAAAGAGGGGCCTGCGGGGGCGCGGTCGGCCTACCGATTACGAAGCGCTTTTCGAGCGCGATCATTAGTGCAATTATTATTGTGTCGGAGCACAATGAGCGCGTACCGCCATCACCGGCAACAATAGCAGCGGACAGCCGAAGGTGAAGAGGCGAGGGCCGTCGTTGGACGGCGAGAGAGAGAGAGAGAGAGAGAGAGAGAGCGTGAGGATGGTCGGGGAGTGAAGTGGCTGCACGAGAGGAGAGCAGACTCTCGCTCGTGACGAAATAAAAATAGAAAATGAGGGAACGCCGCCGGAGCGCGCGCGCGCGCGCGCCATGTCGGAGTGAGAAGAACGTTCGCTAATGAAACGGCACGAGTGCGCGCTCGGTAATTGCGCGGTGATATTTATTTTGCGGTGCCGTCAGCGGCTTATATTATAATCGACGCGGTCAGTTACGTCTCAAAGTTTCATCGTGAGACGTGGCTTTTCCGAAAATTCCCCAAGCGACGCAGTGTCTATAATACAATACTTTCTCGCATTTTTCCCCACGGTAGAACTTGAACGTGAACCGAAAGACATATGCCCTTAATTCCTTCGCTCTCGTCACTGCTTGCGATTTTTTTTCAGGCACCTCTTACCGCACGGTCAAGAAACTCCCTTTTTATCAACCTCTCCTTCTCTCTCTCTCTCTCTATCGTGTAATTGAGATGTCCGTCCTTTCCTTTAGCACCTCCGCCCTCCTCGCTCTCGCGCCTCGGACCACAAGTCGCTCCCCGACTGGGGGGTGAGAGGAGGCACGCACAAATTATTATGCCAGTCGAGACGGGCCTTTCTGCTCCTCTCTTATCTCCGTGGCGGCTTGTTTCTCACCCCGCCCTATTAGTTCGCCGTGTCCCAAGAATCTATACCGGGACATCGTTCCCTCCCCCTGTCCACCGCGCGGCCTTCCCGTTCCTCATTCTCTCCCGCCATCTGGAACGGCCGAACGGAGCAGAGCGCGGTCCAACGCGATGCGAGGAACGCGGTGAAATACGGCTACTCGATTTCAACACCTCGGTATCGTTAATTAGCGGGACCGCTCGACTCTTATTCCGGCAGCATCCTCGAGTTTAATTACAACAGCCTGGATGGAAGACGACGGTGATAGATAGTGAGGGTGAAAGGCGAGGAGGGGGAGAAAAGGAAGGAGAGTGGTAATGCACAACACACGCTACCTGCCGGACGTGACACACCGGCTCTCACGATCGACGATCGCTAAACGAGCGCCCTTTGGCCATATCGTGTTCGTATCGGTAGTGTAAGACACACACGCGCACGCACCCACGGCAACGCCGTGCACAGCTCGCACTCGTAACTTCGAGGCTGGAATTTGTGTGCGTGCAGATCGTGTCGACCGACGACTCAGTAATGAGGACCCCTACGAGACCCCCACCGCGGATAGGATAATAGATAAGGGACGATTAGCTAATTTCGGGTAACGGGCGTAGGAAGAAACATTGACGTGGATAAGTACGCTGGCCAGATCTAACGGTGCGACTTGCGAGGCCCTTTGCTAACGACCGTACGCCTAGTCATGTTCCCTAGGTACGCGTATAATGTCTCCCGAGATGCTTCTCTTACTTGACGAATAACTGCGTTACGTATAAGATGATACCCGTGCGCCATCTAGTACGTGTTCACCTCACCGCGCGTCAGAATTTTCGATTCGGAGCAGTTAAAAAATGCCGAACAAAGCCATTCTGGGACATACGTCCAATCGCCGGCAATGACTGCGCCTTTGTTCCGGCCCGTTTGTTTGTTTGTTTTTCCCGTTTAATTCTCTGGCAAGACACGAGGCCGAGGAGGGTTCGCGGTATAGGTCAATGGGAAACTAATTGTCGGCGCGCGGCGTTTGGAGGGTGCGCACAGGCAGGGGCGCCGCGGCTATTACTCGGAGGGTCGATTCGAGGGTGGTTGAGAGAAGTCCGGCACTCGACGAGGAGCCGACGAGGAGGCGTCGAGGTGGTGAGACAGAAGCGGGCGAGGTAAAGGGCTAGGATGGTCGAGAAGGGAATGGAGGGGGAGGGGGGAGGGCGAAACGAGTACGCTCGACTCGAGAGGTCCGACAACAGATTGCCGCGACGAGAGAAACAATGCGATCCTGTTCTGTCGCCCCCCTCCTCCACATCCCATCCACCTTCGCCCCTTCACTTCGCCGACGATGCACGCGCGCAGCCGATGCGTGCACGTACGAGTCTGCCGGCGCGGCGCGGCGCGAGTCGCACCTGTGTTGACAATTTTACACTTTATTACCTCGTCTCGCGATTACCTGGCTATGATAATTGCGCCGGTCACTCTGTACCGCGGAGCGGCGGAGAGAGATAATTGCGAGGTGGAAGAGCATCGTGCGCGCGATCTGAGGAAACTGTTTGCCCGCCGACCACCCTCGGCGCTCTGCGGCGGGGAGGCTTTTTCAAAAATCTCCTAGCCACTTATTCCGGCCGGTAAAAATTCACGAAATTGCGCCGTGCCGCGCCGCCCGGGGGCCCCACTTACAGCGTTCCTTAAACTTCTACCTGGATAACATGTAAAGTATCGATATTATGTATTTATTATAATGCGAACGGAGGGCCCGGCCGATCGGAGAGCCGACGCTGCTCGACCAAGTGCCTCGAGAGAGAATGCCTCGCGAAGGGATGGCGAATAATCAATTTATCACTGCAGGTGCCTCTACGCGCATTTACATACACGTCGTCGTCGTCGTCGTCGTCGTTTTCACGTTTGCGTGCATTTATAAGCGCGTGCGCGATACAAATTGCTACGGCCTCGCAACGCCGCCGATACGTTCGTTCTCGCTCTCGAGGGCTTTCCTCGTTCCCGCCCGAGAGAAATCGAAGCGACGAGCACGTCGTACGTATGGACCTGTCGATCGGCGTAATCCACAGGCTTTCGAGCGACCTATCAAAAATCCACTATCAATTAGAAATCTTTCACAGTCTAATTCGGGCCGTCGCTCGCCGTAATGCCGACTATACCGGCGAGTCGTTATTACGACGACTTTTTGTCGGTTCGGATGACAGCGGGCACAGAGTTTCCGACGTAACGATCGCGCGTCGACTGTCAGCTGACTCGCAAGCTCCCTTCTCCTCCCACTCGCGCGGCACGAGCTCCTCCACGAATTTGTCGGGTTCATTAATCATCGGGAGTAACGGGTCGTCGGTCAAAGTATCTTTTACATAATCGTCCAACGTCATAGGGCAGCGGCACGCGAAGGATCAACGTCCCCCGATCGGTCGATCGTCCGCGGGCAGAGTCACGTTTCGAGGATCTCGGCACTCTAATTGCTGGCACGGGCTTCATTAATTCTTTGACAACCGCGACCGCCGATCGGCGCTTTAAGGTCGCCTTAGGTGCACACGCGCGATTTATCTCGTCGCGTTTGCACGGTAAAAGGCTGCCGCTAATATGGCCGCCAACTGAATTCTCCTTGATTTACGACGTTGCATATGATCTGTCCTACTGTCCGCGCGCACCATGCGTGCCCTCCTCTCGACCCACATTCGGCCTTCTCCTGACCGACATCGTGCATTCGACTATGCCGACGGTGGTCTATGATTTATCGCACCCCTTTTTCGCTCCTCCCGCATCTCGAGCTTCCCGGCCGTTCGGGAGAGAATAACAAAGCTGTTTTCTGCTGTGCAGTCTCGCGCTCGGTTTTCCAATTCACCCCCTTACTCTCTCTTTCTCTCTGCTTTCCTCTTTACCGAGATGAAAAAAGAGCGCTCGTAAGATTGTCCGCGATTTCGTTATTTCCTTTCCATCTCCGCTTTATGCAGCCGCCCGCTCCCCTCGCCCCGGTCGATTCTCGGCTTTTCAGCCGCGACATCAACGCGAATCGACAGTAAAATAATCGTAAAGTAACGGAACGCTTCGCCCACGTAGCCAGTATTTCGAACGTAACACGTTCTACACCTACTTCTTCTATCTGCATATCGCACTCGCCGCGCGGACCCTCGTTTCTCTCTCTCTCTCTCTCTCTCTTTCTTCAGTGAGTCTCGTTTTGGCCGCTCGCGAGATAGCGAGTCGTCCCGCACCGCCATAAGGGGTTAGGTTTACGAGTCGACTCGGAGTGTGCGGATATCGTCGACGTTGTCGTTCGACGTGTACCTGACCTCAGCGCTTCCAGCTTCGGCGGACACGTACCTGGGGACTGAGAGCTGAACGCCGGCCCTCGCTTGACGATCGTTTCCGATCGACGTTCCACGTCGAGGCCGGTGCGCACGATAGCGGCGCCGGCGTCGTTACCCTGCACGGTTGCTTGTTAACGAGTGTACGTACTCTTTGCCTCTTGCGAAATCAATACCCTAGCTAGCGGGAGATTCGCTTAACGATCGGCTCCGGTTGGCAGTGAACGATGGCGGCTTTGTAAGAGTGCGCGAGGGATGCTCGATGACAGAGCACACGTATGCAAATGGGAAACGGCGGAAACGGCGGAAACGGCGGAAACGTGCGGTCGTTACTGTGAAGTGCGGGGAAAAATGCGGGAGGCGGGATCGAGTATTTTTGAGACGGTGAGCGGGAGGCGGGGGACGTTAGCGGGTCGAGTCAAAGGTTTCGTGGAAAGCGTCCAACACAGGAAGCACGCTGCGGCGAGAGGAACGAAATTCCGCGGAGGGGATCGTCGGAAGAACGGAGCAAGGGTAGTGTGTCATCGTTCTGCTCCTCGTTGTTCCTCTCCTTATTCTTCTCCGTTGTCGCCTTTGTCGCAGCTGTCGCTGTTTTGTCTGCCCAACGCTCCCTTCCTCCCCCTTTCCCAGTCTCACCCCTCCCCACTTTCTCTTTCTCGTTCTCGTTCTCGTCTCCGTCTCGTTTGCCCTCACTGCGACTGCTATTCCGAATACATAGATACATAGCGTGTGCCGTACGGCGCTATTTTCGTTCCGTTAAAAATGCATCCATCGAGCCACGTCAACGCGGCCATTCGCCGCCGCGTCGTCGACCTTTCTCACAGTCGAGGGATCCACGCTCTCGCCGCTGGATCCTCCATCTTCTTCGGGAGATCAGAGGCGAGGAGCGAGAGCGAAACGTCCATTAGAGACGGCCTCGTCGATCTAGCCCGGCTTCCGCAATAGAAACTGCCCGCGCTAGCTCGGCTGCGAGCTTGAGCGACGATTAACTGCGATCAATTCTTGTCGGCCGCCGATTAAAACGGCCGAACAATCAGACTGATTCTGCTCCGCTTTCGCAAGAGACATTGCGAAAAGTTCACAATTATTCACTCGTACGTCATGAGATGTATTCTGCCGACCGGAGGAGCGCTCGACCACTCCTTCGATCCCTCGACCCGATGTCGACAACCGAACAATTTCGAATTGGCCGTTCTTCCGCAATCGGTAGGTATTGCGAAACGATATTTCGAGTTTGCAGGAGACTTTCGCCGAGTTCCTTGGCGTTAGCAGAGGAACGCAGAGCGCGGAGCGAGAGAGACATTTGTGTGATCAGGGTTCGGACAGAGGGAAGGGAAGAGGAAGGAAGATGGGAGAAGACGAGAGAAGATGAGAGAGCGCAGATACTTTGCCCGGGGCCCGGGGGTTAGACGTACGTAAGATGGAGTCTGGTTTGATGGAATGTTGCCTCCATCCTAACCACGGCTGCTTCCCTGCATCCTTCTCCCCTCCCATCACCTATCTTCCGATCTTCACCATCTCGAGCGCGACTCCCACCACCTCTTAGAACACGACGTCTTCGAATGCCTAGGAACGAAGCAACGTCTCGGCCTGATAGCACGGGACAAGCCTCCGGCGTCAGCCGTATTTGGTCCCGCGCGACCGTTGCGCTGTACGCTCTGCGATTTTCTAGCGGTCTGTTCGTTCTTCGATCGGGCAAACATTTCATTTCAAAGTGAGATACGTATAGCGATAGACTGTACTATTAGACGAGATTTAATCCTTTGATCACTTTGAAGACGATAATAACGGAGCGGAGGTTGGAACAATAGCAGAAAAATCGGAGTAAAGTGTTAACAGCGGAGAGGAAAATGGGGGTCTGAGAACGTGTGACGGTATCGAGGGTTGGATCGTAGGACGGTCTGGTGGCGTAAAATGCGTTAGCGTGTGTCGGTCGCCTTCGAATCGGCAGGTTGCCGGGACCGGGGGTATATCGTTCCGACGAAGCATTGTTCGATAGAGGCGAGGGCCGACGAGATAGAAGATCCGGGATCGATAAGCGTTCCCCGGATGATGTATCGTCGGCGATGTTTCGCGTTTCGCCGCGCCGCTTGATCGTAAGTACTGGGCCCAGAGTTAGTATCGGGGCTGTTTTTCGAAGGGCGAGCGCCGATATTGCTGGTCTCCGGTAATGATCGTATTCCAAAGTACGTGGAAACTGTGGATAGGGACGGCGGACACTCGAAAGCAACAAAGAGCGCATAAACATCTGACATGCTTCATTTTCGTTCGACGCCAATTCGACAGTTTTAAGATTTTGGCCGTAGCGCTGATCTTAGTTACAAGTATATTTCAGGTTGCCAATTTAATTGTCAGCAGATAATTGAGCAGATTTTCAGATTTAACAGATAATCCAAGTTGCCAGGTGAGAGTTATTTGAGATGTGAAATTCTTAGTTTCGATAACGCCAATTACGGAATAGCGATTATTGTACGTCAGACGCTGGGCAAGGCGTGCATTTACTTTGGCGTACGCTTGGAAATTGAATTTTTTCCTGCTCGGCGAACTGTTCGGGATATGCTCGATCCTTGACGGCATGGTACACGGTCACGCCCTCTCAACGCGCCCTCGCCCCAAAGGGATGTAAGTCAGCGGAGCACTTAAGAGAGCGGGATGGACGAGGCAGGGCACTAAATAACGCGGTGTGTCGAGAAAGCGCTCGGCAACATCCTCTTCCTTTGTAAGCTCCTTCTTTTTCTCATTTCAGACCTCTCCGCTACTTGCTTCCTTCATCATGCCTCTTCCGAATGCGTGCTCGGAAAGAAAATACAGACAAGACATTCCAACAAACCTTTGTTGACCCGCCCCGGCTCCTCCTCTATCGATCTCGAAGCTAACATTCGCATCTTTACTCTACCTATTACGTACGTCGGCGTCGTACGCGTACGGCGTGCGCTTTCTAAAGGAACGCGATTCTAGCGTAATATTTTATCATCGCTCTTCCGACGCAAAGAGAAACGAGTGTCGGATACTCGCAATTAGATCAGGGCAGATTAAGTTCGGCGGCCGTTCGCCGCGTCGCGCACCGCAAAGACCGCAATGTCGTGCCCTCATCATCGGTGAACGGAGTGAGAGGGAAGCATGCAGCGAGACTGACGAGAGAGCGCGTAGCCAAGCGCTCGGCTGGATGGTTTCGATCGTGATTGTCGAGCGGCGAATTTGTCGCCACGTGTTTTATCGTACGATGAAATTGGAGGGAATGCCGCGGCGCGGCGCGGCGTCGGGCTTTGGGCTTTCGGCGGGCGAGGGTGGCGCGTAGGTCGGAAAAGGGGGGCGAGAGAGAGGGAGGTGGTCGTAATAAAACGGACGCGTTAAACGTGTCACTCAACGTCACGGGTAGATGCCGGGACACTGGGCGCGGGATACAATTCGGATCTAGCCTCGTAGCGCAATATTGCGCATCGCCGTCGCCGGCATTCGACGAGAAGAGAGTGCTTTTTTTGGCGCGCGCACGCGCTCGCGGGTGCGCGTTGATAAAACGGAAATGGCGCCGCGACAGCGGTTACAACGATCGCTCACGCTGCGGAACGCGGAACAGCTGGTCCGCGCGGAACGTTACACTCCGTCCTGTCGATCGATGATCCGACGATAAGTCCCTTTTCGCCAGTCGGGATGAGTCTCGGCGATATTAGCGGACGACTTCCAGTTCCAGGCGTCTACGACGTACCATTTGGTCGGTTCCTACGCACATACGCGCGGTATGCTAACGAAAGTCGGCGTGGTTGGACGTGCTGTCGATCAAACGTCCCTCGACGTTTCTCTCTCCGTCGTATTCGTATCGCAGCCAAGTGCCCCGAACGAATTCCAACTGATCCGGCTAAGCGGCGCGGCGCGGCGCGGGCGGCCTGATTATCGTTCGTTCAATTCCACGGTGGATTCTGTCACACGTGCGCCGGCAATTTGTTTGCCCGGGCCACGTTTGATTGCGAGCCTAGCCTTCGGGCGTCGGCTTTTCCGCGGGCATAGATTACGTTCTATGACACTTCTGGCTTGCAGTGGGCTTTGATAGAATGTTTTGCGGCGCAGACTTCGACAGCGGGTTTTCGCGTTGGATTGCGACGAGAGGCTTGCCGGCTCGCGCCGGCGCCGCGCCATCAACTCGGAGGGAATATATGCCGTATATGTTTTGCGGGCAGTGAAATAATTTAGAGAGCGAGAGTCCGCTGGACGGAAAGTCGGCGCGCATCCGTCTCTATCCTCCATCGACCAAACGTCCCTCGCGCCTGTCCCCCAGTATCCTGTCCCGTGCCCCAAACGAATTCCAGTTGATCCGGCTAAGCGCTGTCCTAATATCGTCCGGCCAATTCCACGGCGGATTCTCGGGGCACCCGTTGTCGGGATCCCCTAATGGCGAAGTGCCGAAACGCCGCCGCCTCGAGTGAGAGAGAGAGAGAGAGAGAGAGAGAGAGGGGGGCGAGTGGACCGTTCGAGCGACGCTGACGGGCCGACATGAATAATGTCGACTCATTATTCTTTCGGGGGGGATTTATCAGGTCGGCGTACCGATAACGCGCTCTTTTCGTTCGGTCGTTCCGCCGGGAAAGATGCGTCCGGAGATAGCTATGCATTTATGCGCGGCGAAGGTGGAGGACGAGAATGAGGGAGGGAGGGGGGAGGCGGTGGGTTTGTGTGCCTTCTTGCCAGTCGACCGGTCTCGTCCTCCCTCTCCCCTCCAGCCTCTCCTGTCTCCGCCGCTTGGCGGATCCGACGAGTTGTCCTGTTCCAGCGGCGTTGCGTATATCGGTGGAAGAGACGGTATGATAGTTAGGAGAGGACCTCAGTTCGGTTTCTGCGGGGCGCTAACAAGACGGGCCTGCGGGCCAGCGCGGCGTGAGTTATGGGCCCTCGCGCAAAAGGCGCACACGCGCGCTCTCTCCTCTCTTTCTCGCGCGGCACGGACGCGTCTTGCAGTATCGCGCCTCGTCTCGTTGGAATAGGATATAGAGGACATAGCGGAGCTGTCGCCAGTTTTCTGGCTCATTACTGGCCACTGGCGCCCATTTCTCTGCCTCGCGATCCAAGCGAGGAGCCGGCCTGACGTTATTGGTTCATGTTTCCCGGTTTACACGCGCCTTCGTCGCGTCAATGCCTACACGGCGCTTCTTCATTAATAATTTCCTTCTCTCGAGTCGATCGCATATGAAGTCGCGGACCCCTCTTTGCGACGTTTTTCTGATGCGCGACTAATTATCATTAATAGGCGCTCACTCGCTGCTTCGGCCGGGTTTCATCGTCCTACAATACTCTGAATCGCGTCGGTCGGAGTGACTTAAGGAAGACGTTTCTTGACGTTTAAGGGCCATTCCGCTCACCTCGATGGTTTATGTTAACAAGAACGTTAGAGTCGTGCGTACGAAGATCCATGAACGATGACACGAGCCGTTGTCCAGCGACGCCATTGCACGCGATCTCTCTCGTTCACTGTCCGTCAGTTCGACAGGCCGATCGCATCGCGCCGAGCGTGCCATAATCGTTCCTGTCGTCACTCTTGACATTTGTTTCTCGCAATAAATGCTCGAAGCTTGCTCCGGAAATCCGAACAGCGGTGACGTTTCGGCCCGATCACTAAATGTGAAATACCGCGTCGTTTTCGGCGTCACAACAGCAGTCGCGCGCATACAATTAGTTGGCAGATAGGTACCTACGTAAAAACCTCATTCCGAGCTGCCGACAAATGCCGGGAATGTAGTTGATCTCGGCCGGTACGATGAACTCCGAACAGTCTGTCCCAAATGTTAGCCGATCGGGTTATAATTATCGGGACGACTCATAGGTCGGTCCTTGCCGCGGAGTCGTAAGGGATCGTGAAAGTAAACGAGCCTCGACGCACCGCGGCGCATGACGAAAAGTTTAAACGCGTCGCGACGCCGCACACGGTGACAAAAAGTACAACGAACCACTCTCCCCGACTCGCTATGGCTGGCTCGCCGGCACTCTGCGTGGCGCGAAAAAGGGATCCCCGGCTCTCTGGCCTTTACTAATGCCAGGCCGAAAGCCGATATGTGTCAGTTTCGGAACACGTGCTCGTCACATGTCCCGGGAGCTATCTCTGCAGCGACGAGGAGGACGGCGAGCGTCACGACGACGACGACGACGACGTCGGTGGCACGTATCCACCGTCGCGGCACGTTTCCATTAACGCATTTATGTTCCGAAAAACATGATGCAACCGCCGCGAACGTAGCGAGCGGTATAATTATTATCGTACGGCAAGCGAAAGTATCGAAAACAGATTGGCGCGGGTGTCCCGACGCGTAGCTGCTTTCAAATTTCCTTTTCACGATTCGACCGACAACTCGTAACGGCGCGGCCCGCGGCCTGCCAATTGATACGACCCTTTCATGGGCAGCTACGTTGCATCGCTAACGAGGCGGCCGCGACGCTTTCATTTGATCGTTTATCAGAGAGGACGCTTCGACGGACCGAAGCCACGTGCGAGAGTTGGCGGGTTCCGTGGCGGCGCGGGCAAGGAGAAGGTCATAGCGTCGCGGTGCCGCGTTATTAATTCGCTCCGGCAGACCCAATTAAGACGGAGTCTCACGTCCTGCCGGTAATTATCATAGTAACGGCGTCGTTGCTAGCAGCAGCACATCACCGAACCCGCGGCACTCCGGGCTCTCGGTCCCGTGGCATTAATTAGTACAATCTCCGTACGTGCTTCGTTGGCAACGTTGCCCCCGAGATATCGTTTCTTGTTCCTCGCCCTGTCCCTTTCTGCCGCCGGCGCCGCACTCGTCCTTTACGCAGCATCGCGCACCGGCGGCTGTTCGGACGGCACGACGGCAGAGAATATACGTGACGATTTTGCAAACACCTTTCGGCCAGCTTGACGAGGAAGTAATCTGAAGTATCGGGGCAAGTATGCATGTGCAGATGACGAGAGCGAGCACGCGACGACACGATTCGCCGATACAAATCGGTATCCATGGATCCTCGCGGAACTGGTACGTGGTACCCCGCACGTCCCTACCCACGCCCCCCGCGGTGCTCACTCGATCGTTCTAATGTGAGCGAGAAAGCGAACAGCGGGACAGAAGAACGAGGACCGGCTCACGGTGAAATGTATCGGTAAAAGAAAGGCAAACGTGGGACGTGGAACGGAGGGGAGCCAAGTGTAGGGAAGAGGACACGGGGGAGAGAAACAGTGTTGCCGGTCGCGTTACTTCTGCGAGCGGATACGTGTTACGCCTCGCGGTATAAGCGTAATTGATATATCCGTATACGCCAAGGCACCTATGATCTTCTCGGGACCAGCAGCCGAGCGGCGGCAGCTACAGCCGCCGTCGAGCACGATCGATCTGTATTCATAGGTCGTACGGCATAAAATACACTCGGCATGTCCATGAATCAGATAACTGTCACAGCTGCTCCACCGATGTCTCAATCAACCGTTCGTTCGTTCGTTCGTTCGTTCTTCGCTTACGCGGTGCTGCCTCTGTCTCCCCGGCTCTGTTTCGTTTCTCCCTTGTTCACTCGCTCGCTCCCTGTTTTTCCTTGCCGCTCTCTCCGCCGCGCCGCGCGCCGTGACATTTTATTTATCGCCATAATCCTTCGATACGCGTCGCTCCTCATCCACGACTCGGCTCCGCTGATTGCCGATGCTCGATTCTCCTCGACTACTCCATCGAGCGACGGACGGAGCCTTGCTCGTATTTCGCATCGTTTCTTTTCCTTCCTTGCGAGACGTATGTCGTGGTTTTTTTTCTTTTTCAGAATGTTACAATGATGTAACACGTGCCGCGCGATTATCGTATCGAGCGCAGAGTCCATTTGTTCGACCAGAACGTTTTATGCGTACCGTAAACTCGGAATTATTGGGAGTGAGGCACTTCAGTGTTCGCTTCTTGTCGAGTGGGATGCGTTATGCTGCATATGTATGTACATACGGAGAGAGACAGCGAGTATTCCGACATCCGTCGTTGACGTACAACGTCAGGTGTCGAAACGTTAGCCTTTGATTCACGTTCCGGTGACTTCTCTGCTCGTGTTTATGTAAAATGTAAACAACGGAGGGAATCAGCGGCGAACAAACCGTCTTGTCCCGAGAGCTCCCGACGACATTCCTGAAAATCCGAGCTCTATCACAACAATAACATCGGGAGCGGATGGAAGCGAGGGCGAGGCTTTTAGGGACTGAGCTGGAGGAAGAGTCGGCGTTCCATTCGTTAATCCGCATAACTTTGACGTTTCCCCATCGCTCCTTCGTCCCCTAGTCTCATTCTCGGGGCAGTAGGTATTTCTGATTTTCCCTCCTTTCCCTCCTCTCCGTCGTTCGTGCACTATTCGAATAACGAAGGCATGCTGAAACGTGTCGTTCTTACCTGTTGACCCAAGGTAGTACCGCTTATTATTCATATTCGGAGGGTGTCTCGTCTTTATTCATCGATGATCAGATTAAGCAGGAAAATTGGCGGAAGCATAATTCCGGTCTGTGAAAGTAGCGTTAAGAAGGGGCGGTGAAGTTTGAATCGCGACCGTTGCATCTCGATTCGACTAATCGCCTGGTCACGGAGTCTGGGATCGAAAGTAAATAGCCGCGGACTAACTAGTTGGCGGCAAGAGGAGGCGCCGACTACTGAAAGGTTAACGCGGGATGCCGCGCGCGCTCGCGTGCGAACGTGGCGCACTAAATTATCCCCCGTCGTCCGGCTCATTTGTAAGACAAACTTTCGTAAAGTGCGCGCGTCACACAGGCTACCGCTCTTATGGGGCCTGCCCCAGGGATGTGACGGGCAGGACGAGGGAAAGTGAGAAAGACAGAGGCACTTTGCTCGTGTTTGCGAACTCTAGAGAGAGCCCTCGTCTCATCTCGCCTCATCTCGCCTCATCTCGCCCACAATCGCCAATTAATCTCCCGGTTAAACAGATTCCCGGATTAGGCGGCGGGCATACGCGCGCGCTCCCTGCGACCAGATGGCGCGGATACGCGCGTCTTGTGAAATCGAGCGCGACCATCTACCGTGAGCGACACTCCACTTCGCGAGGCAAAGCATTCTGCTCGCCGCGGAAGAGAGCGCGTCGAGTGTCGAGTCGAACGGACGAAGAGAGAGGCAGAATGGAGCGAGAAAGGAGGGTAGACCGTTCAGCGGCATTTCATCGCCGAAAATAGTCGAGGAATCGTCCAAGAGGCACTATCCGCGGCTACGCGTACGTGTCGAGGCCGCGTGTCGCTTCAATCGGCCAGAATGCGTGTTTTGGTGCAACGACCCCACTCGCGATTCCCCAGCATGCGAAAACATTCTCTGCCTCCCTTCTTCGTCCATTCTCATGGCGATACTTGAACTCACGAGTTGTGTCTCGTTACGACGCGCCCCGTCATACGGCGTACGTTCGACTTGTTACGACCGATTTTAGCGACCGGGCCCCGACGCCAAATCGTTCGAGGTCCACGATAATTCGTGGCCGTTGAAGATAAGCAGTGGGCAGGGACTGTCCGATTATTTTGAACGCGACGCCACTGTCTCTTCTCTCTCCTCGTGCAAAAGAAAATGACCGGTTGACTCATTGTCAGCGGGATGTAGAACTTGGGCTAATGCCGGGATAATGAAGCGGCGCGCAATTTCGCCAGCTCGTTTCAGGAAGAATGATGAGAGCAGAACAATTACGCCGATCTGATCGCACAAAGACCCTGGCACTTTGTTTCGCTGAGAGTGCGTGTGTGCGTGTCAGGTGACAGTTAAATTTTGGCCTCGCGAAGGGGTAAAATATTGAACCGCGGGCATCGGCGATCTTTCTCCGTTCGGCGGCCAGTGCCGTTCTCCGTTTATTCTCGTCCGTGAATAATAGACGCTCGCCCGGGCCATATACTAGCTTCTGACGAGACGGGACTAACGGCGTGCTGACGCATCGTCGCGGTCCGACGATGGACGCGAAGCTCAACAAAAGGCACTCGTCCGGCCGTTTCTTCGGCTGTTCTTCTTCAGGGTTAATCGCGCCGACTGCGCACGCCTTCGAACGGCTTTTCTTTTTTTTTTTTTTTCTTTAGCCTAGAATCGGGTTACGGGCGATCGGCGATCGGCGCAATTTGTTACGCGGACCCTCATCGAGGTATTGGTTTCTCAGCGAGGCCGGCACACGCACGGAATTCGGCAAATATCATAAACCTCGGGCCCGTTGGATGTGCGAGGGGCGTAGGAGCGAGACTCCACGACGCTCCGTGACCGTGAAACGTGATATCCGAAGAGGCGTACTTCTTTTTGCGGGTCCCTTTTTTCCCGTCTCGCTCTTTTTCACGCCCGCCTCTCCTCCGGAGCCCACGGCATACTCGGCGCGGCAACAAATAAATGTCTCTCGGTATCCGGTACGTCCTCTACCTACACGCTCGTGCCGGAGGGTTAGTTGCGCTCCCTCGACGTGCGCTGCGAGCACGAGGCAAATCTCCGCGGCCATGGAGGAAGGTGAAGAAGAAGAGGAAGACGAAGAAGAAGAAGAAGAAGAAGAAGGAGAAGAAGTAGGAGCGGGTGGGGCTGTATGGAGTAGTGGTACGAAGGAAAGGAAGAGAGAGAGAGAAGACGGAGGGATAGCAGGAGGCGTCAGTCGAGATGAGAAGAGAAACGGAGAGAGCGCGTTTCTCGCTTCGACGGGATGGGAATAAGGAGGAGTTTATTTTCGGCGGCCATATGCGCGGGGTTATTCCGACGTTGCGCGCGGTCACCCTAAATAGAGCCAGAAGCCTCCGTCTTGGAGGAAGACATTTTCGACCGACGACGGCGATATCTTGCCGCGATCATCATCGGCGATCATCAAACGCTCCGCAACGATCGTTGAACAGGTTCGCTTATCGACGTTAAGATACGGCCGCGACAGTCGTTCACACGAATCGCGTGCGGATTAACGACACCCGTCCGCACGCACGCTCCGCTCCGCGGCGAACGATCGCAGCAAGCGCTTTTTTTCCCTTATGAATGATTCTATTTCAATGCCAGCTCGCCGCGTTCTTCCTGCTCAGCTTTCCACGTTTTTCGACATTTTTCGAATGCCTTTCCCGTACGGCCACTCCCTCTCGAAATAGTATCAGCGACGTGCCGCGAGACTTTGGTTATTCCCAATCCAGAGGCCTAAGTATAGCCGTGCGAGGCTCGAACGAGGCGCGAACGTCATCTCCGGCGAGCATTACCTCCGCGTTGGTCGTCGGAGACAGGACGACGAGGCGGGCGGGCGAAAAGGAGACGGGGAGCGAGGGTGCGCGGACAGCATAAACGTATAATTGGCTGCACTTAAATCTCTATAACGCGGCAGTAAAAATGCGCGGTGCGCCGCGTAAATCAACACGAGGACGATATGGCTCCTCCCCGCCACCGCCGACGCCGACGCCGACGCCGACGCTGCCACTGCCACCAACGACACGTTGCCCTTTTTGCACTGTATACCTCGTAAACGCATCGCAGAATTCATACAACAATCACAGGTCGTTTCTTTATTCGATCACTCACCGAGATTGCTATGCGTTGCACTGGACGCCTTTGTCGTTAATGGTAGACTTACAGACATGCAGTACTTACAATTGGTGCGATCGTTAGCGAACGAGGATCGAAAATCATCTAGAAGCGTAACATCCGACAGCAGATCGAAAGGCACTTTGCGATCGGTGTCACTCGAGCACAAGTGTACTCGAGGCACGTCTCTCGGGTTCGATACGCGGGAAGAAAACGTGGGCCGTCGATCACGATCCCGTGCGCTCTCAATCCTTAAAGGCCGACGACAAGAGGCGACATTACATTATCGATGACAGTCGCGTGGGTGGATGGTCGCCGTGCGAAATACCAGCGTCGCAGCCGGATTACGCGCGTGCGTTGACAAGGTGCGTAGGCGAGCCGAGACGACAGGCATCGTTCCGGAGCTAGATCGACTTTAACATTCGGCACAACTCGCGCAGCCTCGCGCCGGCCGCCGCGATGATGACTTTACGAGCAAACGAAATTTAACTCGCGTGCCAACTTTCTTCCCTCCGCCGTCAAACGTTTGTCTAAAGACCTTCCCGGCCTCGGACCTCTCAGCATCGAAACGAAGAATCGACTCTCCGCGGACTTTTTTCTCGCCTGACGTTCGTCGCCGTAAATTTCGGCGAACAGTGGGCGTCTCGGTAAATAAAGAATATTTTTCTTGTGCGTGCCGTGGAGTGCCGATGGAGGTCGGATACGGTAGCAGGTCTCGGTACCGAGGCACGGCACGGCACGGTCTGTGTACGCTACATTAACCCGATTCGCCGGCTAAATTAACTGCAATCAGAGGGATGCGGACACCCTGGCTGGCCATTCCGTTATTCGGGGCTAGCCACCCTGCTGCCGCGCCGACTGGCGGCTGGCGTCTGGGTCGCCTAACGTCGTTTTTGTCGCATGCTGCAAGGACCGTCGCGGAACTCTGCTCTCTTACCCCCGACGCGACGCGCGACGCGCGACGCGCGACGAGGGAGACGCCGACGTCGAGACTGCACGGAGCACGGCTCTGTCGCCGCGGCAATAAGACTCTTCTTATCCTATTACCAGACGTATCGCCACGTGCGTCATGATGAATGCGGTAATGACGTAAGGTGAAAACGTCGGCCGACGGCGAGGGCTTATCTAACGGCCTCGACGACGGTCGACAATGAAAATCAATCGCACGCTCGGCTAGGGCTCAGGGAGAATCGTTGAAAGTTGATGGCGTTCCTCCAAGTCGATCGCACTTTCACGTTTTCCCCCCCTTCTGGCCGTGCGGGGTTTCAGGAAAGGTCGCGCGAATATCCATCGATCTCCCGTCGTTCCGGTCCGTCCGCTCGTAGGACGGACAAATTTTTCGTTCGCTTCCCTCGTGCCTGAACCCTCGCCACCCCCCGCACGGTCCAGTCGACGAATTCAAAGTTAATCTCGGCCACGAGACCGTCCACTTTGGTGGAAGGTTGAAGCGCATGGCGCATGGCGCCCTCGGGCGACCTGTCATCGTGAAACCCCCTGGGAGCGCGGGGCTCACCCTGATCTCTCTGTTACGATAGAACCTTGGCAACTGGAGCCTTGAGCACCGCGATAAGGCTCGGTCATTTATAATCCGTCGGCGTAAGTAGTCCGCCGCTCTCCTTGCCGGCTGATCGAGAAGACGGCAGAGAAGGCGAGAGAATGAGAAGCGGGGGCGGGAGGGAAGTAAAAAGATCGTGGAAATCGTTGAGCGACATGGAAGCGCACCGAATCGATAATTCATAAAGATGATACTGGTGCGCGTCGGTGGTGCGTGACCGTAAGCCGTCTTAATATCTCTCATTACCGTCTCGCTCCCGGGTCCCGGGCGTCCCGGGCGTCCCGGCCGCCCCGGGCGTCCCTGGTGACCGGGAGTCGCGTGCAATTAAAAAGCTAAGATTGATAAATGACGGGGAATTAATACGCAGGGGAGAGGGACGAGTGGGTGGGCGGGGAGGGGGAAGAGGGGAAATCTCGGGTGAACTAACGTTAGGGGGATGCAGAGAGCGAGCGAAAGAGGGACTGGGTGATTGCGGGTGGCTTAATGGTGTTTGTATGCATGGGAGCCGGCGCGGGCGGCCCGAGGGGTGAGGCAGTTATCGCCCACCGGGGTCTGGACCGAAAATCGGAGCATGGTTTAAGCGCGCTTGAAACCTTACCTCCAACAAAAACACACTCCCTCTTGAGCGGCGGCCGCTTTGACGCGTGCCAGTGGCGTTTCAAAGCGCATTCCCTTTCTCACTCGCTAGACTAGACACTAGACTATCGCAATAACGCGGTTATGATCTGCGACGCGATCGAATCAATCCGTTCGCTCCTGCATATACGTAGGCACGAGGTTGCGGAAGAAGCGTTTGAAGTAGGGACTACTCAATCAAATTTCCGTTTATTATCTGTTGCAGGCGACGCGAGTAACGCGAGTATCGGAAGCGGCGAAGGTACGGGCGAGGAAGACGACGACTCGTCGGGCAAGAAGAACCAGAAGAAGCGGGGCATCTTTCCCAAGGTCGCGACCAACATCCTCAGGGCGTGGCTGTTTCAACACCTCACGGTAAGTCGGCACGATCAAGTATTTCGTCGCGCGCCGTCCCGACGACGACGTCGGCCGTCCTCGACTCGTCCTGACGCGCGCACGTCGCTCTTCGCTCAACGGACTCATCGGCGCAACGACGCTTCTGCATCGCGTTCAGTAGATAGTTGCGGCTCCCGCGAGGTGTGCCAGCCACGTCGACGACTCAAATATATCGCGCCGAAAAATCCTCTAAAAATAGACCCGCGCGATTTAGCAGGCAGGGTGCTTCGCCGTAAACACCGGCGCTCACTCGATATATTCAACGGGTGGCGTTTTTAACGGAGCTCGCGTTGTCGAGACCCGCGGAAAGGCAAAGACAGAGAGAAAGGAAAGTGGGTCCGCTAATCTGGCGCAACGAGATAAGGAAAGGTTTGGTGGTGCCTCTCGATTCCGTCGCTCTCGACGGCTATCTAATGATTCGCGAGTAATCTGAGCCCGCAAAAAGCGCAACGCGATTAGGCAGGGGTTTCTCGTGAGTCGACGCAGTTGCGTAACGTCGCGTCGCTCGGCGGCGTGCGCGCGCGCGCGCGCGCGCACGCCGCCGCTTATATCGCACCCTCCCGCTTCTGTTGATCGCGTGCACGGACGCGCACACATGCACGCGCCCTCTACCCGGACACCCCATAGATTTCGGGTGTGATCAGGTTACCTTGCGAGAGCGGTAATCATATTGCAGCTCGGTTAATGCCATTACCGCACCGGGGGGGTGTTGCCAGCCACCCTCGAAACCACCCTGCCAACCGCCCCTCACACCGAGCCCTGGTTTCAGCCGGTACCGCGGCCGCTCTCCTGCGAGGCCCCCTAACGCACAACGTGTATTGGATATGACGTCGGGGATAGTGGGTTCATGGTTTAATGCATATACGCTGTTTGCACGATGACGATATCGCGCTCTCGTGAAAAGACGAGCCTCGCCTATGTCGTTCGAGCTGTGCCGCGTCGATGCTGTTACCACTTCGTGCCGCTGTTGCTCCTCCTTCTCTGCCCACCCCCGCCCCATCCTTCTCTGCCGCACCGGCTCGGTTAATCGCGTCGTCGAAGAGCTTTCGCGGAGTTAACGGCTTCATACACGATGGCCAGGTTAAAAGGATTTTAGTGTAAGCCTGGGTGCATCGGGACTCGATATGCGCGCCGGAGCAGCTGTCCCTCGACAGTCCCTCGCCTGAGTTTCGATGTTTCGTTTAAACTTCGCCGTATGCGCGCGCGTGTCGGTGTGAATGCACGTATGTAGATGACGCGCGGCTCTCGGAGTGGTCTGACGCGTACATATGTCCCCGAGGGTCTTCAGTATGCCGAAAGTCGCTCTCGTCGTTTTACTTGCCCGTCCTGTCGAACTTTCGGACTCTCTTTTAATGATGACGAATGAATATAATATTTTGTCGGCCCGCTCTTTTTTCCTCTCGCAGCGTCGCTCGTCTGGGACGTCCAAGTTGTCCTCTTGGTTATCTTTACGTTGAATCGGGACGTTTCCGCATACTCGAAGATTCTTCATGATAACGGCGGGGCCGGGGTGGTCTTTCTTAAGGACCGCGCGCATCAGGAGCTTTTATACTTACTTATAATCGTTCATCGTACTTGAGAGAGATCCGCTGCCAGAAATTACGGCGCGCCTTTTTTCCGCGACAGTCGCATTCGCGTCTGAGCATTATTACGAGCGATTAAGCGATCGTACAGCGAGCCGGAATTCATTCGAGACTACGGATACGTATTACCGGCCCGAGCCAAGGCGAGTATTTACGACACAAGCTGGCAACAATGTTTAAAAGCCGCTTTTGACGCTCTCCGCCCTTCTTCTCGTTCTACGATGACACACGCTCATCGTTCATAAGTCATTATTCGAATTTAATGCCTGCGTCAACTACATACGACCATCACATTATATATCGTCGCCGTATGAAATATGACACTGTTACACACGCGCACACACACGCACACACACATACCGCACATTCGAAAAACGTTCTACCGCGGGTACTACCGTTTTATGATTGACCATAACGTACCGCGATCAATTCGACACGTAGGCGTAGGAGGTACTAAACGACATAAATGCACAACTCACCGACACAATCTCTCGACACAGAATTATGCCGGACTCGGAATCGACGTCCCGGTACGCCTCCCCCGGTCGTCGCAATCGGCTCTCGTCACTGTCGCGAATTCAAGGTCATGCATGCCCCGTGCACCGACTACCGTCGTTTAACCCCGTCGCGTCGCGCGTCGCGGCAAAGAATTCGTCGGGATACGCGCCGATCGACGTTAGTGCGGATAGACCGGGACCGAGGATCGCGGTTTAGCGACGACGGTCGTTCTTCAATAGAGGGAGAGTACGGTTCGGAACGGTCGGAGAAAAAGGGAGAAACGGGAGGTGGGAAGGCTCTGGGCCGCGGTATCTCGAGACCGTAGCAGCTTGGATAGCCAGATATAAATGAAATTAATTTGATGGAACCGGAATAGCAGGGCTTTCTCTCTTTCTACTCGCCTCTCGTTCAGTGCTTGCGCGCTGCGTCCACTGGTTTCAGAGAAGCACTGGATTCAGCGGGCCGAAGCTCGTCTCACCCTGATACGCTTGATGGACATGCTTTCAGATAGGTCCGCGCGGTCTGAGAACTCGTCAGTCGTCACGCTTTCTATATCTCGCTTTCATGTGTCGAGCAAAGAATGTCCCGTTACGCTGACAATTGAACGTAAGAGGAACGTCGTGTGCGGCTATCTTTTGCCGCGGACCTTCACACCCGTACACACCACCCTCGCTCTCCAGCGTTCTGGCTTTCCAACTCTGGTTGTCATTTTGAAAGCCATCCGACGCGCGACGGCCGCCCCTCGCTGTTCGTTCGTCCGTCGGTACGTCCGTCTGTACGTCCGTCCAACCTACCAACCAACCAACTCTGCGACCCTCCCCAAGTTTAATTAGACGGAAGAGGAGCATACATCATGGTCGACTCGGTGTCCCGACCTTCCCCGACGGTGGAGCTGGCCTTTCCAGAATTGTGGGTACCGACCTACTACTACCGTCCGCTCAATGCCGTTAGTACTAGAGTTTCGCCACTACCACTTCTCCGCTCTCCCTCCCCCGTGCCTTCAGGAACGACGTTTAAATGCCACTTCGTCTCTCGCGCCAACTTCCTAAGACAAAGTACGTGTCCCGTTTCCAGGGCGGCGAAGAGCTGAAGGGAAACGAAGGCAGAAAATAAAATTCTGTCGTCCGCGGCCTCTTTCGCTGTGTTCGTCAATCCCGAGGCTTCGCGCCGAGCGCAAAACTTTCGTCTCGTGTAAATGCGCTGCGAGTCCACGGGTCGGAAGAAGCGTGTCTCGTGTCTTGCTGCCGGCAGGGTAGGTTAGGTATATATGACGCGGACCCGAGTCTCGCCAGCCATGCTCTTCATTGCGATTCGACTCGTCGGCGAAAACTGCACATTCATTTCGGTGCAATAACAATTACCCGCGGGCGGCCAGGCGCACCAGCAATAAACCAAACGCGGGAGCAGCGGGCGCGCTGGAGGAAAGAAGAAAGATTGAAGATGGAGCCGACATATATAATCCATTTTAATTTACTCGGGAGATATATCCGTCTAGCTTGCAGTTTCCTTGCGACTTGGTCCTACCGCCTAACCCCGCGGCTCCCGTCCAGCCCCTCTGGCCTTCCTTCCGTTCTTCCATTTTCTTCCTCCACCTCCCACTTCCCCCACTTACCAGCGTTCCGTTCGTTCGCCTCCCCGCCACCCTTTCTTCTTCTCCTCCTCCTACCCACGGCATCGCCCTCATCCGAGACGTCGTGGTCTTCTTATATCAATGGAAACATTCTACGAAATTACATTTGCCAGTTCTGCGCTGTATGGTACCTCGCCTCACGTATCGGGTGGCATCCTCGGAACGATCGCTTGCCGTCGCCCGAGATTCGGCCGATATATTCCCTCGATGTCGCGAGCGAGCACTCCCCTTTTTCTCGTCACGTCGCTGCCAGATAAGCCGATAAGTGTTTTCGGGGCTTAGATCGTCGTTCCTGCACTTCGTCCCCTGCAGCCCAGTTTGCTTCATCTAATATTTCATTTGATTCGAACGGACGAGGTGAGACTGTGGATATAACTGGCGGTGTAACTGACTCACTTCCGAACAAACTCCGGGCCATCTTCTGTTCCTAAATCTTGCCGATGTAATTGAGGGAAATGAATGAGGCGTTAAAGAATCGCGCATGCGGTTTGGTGAGAGGTTCACCCGGTATGCAAGCAGCAGATACGGTTGCTGCCAGGCGTTCTACATTGTCGTAACGGGAGAAGAGAGTGCAGTCGAGGCAATCAATAAGCTATCTAAGGTAGGTAAGGCTGGCTGGTACAAACCACAAACCGGCAATACCATTACCCGGCGTGCACACGGCCCCCGCGGGCCAAAACGTAAGCGTCGGTTCCATCAAGATCGATAATGAAACGCGTTTCATTTAGCGACGCCGCGCGTGGGCGTTCCTTCCGCGCGTATCAAGTCCGTATCTTAGTTAGCGAGGAGCAAGACGGAACGACGATCGACAACGGCCTGGTACGTCGCGGCCGACAGGCGAAACGTGCAATGGGAATTTCTCGAGGGCTCCAGACGAAAGTAAAAGTCTCGGTAGTTAGACCGAGCGAGCGCTCGCTTGAAACGGTTAAGAAGAATTGGACGCGACGAGCTGAGAACCTCTGGTCCCCGACACTTTCCGACGTGCCGGCGGTTTTCGCGAAACGACGCCAGCAAAAGACGCGGAACGGCCTTACCCCGGATATCTTAAACAATTTGCATAGACAATCATAGCGGCAGTTTTTTCGGCCGTAAAGGGGCTCTCTCTCCGGCACTCAACTTGACTGCTCGACCCGCTGCTGTTGGCAGTAGCAGCCGACCTTCTCTGTCGCCCACACCCGCCCTTTTCGACCTCTCTCCATCTCTCTCGCTCGCTCTGAACGACGCGACGCTGCTACCACCACCAGTCCCGGAGCGTTTTATGCCGCCATAACCGTAGCGCGGCATGGCCCACTTAGATCTGCTATCTCGGTCCCGCCGTGGTGCGCACGCCGGCTGACATCTATTGTCCCCTTGGCACCCCTGGACCGCGCATTATCCACCTGCTTCCTGTAGGCAGTGCTCGTCCTTGACGAATCGTGGGTCAAGGTCCGTGCATCGCGAGCATCGTCGTCCGCGCTGCTTCCGATTTTTTTGACGACACGGCGCCCGGTCTGCGCGAGAGACTGATCGGCCAGTCGACAATACTTACGCCGCGCGAAACTGCTCCCGGCTCCCGGGGCGACACGACACGCCCGTTGTCACCCTATCGGCTCCGGAGGACATAGAGGAGACGTTTGCATACATCGCCCGGCAGTTTTCCGTTCGAACAAATCCTTGCGCGCTCCTTCCTCGTGGGAAGTCAATGTCTTGCCCTCTCGGCCGTGCCATTTCATCGAGCCACGCTCGCCTTCCTTTCTCATGCCTGTACCAGTCACGAGCCAGCGACGCCTCTTCCTTGATCTCGCGACGCGATGCGTGAACGATGTACCGTGACGCGTGATACATATTGCGTATACGGAGAATGTTGCTCCGGCCTGTTTTATGGAACCGTTTCCGTCGCATTAGAGCCACGTACGTATACCGAGGGCACTCCCGACTCAGCTATTTCTAGAGCCCGCATTCGCCTCTGATAATGTCGTAAATTTTACGTCGGGGCGGCACAGAAATTGCTACTTCCGAGTTTTCTACAACGTCCATCTCGCCGTGGGATAGCGAGTGCGGGATAGGAGGACGACGAACGAGAAAGCATTCATTTAAGTTACAGCGCGTCGCGAAACATTAAGGTCGCGCCTCTTAGCGGTGGATGTTCCAATACTCCACCTCCTTCCTGTATTCGCGGAATTCCATTTGCTCGCGGATCGGTTGAAAGAGTGTGTGTGTGTATCGGTATCAGCGATGTCTGGACTTTCTTCCCTTCCTCTTGCCAATGCTCTTCCCGTATCTGTCCTCCATCTCCATTTCTCTCCCCCGCTCTTCAGCGGCGAGGAAATGTTGCGGAGGTGATGGAGGGGCCGTGGCCAGCTCGAAACGACGTAATTTCCTCTCCAGGGGCTCGCCGGCCAGAGTCCGCTCGAAGCGACATTTCTATGTTCTCTGCGTCGGCCCTCCACTCTGGTCTACTCCCTCCCATACCACCCCTCCGGCTCCGGCTCCGGCTCCAGCTTCCTCCTTGCCGGTGACGCTCACCTCTCCGAGAGTCCTCCGCGTCCCTCCCGGTCAACCTAGAACCTTCAACCTCCATCCTCCGTCCGAAGTTGGCTTCGGGGCACGACAACCCTCGCCCTCGACCAGAGCTCTTCTTACTCGCTGCTCACTGGCGCCGCCTCACCTCGCATTTGAATATAATACTTGGCCCTCGTCGGAACAACCGAGGCGAACTGTAATTATGTTGATGCGCGGCCATTGTTGCTCTCGTCCGCGAGCGACCGTCTGAATGCCCAAATATCTCTCTCTCTCTCTCTCTCTCTCTCTCTCTCTCGTTCGCCCTGGAAGCTCCGGCGCCCACGCCGCAATGGGCACGAACGGATCTGCTTTCCACCTCTTTTTCGCCACCTCGCGCCACTTGCATGTTGCCCGAAAGCTAGACGTCGCCGTCTAGTCGCGACGAATTCAAATTTCAATGATCCGCTGCTCATGCAGCGTCGACGAATAATGTAACGGGACATAAATCGCTTCAGCGCAGAACACGTTTCGTTGTGTACGAGTTTTTGTCTACTCTCAATACACACGCTTGGTATTGTTCCGTTATGATAATTTGTCTGTTGCGTTGGCAGCTATGTAGTTGACACGTATCATAGTCGACGCTGTCTACCTACCGCGATGAGCGTGCGATATGTTTTCTTTATTCCATTAGGAATTAAGATCGGGCAGAGTTATCACGTGCGCCGGGCAGAGTCGAATGAATATCTCGCGGTCGACCAGGCCGGAGGGCCGAGACAATCGTAGGGTGGGAATGAAGGGGCGAGCAGAAAGAATAAGAGACTTTAGTGTAAACCGGGACGATTAAAAAAGGAATAGGATCCTTAAGAGCCGCGGAGATAATTGCAAAAACTGTACGCGGGTACTACTACCAGCATCATCGGCATTGCCAACCACCACCACCATAACCGACTACCACCATCGCCGCCAATGTCGGAGCATTGCTTCCTGCACAACGGTCCTATGGCGTGTTACCCCCATCTGCAGAAAGGGGGTGGTGCGCGGACCCAGGATTAGACTGTCGCTCCGCGACAGGGTAAGCCCCTATTTTTGCGAAATTTATCGCCGTTAATCCCTCTCCCTCCGCGCCTCTCGCGCCACCATTGCTGGTCCTCCTCCGTTGTTCTCGTTGCTTTCTCGGCTTTTCTCTCTCTCTCTCTCTCTCTTCATCCTCTTTGCACGCTTTCCCTGACTCTCCTCCTCTCTGTTTGTGCGTCTACGTATATCCTACCCCTCCCCCGCCCCGCCATTCGCCCCTATAGCACATTCTTCGTCGCCCTTGTCGATACGAGAAATAATAAAACGTCGCATCTTCATGCAATCCCGGTATTCTCTTCGCTCAACCACCCCTCCAGGCAGCCCCTCCTTCGACTACCTCCAGCCAGTCCTGCCACCGTGGAAGCTCTTTCATCGGGCCCGCTCGCAGGAATACAGCGAACTCGTCCGCCTCGTAATCCTGGCGGGATTTAAAACATTCGTATCTTGAATATGCATTCATAGGTTTAAATCGGGGCTAGCTCGCGTATATCCTGTCGCCAAGCAGGGAGAGAAAGGGTGCGTCCGTGTGAATGTTGGCGCGCGCGTGTGCGTACGTGTAAGCGTGAATATGTGACAGTGAGTACGGTACTGTGAGCCCGGCATTAGCCTGGCCACTCATTAGCCTTTCTGGTCCTACTTGTCGCTCGCCGTAATCTCGCGTCCATCCCGGCCGGCCGTATAGGCTTAACTTTGCAGCGGTAACGTGCCCACTTCCGGGGGCCGCCATCTTGACCCCTGAGATTCTCAAGTACCGAGAGACCGTGTGTAGGGGTATTCAGCCCGTTGCCGTGCCATCACAGCGTGTTATCTTGACATTTTTCCACCTCCAATCGAGCCGGCTCGCTTAACTAACGGATACACCCGGCCGACCTCACCTCGCCAGCATACGGCCAAACCTTTCTCTCCTTTTCTTTATCTTCTTCTTTCGCCGTATACGCGCGTCTGCGGCAGAATGCACGCACGCGTATATACGTCACGTCAACGAGCATAGGCCCGCGGGCGTTGCGCCCCTGTTATAGTTTAAATTAATCCAATTATGCATGCCAGCCGCGGCTGAGGAGGCCGAACACATTACCCGTCTGCGCCCATCTTTCTCTCTCTCCCTCTCTCTCTCTCTCTAAATTCCCGTCCGGCCTCTTTCTTTAAAGGTCTAAGCCGACTAGCCGAGTAATGGGTGTAAGGCCCGCGACGTCATCCATATGCAAAACGCTCACTGTCCCTTCATACCATCTCGCTCTACCCTCACCCATTTCCCAGCCGCCTCTATGATCGGGATTATACGGTTATTCCGCGGGGACGGTTTAAAATGACAATTTGGCGTTTGACTTTCGAAATTTCCACCCCGGCAGTATCGCGCGGCCGTCGCGTGCACATTCGGAAAATTCGCCCCAGCGATTCGGCATTAATGACGCGACGGCCGTGATCAATATTTTGACTCGGCGTAATGCGAAACGTTTGCGCACATCTCGCCTCCGGGCGTCGGGCATCGAGAGATCGCTTTGACCGTTTTCGCAGTAGTCGCAATTATCGGAACGGCGCGCGGCTGGGGAAGCAGGGTTGTCTCAAGGGGGGCAGTCCGGCGGATTTATAGGGAATATCCAGGTTGTTCCGTGCTGACGGGGACGGCGCCGTTGGAGGAGCCTGTTCGAGGACAAAACGCTTTCTCTCCCTCTCTCGGTCTCTCTGTCTTCTCATGTCTAGCGCCAACGACGCCTATGTGTCCACCCGTCGACATTAATGATCGTTCCGCGAACGCCAATCCCATTAAGGTGCGTTACCCGCGATTCCCGGTAGACCTCTAAATTCCTTCTAGGCGTCTAGATAGCGCTCGCACAGGGCGTACAAAGATGAGGAACGGAGGCGGCCGGTCTTGTTACCTGCGCACGTCTAAGTGCTCGTCACACGGTGCTGCGCGCGAGTGTGCGAGTCGTGTGCGGGAGGAGGGTATCGGTGGCACCCCATTAAGGAGAGTGCTGGACATCTAGCCACGGTCTCTGTACCCGGCATTAGAGGCTGTATCGTCCCCATGCGCACATACGCGCAGGTGCGAACCTTTGCGTCAGTGCGTGCCCCTGTCCTCTGTGTGTACTGCCCTGCATAGTGGTCGACGAAGTAGCATCAATACTTGATGTCTCCGCGTGTCACGCTTCTCCGTCCACTTTCTTCCGTCCACCCTCCCCCTCCCCGTCTCGTTTCTCGTTTTCTTTTTCCTCCGGTCCGTCCATCTATCAATCTCCGGCTACGTGTCCATTTCTCTGTCTCCTCTCTTCTTCTCTCCACCCCTCGCCTCCTATCTCACCGGGTCACGGTACCGGCGAGGGCTCAGTCGCGGATTATATTATTCACAATACATTAAGCACTTTCATAGCCGTCGTCGGAGAGATTCGGCGCGATCCGCTGGCCGATCGGAGAACGGTGGAATAGCCACAGAGATATGTGGGCAGAGGGAGAGAAGATTCGACATTGTCGTTATCGAGGGATGACTCGTGATCGTTGGATGCCATTAGGGTAATACGTTAATGGAATATTCGCGCGTATGCGCGCAGAGTGGAGTAAGCGTTAAAAATGGTCGATTGAACGTCGGGAAGCACGTGACGAAGATGAACCGAGCGCGCTCGACTTTGAATTCTCGGTTAAATCGTTACCCTTTTCATAAATAGATCCGCGCGAACGTGCAGTCGCGCCGCTTGATTTATGCGCTGTTAGCTCGTTCTTTCCCATCGAGTGATATCGTTTCTGCGTTCAGCGATTTCATTCGACGCAATTGACGACCCGCTCCCGCTTCACGTAATATCGCACGCTCGAACGAAGATAGAATTTATTTTACAATTACAAACAATTCGTGTAATGTGCCCTAATAGGTTGCGCACTTTATCACGTCAGTATAACCCCAGCCACCGCTCGCCGCTCCCGTTTGGTCACCATTTCTGCATTTATATATCATGCCGCATTATTAATATTGTCACGCGTGTTTGCCCGGGCGACATTAATTGGCGCGCCATTAACAAAAGATCGCAACGACGAGGATTTTCATCGATAATAAAGGCGCGTGCAAATACAAAACACCGGAACGCGCGCGCCGCCGAATGAATTATTTACGTTCCGAGCGGCGCGCGATCGCGGATTATACCGGAAAGGGCAAACAACCGCCGCGGCGTTCGCGGAGCGCGCGATATCGCGCGGATTGCTGTTGCGCGTAATTAACGAAACGTTAATTAATAATAACCGCGCGCTCGCGCGTATGCGGCCTCCGCATTCGATATATGTACACGCGATTTGCGCTAAGCATACCGCGGCGCGGTCAACACGGTGCGCTATATATTTCGAATCGAGTCACCCTGCCGCCTGCCGTGCGATCGGTCGAGACGCTCGATCGAGTCTTGAGACGGTCGATTTTTGCCGGTTGCCGCCGACGATTGGACGGTTAACGAACCGGCGCGGCGGCGAGGCGATTCGCCACGCCACGCGCGTCTCTTCGCGCTTCTCGTCCATTCTCCTTTTATCGGATTGGGCGTCCGTGGGAGCGGGAGAGAGAGAGAGAGAGAGAGAGAGAGGATCGGGCGAAGAGGGCGAGGAGAGTCGGGTGTACGCGGCTTAGAGTGGATCCGGATTTCACGCTCTTCAAGGCGGTATCGTTCCTCGTCGCGCTTCTTCTTCTTCTTCTTCTTCTGCCGTAGCTCCCGCTTACTCCACCTCCGCCATTTCTCTTCATTCTTCTACCTCCAGCCTCCAGCCCGTTGTTTTGCTTCTACCCTATATCACGCAACGACTCCTGCAAAGATGACTCGTCGCCGCGTACACGCTGGAAAGCGTCAGACGACAGAGACAGTTTTCTTCCGCGAATTTTTCCATCTTCCGACTGCCTGAATAATTGACGTCGACATTGGCAGAATCGTAAAGACGAACTTTGCATATTAAGCAGGAGGAATCGGAAGGTCGCGAGCTGTAATTGTGTGACTCCGAAAGTTTGTTCCGGAGACACATATAGCTCGCGCCACTCAACATCCAGTCGTGGCCCGTGGCGCCAAGAATCGGCCGAATTTCGAGAGTTCGCGAGACGCAAAGCTCTCGGGAGGTTTTTTCTGGCCGCCGAAGAGCGCAATATCCTCGGGCCGGCTTCATCGGGATGGACGGCGGCCAGGCTCGTAAGACGCTTCAATTGCGTGGGCCAACTCTCTCTCGGGCTCGCGCGACCCGACCATCCTTTAATTCAGCTCGACAGGTGAACTCGGTCCCTTCGCCCTCATCCCTCTCTCTCTCTCTCTCCGCCTTTCTCCTCTTCTTCATTCTCAATCCTTCGACTCTCCACTCGCACCTACCTTATCCCTCGGGGTAAGATAGATCCGTTCCCGGGATTTCCTACGGGATCCGTTGGATCTTATATCACGGACGGCCATCTCTATATAAGCAATCCCGCCCTCGGTTTCTGGCCTCATCCGAATCGTCTATATAGCGTCGGCATTCGATCCGCCAGGTATCGAGTGCGCGCCGTTTAGGTATTACGCCTCGCTTCGCGGCGAAGAGAGCGTTTAGTCGAGACAGTGACATTTTTCGCTGTCGCGTCGCGTAGGAATGCGACGCGAAAGCCAGAATTAGCACGCAGAATCGCGCCGTTATCGTCGTCCCGAAAGAAGCGCAAAGCCGAAATAACGAGTGCCGCGCGAGCGCTCGCAAACCGGATTCGGGCCGCGCGATCTATATCAAGAATATTCTCGTGCTCGTCGAGAAATCTTGATTGGCGATGCGCGGCGAGCCTTAAGTCGCGCGAATCGATTGACGTGGGCAGATCTTGTGCCGATCCTTCCGATGGACGTAGTCGCCTTCCGCTTAACGGCCGATAAGCCGAAGCGCGCTCATTGTCAGCTGAACTCGCGAGCCTGGAGCCCGGAGACGCGTAATCGCGACGCGCGATATATAGTGCGCGCGCTCGCGCACGTCGGAAAGACGAAATCGAGAGGAAGGCGCTTGAAGATGTGCGAAGGTATATCTCGACCGGTAATCAGGATCGTCCGATGCTCGCCTCGCTTCCCTCCGTCTCCGCTCCCGCGGGATCTCGGATTTAGTCGGCGAATACCGACGTCAAATTGCATTAATCGTAATATCGCGAGATATAGACTCCGCGCGCCAGCCGGAGAGATTGCATCGGCAAAAGATTCCGCGACGCGGTGCATGCTAATTGGAGAAAAATCCGCTGGCTCTTGTCTCCGCTCTCTCTCTTTCTCTCTCTCCCTCTCTCTCTCTCTCTCTCTCGCATCTTCGTCCGATGCCGAGCGGATCGTGTGCGGATCGTCGAGCGTAGAGGGAACACGGCGAGATAGAGATCGGCTTTCGCTCCTTGTGAGCGTCACTGTAGGTAAGGTACGCGTATACACGTCGGGGTTAACCGTCGCAGAAACGAAGAATAACGATTATACAAAGTGCCTATCTCGACGTCGCCCTCCTCGTCTCTCCCGTAATTTTTCCCTCCTCCTCGCTCCACGTACTCATGTCCACGGTCTAGGGTCTAGGCGTCCGCAGGACGTGTACGCACGAATTGGTATGCGTATTACTTGCCTAGGAACGTGTACTCTGGTACGGGCAAGTGTTGTTAGCTCGGGATAAGAAGGAACGGGGAGGGGTGGGCTGAGCGGTTGAGGAATGAAAGAGGAGAGAAGGACGAAGAGGGAGCAGGGCTGGCAACGAACCATTAGTCATGATTAGGCCGTTGACATTGACTGGCCGCGGCTGGACGCGAGCTCGCAGCTACGGGCAGATGGAGTCCTTTGATACACGCGAGCCGAGCCGCGAGCTCGCGAGAGAGACGATCTTCCTTCTTTCTTATCTCCGAGTTATCTGGCAACGAGAGTCGAAGCGCTATGATTTAGCGGAGATGCTCCTTCTTCGCGGATACTTATGGACTTGCCTCGTGACGTGTAATAAGGATGGCGAACTTATAGCGATGGTAATAGCGATGACTGAGGAAGGGTTTAGGGCGAGTCGCTCCCTTGGCGAAATTTACGCCAGACGTACGTACCGTTCCTAACACCGAGTGCATCAACGTCGGTGCCGTTCTTTCGTTTGCCTATCTGCGCTTGTGAGGAAACGCACATTTCAATGGAAATTGTTTTCGACTGACTTTCGAAGGGGATACCGACGTGCAGCTTACTCGCTATAACTCAAAAGATACAGATTTTTTGTCATATTTCGCATAGGTCGATATTGCGGTGCTTTTCTCGTTATGTTCGATTTTCGAGACTCCGCGATGGTACGTGGTTCGATCGTATGCGCGGTTTTCTTCTTGAACTTGATATCGACCGTAATGTTCCGGATTGCCATTCATCTTCCTCCGGAGGATTAGCCACGCGGCACGATACCCTCGTATATACGATGTAGGCCAAAATGGTAGCCGACACTCGGAGTGGACTTTATAATGTATAGCTTGGTGCGCGTGTAACCCTACAGTGCCTTATACAGTGAACGAGCGAGAAAGTAGAAGCGTAGGGGCGTAGGAGAAGGTGGAGTGCGAGGACATACGACAAGAAGCGAGGGCGAAGCTGCGAGAAAAAATGAGTCGGTCCGATCCGTTCGTCCATATACTCAGCCCGTATTATATTAGACATTAGACGAACCGTGTCGGATTACGTCTCGAGCAAACTTCGTCGGGGCTGTCGATCGTCCGTGTTGACGAGCCGCACGAGTCCACCTACACGCTACCGGGATCAACAAATTTTTTCAACGCCGCCTCCTTTGTCTGGGTTCAAGAACCGCGAAACAAATTGCGAAAATTAATAATATATCCGCCGACTGTTTATTTATGGATACGATTCTCGTTGAAAATTGGTTTTGTATGCAATCTGTTTATTTAGCCATATACAGAAGTCGTTCGCGTCACTTCGATACGAGAGATGCTTGTAGAATGATTGATGCCATACCGATTGACCGCGGTGCGCAGCGACTAATGATGCTATTGGTGAAAATGGGATCGTTTGAAGGTGTCAGGTGTGTAGGATTGGAGCGTGAGGTGGAGGCAATCTTACCGAGGAAACAGACGAATTCCTAAGAAGAGCGTGTGGGAGCAGGTTCTTGTTTCATCCGAAAACATGTGACTCTTTGAAGTGTAGCGCGAATAATGCCATTGACCTTCAATAGACGCGTTGCAATAGGCTACTTCATTTTCCAGCAATAGGTGTCCTTACCCGTGAAATGGAGTTTCTATGGGGTACGCGCTCGCAGCGCCTTTGGTGTCCTTTTTCGCCTTCATTTGCTCGCTTCTTATCGAGTGCGTTTCGCATTCCGCGAGTTATTCCTCATCCGTCTGTGATGCGCCGCCGAACGATGTATCAAGGTGGACAAAGTTTTTGCGGGCCCGGCAGAAATAGAGCAGCGGGACGAAAGGCCCCGGCATTCCGCTGTCCTCGAAGGGTGAGAATGATCAGGGCACGAGCGGGTCGGCTGGTCGGCTCCCGGCTCCCGGTCGAGAAGCGCGAGAGAGCGTAGAAAACATCTGTGGATCGTGCCGTCTCATCAACGCCTGCGACCAATACCGCGAAACCCATTGGCGCCCCCTGACAATGCCATCTGCATTCCGATCCTTGGGGCGAGAAAGCCTACCGCGGTTCCGAGGGGAGAGAGAGAGAGAGATAGAGAGAGTGCTGTCTTCTTGTTCATCGCTTTCTTGCGCACCGACGACGCTCGCGGCTTCTGTTCCGTCGCATATCTCGCTCGCTTCGGCTGCTCCGAGTTGTTTCGAGGGGACACGGTCGACACCTGAAAAACGCTCACTGAACACCGGTCATCTTTTTCGCCGGATAACCCCGTAAACATGCGATCTACAGAGTGCCAGCGAATCTTCTGCACTCGATGCACTTCTCAAACAGCCGCTTGTCCGTAGGCCGAAAAGTCGAAGAACCAAAATGATCGCTGCGGTGTGCGAAGACAATGCGTTGACTCACGCGGCGAGGATTATCTTATCGCGGGAGCGCTGTTCGGCGACTGCTCAACGAGCGACATGAACGATCGCGCGTTATACGCGGGACGGTCTTTTAGGTCATTAGCAATAAAGCGAGCTATTAGGAAAGTCAGCCGGCGCGTGAACTGGCACCGTTCGCCGATGTACGGAGGCACAAAAGATACTGTTCCGGAGCGTGTGCCAATGAAAAAGTGAGGAAACCCGCGTGGCAGCCCCTCGCCCGCGCCAGCAGCGTTTAAAGCAGAGTGCCCGTGATTTATCAGGCCGGCACCGACGACGACGACGACGACGACGCGCTCGGTGAATTTCAGCGAGCGGGCGTAAATGAAGCGTCTAACGACAATCTCTCGCCCGACGCGACGGAGAGGAAGACGTCGACGGGTAGAAGGCACACAGACAAGTCGGCGGGAGGATCATTCGCTTTGGGAATACGGGAGGGTCGACGTTGCTCGATTCATAATGCGCCTTCGTCCTTGCACTTATTTCTCCTTCTGGCCGCTCTCCTCTTCCCTTCCGTCTTCGCATTCGTAATCCCCTCACTGGCGAGGAATTGGATTTCAGATTCAACCTTCAGCGGAGAATCTCGTAGAAACGTCTTTGAAAAGTACATCAGTTTAATGATGAGTGTTGTTCTTTGTTTTTTGAGACTCCCATAGCAGTCTGTGATCTGTGAGTGTCGATAGGGCGGAATTTGGTGGAACGAGCGGTAGTGCGTGGAGAGACGAAAGGGTTAAGTAAAGTGCGAAAGCGACGCTACAGGGAGCGGGCGTCGGCGAAGGGCGGATGGAAGGTCGCGAAATACGCCCCCGTCATTATTTTTCCTTAAATAGCGGCGTAAAAGTGCAGAATGGGTACTCTTCGCTGCTCGCCGGGAGCTAAAGTTGCAACGTGCCGGCTTCGAGAGCGTGGATGAGAAATAAAGAGCGGAAAGAACAGCGACGGGGTGGAAAGATGGAGGTGGGGCGGGGGGCGTCGGAGAAAGAAGGAAGTTGCTGACGCGAAAAAGACGAGACGGGTCGAAGGTAGAGGAACGGCGAGGATAGATCCGAGAGCAGGACGCGGTGATAGAGAAGGAGGAAATGAGAGGACGGGAGAAGAAACGCAGGCACGGAGAGCGTAAGGGAGAAACGGCGGAATGAGGAGAGGGAAGAACTAGAAGAGGGTGGGCGCGCGGCGTGGAGAGTGGAGAGGGCGCCCGCGGAGATTTATGACAGGCGTTAAGCAGTAATGAAATTGCTCGTTGCTCGTTCCTCGAGGGGGTGGAGGGAAGAGTAGGGGTGGGAAGCGAGTGGGACTCACCGGGGGTTCGAGGCACGAGGTGGACGGAGGTGATGCTCGTCGCGCTGGTGGAGAAAGGTGGAGTAGGTCGAGGGGAGAGGGAGAGGTGGAAAAGGGGTTGGACGGTGTGGGCATCGTGCGCCGATGCTCACGTGCGACAATTACCTCTCGACCAGCTGTGTATCCGCGGCGTCCTCTGAAGGACTTTTAATCCGCTCCTCTTAGCCGCGCGTCGCGCCTCTGCTCATGCCGCTCGCTTTATTATCGTTCCGCCTCGTCCAATCACTCCTCTTTATTCGAGCTTCAAGCGTCTCGCGAGTTCGCGCCGGACTAGAAAGTAGGCGAGGACGGCCGCGCGCCGTCTCACCACCTGTTTCGTGGCTCACTTACGCGCCGCACTTAGATCTCGTTAGCCATCCTCGGACCCGCTCACGCGGCACGAGTTTCTGTTTGGACAACTGCTCCTTTGTCCGACGTCGTTACGCTCAACGAAGCCCCTTTGTGCCAGACACTTTCTTCGCGGACGGCCTGTGTGGGTGTCGCAGGAATTCGAACGAAGGAAGAGATCGTGTCGATGCCCTCGGCAGACGGGCTCGGACGGGGCCAGGGAGTCCGGACTGTCCGGGGGGACGTGTTAGGACGGTTATGAGGAGCGTGGGTTTCCTCATGGCCGTCGACGAGCCTCAGAAATTCCGGCGCGAGCGGATCGAGCGGGCCGCGGCCGGCCACCCCTCCGGATATCAAAAACTGTTATGAGGGCGAGAACGGTCGAAAAAAATTCGCCGAGCCAAACGAAATACATATCCGCATCCGACCACAAGCTTCCATTTCCGGTCCGACGCGAGGGCTCCGGCCTGTATTTCCGAGACATTTATCCCGGCTTATCCACGCTCGGCAGACAGTATCGAGAGGAGACGGGAGCAGGAAGAGGGACAGGACGGTGGACAGTTCTTTGCGCGAGAGTCAATAGATCGCGTTCGGATATAGGGCGGGATGGTCCGGCGAAGACTCCTCCGCCGGAGTTATCCTCGATGCACGTGATCGATGGTAATGTTTCGTATAATTACGGTCTGCTCAATTGAAAAGCCGCGTTATTGCGATCTTGATGTAATCGTTTCGGCCGTATTCACGGTCGGCTCTGCCGCACTCCCGTTCGAATCGTACACGGCAGACGCGATAATACTTGGGATATTTCAATTTTTGCCATCCCTAATTCCGAGTGCGCTGGACGCTAGCTCGCTCGGCCATCCATCTTCTCCGCTTGCGGGGCCATGCCTTTTGGCCCTTCCTTCCTTCCTTTGAGCCGTGGCCACGGCTCAGTTTTATGCAAGAATATATGCGGTCGCGTGTGCGTGAGAGTTAGCTTGGGATAGAGAGAAAATGGAGGAACCAAAGAGAAGAGAATGGATACCCGCACGGATAGCTGGCCAGGGCCAGGCGAAGTGCTTGGCCGGCCAAGTCCGTGATGGTCGTGGCAAACGGCCAATCAAATTCCATTCGCCGAACTCGCCAGATGACGTCGGATAAGTATGCCGCGCTCTCCTTATTTCATCCCCGCATTCACCTTTTTTATACGACCTCGAAAAAGGAGGAGGTTCTGAAAAAGGAAAAATTATTTAATCATTTTTACTGTCGTTTTGAAGTCTTTTTTATCAAGGCTTTTTCTTCTTCTTCTACAATCTTTCTCTTTCACTATGTCGCGGACTCTCGTCGGAAAGACATCTACGTAACATGATTATTCTGATAACCAGCCGTTGTTATCCGAAATTTCTTGCGGTCTCGCGATATTAACGTGTGACATCGGAAATTGTCTTGTACACTTGTTAAAACTCGAAGAAATTGGCGTTCACATGCAGTTTCGCATTGTCTCGGGGGGTGTCACCGCCAAAAGTGAAAGCTGAGCTGATATTTTTCGTGTAAGGTAGTTAATCTAAAGTATAATCGGATAAGCTTCGGTCATAAGAGGGATGTTGATGAGGCTGATTTTCAGGACGTTTCAAATAGATACGCTGTCTTCTATCGCGTCAGAAATGAAACGACGCTCGACAAATCTCCGTCTGTTCCCTCATGCATGGCACAAAGGTTAATTAAATCTGCCTCAACGATAAACCTTGAGAGAATCGCGCTGTCCACGCTGTCGCTTTTCGACAAAGGATCGCTGACAGTTCCGACGCGACCTTCCAATTTATGGACGCATCGTTTCCTTCTTCGAAGGATCCATGACGAAAGACGTTCCAAATTTAGCCAAGCTACTCGTACTTGAACCGCTCAATTGGCTGGAAACATGAAACACAACAGATGAGCCAGTATTCTTCTACTGTTTAAAGCTTGCGAAATATTGAGTCTCGCAAATAGATGTACACGTTCACAAAACTCGAGCTAACGAAGCATTTCATACATACTCGTTCAAAGTTTCGAATAAAATGTCAATATACCTACGTATAAATATAGACCAGATAATATTTACACTTTCACAAGTGTAACACTAGCTTTTACATGTGACTCTCGGTTAATAATGAAAACAGATGGAGCTTGAATACGAGATTGAAGTATAAGTACATAATTTACGCGAAGTGGGTAAATGTCACAAGCGTCCGTTGTTCTTAACCGGCTGAAACAACGAAAACTGGATATTTTCGAGGGAATCGCGCGATTCATTGTTCCCCGTGAGAACCGCCGCGGAGATGCGCAGAGAGATATCGCGAAGAGATAGAGAGAGCGGAGAGGAGAACATGTTTGCGTTGTACAGAGGGAGAGAGAGAGAGAGTGAGAGAGAGAGGGGGTGGGGAGAGAAAGATAGAAGACAGGGAACAGATAGAGAAAGGGAGAAGGTGGAGAACTAGAGGAGGGAGAGCCAAGCTCTGGCATCGATCTAGTCGTCGGTTCGGCCGGGGGCGGAGCAGGGACACAGGTGCTTCTCTGCGTCTGCAGGCTTAGTGCCTGAACCAGCCCCAGAACCACCTCTGCGAATCAGCCTTGATAGCGTCGACCGGCTGCTCCACATACAGACGCTCGAAGCTCACCTTTGAATTAGGCGAGAACGTTCATTCTCCATGACACGATGTATCTCATAATTGGAAATTTACATTGGCCGACCGAGATAGAAGACGACGAAGGGAAAGAAAATGTCCAGATAGATGTTGGCGGATGATGAAATCACTGTTGGTATATCTAATGTAGGGAAGGATTGGGACAGATCTGTTCGTTATTGAAGGAACGATATCATTAAGAGGGGCAGCGCAGAAAAACGTCGGGCAGTTTGCCGCGGCATTAGTGGCCGCTGCGACGAATTTAAAAATCTCAGTCTTCTTTCGCGTTGAGGGCTTCCTTCGAGCGAGGATCGCGACAATTACCGGACGCCCGAAAGATTTATAGGGGCCAACGAAGCCAGAGAGGAGCGAGAAACGAGCGGCGGGGGGCAGATGAGAGGAGAAAGAGAGAGAAAGGGGGGTCGGATCGAACCGGACAGAAGTTGCGTACCGAAGAGTCGCTCCGTGAATAAATTAGAATTCGAGTATTCGCGGTGATGTATAATGTAATGGATACGGAGGGAGGGAAGCTGAAAGAAAACGAGACGGCAGGAGAGCGGGATAGAGAGAGGGAGGATGGCGACAAGCCGTCAGCGAAACAACCGGCCTGGGCTGATTAATTATTTCGCTTTAAACCCGAAACTAACAACCATCGCGGATCGGAGGTCTCGCTTCTCGGAAACGCTGAAAATTTCTTCGGGATATTTGACGCTCCGCTGGATCGGGACGAATCTCGTGAAGCGATCGTTTGCCTCTCTCGAATGTCTCATTTTTCTTTATCTTTACCTTATACTGGCCTTGGTTCTTCCCACTACGCACCCCCCCCCCCCCCTTTCTCTCTCTCTCTGTCTTAAGAAGGAATTTCAAAATTCCCTGCTACACAGTTTAAAAGATACTGTTCAGCATTTTCCTTTTCTGTACCAGTTTCCTCCAGTATTATTCTCACGTTTTCTCTCCTGCTTTCCCGTATGATTGTGACTCTCACGATCGTGTCCGCGATTGGTGACGGAGCCGTGACGCGGTTAAGAATCGAGGGTCCCCGTCGTCGGTTTCTGAGGATCCGATAGAGATCGTAGAACTCCGGGCAGGAACACGTGAACCTGCACGTATCCGGTGAGAACCTTTCGTTTGTTTCCCCGTGCGTCGCCTCGTCTTTTTGTCGGGGACAGTCTCGTCGATCTCTTCCGAGCACCGCGAGAGGAACGTCGGCAAATTTATGTCAGCCTACTCTCGTTTACGGCATACGTCGTGTTGGCGTCAACGGCAACTCGAGAAGAGAAACGACTTGCGAGGGCCCGTGAAAATCGTGAGCCCGGACGAGGAGCGTAAGATGAAAGATGAAAGTGGCGAAAATGAGCGTCCGAGGGATCGGCTCGTTGCGTCGTAAACTCCGGTCGTCATTAAGTTACGATTTCTTTTGGCATGCATATTCTCCCGCGAATACCTTGCCCGCCGAGCCCTTCCTTTCGGATCCGTATTTTCTCGCCTCTCGTCCTCTTTGTACACGCATATAGACACATACGGTCCACGCCGTCTCGACGATATTATCCCTCGGAGGGGCACAAAAGTGGCGCGTTTTTACGATCAGATGGGAGGCACACGGAGAAGCACGGGGCTCTGAGAAATGATGGAGTCGCCTCGGTCGTCTTCTCTCCGCGAGGAGAAAATAAGGAGTCGAAATAAAAGGAAGGGCTAGAGGAGAGGACAAAGAGAATACGAAGAAGACGAAGAAGAGATGCGAGAGTCGAAGAAGGTGGAGAAGGAGGAGGAGGAGGTGGCGATGCAGAGGGAGAAGAGTCCCGACTCGGAGATCATCTGCCGCTATAACAGGCTGCCAGCTGGCAAAAAAGTCAAACGCAAGGTTCCCTTCGCTATGCGATGCTATGTTGATGGCGTGTCGCTGCTTATTTTCAACCCGCTGCCTGCATACCTGGTCAGATTCGAGAGGGATCTCTGAAATGTTCTTGGCTCCGATCCGAAATCATATACTACTACTTTCGCATCTCTCTCTCTCTCTCTCTCATTCGGCAGCCTCTTACTTTTCTCTCTTTCGGCGAATGTCGCCACCCTTTCCATGGCTCTCTCGCCTTCCCCGAGCGACGTGTTTGTCGAGCTCAACGCCGACGTTTGCCAGTCGCGTTTTCGTTCTGTCGACCCTTTTTCCCGCGATCGCGCGCGATGTGCGTGCCCGTCGGCGTTAAATGGACGCGTCCGCATTTGCATCTTTCGAAATCTGCACTTCCACGTTGATGCGTCACGAACGAATCCGCGCCGGCGAAGCGGGCGAGAAGGCATCGATAACGATAACGTCCGGCGATAAGTTTTATCATCGGCTCGCCGCGCGCTGGTTCGATCGTCTACTCTGTCCGCTGTAACGAGGAACAATTTAAAAACAATGTAGCAGCTACGTCGATTGTAATGAATATCCCCTATCGCGGAGCGCGATAACGACAACGGACGAACCGGTACGCCACCCGTTGCGCTGTTCCGCTTTCCTCTTTCACCTCGCATTCTCTCTCTCTCTCTCTCTTCAGGAAATATCAATTCTATTCGCTGTACGTCGCTCCCAAACCGAAACTACTTTCCGCCCTTGAGCGAAAAGCGTCGTGCGGCGTTTCGTGCGGCTGGCAGTGCCGGAAGACGACGGCCGGGGTGTATGGCGGTGCGGCGTGCGCGAGGAAGAAGGAACGAGTGAGCGGTATACGGATAAGTACCGGCCGAGCTTTTAGAATGCAAAAACGCTTTCCGCGTTTCACGGTGAAATTCTAACTCCTTCGGCTTGTTGTACAATCTTATCGCAGCTCCGCTCGCGGCTTTCCTCCCGCCTCACGTGCTCCCTTCTTTACGACGAAAGGGTGAGACCGAGGGCGAGAGAGAGAGAGAGAGAGAGAGAGAGTGGGAGGGAGCGAGAAGGAGAGACGGAAAGAGGGAATGGGAGAGAATGAAAGAGAAAGAGAAAGAGAAAGCACACGGCAGCCAGTCAGGCAACTGCTGGCTTGATCCACGTTGTACTCGCAGGCCGTAGGGCGTGCCGGAAGGGGGGCACCAGGGATGGAAAGGGGGTGAAGCGGGGAACCCCCCTCTGACTAGGTAGTAGAAGGGGTGTCGTGATAACGTCACGCTCTGACAGAGTGCCGCTGCTATCGCGCCGCCACACGCCGGCAGAGAAACAAAATGGAACCTCCGACCAACCGACCCTCCGCCCTCCCACCCTTGGACCCCCTCGCGCGAGCCAACCCCCATCCCTCTCGACGAGGCACGACTTCGACCTCGACGAACCTTTCTCCGTCGGCGACGTGCCGACGACGAGCTCTAACCCGAGCCACCGAGTTATAAGAGCCATTGACGTCGAAAAACTCGAGAAGAGAAGGAGAAGGAGCAGGAGCTGGAGCTGGAGCAGGAGCAGGAGTCGGAGGGGCGAGGAAGAGGCACGTATCCACCTTTTCCAATCGTCCCGAGGCACTCGAGATTCGATTCGGGAGATTAATGATCGGACCAGAGCTCGGGGATCGGGCTCGATCCTCTCTCGAGCGCCCTCCGGGCCCCGAGCCGGGAGGCTGCTTCTTCCGATTCGAGGAACGACGAGCCCACGAAGAGAAGATCTCGTCGGCTCTCTTCGCCCTGAACCCGTCGATGCGGTGCGGACGAGAGGCGAGGGATGGAGAAGGAGAGGTCAGGAACGCACGCTTGATATACGGACGCGATCAGCTTGAATTCCGAATGCAAAGTGATAATTTATTGTAAGAACGCCGTTCAGACCGATCATTCCAGGCGCGCCGGAAGCGGCGAGAAACTATCCTCGCGAGGTACAGGAGTGCTGATCCTTATAATGGAGTCCGAACAGCGTTCGTCCCTATCGACATCCTTTGCACGGCGCGAGATCCTCGCCCGCTCTACGTGCGCGTCCTGATAAATATCGGAATAATGTTGCTTTTACGTGAATTTCCGCGCGCCCTATCTCGCTCCTACCTGCTGCGTATCAATAGGCGCGCTGCTCGTATGACAGACAAACGAGAGGGTGGCGGAGCCTGGGACAGCGCGAGGGGAGGTCAGGCGAAGGGAGGGGAATCGATATGACGAGCGTGCATACGCGGTTCCCGCCGGAGCACACGTCCTGCTCAAATGCACACAAGGTCACACGGGTGTCCGCACACGGAAATCCGGATCGGATCCGGTACGCCGATGCGCGAATTCGCGCGCCCACACGAGGCCACACGCGCCCATGCGCGCATCCACGATTTCTGCCCTTTTCGCCAGTTCCGCGAGGCTACGCAAACAACGTTCATATGCGCTAACTCACACACCCGCCGACGCGCGGCCCCGTACGTGTACCACGGATTATGATGGGAGGATGCTTTCGACATAATATATCGTGGACTCGGCAAATACGGATAACGATCACGATCACACGGTAGGGCTGATAGGTTTTGGAATAAAGGATAATTCAGCGGCTGAAAATTGCCGACAACTCCTGTGAGTCCGCATGAGACGTTTGAATAAACACACGCAACTACCGTAAAGGGAGTTTTCTAACTCGCCGTTATACCTGCGTGCCACGACGCGTCAACTCGTATACACCGAATACGTGGACGCATAGATGTTGAAGGGTAGCCACGTCGAGCGTTACCGACGTCGGCTAATGGCACGGAAGGCCGTCGGTGGCGACGATAGTGGTGGTGAAAATAAAGAGGGTGGCCGGGCGGATGCTGTAATTAAAACAGGAATGTTAATTACTCTTTGCATTACCGAAAAGCCCGTTATTGCAGAGAGCACACGCTGCGCACGGTACGCGCGCTTTCGAGCGGAGCCGAGCGCGGGGGCGTACGGAAATTTCGAGCGTTCGTCTCACGCGAACCTCTACCCTTTTATTTGTTTTCTTTTTTTGTTCTGTTTTCGCTTAACGGACAGTTCCCTTCTACACTGGCTGCATTGTCTTGCCGCGCTTCGTTCGTCTAGCATCTCGTCGCGCTATTTGTCAGAGCGATGCTCTCTCTCTCTCGCTCGCGCGCGGCAGTGGTCGGTTCTCTTTTGCGTTTCGGGAGCGTGAATAATGCCGTGACATCAGTTCGCGTCGTGTTGCGAACATGGCGAGATGGCGAGGCGCGTCGATTGACAAACGGGACGAATTTCGGACGTGGCTCTCGTCTCGTTGTTACGTCCCTCGAAATTCACCGATGTTGCCAGCGTGAAGTGGTTGCGAGTCGCGTTCGTTTTCTGCGAACAGATTCCGAGCATACTTTGAGCGGGCCTCATCGCGCGGCGCGAGACTGATCTTTCGCGTCACAATATCCCGACGCACCTTCCAGGAACCGGTAGTAAAGCTCGAGACGCTCGTTCTCGGCCGTGGCCGGTAATTTATACCAGCGACGGATGTCTTCCGCCGGGGTGCCTCGCGGTGGCGCGGTGGGCCGTCGCGTCGTCAGGAGAGACGTGAAAGAGAGGCCAGAAGAAGGCATAAGAAGGCATAAGAAGGCGGGCGTCGAGTCGCGGGGGCTACCTTGCCGACCTCTCGACCGGCTCCGACGAATACTTTGTCGTTAAAAGGTTCCGCTGTTAAATACAAAGAAGCAGATGAGACAAGGCGGGGTCCCGCGGGCCAGTCGCTCCCCGAGGTCGAGGGAAGATCGTAAATGCGAACCGAGGTGATTTATAGAAACTTAAATCCCCCTGGCTGTCCCCCTCCCCCTCCCACCTCACGGCCAGCTCTATCTTCGGCTCCATAACCACGTGCGTGCCAAAATGACCGTAGCGTCTATCTATCTTTTCTCCATCAGGGTGGACCGGCCGGATGGGATTACTACGAGACCGTTCGCGTCCGATGTTTGTCGATGAAGGGGAAAAGACAGGGATGAGAAAGTCGAGAGCAGTGTGTGGAGAGAGCCGAGAACTGAGAAGGAATCGCGAGATGTTTAAGACGCGCGCGCGCGCGCGCTACCCTTCCCTCTCGAAATATTTAATTACAGGCCTTATATACTTCGTGCGAGAGGAAAATAACACGCGGAGGGAGCAGCACGCTCTGCTCTGTGTTTACCTCGTATTTCTAATTGCTTTCGGCCGGGGCGACCGGCGAGTATGCCATTACGGTGGAACGAAGATCGCGTATCTCTGTATGGCCGACCATGGCGTACGTGTACGTCTTCCTACGTAACGAAACGCAGAACACATGCCCGCAGCGCACGTCCGGAGCAGAAAGTCCGGAGCGATAATTATTGAGCCCTCCTGCCGCAGCCACCGAATGATTTCTCGCCGTTTCTTTTTCACCCCCGCTCCGCTATCCCCTCGCACTCCGTTTTCATCTCGTCGGCCACCGACGAAATCGCCTTTGTCTGCGCTGCAAAAGTCCCCGAGGGTTTCGCGGAATAGACGAAACGGCATGCACGCTGCCCTTTGCCTGCATAATTGCAGTTCCGATTCGTTCCATTCGACTAGCCTCTCTTCCACGTACACAGGTCGTTAGGGCGAGGAGTAAAAAATGTGACGCATCGGTGAAGAGCGCGAGGTGGCCGAGCGACCGTCAGGCGCGCTCGTCGTCCAAGTGGTTGCAGCCACTCTTTATCTGACATCTCCATCACCTTCTCTGCCGTGAGACGAAAATTTTCCACCCGCCAAGGCCATCGACCGTGCCGTAAAGCGGCGCGATATTAATTATCGCATCCATTGCATTCAATTATTGCCACCAATCATCCTTTAATCTCGGCATCGCCCCGTAAAAAAAACGCTCCTCTGGCCTTTCAAGCGGCGCGGGCGCGGGCGCGGGCGCGGGCGAGGGCGCGAGCGCACTCGCAACAACTTATTAAAACGGCGCAAGGGCCTCGTCGCGCCTAATCTTTACGTAGGGTCGGCGGGTATTAAACAGGCCGAGTCGGGCCCTCCCTTCGAGCGTGCAAACACCTCGGCCGAGGCTCGCGTTAACGTCGCTCCTGCGATTGAGTTGGTGAGGAAAAGGGGTACGGCCATGTTGGTGAGGTGGCCAATGGCGCGCGGAGCACCTGCCTCCAGTCTCTTGCGTGTTTCGCCGGACGTGTGTGCCGACGCACCGTGTGGGCGTGCGTTTTGCACGCGTGTATGCGCGTGTGCGTGCACGCGCTATCTGCATAGCCAGCATGTGTGTGGCCTATTGCCGTGCTGCTTTCTCCGTTTCCCTCCTTCTGTCCGAAGCTCTTTCGCCAGTACGTTCTCACGTACGATTACGCATTACGCGGAGCGCTCGCGTACTGTTACGCTCGCAAACGACTTCAATAAGAGAACGTGTTTTCAGTTTGCCGCTGCGATACAAAAGGTGCCATCCGTGATGCTTTTTCGTGAGAGTCGCGCTTCGTCTGACGCGTTGATGGGGAAAGGAGTATGGAGAATAATTTGCGACTTGATTAAATGTAGAAAATGAGCACGTGAAGGGCTCGCCGATTGGCTCGTCGCGCGTCGCCGCAATTACCACTCGATCGTCATTCTGGTCGCGCAGATAAGCGCGGATGGGGCGGAAAAGGGGGGTGTGAAGGAGATAGCTTGGCGTCACGGTTGCAAGGCGTAATGACGTACGGCGCCAAGGTCGAATCGCGCCGGCGATACGTGTAATTACGCGTGCCGGCATAGAACGCGCGCGCTGCCCGGCGTCAATGAGCCACGCTGCATTGCAAACGAGTTAGAGGTTTCTTCTCCTCGGCCTCCTTTTGCGTTTCGTCATCGCGACAATCACGTGCCTCAGGCGACGTGGAGTAACGCTAATATTGATTACCGAGGCATGGAAGGAAAGTAATCCAACTTGCTAGTAAAGGAAATATAAAACATCCTTTTTACGCTCTAGAAGTTGCCTCACAAGAATAGCTAAAGAAACCGCCAAGTTATGAGTATATTGTTCGAACACGTGTAATTGCTCTCTCTCGTGGACACACGAAAATCTTGACCGATCCCGCCTAGACCGTGAAAACCGTTGGACGAAGATCGTTGATGACCGGCAACGTATCAGTTCGTCTCGCGACAAGGTTGACTCCGCGCCGACAATGGATCTCGTCCTCCTACGATCGCGAAAATGCTCCGCGCCAATTACGCGCGCCGTGCGCGCAGCAAACGTTTGCGTTCCCGTCCGACGTCGTTTGGCAAGAGTCGAGCGCGGATGATCGATCGATTCTGCCGGTCTTTTGTCACTCCGCTGCACGTTGCATTTCTCGACACGTCCGGTTCCGTGGAATTCGTCCGTGGGGAGGGAATAGACGAATGACGTGTCACCGGTCATGCAATTTGGTCACTGCGGCCGTTTCCGTTAGCGTTTAACGGGCGCAGGTACTCTTTGGCAATGGCGCAAGACAGAATTATCCACCGACCCCCCCCGACTGCCCCCTCCCGCGCACGGGCCGCGCGGGACAGGTCGGGGCTGGAAAACGATTTTCTACCTTCGGTACCCCGCCGACACGACGATTACGTAACCTTCAACCGCACGTGCATCGTGCACGACCCGGCGATCTTATAATTTCCGTGAACGCTCGCCGGCACATATACAAATAACCCGAACGATCGGCCGCAACCTCGCTCCGAGCTCGCCTCGAAGTGGCCTCGGTAAATCGTTTTCGAAGAGCGAGATAGAGACGGCGCGGCGGGACGAGAGCAGAGCGAGAGAAAAGGACGTAAAGGAGACGCGAGAGAAATAATAATAAGAAGACCGAGTCGGGCGGCCAACGAGAGGATACCAGTTAAAATCTTCATTGCGGTCGGCCATTCTTCTCTCGGAGGTCTCTTACTCCGTCTCGGTCCCACCTGACGGTGGTTTGGCGCGTCCTTCCTCTTTTCTCTCCTTCGCCAACTCATACGCTCGCCAGGGGTTACGACGAACGTATGCGCGCAACTGTTTTAGACGTGTGCATCTACGCCCGTGCATATAGGGTGATGCGAAAAAGCGGCTCGGAAGAAGAAAGCTTCCTGGTTGCACGAAATTTCATTCAACGTTTAGAATCTGAATCCGTATTTTCCATATTTATGGCGTATGACTTTCTCTTCATCTCCAACCGGTTGCGTAAGGTACGGCAATATTTGACGACGTATTTTTTAAAGCACCCTGTATATATCGTATATTTCGCGCTCCTTATCCTTATCCTTCCGGCGAAGGGCAGCGATGCGTGTACGCGAAGGTCGGAATCTTCGGGCCTCGTGGCTGTGCGCGCGTAAAAAAGAGCCGGGGTCCGCCGGCCGTGCACGGCGTGCACCTCGGCTCGCCTTCGAGCATGGCGCTAGATGATCCTCGAACGGGGCTCCCTTCGAATTTCCCACGGGGGATGATGATTGCACGTTGGCGTTGGCGAAAATCTTACGCTCGGCCAGCTTTCGTCTTTTTCACATGCACAAGATTGAGGAAGTGAATCCGCGAGAAAGTGGCGATAGATGATTTTCATCTCTCTCTGTCTGGCCGTGTTCTTCATTTTTTTCCGATTAATCGTTTCTGACCTTGCAATTTGTGCATCGCAATTCGACTAACGTAACGGAGCACAGATCTGGTATTCGGAACGTATTTATCGAGTGAGCATAGTCCCGCATAAATTATTCGTCACGCCTTTCATACTGCTCCCACAATGCGCTCGCTGCATCCTATCTTCCGTATTCAATCGTCGCTCATATTTATGCGGGGCAAACGCGAGCGAACGTGCGCGACGATTAAGAGAATTTAAGCGAGGCACGGGAGATCGTGGATCGAGGAGGCTATCGTGGAAAAAATTGGCGCGGAATTAAGGATGTCGCGGGCAGCGCCGTAAGTCGTAAAATCGTCCCACCGTGAAAGCTCACGTTGCGCACGGACGAATAGGTCGTGCAACTCGGGCGAGGTTTGCTTCTCCTGCCGCGTTTGCGTCCACCATAATAATTCCCCTGCTGATTTTTATTTGGTCCCGTTTCATTGCCTGGGATGGCCTATGGGCAGCCGGCACGGTCTGTTATTAGCGTCTGGTGCTCGGCGTTATTGCCGCACGGCTATACGTGGCTCTCGTTCTCCCTCGTCTCTCTCTCTCTCTCTCTCTCTCTCGCTCTTTCTCGTTCCTTCACGCACATCCCCCGTCTCTCTGCGTCCTCGTCTTCCTCCCCCTTTCTGTTCTTTTTTTGCCCTTCTCTCTCTCTCTCTCTCTCTCTCCCTTTCTCCATCAGCGGGAATGGTGGTGCGCGCGAAGCACGAAGAAGAAGAGGGATTGGTCGGATTGGAATCCTTCTGGCGGGCTCGACGCCATACTGGCCTCCTCGTGCGGATACTGTTGCGAGAGAATTGCAGGCGACGCGGAGCGCAGAACGGGGCGTCGCGACGCGATACCATCGTTCCTCGTTATTGTCGCCCTTTGATCGTTAATTGTCAGACCGCTCGAGAGCGTTCTGCCGCCGTACGACGCCGACGCGACGGTACGCCACGAAAAAGTCTCTTTACGAGCGCCTTGTTACCCACCGATCGTCCCTTGTCCTCGGCTTCTCTCCGCGGGTCCCGTTCCGCTCGTGTCCGCCTATTTTTTCGCGGATGATTCATTTAATTGACGATATTTCAGCGACGTCGATTCGTCGGCCCTTTGCCGACCGTCCGCGGCCGCGGCAGAGTAAATCATTAGCTCGCAATTAACTGGCCCACGACACTGGCGCACAAGGACCCGTTTTATCACTCGGCGCTCGGCGCCAACTATTATGCTCTCTCTATATCGTGACAGCGACTATTACCGGGGATTTGCAAGCTAAAGGGCAGACAGACAGTCGGTTCGCGGGCCTCGGGCGGCGAATTCCAAAATCCGACGGCGTATAGGCGACGCGACAAAAGGAGAGTGAGGCCGAGGGAAGGAGAAAGAGAGAGCGGAGCGCACGAGCCGCCTGGTAGCTACTGGCGCGCAGCTACGAAAGACATCAGGTTTGTTTTACGGCGCAGTTAAATACGATTTAGGTTTTAATTAAACCTAACTCGGAGCGAGCGAGGGGGCGGGCCCGTCGCGTCGGTTCGAGCATACGAGTCTGGTGGCAGAGAGCGGCCGTGGTGGCGGCGATAAAATATGTACGTAGGTATATGGCCACGTTTCGTTGAACACCCACCCACCCCCACCCCAGCCTCCCCTTCCCGCCCTTTTTCTTTTCCGCTTCTTCGCCGGCCGGATTAAGAAAAAGGAAGCAGAAGGGGTGCGAGGGAGCGCAGGAAAAAAGCACGCGCGAGGGCGTGCGCGTTCGTTGTGCCGGTAAACAGGCAGAAAGCTCGTAAAGACGACTTTACTGCCGCTGAGAGCCGTGGCCGCCCTGCTTCGCGAGAGCTTCCATCGGCCGTGTTCCCTATAATGCGATCGTGTTGCGCGTTACGCCGCGGTCCGGCGAGCGCGTGATCGATGCCGGGCTATCGAACGATCGTTGGGCGTGACCTCTGCTCGAGGTTGACGCTGGTCGCCCGACGATCGAGACGATCGCCGGCCTGCGGAGTGCGGATTGTGGAGCGTTAACTCGTGAAAAATGTGAGCCGCCGGAAAGTAAGGCGCCTTGAGTGCACGCGAGTATCTCGAACAAAGCATTAAGTATAACTGATGAAAGTCGTATGTAACTTGCACATTTTATATCGAATGCTCCTATCTTCGGGTTAGAAGCGGAATACTCTTCAGAAGTCATCACGCTCGATTTTGGAGTTTGGTGAACGCGTACGACTAATCCCACAATCGCGCCGAAAGAGGGTAACGATCGTCGTGCTCGCGTAGTACAGCTAATAATTGTCGTAAGTGCGCGGAAAAGCTAGTCGTAAGGGGGTTGCTCGTAAAGTCGCTTTATCGTCGGTGAGATTAGTTGCTCCTAAACACAATCTCTCTAGAGTCTTCACTCTCCGCCGGAACATACCTTTTCTTTCACACTTTTAATGAAAATCATTCGGTGAAAATTCACGACAATTCCAAGCACGCGAACCTTGGAAAATATGTTGAACATTGAAGTTAGGGAATTAATATCTTGGATCGAAACCACCTGCTTTCCTGGCGAGTCAGAATAGAGACGGAGAGAGAGGGAGACAACGGGAGGATCGGATTCTGGACTGTGGGAGGGCAGGAAGAGAGGGAGAGGACAGGAACGGGGTGACCGCAGGCACATAGCAGGGTTTGGCGTAATGCACGCGTATGACGTGTGCGGATAATTGCAGTAGTTGCAGCCACGACCGTGCAGCCGCGGTGGCGGTGGCGCTGGCTGCCTGGCTTGGCTGGGTTGCGGTGGCAAAGGGTGTCACAACCTCCCTCCGCCACCCCCAGGCCCCCTCATCCCCCCTCGTCCGCGCCGCCTTCCCCTCGGCACCTCGCACCACTAATCAAATTCAAATGCATATACCTAACAACCAGTGCACACACTCATGTGCCGCTGATGAAATTATGGTCGACTGCACTCTGCCGCACCGCCGCGTTGCCGCACGACAGGCCCCCGATTTCCGGCACTATATACGAATGATCTGGGATACGAGAGAAAGAGTTTTTGCGGCTGATTGAGTCATTCGATGTCCGTTTCGGATTTTTCGATGAATAGGCGCCGATTCCTTCGTGCGAGCCGGGACTATCGTCTGTCACGTCTGACGTCATAATGACGATCGTCGTCGCTTGAAACAATAGCGCGATCGGAATCGGTGATCTCCGTATCATTTTGTAGCTGCCTCGCGGAGATTGGATGAGATCATTCGATCGAAACCATCCGTATATATCGGAGAGGATCGATTGCATCCTCATCAAAGGATCTTCGGTGAAGTGTACCGATGAGGAGAGGTGTGTGCGTGGCAAAAGAGTGAGCGAGAGTAGCTCGGGTAGGAAAGGGGACCGGGGGAGAGAGAGAGAGAGAGAGAGAGAGAGAGAGAGAGAGTGCATCGTCGCCGATATCCTGTCCGTCCGTGGACCGGCGCACCGCTGCACGGTGCAGTGATGCACATAATGGGCGGGATGTGCACTTGCCGCGGGAGCCAATTATTCGATACGGCGGCCGCTCGCTATACGTGCCGCGCCGCTATCTCTGGCGCGCATCGCGTATAGGCCTCTGGTCAACTCCTTTCTTTTCATCCCGATTTCGACCCTCGTTGCGACCGTAGCCTGCTAGCCCTTCACGTTTACAGCGAATGAGGAACGGGAGAAGGTCGACGGGGGGGTTCCGGGGTGGGGGGAGCGAAAAAATGATGGGCTCCATTCTTCGTGGACGCGGACGGGGACGCGGTCGGGGCGATATTGATACGGTTGTCACTTATGTTAGTAACAAAAAGGATTATCGCCCCGAAGCTTATCTCTCTCTCTCTCTCTCTCTCTCTCTCTCTGTGGACACGCTTCGTTATCTTCGCTGCACGCTTGCTTGAATTTTTAATTGAATAACGTTCACACGTACGGCCCATTAAAATGCGAAATTGCGCGCTCTTCTTTTTTTCCGCGGACGGCCGACGTGGAGCGAGGGCAACAATGGCGAAAAATCCTTCAATTGTATTGAAATGCCGCGGAACAAATGCGCGGCCAAATTCGTCAATAAATCTACAAGTCAGCCGGTCGGTCCCCATCCGGCGTTCCGTGGCCCGCGTAAGACGGGCTTGCTCACCCCTCGCGCGTCTGGCCTGTCTGTATTTTCATAAGAACGAGCGTGTTTCAGCGCTCCGTGTTGTGTATGTACGTGTACGTCCGATATTCGCGTATGTACGTGAATAAGGAACGCATTAGAATGCAGCCCTATCCTGCGAGGTGTAGCTGCCCTCCCGCCCCTCCAACCACCCTATCCTTCCACCCCCTACAAGGTAGTTTCTCACGCGAGCGAGGCGGCGACGATAAGCGCCATTTTGGTTGACGTCGGTGAGCCAATTCTTATCCTAGCACCTGGTGCACCGCGGGTACATGCATTATGCATCCTCCTTCTCCTGTTCCTCCTTTGGCCATCGTGCACGCGAATCCTGCGACGGAGTTTACGCGTGATCTTCGATCGTGGATGCCGCCGATGCGGCGTTGCATAATCTGCGGAAAGGGGAGCCGGCGAGGGCGTCGAAAAATCAGGGACGCAGTTGGGCTATTGTCCGTCGGCACTCTAATGTATGCGCACTCTGCTTCGAAAGAGAATCAAACATTCCGTTTGGCCACTTATACCGTTGGACATGCTCACATTCGCATGTCCGATTGTATGAATGGGGCGGTTAGAAAGAAATACATGACCTCGTGTACTCTTTCATCACCCCCCGCATACGTTGATATCTGCGCAGCACCGAACGAAAGTATCCACTTGTACGCTGCCAGGAACGAAAATGACATCAGCCGGATTCCCGTGAGTCACGTCGGACCACTTAACGTAACAGGTTCGATTCCACTTTGGCCGCTGATCTCTCTAAGAGTTTATAAGCGGCGTGGGCCGCGCAGTCGAAAAAGCGCCCCGCGCCAATCGTCCCGATGCGTCCTGCAGGACGCACACGCGGCGCCCTTCCCGTGGGACCCGCTGCCCGATCGTTTCCTAAGAGCTGCTTATGCAACTTTGATGACGTCCTCCCGATTCCCGGCGTCGCGCGCTGCTTTTTCCACCACTCGACGTCCCCGAGGTGTATATGCGCCGTAGGTGGTCATAAAGATGTGTGTATTTGTCGGCGCTCGGCGGAGCCCGTCTCAGTGCACGGGTGGTCGAAAAAGTGCGTACGTACAGGGTGTCAGAGCATAGATTGTATAGCGTTTTCTGCACGTGAACAGTGATAATTTGAAAGATCCGACACAAGGGAGATCTACTATTCAGCGGACACTCTCGCTTCCTTCCTACCTGCCTTCCTTCCTTCCTTCCTTCCTTCCTTCCTTCCTTCCTTCCTTCCTTCCTTCCTTCACTTCTGCACGTCAGTTCAATTTGTATCCACAGTTGTGAAACACCTCGTACATGTGGACCCTAGCGTGTGTATCTATTGGCGGCATTTCCAATCATTGTAAAACCCCGACAGAAACGTCAGACCATAAACCGATCGGGGAAACCGATATGGAGCCGGGGATATACATGTACGTACATACGTGTATGTATGCATAATGCAAGGCGGGTGGGTACGTCGGAGGAGGGAGTCCGTCCTTACGCACGTACGTGTGCGCCCGCCTGTAATGGACGCGATGCGTTATCTGGAAATCGTTTTACAAGGGCAACGTATCCCTCGGTGTATATAAACTTAGCATAGCGTAACGCGTTGCCGCGGTGTGCCTCCTCTTGAAAAGGCCGGCTCGGTAGCAATGCGAAATCCTGAAATATATAATCTCTGCCGTCGTACGTTTCGCTTCCGTCTCGCTCTCCCTCTCTCTTTGCCTCTGCCTCCGCCTCCCTCTTTCTTACACTCGCTCCGCCACGTTGCTTCCCTTTTGCATTGTGAGCGTCCCCGATCGCGGTGGACCCAACAATCGCTCCTCACGGACGCGTAAAACTCCTCGAGTAGGTCGTAGGAGGCCGCGAAATTGGCTTTATACGAGACGAAAATTGATCGCCCGGCACTCGCTCGAAATTTATGCGCGCCATGAAAGTCGTAAGATTTTGACGAACGGCACCGACCGCGCGTATACTTTCTTTCGACGCGACGCGACGGCCCGCTGCCGCGCGCCACTAATGTTTCCATTTCGAATCTTACGGGCGGATTCTTTTTTTACGACCCGTTACTTTTAATCCGCCGCGCCTGACGTGATAATCGGCGGCGTTTGCGTGTCCTGCGAGCACTGCGGCGCGGGTGTTAAACATCCCGAAGCTATCGGTGGAATCTATTACTGCAGCCGTTACGCCGGATATAAAGTATCATTTGGAACGATAGGGTATTCGTTACGGCGCGCGCTGATTTATGACGGGTTCGAATAGTGCGTTATAAGACGCTATTAGAAAACGAACGGCCGTTCTATCGCCGATCACTATTATCGTACGAATACGAGACAGGGAAAGGGGGTCATCCTCGGGGTTAAACGTTCGTTTACACGGCCGAGTCGGCGGGGTGTCTCGTAATCCAGTGCCTCGCTTCTCGCAAAGTCCGATTTTCTCAGCGGTGAGCACTGAGAGCGCTCGCCCGCGCGCAATAAGAGGAGGGCACGAAAAACGAACGTCTCGTACGAGTCGTACGTCGTGGCTGTGTTTGAGGGAGGATATTAACGAAGGTAGATACGCGCGTAATGCGCGGTGCGTGCTGCGCACGGCGGCGGAGGAGCGCACGCAGCAGCATGCCTCCGAAAGTCGACGTCCTCGTTTTTGCGAATTAACCGGAGGCGTCGTCGATCGGTATCGTTACCGTCTCGTGGCGCCGATGATCCTCCATCTTAAATCTTAATTTACGGTTCGGAGGTGGAAGGGGCGGGAGTCGGAAAAGAGATGGTGGACCGCCAGATCGATTCTCAATTCTTCGTTCCCTTTTCCCATTCCCTTTCAATGAGCAGTCTCGGACACACCGACGTTGTGCCAACTCGACGCAGCGGCCGTAGCGGCCGTAGTGGCGGCGCGGCGCACCTGTCTCACGTGTGGCCCCCCGATATTCCATTTATTATACGCACGATAAAATCGTCGTGTACATTCGTAATCGGCGTGCACGCTGACCGTTCACGTCGCGGTATTCGGCTAATTTACCAATCCAGTTTTATAATTAGTGCTTCCCCGTGTAATTGGATTTATAATTAAATGTAGGTATCGGCGACGGGCCGTATTAATTTGAAAGCGTCGAGGAAAAGGCCCTTTCCCGTCCGGCGTCGAAGCCAAATGCCGGGCCGATGAGCCGATGAAAGAGATAACGGACGTGCTTTAATTGAATATCTTTAGGATCAATCGATGAATCGCATCGGAGACGTCTCCGCAACTCCGCGGACGCCGTGTTCGTCGCTTCCGACGTCGCTTCCATCTGTCCGTCCGTTTCTTCGACAGACGGACGCGGGAAGTGCGTAGAGGAGAAGATAGTGGGGTGGGAGTCGCGACTGGCGAGTCGCGACGAAAAGTTCGACGTTTTCGCGACGAGACAGTCGCGCCTTTTAAACGGGCATGCGAGCGTATTCACTGGCCACAACCCGGCCGGGGGTCGACGTTATCGTTGGCGGGCCGACGACGAAAACGTTCGCAGCGCCGTAAAAGGACTCGACGTGTCTCGTGTTCTCCGTGTTCTCCGTTTCCTTCGTTTCCCGCTTCCTGCGTATGAATAAGCCGGGGTTACACCCTCCCGCTGGCGCGAGACACCCTTTGCAAAAGCACAAAGCTCGCTGGCCGTCTCGCTGATGCCGGAAAGCTCGTCGTGTCCTCTCTCTCTCTTTCTTCTTTGTACAACGTCGGCACACCGCTCTCCTCGCTCTCTTTCTCTTCCTCTCGTCGAGGTGACTGGTTCCTCCGCATCGGGAAGTCGCTCGGTTTGATTTACCGTCGGACTAGCGCCGCTCGTTGTTCACCGTTTGTGCACGTGCATTCAGCGGGCCGGAGAGAGTCCGACTCGTTGTACCTCTTCGTCTCTATACATGTCATACATACGAGGCTTTCTCTCTAGCGGGCGCGCGACTAACGGCACGCTCCTTTTATTAACCCTGACTCCGCTCGAACGTCGCTCACCGAGAGTTTTGTCTCGCCGACGATGTTCAGTATTGCGCTCGTTAAAGGGACTTTTTCTCGCGGAGCAAGATAGATACGTGCCTTGGGCGTTTGGCGTTGATTGACTGCTACTTGATTTACTCTCCGTCTCGAGTGACTTTTAAGATCACGTTACGTTTGCTCCAATTCAGGCGGGACGACGTCGTTCAGGCGATGTAACACACATTTAATCGCACCGTTTATTCGGAATAAAGTGCAGGGTTCGTTAAGCTCGTATAACGTCACGATCGACCGAACGGTATTTCAATCATTAACGCGCGCAGAAATAGAAGCTCACGTTGGACGGCTGGACTCATCTTAACTGGATAATTTGCGCGATTCCGCTCAGCTCGCAGTAATGTTCTTTACTTTACGATACGGCCGAGGGTAATGCGATTAAATAAGACTGCCTCGCCGTCCCCGCTCGCGACTGTTTCTTCGGGAGTTTATCGAAGACGCCGATGGAGTCGTACGAAATAGCCTTGCTCGCCCAATAATGTAATACCGCGCAAAGGAGGGACGATTTACGACGGTGGGACGAGTTAATACTGAAATAATCAAAGCGCCACTCGGCGTCCCGCATCGGCTTCCCTTTAATTTATTTTGCATTACGCGTTTCCTGTCCGTGTTAGAGCGCGGACGAGGAGAAGGAGAGGCCTCGACGAGCCTCGAGGCTTCTCTGGTGTTCTTCGCAATACACGCTAATATACCGGACGTACCGTGCCGGAGAAAACGCGGCTGCTCTGTCCTCGGGAAATTAGCATACCGGTTTATTAATTACGCCGTACTACAAACCCCTCTGCCTCCCCCTACTCTCGCGTACGCGAAGCTTTTACGCAAGCTCAGTGGCATCTTAAGAGACGAGCGACGTTTTTCCTTATTGCGCTTACAACGCTCAACATTCTACGCACGAGTCGCAGCGACTAATTTCTTCCTTTTCTCTTCTGTTCCAGGTAAGTCTCCGAACGCGCACGCTCTCGATATCGATACGCCGCCGTAGCCCCGGTCCTGGGGGATCCGGATCGAATTTCGCGTCGGGGACGTAAGTATATGTACTCGTACTCGCACTCGCACACGATCGCACTTGGCGCCGTTGGAAGCTGGAAGGCGGGAATACGGCGAAATCGCCGATGCGAAAAGTAATCGAGACGCCCGCCCTCGCAAATCCCAGCTCGATCTCGCCGAGCAAGGATTGCTCCGCGCTACTTTCCTCCGCCTTTCTCTCTCTTTTTTCTCTATCTCTCTCGCCGTGAATCTCCCTATATCCGAATGCAATCTAGAACGCATTTTGCGGGCGTCCTGCAGGACGTATACATCTCCCGGCGTATTATGGAATAGAATGGAAGGAAAACGGGATGTAGAAACCGGGTAGAAAGAGTAGGCCTCCGAGGCCCATAACCCCATCAGGGCTCGTCCCAGGGGCGGCATAACCGCCGTTCCTCCGCGTCCTCCGCGTCCTTCGCCAGCTCGCCGCCTCTACCTTCTGGCCGGCCCCTCTCGCCGCCCAGCCCTTCTTGGCTACCGACTCGAGACCCGCCACCCCGTTACGCTCCTTACGTGAAGGGCTGGCTATATGCGATGGTTTGCGGTCTCGACCGAGGTAAGGCCTTCTTTCCTATCGCAGCCGCCACGAGCGCGTCCTACGAAAAACACCCTACCTCGTTCGCGGGGATTGAAAAGAGGCCTTAGTTACCCACCAGAGACTCGGCCGGCCCGCTCTCGCAAACCTCCCCCGTACACGGATTCCCGGCGAGCGGAATGAATTTCGTCCTGCTTACCTCGGGCGTATGGCCTTTACCCTCTCAGGAACTCGTTATTAATTCGCCACTCCCCGGCGTGTCCTGAAATTCGCCTCGAACGTTCGGCCCCGCCGTCTTCGAACGAGGTCCGTCCTCGGAACGTCGTGTACTCTGTGTGTTCGGTGCAACGCCGACTGTCGATAAATTCATACTTTTCCTCTAGACTCTAGAGCTGGAGTGTACAATACAATAGATATACATACACCAACAGTTTCACACTATGCTTCTTTCAACATACCGTCTTGCAAGCAAATCGTAGTACGGGAGTGAACGCGCTCGACTACGACATCGTCGTTATTCATATTAAACAGTATCGTAGAAGCGTGCTGTGCCTGCTGTGGATAAGTGGCGGAGCGCGGGGGAGTGAGTTCGTATAAATTGCGATTTGGAAAATTTAATAGCGACCGCGCGCTTCTTACCGTAGGATTTTCTAAGAGGCTTCCAGCCCGCTCGGGCTAAATTTGCTTCTCGCGGCGGAAAACCGCCAAGTAACGGCTGCCGATATCGATACCACTCGAGCGCCTGGACGTCAACTGAAGTATTCACGATCAGCGGAGGCGAAACAAAAGGCGATTCACCGCGAGACGAGATAAAGACGCGAGGCGGCCGGCGTTAACTCAACGTCTTATATTGCGGCTTTCGTCCCTCTCTCTACTTCGTGCCCTCTTACGTTCTCGCTTTTTCGGTAAAGCAAAGGCGTATAGACGGTCGCCTCGGGGCGGCCAAACCCCGATAATGGAGGCCGCTAATAAATTCACCCGTTAATATAAAATAATCGTTAAATGCACTTAGGACATACTTACGGCACCTCCGGTAACGGAGGAGTGCGCCATCTTTTTTTATTGGAACCACTTCGCGCGGCTGGCATCTTCGGGCTTCCCCGAACAAGGGGACGAAGGAGAAGGATGGTCGAAGAAATGTGAGAAACGCTCCTCGCGTTAGGGCAAAGCAGCATTTTCAACATATTCGTTCGTCCGTCGTAAACAATTCGCACGCTTACGTTTCGACCTGAGCATACGTAAGTCGACGAAATCGTCAAGTCTTGGTCGGGTTTTTCAAGGGAACGGATCGAGTCGGCGACATGATTAACGGTCTTGCAAGTTGAAATGTTAAAACGCGGTAGCAGCAGAACGGCATCCAGTGGCACGACTACGCTACCACTCCAATGTAACGCATTAGCACATCGAACGTATCGTTAGTCAAAAGAATGATTAATGTCGTCGTCACTGACAATTATATGCACATCGAACAGCCCATAACAGATAAATTTTGCAATACTCGCCGCTGGCTGAGATGAAGGATAATTCGCGAGCAGTGATATTATTGCCGGTCGTGTATTGAAATGCTCATCCGCGTTCGACGTCGTCCGCGGGACGGCCTGCGATCATAGAGAATGCAGATCCGCCTCAACGTTTCCTGAACGGGCCAACTGACGCTATCCTCGTTGCCGTGATAGGCGTTGTCGCGACGTTATCCCGACGCGTCGTTCCGGCCTCTCAATGATCCTGCAGGACATTGTGCCGAGCCGTCAGGCAGGACGTCGCTTGTGTCGAGAATCGGCATACTCGCGATCGTAGCGCATAGTTAAGCGCTTACGCTGAAACTACGTATGTATTTAGAGAGTACAATACGTTTACTCGAATCTGTCTTCGCAATACTCGCTAGCTTCTCTCACATCAGTTTCTTCTTCTTCGATCTTCGATAGACGTATCTATCTTGTGTGAAATTAAAAGTGAGTTCGTTGAATCTAACCAGACCTCGTGACGCAACACTCGCCTATCGTAACGTTCGCGTAGAACCTTTCCGCAGATTTACGAAGGCTGCCTCGCTCTTACCTTCCATTCATTTCCCGTGAGGGCTCGCGTATCACCGCTCCCCTCAAAGTTCCCCCGCAAAGAGGAAGACTGTTTTCGGGCACGACACGAGTTCGACGCTCGTTCAAAAGGAAGCGAGCGCCCTCGCCGCCCGTCAAAGTTAATCCCTCCCGTGTCTCCCGAAAACGTTCGACGATGCCGCGAGAGCCGAGAGCATAATTCAGGGATTCGTAACTTTACCCCTTTCATGTGCTACTACCCGTTCCGAGGAAACTCCGCGGGGCATGTAATTTCCGGACGACGGCGAGGACGACGACGATGATGTATAGCGAGACACCGTTACACGTTCGCGAACACGAAACCCATAGCCCGGAAGGCGTTCTCCGTCTAATTGCAAGCGCCTTTACTGTTTTCGAATTTTTTCCCCCAATCTCCGGCACTGCGCTTCACCGAGACTCCCGACAGTCCCGACTCTCAACTCAAACGGCCGGCCGGATTCATAAGAAAAATGAAATTCGCGCGGAAGACGCTTAATATACGGGCAAAGTCGACGAGGCGGCCGGGCAGATATACGAGCGGATCGGCAGACGGAAACGGAGAGGCGAATAATTGCGGTTACTCCACGTTGATTTGCAATTTTTCTCGCATTCGCTTCGCTCGCCGCGGCGCGCCCGAGCGCGGAGTGTCGCTGTCACGTAACCGATCGTGCGTTCGCGTAATGGAAAATTAAATTTACACTCCGCAACGCCTGGGAGTACGGGAGGTAGACGAGATCGCGGCGCGGATCGCGGATGGACAGATAGTTAAATAGAAGGAGAGCGAGTGCGGAAGAGGAAAGGAAGAGAGTGAAGAGGACGTGTACATAGACCCACGGAGATAGGGACGGCGAGAGTCTCGATTCGCGCCTCATTGCCGTCTAAGCGAGAGCCATATCTCTTTGTGGAAACACGAGCCCATGCATCTCTCGCCTTCACCCTGTTCATCTTCCGCGATCTCCTGGAAGGGGCCCTCTAACGAACCCGACGTCCACTTAGGGGCCCCTCAAAGGATCCTCGTAACGAGCCACGTACCCCACCCCCGCGAAACTCGAACTCGGCCTCGGTGCTCGCGCGTCTCCAGGAGTACGCGACGACGACGACACACCTACGAAGGGACTATGCGTGTATGCGTCCGATATATATTACGCACCGGGGTGACCCAATATTTTAATAAAGTGTGCGCGGCCACCACCCGTAACTAACCGACTAACCCGTAGCGCCGCGCTTACAGAGAGATACATACAGAGAGAAGGAGGGTGGCGAAGAGGGGGAGGAGAGAGATGAGAGAAACGCAGCGCAGCGCACCGCCGCATCGTGATGTACGGGCAATCAGCCGCATTAATGCACCGCGTGTGCTGCGCTCTCCTATAAACCATATTTATAACATTTCGTACCGTAATATATCCCCGTGTGTTGTGCAGGGTGCATCGTCTGTCTGCGAGAAAGAGAGGGACGGAGCGAGACGTGGGCCGTCGGAGAAGAGAGAGAGAGAGAGAGAGAGAGAGAGAGAGAGAGAGAGAAATTGAATAGAAAAGCGTCACACCGTTCTCGGGAACTTGACCAAACGTCGTCGGCGCGTCGCGTCTCTCCTGATCACTCGGAACACTCTCGAATTGCTACAACGTTGATAAATTCGGCCAATACTGGCGCCGATCGGGACGTACTCGCGCGCCGTTTGTTAGCCACCTTTCCACGACGTCGTTCCTTGCCCCGTGCAACAGATTTACAAGCCGTACCGGTACTTCCGTGTATATGTATCGTACGATTATTTGCTCTGACACGACGCGAGCGTGCTTCATTATTCTCGTCCGTTACGCAACGTATCGCGGCCGCTACACGATGTCCGAGAACGATCCCTGCAAACAATTACCGCCTCGGGCTCTTGGAGGATGTAAAAACGAGCGGGGCAGCGAGGTGACTAGGAGTATGGTCGGAGAAGCGCGTGACGTTGCAATATTCGGCATTAATCCGGTGCGAATATCGAGACGCGCGCTTCTCTGTCATAGACCGCTGCGTCCCACAGCCTGATTATAATGGGATAGCGCGGGCTATCGTTATAGATAGCGCTAATCAGAGCGAATCGCACCGTATCGCGGTCTCGCGCTACATCACGCCCGCAGGGCCGTGCAACATCACGGGGTGGCCGGGTGTTGAGAGAACGAGTGGGAAAGCGAGCGGGAAAGTGGAGAGACAGAGACGGAGAGGGTTGAAGGGGTGGCGCGACGACGAGCAGAGGTGGTGGATCTCGCGATACTGCCGAGCCATTATTATTCATATATTCCGTATCACGTCTGTTCGTACAAACCTACAGCGCGGGCCGCTCGCGAGCCATAACAGTCCGACGTGCCAGCCCCCCATAAATAGCCAGGGGCAGCCACTTTGCGCCGTCGCCCGGATATGTACGCCCTGTACACCCGTGGCAAACCTTTCTTTCGAGTAACCGAGTTTTCTGCAACGTCGACCGCTCGTCGTCGTTCGTCGCCAACTTTTATCGACCCACTCTCTCTCTCTCTCTCTATCTGCCTATCTGTCTTCTACGATTCTGACGATGATGTCCCGCGAGTCTCTCATCGGAAAATTGCACCGACGACGTAACGATCACGGGGTACTTGTATTAATTACGATTATCGACCTCCTTCGTCCTTTCTATAGTCTTGACATTTCCGAACCGACCCCGTGAGACGTTCGTTAGCAAACCGCACAGCAGGATTCTTCGAACGTTTCGAAGTTAAGACCGACACGCCGATACTCGAACAAGATGTACCTGCGATTCAGTAACATCGTCGACGCGCAGCACGGTTTGACAGGGAATAACGAAAGGGTTGGGGGGGGGGGGGGGGCTATAATCGGTACGCTTGAACGTTTCGGTGTCGTGAAGCTCATGGGAGAAGAGGACGATGATTAAGCGAAGATGTGTCTCGTTTCTGAGCTTTTGACCGAGCCACGCACGCTTCGCTTTGTCACGCGAAGCACGAGAATCGCCTCGTGGCAACGGGATGGGCAGGGAAGGTGAAAGAGGAGAAGGAGAAGGAGGAGGAGGAGGAGGTGGTGGAGGGGGGGGGGGGGACAATTGCATTTGTGCCGTGCAACATTCTGCGGCGCACGGGCTCGGTGTGGTCGAGTGTTGCGGAGCAGGATGCAGGAGAAGGCCGTGCCCACCGGTAATTGCCGTAGAGACTGCCCAGAGACCATGGTCTGCCAGAGCCCAGACCGCCCGCATCACCTCTCTTTCGCTCCCTCTGCCGTCTTCCTCGCGCACAAACGTCTTCTCTTCCCGTCTCTCTTCTCCTCTCTTCCACCATCTCGCTCTTTATACTTCAACTCTCTGTCCCTTGCCATTTCTCTCTATCGCGCGATCTCTCTCCCTTGTTCTCTCTTTTATTCACCTGCACTCTCCTCCTCTGCCCTCCTGATTCTCGGCAGGTTACTAATTACGGATAGTGCGATTAGTCCCAACGGGCAGCAATTTCGGCGGAGCCGAGCTCTACCCTGCGCGCCCGGAATCGCAATCGCGACGGTCGATTTTGCTCGGTTTCGATGATTTGGAATCGTGATAATAACGTTTACGTTCTTCAAGTAGCTTGCCATCTTTTCCTTTATAATTCGGTCACGAGCGATAAGCGTCTCACAATCAGGTTTATTTATCGAGTACTCGTAACGGACACGTGTATCAGCGAGTCCGCAAGAATTGTCTTATTTGCACATTAGACGTTCGTGCTCTCCTGTTCTTCGCTGTCTCGAGAGATACCGATACATTACCCTTTGTATGATTCTTCTCCCACCGAAGGGCGTCCGACGCCGACGGGAAGAAAAAGTATGCTCTCGCCTACGCAGCCCGAGGATTCGTCCTCGACAGGAGGCGCCGAGCGCGCGCGCAGACGACAATGCTATTCGGCCGCGCGCATAGCAGGCCTAAATAAATGTGTTGCTTTAACGAACACCTGCTTCCTACGAAATTCTTTATCCAGGTGCAGGTCTATAAATTGAGGTACACAAGACGACGCCGTATCTTAGATCAGCCGGCATAGATCCGTGGTAGCTGTTCTCGTTGGTTCCCGAGGAGTTTCAGCGGTGTGACGACTGAGACAGTGTGCTGTGTGTTCCTCCTTCAGAACGCTGCTGCGCCTTCGCACGTACACGTGTAGATGCAGACGCGGCGGTTCATCTACCGTCACGCTCTGAAATCTTCCGCGACACAGAAAGGCCCCGTGACACCTCTGGATCTTTGCTTCGAATCTGGCGATCGTTGAATTGGCGCCAGAACGAAAGAGGAGGAAGCGAGGGAAAGTGATGGAGGACAAGCCTCATCCACGGGTGTGTGACGCACGTAACTTACGCGACGCGAATCCGATCTTCATCAAGCAGGACGGCTTAAAAGAGATAGGAGACTCAGAGTGAGAAGCGCGCGACTCTTCGTCCGTCGAGTCATGCAAATATCTGCGTGGGGGTCTTTGTTGGACGAAGGATACGGCGCTAACTGCGTATACCCTCCTTTCCGGCCCCTGGGTAGGAGATAAATAATGGCAACGCGCGCGTGCGCGATATTTTGTCTGATCTCCCGACCGATCCGTCCGAATGAGATTTCCGTCGAACGTACGTACCACGGAGCGCGTCGGTGTCGAAAAAATTCATGGCTACTCAGGGGGTAATTGGAAGAACGGAAGGCCGCCCGTATCCGCCGATCAGCCGATACTTGGCGCGTCAAATGAGATGGGATTGAAGCCACTTTGGGCCGATCGATCGATTTTTAATCGGAACATTACGATTTCCCGTACCTCTCCCCCGTTGCCGCGGACGCGGAACGCGTATTATCTCGCATTCGGCTACCCCGCGCGCTAAATCGCTGAGAGACCGAGCCGCGCATAACGATTTGGCAAAAGCATCATCTGTCAATAACCGGAATAGTGGGGAAAAAAAATGAAGGTGAAAGAGGGAAAGTGCGAGCGAGCGAGATCGACGAGGGCAGAGAGCGGAACAGAGAGAGAGAGAGAGAGAGAATGTCGATAATGGGTGGCGGGAACGCCGTCAAAATTCTCCGTACCGTGTGCACACGCTCGCCCCGTCTCTTTCCGTTTCACCCGATTCACGCACCTGCGTGCGCACCGCGCACGTATGCTCCCGACACACCGACACGACGCGACGTATCAGTGCATACGTGGCCGCGCATAAACCGGCGCGTATTTCGTGTGTCGCGCGCTCGTACACACATTTGACACGAGTGCGTATATTGATAGCGTGCCAGGGTGATATGGGTGCACCGCGGTACCAAGGGATAGTGAAAATTCATACATTACGCGTGACGTCACCGCGGGCGGCAGCCATAAAACAGCGAGCGGATTATCGAATGGGGCTTCGCATAAAAATATCCGCCTGTCAATCCGCGGCCGCGCGCACTTCTCCGCTGCCGCGCCGTTGCGCATTGTAGTGGGTGATTCGAAAATAGTCCGTCGAGCGTTTGGCACACAGCTATAATATGCGTATACGGAGAAGTCTCTTTTTACTTACTCGCACGGTTGTTCTTGCCGTCGCATTGTAAGACTGCGAAAGTAACGAGTTCCCGTGCCATCGCGTGTCGTTCGCAGCCTCGAGATTGGGTGGTTCCTGTAATCGTTCAGCGCGCCTTTTCGAAAATGTCTCGGCGAGCTATGGCGTACCGCAGGATGCTCTTATATCTCGTTGGGCCGCCTACGCAGGGCGCGATAACGATTCCTTTTCCCAGCCCCGGAGAGGCACACTCTCCACCATATTTTCTACTCTGCCGCGAGAACGGCACTAAGCCTTTTTCTGCCCCCTCGCTTATTTTTCTTCGATCCTGTCCCTCCCGTTTTCTGTATGATCGCGAGCTTCTCCTCGGGCTAACGATCTCCCTGGTTACGGGTTACGGCACGGGCATGCCGGTAGTCGATACATAACTTTTGTTCTCGTGGAACGTTCGCGATAGGTTGGAGGCGAATGCGGCGTAGGGCGATCCAGGACGATGATAATTAAGCCATCGTGCCTGTGCGCGCTCCCGCTTCCGCTCCCGCTCCCCACCCCGTAAATATATATATACATACGCGCGTATCCACTGTTGTGTACCTCGTACGAGTAGGTACACACGAACGCACCGACGCGACGCATCTCGTACGTCGTACGAGGAAGCGCGGAGAGAATTATAGAGCGGGTGGACAGAGATGAGAGCCGACGAAGCCGACGAAGCCGACGAGCGCACGAAGGCGGCGAGCGGCTACACGACCTCAGACTCAGACTCTTTTCTCAGCCGCGCGGGCAAAAAAGTGCAGCGAAATAATCTGTTCGGGGCCGAAAGCCTGGATGAGTACATAAACAACACTCTCGAGTGGCAGCGCCGCGGCAGGACGCGCTAATGACTGGGATATTAAATAACGATAATGATGCCGTCGACGGGGCCCGTTTTTGCCCACTATCTCCCTCCCTCCCGCGCTTTCCGAATCCTCTCCCGGAACCGTTCTGTACCGTGTACTCTGTACTCTGTAGTCGCCCACGATGACGCGGCGAGCGTTCTGATGTGACGCAATCGCGCGATTTCGCGAGCCTAATTGACCGAAACGACCGAGAGCCAGAGGCTCGTGCTCCGCGAACACTCCTCGTTTTCTTGCCGCGGCGACTGGCGAGTCGGGACGTGGGACGTGACGATACGACACGATCGTCGATCGTGCGCCGTGGAATTCCGTGCCACGCCATCTCTGGCTTATAATTTGCGCCATTCCGCGGCAGCAGCATGCCAGGATGTGCCGGTGGTGGCCGTAGATCGGTCCGGTAATTAAGTCGTCCTCGGAACGATGATCCGGACGGCGCTCTCGGCCGAGCCCTCTTTGCGCCGATCTTTTCATTCGTCGCGACCGCGCGCCCGGATCAGCTGATATCGCTATTAGAATAAATACGGAGGTTGACTACTTCCGAGCGGTACTTAAGTTTAATGAGCGTTTTATGGGAATGCACATACGACACATACGTCGATCGTCGAGCGGGGGAAAGGAAATTGTCGCTGTAGAAATAATAGCGGCGGTCTTACGAGGCGAATGTTTGCCGAAAACAGCTTTGCTCCTTTTCGTCTCCGACAAATGACATTTCGTCATTTCGACGATGTCGGTATACGGTATTGGCCGCTAGCTGTGGGTGAAGTCTGTCTAACGGACGATGCTTTACGTTTTACGAATGTGTGCTCTCCACTCCCCGCAACCGGGATATTCACTCCTCCTAAAAATTACCCCCGCGATAATGGGCGTCGGCAAACTGTAAAATATCGTTGGCTTAGGAAATTGGCCGTTTCGGCCGAATGGCCCCGGCCAGAAATCGCTTTGATAAAGCTCCCGCACTGCGTCAGAAGCAGAGTCGGCGGCAAAAAAAGAGCGACAGCCTAGTTAATGAAATAAATGTTTGTTCGGTGCGCGCGGCGGGGTACACGCTGATTTTTGAGTCGGCAGCCAACCGGCTATCCGCGAGGATTCGTTTTTTCGGCTGGCAATGCGATCAAACCCACCGGCGAACGGAACGGAATTCCGATAAACGCACGATTACAGTGATGAAAATCACAGGGCAAACGACCGACGCACTCTTTTGCCGTCGGTGCAATGCTCGCCGATGGGAGCCGGTTCGTAAAATCCAATGAGCTGTCATTTTTGTGTCGAACGAGCGCGACCGGCTACGTTTGACGGTTGCACGCGGTAAAAATCGACTAAATGCGTTTAAAGTGCATACGAGCGTACTCACTGCCATTTGTAAACTCTCACTCACCCTCTCTCTCTCTCTTACCCCCCGTCCATTTTTCGTGCTTCTGTCATTTTCTTTCGCTTTATCCGTGCAAACTAATATCATTCGAAATCACCGTGATGTGTCCTCTATCATATTACATACGAAGAGATGAAGACGTTTCAAAGATATGTTCTTTTACGACTCGCTGAGAGATGACGTTATACATATACAATACATTTACGTTTAACACGTTGCGCGTCGGCGTCGGTCGGTCGAAGTGGAATTCGCTATAATTCCGCGTGAGTCTGGCGCGTTCGCTTTGGCGCTTCATTCTGATCGCCCTGTCGGATTTTCGTTGTTCCGTGTGGCGTGCGAGCGATAGTCCATGAAGATCTCGAGGCGTCGCCAGGAGCACTGACAGTCACCTGTCTGGCTTGACTCTTGGTAGCCTTCGCCACCGGGCTCGTGGCGCACGTTGTTGCACAGGTGCAACGTGCGCGCTTGTTTTATACACGGCCTGATGGATCAATTGTCCGGGCTCTGACGACCACGCGCTTGCCAAAGAGCGAGAGGGAGGGAGTGAGACAAAGTGAAAGGAACAGAGGAGTCTCTTCGGCTCGTATAACTTTGTTTATCACGCAAGAGCCCCTAGACTAGACCGGAAGTCGCCATTTGTCACGGACGAAAGCGCGATGGTTACGCCGAATTCGGACGTCCTGCGACGATGTCGGTTACGCACGAACTCGTTGGGACTTTGTTTCGAAGCGTTCGTCTCGTCGCTCTTCACCGCTGGCAATCAATTTGGAAGGTCCATTGTTTCGGGAAAAAGGATGTCGCGTGTGTGCGCAAATGTGCGTGTTGGAAAAATCGTGCGGACGCTTCCGAAATGACGGAATATGCTTTGTGGTAGCTTGAATATACAAGGGGAGATTAGGTTTTATCTTGAATTGAAATGTAAACGCCCGATTTTCGATTAGCTTAATGGTCTCGGTGATAGCGGCACCATTCCGCCGTAAATCGCACGCCGCCGCACGTGCACGTTTACTTTTCGCGTCATCTGAAGAATTGCTCAGAGACAATTTCCCGTTTCATCCGCGCACGTTCACGGTCGTTTAGTCGGCGATATTTATTGTTGCAAAGCTTTAAAAATGCATATCCATGCGCGGCGGCGCGAATGCGGAGGAGGGCAAGAGCGATAACACGGAGAGCGGGAAAGAGAGAGAGAGAGAGAGAGAGAAATTTGTTCCTATTTGTTTGAAAGCGTTATGCGCCTGTCAATGGCTCGGCTACCATACGTATGCTCCCGGAACGAGCGGTCAACACTTTTCTCCGCGTGCATCACGATCTGTTCCATCCGATCGCGTCAATCACTCAAACTCTTCGACGCGCGGGGTTATCGATGCACCGCCACCCTGCCATGCTGCAAAACCACCACCGTCCATTCGTCCGTGCAACCACCGTCAATTCGCGCGCGCGCCTCTCTGACTGACGTCCTCATTATGAATATTGTATTTTATGATTGCGAATGCCGAACGGTCGGCGCGATTATAAACGAAACGAGAAAATCGAAAGAGCGAGTGAGAGGGAATGTAGGAGATGGAAAAAGAGTGGATGCGGAAGGCGAGAGAGGAGGGAATGGATGGCTGGCAGCGGTTATCGAGAGGATCACGTATCGCGTTTGATCGCTTTTGCTCGCGGATCACATTACACCGTCATATTTTTGTAGCGACTCTCCGGGGGAGAGAGAGAGAGAGAGAGAGAGAGAGAGAGAGAGGGCGAGTCAGCGATACCGATCATCGGGGACACGCGCGGCCGATTTGCATAATTTCACTCGGCTCGCTCGTTGCCCAGTCTTTATTTCATTTAATCACGAGAGCGTCTCGGGGCCGTCGCCTCTGAGTTACGGCTTCGAGAACCACCGCCACCACCTTCGACTCGTTTCCATTAACGAACGTATGACGCGCGTAATTTTCATGGGCAGCGACAGCGTGTACGTCGAGGGGAGAAAAATGTCGAGCCATGCGCATCCGCCGTTCTCGTTCGTTAGGTATTCAAATTAATTCGACGCGTAGACGACGAGGCCGATAGCGGCTGGCCGACTTGGGCGATTTGCCTTATCGAACTTGCCCGCTCCTCGGACTCGATACGGATGCCTGGCGGTGGTTATTCATGAAACGGAGAACGATAACTGTGTTTTTTCTTTACTTTTTTCCGTCCTTTCCTTTCCCGCTATCTACCGGACGCCGCCGCTCGCCGCGCTGTTACCATGGCTACAATAATTCCGGCCGGCTACTATAGCAATCCACACGGTCGCCTGGGTGTCTTCTTCTATTTTTCGCAACTCATCCCATCCGTCCCGATGTCCCGAAACATTTTTTATTGTATTCCCGACGCGGCTCCTTTAGGACATTGCCAGGGCGGTCGCGCGACACGCGAGGCTATACGATACGCCACACGGCATACGCGACGCGGCCCTCTCGTCCGCGTCGCCGTCGCTCGTGAATTTCATTCGAGGCACGCCGCGGGGACACGCTTTCGTCGGGGGCTTACAAAAATGTTTCGCGCGCGATCCAATATCGCGTCAGGCAAATTGCACGAACTGAATGGGCTAGTAGGAGGCCGGGAGCGCTGAGAGAGGAAGTCGGGGTTACGGGTTACGGGGTGGACGAAAAGGAGCTGTTGCGGGGCGGGAGGAAGATGCAAAGAAAGCCGGGAGGTAGGTGGAAGGGCATCGTCGTGGATTTCCTTGTAACCCGTATAGCCCATTTCGAGCCGCGTATATGGCGTCATTCCAGCAAGAGCCGGGAACGAGGCGAGCGCCCCCCGTTCCACTGTCCCTTGCCTACCCTTGAGGCGTGCGTGGGAAGGAGAGAGCGGCGATGTGCGTGGAGCGAGAGGAACGGTGGGGCGAGGGCGGGAGTGCCGTGTGCGCTAGGTTACAAGACGAAATAAATACAATATTATGCAAACGGGCGGGGCTGATCGCGCGAGGCAAAGCCTCGGGAATCTCGGGAATCCCGAATAAATTGACACTAAACGTGGAAGGGTCTCCTCTCACGTTCTATTCCGGTGCACCGTCGTCGTCGTCGGCGTCGGCGTCGTAGGTGCGACGAGTCGAGGACGAATCTACGTGTACGTACGAGAGAGAGGCCGCGTATTGAAAGGGCCCGCAACATGCCGTATCCCAATATCACCTAACAGCTATTTCGTTTATACACCCCTTACGTCCTGGGGTTGGGACGGGCTCGACGACGCTGTAGAGTGTAGACGATGGAAATGACTAGGACGAACGATTCGACGCGTGTTGCCCCTCGATCTATGCACAGTGCCGAATGACGTAGGAGCTTGGCTGATTAAATCCCTCGGCTTGTCTCGTTATTAACCGTTGTGTCGAACGTTAAACGAAGGTGGCGCATCTTGTATCTGGTACGAGGTACGGATAGGAACGAAGTAACGCATGCTTGGATTAAGCGGAAAATTACGTCGCGCGCGAAGCATTAAACGAGGCGCGCGTTTTATCTTTGACTGATCAGCAGAGGAGAAGGGGACGCGCGGGTAACATTGTGCGCTTACTTTTTTCACTTCTCGCCGGCTCGCGTCGTGTCGGTTTCGCGGTGACATTGTCGCGCGCGCCTGATATCTGATTGGAATATTCCGACTCCGGGGGCATCCGAAAAACCGGTATCGTACGTTGCACGGAATTATGCCGAGCGAGTTGTTTCGACGGCGAAAAACAACGGCGTCCGCGCTCCAGACGCTCCAGTTACAGAAATAGCCGCTGCAACGACATACGGCAATTCTAATCCTCCTCCTCCTCCTCCTCCTCCGCCTTCTTTTGCCTTCCCTCAGCATATCCTCTCCGAGTTCTCCCCGACACATTCTTACTGCGTCGAAGCTTCGGCTCGACAGTAAACCTTGGAACGAAATGGCCCTCCGTACGAGGCGTATCCTTGTTACCGATACCGGTAACGACGAGGACGGCCATTCTCGTCCTGGCAGGATCGGTTATATATACGATGCACTCCCACGCTTTTCCTCCTCTACGTGCAGTCTAAAATCCACGCCCTCGACTACGTGCGATCGGCGTCGTCATCGTCGTCTTCGTCCTTGTTGTCGTTCGTCGTGACGCTTGTGAAACAGAGAGAGAGAGAGAGAGAAAGAGAGAGAGGAAGATAGAAGAATGGAGAGATACCCCGGCACGAGTGGATCGGTGCCCCGTAGGAGAAGATTATACGCTTTAAATGGATAATTAAATAGCTACGGAACTGACTGAAAGACTGACTGGGGATGATTGCCGGGTAGCGGCGCGAGCATGAGCGTGGAATTGCCGCCCGAGGGCCCGTAACGGAGGAGGAGGTAGTTTCACCATTACGTTCCTCCCCCGTATCTAAACTCGCTGGAAACGTTGTAATTATCCCGATTCTCACAAGTCACGAAGAGCTTTCGGTACCGATTGACGGCGGGTGAAACGGGGTGAGCCTGGCGTGGCATCGGCCCGAGCGTTGCCGGGGGAGGGGGGTGAGGTGAGAAGGGGAGAGAACACGAAACGCGGAGAATAGTTGTCAATGAGCACGATGCGTCGTGTCCGTACCGCCTCTCATTAGCGGAGCCGAACGATCTGATACGTTCTTACTGTCGGCTGTCGAACGTAACTCTCTATGGCGCACGATAATACTGCCGGCTCTCGGCCGCCAGCACACACACGGCCCCGTAACGACGCTCGTTATTGCGCTCTCTCTATCGCGCCCGCGTTTGCATCTTTGAGCGCCCCTCTAATCTCGTCCGTCGTCGATGCCGCCGATTGTTCGCTTTGTCACAAACGGCGAAAGGCCATTAACTTCTAAGCAACTCCCGTTCACGGTTCGCCGCTCCGTCCTGCGCCATTTCCGCGCGGAAGGTTAGGCCGGCACGGTCATCAGTCGTTTCATTAGTGCGGTTCAATCAGTCTCTAGACCGGGCTCTGGGTACTGCGGTGCGATATCCTTGCCGGGCGTCCAGCGGGGCCTAATCAATGAAATTGGGAGACAAAGCCGGGTCAGTAGCCGGGGTCAATGGTCGTCGACGGTGTCCGCGGACGATTAAACCTTCCGAGGAGAACGTCCCGGAGCGTCGTGCTGGCACCTCAGCAGGGCACAATGACGGGGGTGTGTCCCGAATCCGGCGACACGTCTTCCTTACGCACCGAGAATGTGTGCTCGTCGCAGATTCTGATCACACGCGCGTACTCTTGCGTCTATGTCTATATGTATGGGATGCGTAAAAATTAACCGTCGCGCGTCGCGTAGAATTCATAGAAAGAAACGATAAAGTCTTAGCGTGCACAGCGTCACAAACTTTTTTTTCCACGTGTCAACGGTATCTAGTTTTCTACTAAAGAGGCTCTCTTTTGAAGATACCATTGCGGGTAAGAAAAATTGTTTATACCAGATGCACGATTGGTTCCCTAATCTACGTGTGTTAAGATGATTTTCTTTCTTTCTCAACTGCATACATGTGTCGAGCGTGTAGCTATAGTTCTGAAACACCCCCTATAGGGCAAACACCCGCGTATGCGTGGAGCGTGCATGCTGGTCGATGCCTGTGCGTGGACATAGACCCCACGGTAGACAGGGTCGCGTGATAATGACAGGTCTGGGCGTCGCAAGGTGATTGAGGTGCCCGTGTCACAGAGACCCGGTTCGACCACGCCCTGCAGGTCGCCGTACCAATTCGCTCGTCAGCATCGATTTCCGCTACGAAGGACAGAGGAATCGTCCGCTTCAGCCGCTCGATAGACTCGAGACGGTTGGAGAGGCTTGTTTGAGCTCTCAGGAAACTCGAAGGCTCTCTCCCTCTCTCTCTCTCGCTCTTGCTCTTGCTCTTTCTGCACTCTTTTCTCTCTCCTGACGTCGCCTTCGTAAAGCAGGACGAATAAATCCCGCGCGGCGGGGTCGTGTTGACTGCAATTGATCACGTCGAACCTCTAATTCGCGGCCATATCAGAACATCGAGCAATCTGTCCGGTACCTACCGTAATAAGTGCAACGACACAATTGCGTTTTTCCGAAGAAACCGGCGCGGCGCGCGCGCGAAGGCAAACGGCGTGAGTTTTTTCTAACAACCGTTTCTGGGACGACGGCGGTTCCGCGAGCAACTTCACTGCTCCGGTTTGCGCGATCGCACGCTTCGCGACGGAGTATATGATGGCGCTGTCGAGCGAACATTACGGCGATCTTATGAGACGAAATTAAACGTCAATTAGAGACAATTATATATATTGAAAGATGAGGATTGTCAGTTACCGCGTATAAATTGTACCCATGCCGCGTGGTGCCGTTTGGTCGTTCGCTCTCGGTTCCGATAAAAAACGCATCGGCTACTTATTCTCAACATATATCTCATCCGATCCGTGGCAGAGTGAACGGCTGTAAATAAGTTATTTTTTAATCGGCATAAATCGCAACCATTAACATTGCAATCCTTCGGAACGGAGACCGGTCAACCACGTCCGTTTAATTCGCAATGCCCATCGGTTTTCGCCGCGTCACGAACCCACTTCCCGTGAGAAGTGGCCGGCGGACTGCGAGAGCGGCGACGCTTTTTAATCGAATCAAAAATTCATCGCGCACGATGGATGCGGGTCAGAGCGAAGACGTAGACGCGAGTCGCGCCGTACTTTCGATGACGAAGCAGATCCGACGAGATACCCATCTGGCGAATAGAACTCCGCGTTTGCTCGACGCTCGTACTCCTTCGACCACGAGTCTCTCCAGAGTCGTCGTACCGGCGCATACCATCTTTGAGCCCGGTTTATCTCGCATCGGTATACGTGGCATTAGGCGCGTCCGCAGGCATGCCACGGCGCATTCCATTCTGTTCCACCTGTAATTACGCACAAAGGGACAACGATGTGCCCTTTTCGAGGGGCGCTCGTCACGTGGGAAAGTCAACGGTTCGGCTCGAACTTATTCCGGCGAGAAGTGAATGCTGTCGGAGTCCCTTCAACGTGGCGGCAAGCCATTACCGAGCTCGCGAATATTCCTCTTCCTCCCCCCCCCCCCGTTCTCCGACACCGCATAACGGCACATTAGAGAATTTTAACGTCGAAATTGAGTAACCCCGGAGGCGATAACAAAGTTATGCCCGCTCATGGAAATGCCTTATACATAGGTAGCTATATTCCGGCGGTGAAGGGATGGGGAGGGTAGGTGGGAAGAAGGTTGTTGGAGGTAGACGGGGGACAGATGGAATGAAGGTATTAAGGGTGACTGACACGCTGACGTCGTTTATTTGACTCCCTCCTCGTTCCTCCTTCACACTCCCCTCTCCTCGCGTCCGCGCCTCGCTTTGACGATCGACTCTCTCTCTCCTCTTCATTTAAATCGGCCGCGGCAATCGTGGCGAGAGATCCGATCGGAAATTACTGTGTTGGCGAGTTGGCGTGCGCGCGCGCGCGCGCGATCCTCCGGCATGCAGGCAGGCACGTTCGAAACGTCGAACGTTTCCGAAAGCAGACCGCACGTCATTACGTCCCGCCGGCCGGCGCGCGGCGCGGGCGCAGCGACCATTCATCTGGATCCTAACCGTGCAACAACCTGGACAAAATCCTCCGTCGATCGATCGAGGCTTAGCCCCGAAGAGCACAAATGGCGGCTCGAGGATAGGTATAGGACCGTAACTTCTACTTTCGATGTCAGGCCAATCGCGCGCTCCTCTCCACAACCGTTTCTCATCGTTGGCGTTGTCCTCGCTACGAATCCTCTTGAGGGGTTCGAACGGACGAAGGGTGAGGTGTGGAGGATGGGAGAGAAGTGTGATGACGAGGCGCGATCTCTGGTGGCTCCCACGCCCCAACGCCCTGCTCGTTAGTCGGAGTCAGCAGCGGTCGTCATCGACGTGTCATTCGGCACCGAGATAGAGAGAGAGAGAGAGAGTCCGCTTGTCGGGGGTGGGTAAAGAGGGCGGGAGAGGCTTCCAAAACGACGGACACGAAGGACGCGCTGGACGAAGGACACGAAGAGACACACACCGAGGACCTCTCTACTACGTGCGCCGCCCATTCGACATCGTATGATCTGACGCAGCACGCGCGGCGCGCACACGTCGATGCGGCATGGCCGGCAAATTGTCGAGCCAGCCCCTGCACGTACCGAGATTGTCGATCGTGGATAGTGTTGAGGTGACGGCAAGAAAACGAGAACACGAGAAGCGTCGTCGTTGGCGACAGAGCGGGAGGATGCCCGGTCAGATGGAAGTCACGATAACGGCTTCGACAGTTCTGCTCTTGAAGTATATGCTAAATTCGACAAGACGTGGACGCGAAGCGAAGCGAATGCTCACTCTATGCACTATCGATGCACTAAACGTGTTGCGCTAGATCTAGATATAAAGAAGAGCGCGGCATTTAATCTGGCAGCTATTTGTGCTGATTCGAATTTCAGAGTGGGGAAATCGTCTTGAAGAGGTAGGGGGACGCACGCCGCCGGAAGGCCAAGGCCAGCGAGCACGTTGCCGTTTTGTGTTAGCGGGGTGGCGCTTCGTGGATGAGGTTAGCGCGCCGCGAAAAGGGGTCCTCTCGAGGCAATCGGGCTAAACTACGGACTCATTTACACACTTAGCCCAGCTTCCGCTTGGCTCGTTCCCGCCCCGACCGTCGACAGAGCCCAAATGGTTTTCATATTGTCTTTTTACCGCTCACTTTCATTTTATCGCTTGTTTGGCCACCAACCCGAGCCTCTCTCTCTCTATCTCTCCGCTATGAAACCGTCTCCCTCCCGTTCATTGCTCCTCTGCGTCCTGCTTCCTGCCCCGCGATTGCCATTCCACTGCGACCTCTGTCCCCATCTCGATAAAGAGATCAGGATCGTCCCGACAATTTTATTCCGCGAAATAAGCGCGTCTTGGAACTCTACTCTTTCCTATCCCTTTTTCCTCCCTCTCTTTCGTCGAATAAATCAATTTGCATGCGGATGATTAAAAGCGTACACGGCATATGCGGCGGTAGTTCATTATCGTAAGTTCTTGGCAGTTTCTCAGCGGGCCGTGAAAGATAAGTTGTGTGTACGCGGAGAGCAACAGCCGGCCGCACAACGGGCAATAATTTTTCCAAGTCAAACTTCTGCATCGTCATGGGCGAGCCGGTGGTTGTTGGGAGAGGGTGGGTCGTGGGAGGGTTGGAAAAGCATCAGTGATGCGGCGGAACGGGGGTTGCGCTGGAAAGAGGCGGGGGCCGGCAAGGGGGTCGGTCCGGAACGGACCGCCGCGCCGCGAGCACTTAAGACTATTGTTTTCAGTGTAATTGGATAGCTCCTGCTTTCTCTCTTACTCTCCCCTCGCCTCTCTTTCGCTTTCCACGCCGCACACGGACGCTTCCGTTCACATACACATACAGGGACACCTTTCTCTCCATCCCTTCGTATCTTCCGTCTCCTCCCTCCCGAGGGGTGGAAAGCGTCCAACTGGAGCCCCTCTATCGTGCTTCGACAATTATCTTGATTGTTTTATGTATACTCCGTGGGGCACCCGGAGGCGCAGCGGAACGCGATGAGAAATATTTCGCCGAAAAGTGTCTACGACGTTTCCTAAGTATCCGGACGGCTCGTAAAGTCGACCGCAACGCATCCTTCGATCTTTTCCGCGGTATGTGGTGTGCGCCGTGTGCTGGCACGGAACGGTAAAGGGCAGAGAGAGAAAGAGACAGACAGAAAACGCGCGGCGATAGAAAGAGAGCGGGTGAGCCGATAGAAACTCTATGCCCAGACAATGCGCTCGGCCGATTTAATTAGGATAAGAATCGCTCGTCGGATCGCGTATACACCGGCTCGCACAATGGCTTTTCGGCGGTATAGTGTGCCACGCTCTCCCCCCGCTGTACGTGTGTACCATGGCTCGCCTCCAAGAAACATGATATACCGGATGGGGGTGTGGGGTGAGCGCGAGAGAAGGGCGGAACGGGAGACGCAGGGTATGGATGGTGGTCGGGCGAGAGAGGGTCCCGCGGGCTACGGTGGTTTCCAAAAATACCGCAGGCTTCGGCAAAAAGTAACGATCGACGACGAGTAGGGACGGGTCGAGGGGTGGAGGACGTAATACCGCGAGCGCCACGTGCTAATTATGTAAAAATATGATGCGGTTCTCCCGCTTGCGGTGCAGACGCGGCCCTTTATGCGCCAGCCGGATCCGTCCTATAACGCCCGATACAGTTGGCTCGGTACCGTTTCACTTGGTCGCTGCGGTATCGAACAACGTCGGCCATCGTTAACGTCCACGACCTCTTTCCCATCACTCTCGATTACTTTCGTTAATTATTATCCCTACATTATGGGAGATTTGTCAGTGGACAAGAGCGCTGTTCTCGTGGAATACTCAGAGAGTTGTTGAAAGTTGCTGCAACCGCGAAACGCACGAGCGTAGCACGGGTAGCGCGACAGATGTGCTCGCACGTGACTGGCGATCGCCGGTGGCGCAAAAAAGAAGAAGAAGAAAGGGTGATTGAAAGGAGGGCACGCCGATGAAAGAGGCAGGCAGGAGCGATGACTCGACTCTAATTTCATAATTGTGATTAATGCGGGATTAGAATTAAGACGCACGACGCGCGCTCGCACGCCCGCCGGAGATTAATGCTTCGCCGGGCGGTAATGCAATTAAGCCGATTATCCGCGGCGCTAGTTTTGCATATCGCTTTAAGCAATGTACAAATAAGCGAATAACTTGCGGGCGGGGAATTTTTCCGAATGGCCGGTCGGTCGGAGCGCATATTTTTCAGCCACGTCGCTGGAAGAGATTTTGCTCGGATGGCGGATGCATTTTATTTACGCCGAACTCGCGGCGAACTAGCGGGGATAATCGCGTTAAAGGGAAATTTAGTCGGGGCGTCGCGTCGGTTGCAGGCACCGCACCGCTGCGAAACATTCTTTACGCCGTCGCGCGTCGGATTAAACGTTGTTCCGCAATCGAGCCCGACTTTCCTGTTTCGGGTCTGCCCGAACGGCGAACGGCATCATTAATCCTTCGTCGCTCCGAAATCGGCCACGCCGCGGCGTGGCTACTTGGAGAAAATGACGGAGTGCGAACGAGCGGGCTCGCGAAATATTTACGAGCGCCGCCGGTAGCGGACGGAAGGGTTAACGTCCAGCTGACCGTAAAGTGACAAAACAAAGGGACGAGCGTCGCGAGTGGGCCGTACTTTTCGTCGCGTTCTCGCGGCCGCGTTGACACGCGCGTAATGTCGCGCGCCCGCCGTACGTCTTCTCGCATCTTGGCAGAGACCGCGGAAAGATCGGCTCCCGAAGGATCGCGACGTGGCACGGGGAGTGCGGAAATTAATGCGCGCCGTAACTTCCCTGGAAGAGCAGCTAGGTTTATACGCGAATTTATGGATCCGCGCCTTCGGCCCGATGCAAAATCCACGGGAAGGGACAACTGTACTAGCAAATGTTACCCGTTAATTTGCCAAGTCCGGGAATTACACGGAACGACTAAGCGGTGTATAATAGTGTCTCATGCTTTTCCTTGCGATCGCAGCTGTCGCGTACAATTGTTCATAATGTATTGTCGATAATACGGGACTGACGGGCGTAGCGCGAACCGATTGATTGGGTGCTGTTTCAGCGCTCGGTTTAATTTGTTGCAGTCTACTCGGAAATGATTTCTTGTCCGTACCAATCTACGTCCAACCGACCCAACTATCGAACGCGCTTCCCGACTGGAGAACCCGCGCTGGGAAGTCTCCGAGCAGCGAGCGCATGAGCGAGAGAGAGAGAGAGAAAGAGAGAGTGAGTGAATGAGAGAGAAGCGAACGCTCTTCCGTGACCGTTTCGAATAACTTACACGGTAGTATCTCGCGATGTATCGTGCATACGTAAATTACACCCGGTGGCAGACAAATTAATTTATCGACTCCTCCGGTCGCTCGTCGTCGCGACTTCTTTCACCTCACAGCGAGCTTTCCGAATTATCATATTATCACTCCCCGGCTGTCTCAGCAGGTACGAATTACTCCGAGTGGAATTCTCCGAATATCTTTTTCCCTGCTCGTACGCGCTCTCTCTCTCTCTCTCTCTCTCTCTCTTTAACAGTGTCGAGACGGCTGTGGATTCTTGATCGCGAAAGGGAATACGAGTCGTTCGGCTGGACGGATCGTTCGTCGACGCCAACGACGTCGAGAGCATCTGCGCCGATGCGACGGCGCGATAAAACTCACTCGTCCAGCGAAGGCGCGCGCGAGCGCGCGGGTGCATAGGAGGCACTTTTTACCCGCGCGCACACTGCCACCCCCTCCTCCATCCGCGCGGCCGGCGCCTCGCGTCTTTTTATTTTATTGTCGTTGTTACCCGGCAATAAATAATATTTCGCAGGTGCCTCTGGCTGACCCGTAATGCGCCGAGCGTCGCGCACGTAGGAGTTCCGCTACGTGTACAAACGCGTATGTACTCGCGACGCTCGGCCCGCACTCGTGTATCTAACAGTATATCACCCATTAAATTGTGTAAAAGTACCGGGCGCACATTCTGTGAGGCGTCACGCGAAATACGGAATATTTATTATTACGAGGCAAGGCGAGAGAGAGAGAGAGAGAGAGAGAGAGAGTGCGCGCGCGTTTCGTCGTCCTGCTAAACCGTCGCCGACGTGAAAGAGCCGTCGAAAGACCGATTACACCCCCTACCCTCGTCACCTCGCTTTCTACGCGCTCCGTGCGATTCTTATCGAGGAATCGCTCGTGCGATTTACGATCGCTCCGCGAGTGCACGTAATATTACAGACTTGCACGACCCTCGTTTCAGCGCGTTAATTATAGAGCTGAACGATGACGATCACTTCCTTCTGACAATTTTCATTAGGCTTACTGAAGTGTTATCGGTGGACTTCCGCGAACGATGTTTGATTACGGAAGTACGACGATTGATCGAATATGTTGCACTTTTCTGTTCCAGCATCCCTACCCGTCGGAAGACCAGAAAAAACAGTTGGCACAGGACACGGGTTTGACGATTCTCCAAGTTAACAACTGGTGAGTACCGCTCTTTGGGAGTGTATATATATCAATTACATTTACATGAACACATATACATACATGTACGGGGTGTATGTGTATACCCTACCGATGAAATGGTTCGCGCGCCGAAGAAGGCGCGTGGAGCAATCTCGTGGATTTTCGCTTATCGCCGATCGAGACATCGATCAAGATCGTCTTTCAGGATAAGGTCAGCGTAAACCACGCGAAAAAGTCATTCGTACTCGCCGATGCGCGTTTGGCACTCTCTGTCGCGGTCAGTCTTAAAGCGGCGTCGAACATTCCGCGCGATAAGGCTTCCTTCTTGAACGTCTTCAGGATCTTGTAGAGTAGTGTATAGCAATGTTGAGTATTCGTGACGATTTCTTTATTTCGCTGATACTATCAGCGGGATCAAATATACGGTATGCGAACGTCGCGCTATACCAAATTTCATACTTTTCAAACTCGGTTTGTGGTTCCCTGCGAACATATCGCCCATTTCCAGTCACATAAAACCTCCCTTATCTCTCTCAATAATAACATCAACTGTTATTAAGCGTCAGCTGGCCGCGCTGTTGATGGCTCAAGAAAGCATAACGTTTACCATTGGCAATCTTTCGTCAACTGCAGTAAAAGTCCACCAGACGACAAGAGTCGGCCCAACACCCAATTATCGTCGTTACGTTAACTCGCTTAACTCGCATGATCAGCAGCGGTCACTCAAAACGACGAAAGGTTGTTTATCGTCGATCTGAACTTCTCTCCGACATCGTCGACGCGGCTTGCCAACGGATCAGGGAAGTGCCCTGCAGAGTGTCCTTCCCTCGACAGTCACGGGTCTGTGCTGACGTACGGTATGCGAACGTTGTCATACACGATATTCCAGGGCGTCGCGAAAATTGCGGCCGTACGTGAAACGAAACTGAAGGCTGATTATTTCAGCGCGCCAATCACGCGAGCCGCGCGCGGAAGGAACGTGCGATACCGACGCGCGACGGCGAGCACGCAGGTGTGCGTGAAGAAAATGCTCGGCGACGTTTCAAAATTCGCGCCCGTAAATCTCGGCGACGTTAACGGGAAACGTCGGCACGGTTTTTCGATCGCTCGAACGTCGCAAGCTGCGATATGGACTGTGCTTTATCTCGCACGTCCTTTTCCGAGTACATACTACGGAGCACGCGGTGGATGAAAAGACACGGAACTGTTGGCGGATTATCGGGAGAGACTGACTTGGCGGCAGTAAAGATTTTACGATCGCCGCGAGCGCGTTGCGGCTTCGCCAGTTTTTCGGCCGCGAAAAGGCTTCGTTGTCGAAGCTAATGTCACTCCCGATAGAATGCACCGACGTTAAAATGTGTCTCTCTCCATCGTGCGCTCCTTCATTCCGTCGTCGTCACTCGCGCGCTGGCGCATTTAAATTTTCGCCGACCACACGTGCGGTCACCTACGTCGATGCGAGGAACGTCGTGTCGGTGGAAGAGAGCACGAGCGTGGTGCAATAACTTTGGCGCGAGCAAGACGTAAAATGGTAACGGTGCCCAAGCAGCGACGAGCACATTGGCAGTGCGCGTAACGAAACGTTTAAAATAATATCACCGCGCCGATCTGGTACTCTCTCTGTCTCTCCCTCTCTCCCTCTCTCGCTCTTCGTCCTCCTCGTTCGCAACGACGACGTCGCTGTCTCAGGTAGGCGAGGGAGCTTGTAAAACGTTTATACCGCGAGCGCTTTATGCACCTTTAATCTCGGCGCCAAGTGCCGTACTGGATTATACTAGCCGCTATTATGTAGCGACTTTACGATTTTCGTATCTGGGCCGTCGGCGACGGTGCCTCACGCGTCTTCGTCTCTCTTTCTCTCATCACCTTCCCCCATTTTCTCGCGCTACTCGTGTCATGCATACTTACTCCCCTCCCCTCCTCTCCTCCGGACGTATTTTCTGCCCGACGCCGCCTCTCAGTTCCAAGTTATCACGTACGAACGTTTCCCAATGCAAGACTCTGTCGCTCGTCTCGCGATCGTTAACAACTCGCCTGCCCGGTAGGTAGATCGCAGCGTCGCAGGTGCAGCAGATAAGTGCGCGTACGTATTTACGGGCCCGCGAGAGGAGCTCGTGATTAGCGTAGGCAGGCCATGGGACGTGTTTGAAAACGCGATAGCGCAAACAAAATAATACCCTCAGACTATCACGGCCGCGTAAAGATTATCATCGCGCACGGTTGGACGATTTTACGACCGCCCTCGCAACTTTCGTCCGCTCTGCGCTGGCGACGGTGACAGGGAGGCCAGAGAGCGGTAGCTGTTGATACGTAATTAAAGACCCTCGAAAGTTCGCTCTTATTCATGGGACATCATCGGCGTGGAATACGCGCGCGGATAACCACGTTCTAAGCCCCGTCTCCTCGGCATTAACTATAAAGGGTTAGGAGGCGGCGACCCTCGAATAGACTTAGTCCCACCGAATCCCTCGTTTCTTCGATTTCATCGACGGCCCTTCGTCGTCGTCCTCGTTCGCGCTGCTTCCCTCTCGTGCCGCGGGAAACGGATCCGTCCGTCTCACTCCCGCGCCATCCTGATAGATGTCTCCGCGTAGCACCTGCGCCAGCATCCGAATTATACCCTACCCTCTTCTCGTGTCGCGGATAAAATCGTGTCGTGCCGAGGCTAATCTCTTTGGCTAACTTTAGCGGGACCGAAGATCGAAATAATCCAGGTTACAAGACTGCGAAGGGTCGACGGGGAAGGGGGGGTGATGATTCACTCGATCTCCAGCGTCCAATACGTCTTTCCCCATCGGCTGCCTCATTGTCAGGCGCGCGTTGCTTTCTGAACGCTGCATAATCCGCACGCTCGCCAGCCGCGACAGCATTCTCCTTCTATCTTCGTTCGCATCGCGACGCCACGGAGACGCGGGTGGTTTGGCACGCGCGTATAAATAAAATCGTCGCGACGACTGGTAACGCGACAGAACTCGCGCCTCGGCTTATAATAAGAGAGCGACGGTACCGGAAGGCGGATCTGCCGGGAGATACGGGATCGGGAGAGACGTCGTGGCAAAACGAGGAAACGGCAAGGCGCGCGGTAATTGAGCACAAATCAAGTTTAAGAAGGAACGGTGCCGACGTGCGCGCCACTCGGCATTCGGCGTTCGGCCCGCGAGATTTTTGACGGTGCCGTTTACGTCCGCCGAACGTTCCGCCGTCCGACGTCGGCCATCGTAATTACGCGTCTCCGAAACGTTCTTAATTGCATCACTGCGTCGCGGAGCGAGCCCGCACAGGGATGACAGGGGTCTGCGTCGATTTGCAATTTTTGCCGGTTGTTTACGCGGATACTTGGCGTCGCGCATCATCCATCGATTATTCATCATCTTCATATTCGCACAGTACTTATTTCCCGACCGCGCCACGGTCGTCGCGGGGCACGTACTTTATTGCGACACGCTTTGGAGTATTTTTTTCTTTCTCAGCAAATTGCCGTCGTGAAAGAAGCGGTCCGTCCTTCCTCGATCTGAAATATTTGGCAAGCGCGGTCTCGTGTTTACGCGAGCACCCCGTGTCGCGAATATTTTCCCCGGCTTAGCGCCTTGTCGCTGCTCTAGAGCGCGTAATTCCGTCGTCGAAGGAACGGGGACGGGCCCGGCAGCCGGGCTTATTTAGCGCGAGTAATTTAGCGTCGCTTAGGTAGGTGGGTGCCCTCCATTCGCCGTCCCAAGCCCTTGGCCAGTATTTTTGCCGGCTTTTTCCGTCGTGGAAAAGGGAAAACCGCAGGGGTAGTCCCGCTGGCGACGGGACGAAGGTCCTTCGTTTCCTGATCCACGTGATCTACGAGGGTTGCGTGCGGAGGTGGGCGAGGTATAAGGGCGCACGTAGGCGGATCCAGGGCCTGCAAGGTGCGCATGCACTTACGAGCTACTTCCCTCCCTTTTGCTCTTTACCCTTTTCTTCTGTCCTCTCTCCTACACCCTCTATCCTTCCGTACGCTGTTTCTCTCTCTCTCTCGCTTCCTCTTTTCCCTCTTGCCGGTGCATGCAAGCCACGGCAATTTCTTCGTGGCGCGATAAGTTTCGTGATATATTTCCACCGGGGGAAACTCATGTTTCCGTAATGCAATTAGACCGTGGCCAACGTTGCACAGTGCGCGCGCGTTCTGCCGCTGTGCCATGCCACCCGCTCGCTCCTTCTCGTCTCATCGGGGAGAATTCCTCCTGGGCGCGAACGGGCGTCGACGACGACAAGACGGCTGGCTTAGAAATAGCCGTTCTAATTAGCACGCTCTAGACAAATGAAATAATTCGGGAATAAAATAGCCGCGCCCGCGCCCGCGCAAGCAGCGAGCAGACCGGCCGCCACGTCGCGTTCGCTGGAAGACTTTCGACTCTGTCGCACACTCGTCCTCTTTCGCTCTTCTGTTTCCCGCTGTCTGCCTCTTCTTTCTCTCCTTCGTCGCATCGCTCTCTCTCTCTTTCTCTCTTTCTCGACCGACGCTCTGCCTTCGCCCACAATTTTCCGTCACATATATCAGCCCGGACAGTAGTTAGAACCGTTGCCAGCTTGTTACCGTGTGCGACCCTCCTTGGGTGCGCGCTTGCGTGTGCGTACAAGCCCCGTGACTAAGTTACGCCAGAGAATCGTACGCGCGGGATGCGCTGGCTCGCGAACTCGTTCAAGCGCGCGGCGCTTAGCATGTGCGAGCCGACGAATACAGTTGTAGAATATCGTGTAGAGAAAGAAATACTTAGTAGTGCGTTGCGTGGGCGCGACTTTTCCGAAATACATCGTTTCCACGCTGCCGGAAAAGCGTCACCTCAGGGATTATTCTCCTTGTTCACGCGCCGTCGCGCCTATCCGTCACTGCGCTAAACGCTGCACCTCGCCGATACGCGTCTGCCTTTCTACGTGTGCACGTGCACGTGTGCGCCGTATGGGCGCGCGTGAATATTCCTGTATTAAGAGAGACAGAGGTCCGCGCGAGCCCCGCCGCCAACGAGTGGCGCAAATGTGTACTAATATTCTTGCTAATTTAACCACTCTCTCCCCACTCCCGCGTATCTCGCTAATAAAGCAGAGGTTATTTATCGGCTCGCCCACCCTCTCCTGCCCGTCGTCCGCCGCCGCATCCCCTCCCGCCCAACGGCTTGACGTGCGACCGCGGTAGCTGGCACTTAGACCGTTTATTTCAACGCCGCTTCCACGCGGAGTAGCGACGTCGAGCGCGGACCTCGCCGTTTTTCTGCCGCACCCGCGCCCGCCACCGGTTATGCTAGCTGTCACGCGGCACCCGGAGCCGCTCGGCCGATTTGCTCTATTTAAGGGTGCGATGGAAATAATTTGATCTTCCTTAGGCCGTTCATTTCGACGACGCCACCCCGACCCCGACTCCCCGTCGCGACGTCACCCCGACTGGCTACATCGTGTTTCCCTTCGCGCCGCCGTCGCGCCGCCGCGCCGTTTACAAGCAGGAATGTAAACTGACCGTCGCGTCGTTTCCCCGCTCCTACTTCTTCGCGCTAACCGATAATAATCCGACTCCGTACTTTTCTCTACCGTCATTCTGTCACGCCACGTCCTGCGTCGCTTGTTTGGAGGAAATGTCAGCAAGGGCCGGCTACCACTTTACGCGGAAGGAATTAGGGATTTATTCTATTTAGACTCGACCGAAAGCGTGAAAGCGTTGTTACTATGTCGCGACGAAGCTGAGTCGTGAATTTGATTGATCAACCTCTCTTCCCTCCATCGGCGTCGTGCCCGTGCGTAAGGTGAGACGGGAATAATTTAATCACCCCGGACCGTTCATCTCGCGGCAGGCTCGCGCGCAGGAGTCACTGCCTTAAACGTGGACATGTCTCAAGCGGCGCGATGTATATCGTCGTCGCGGCGATTTACTCTATTTAGATCGGGCCGAAATAATTTTATCACTTACAGCTGCAACGTCGCATGGCCATCGCTGCCACCGCGACGCGCTGTCCTAAGAGGGTTTCGATGTTTTAACGGAGACGAAGAGCGATTTCGCTTAAGCCGCCCGAGACGGCGCTTAATCACCGCCCGAAATTTACCGTCTCTTCCCTTATGCCCGTGAAGAAAGAGGCTTGGCACTCGCCGGCGTACCTATATTCCGGCGCGTAAAACACGCGTCGCGACGCTGCGCTGCCAGAAAGGCCCGGAATCCGAGTCTCTCCGAAAGTCCCGATAAAGAGGCAGCGATCGGTTCGCTTGATTTCTTACCGGCCGCGGCCGCATGAATAATCAATTTGCGGGAGCGGAGCCGTTATCGGGCACGGTGACGAGAGGATTCTCCTTCCCCCTCTCTTGCCTTCCCATCTCCCATCGTCGCCCCATTCCGCTGGCGAGCAGGTATAGCCGTGTAATTTTATGCGTGCACGCGTTCCACTAGTTTCTTTGTTTCCGTTTCGCGTGGTCGTTACTCGGCCGCTTCCCGTACGTCGTATCTAACCGTCGCCGCGTCGCATCGCTCGCCTGCACGGAGCTCGGAACGCACCGATATCGTTTCGTAACTCGCCGATTATCGTTTTTCTCCGACCTCTGCTGACAAAGAACACATCAGAATGCAGTAAGATCGGCGACTTTTATAAGGTTCCCGGCTCATGCGAATTTCACCCTGGCCAGCCACTTCAGCGCGGTTCGTTCTCTCGTTAAAAGTGCTCATCCACTCGTATCGCGCACCATCAACGCTCCTGCTTTGCATATGCACACGAGCTAACGGTGTAACGTTTCGTGGCCCCCGTCCCCCTCCCCCTCCCCCCTTTCGCCGTGGCGAACCTGCGAGATCGTTAACATCATAACTGTACGTCGCGGTGTAATTTAGACCGCTGTAAAACCACGAGCAGTCCACGGGGCCCCCTATGTCCGAGGACGTATGTTTGTGTTGCGCGTGCGCGCGTGTGCGCGTATGCGCGTTCGCCTGTAACCGACTTGCTAACGAGACATTTCGTTTTACAAAATCGTCCGAGGCCCGGGAGCCACGCGAATGGGGCCGTAAATCCCTGCGACCGGATGTTAATATCCCTCCTTCCCTTTCCCACCGTCGCCGTCTCCGTCGCCGTCGTCGTTGCCTTTTGACACGGCCGGCACGGCCGATGGTCCACCTATCTTTCTGCCAGCCCGCACGTTCTAGCTTATTGTTAACTGGTACGTCCGTGTGCCGTTGAACAACGAAGAGGAGAATCATTTGCATCCGGGCAGGAGCGAATTCGCCGCAGATTGGAACGTTCGATTCGCCGCAAGTAAGAGAGTAGGCGACTTACCGCAAATGAGGTCGTCGAGGAAGCGGAGTGGGATCGTTACGGGGAGGAACGGTCGATTCGAGATTTCGTCGTTTCGCGCGGCAACGACGATTCTAATGCGAGTTAACCAACGAACGAAACTTGCCCTCGATCTCGATTACACCCATTCCCTCCCTCAACCTCCGCACGTCGATAAAGCTCGACATCAAACTTCGCCCAACACACCCGACCCTCCCTCGTTTTCGCTCGATACATAACGGACAGATATGCGCATACCAATCCGTTTTCGTCTATCCGAAGCCCATAGAACGATTCGACGCTTTCTTTATCTAAATGCCTTATCGGCGAAATAATATTTGCATAACGGGGATCGCATACTCGAGGCACGGAATCACATGTCGGATATGCTGGAAGACGATAAGACGTAATGAAGAAAAATGGACGAGCAGCGATCGAGACATCGGTGTTTGTACCTATCGATAGTCTAGTTTTAACGTTGTCGTATTCTGTCATCGTTGCGAGAGTCTTTTTACGCACTTTACATCTGGTTATTCTCGAAATTGACCACGTGCACACCAAACCGTTGCCGGCTTTGTTCCCGGTCGCTCTTCTTACTTTCACTCTAACCTTTTGTCCAACTTCTCTACATACTTTCGCCATCTGTATATCTACACTCTTCACTCTCAACCCTTCTTGCCCTTTTTCTTTTCCGCTTTTCCCACTTAACCTTTCGCCTATACATTAAGGAACGCATGCATTTCAGGATATAGATATACTTTTTCGTTTCGCCAGAGAGAGATACACTCTCGCTTCGCAACACCAGTTTTACAATACATCTCACAGATTGTCACTCGCAAATTGTCACAGATCTCCAGTTATACTCATAGTAACACACCAGTTTGTTTATATACTATTTTTACAATAAATATTATTGTTAAAAATATAAGAAGTTATCAGACGTAACTAGTTAGAAACGAAACCTAATTCGTGAATAACGCGTCCACGGAACGTACTGGCGATCCCAGCCGTCACCTTACGACGCTTCAACAAACAATCGGCGAAGACAAGTGGTAAAGACAAAGAAAAGTATCTGCGGCTGATGAATCCTCGACGATAGACGCCGCTATCATTCTGAATTTTTCTATCAGCCGCGCTCTCCTAGAACTCGGCTCGCGTATCAAGTTCCAAGAGTGTGCAAACTCGTTTGTACCTTACGTTGGGAGCAGGTGACGGGGGCCAGGGTTGTAAGTCAGCCGGGTGTGCGGTGTCACCGGTGCCGGTCGTATCGCGTCACTCCATCACCTCGCGGCACTTTCCTTTACGGCGACGGACGCGCCTTATACGGGGCTCCAGGATTTTCGACTCGATCGAGCGTGAGCCCGAGGTTTCGGTTTCCTGTCAGAATTTCAGAGCCACCGATACGTCGCCGTCGCGTCGATCTTGTTTAAGTAGGCACATCCCCGTGCAGTGCCTGTAAGACGGCAGTCGGTCCTATCCAGCCACGCTCAAAATCCATTACGATCCATTATACACTATCCCCTCCCCTGATAACCTCGAATCTTGGTGTCTTTGTTAGGCGAGGCTCGTATAAGTGGCACTCACAATCGGTATTCACTGCGATACGTGTGAGCGTGAATAGCGCAATTGGTGCGAAGCCGAACGCAATTTCCTTTCGAATCTTGCTGAAAGAGTCTTGCACGAGAAAGTCAGATCTCCCGTGATTTAACATTAGGAGAAACGACGCGACGGGCTAGTTGCTCTTATTGGCAAACTCCGACGAACAATCTCATTTGGCTTTCCTCCTCAACCTCTTCTCGGCTTCCCCTTTCTCGCGCGCCCACCCCGCGACCCCCTTTCTGCCGTCAATTCCACCGGCCGCGCCCGCGCCCGCACCCGCCCCCGGCCGGAAAGTCCCCTCAATGCTGCGGTACGACCACCGTCGCGTCCCGAAGCGAGCGGGAAACCCTCTGGGGGCCGTGGAACGGGCAAGAGTCGGATATCTAATTAGCGGGGGCTGATCGGTAATTACTACAATTAATCAATCCGTTTTCCATTTGTGCACGCCGTGCGCGTCGGGGTGGGTGGTAAGTTGGAAAGGAACGTGGCAAGGAGTTGCTCCTAATGGTCGACGGATACGGAAAGAGATGGGTTCGCGCAAAGAAAGGGATACGTCAAGCGAAAGGATGGGATAAACGTTTTACAATCGTTTGGTCGGATCATAATCTCGGGATCGGTATTGTTGAGCACGGTGTCGCGCTCGACGCTTACAGCGAAATCCATTATTAAGAAGTAATGATTCAAGTAATGCGAATGTTTGTTACATCGCACCTACGCAGCGATACATAAAGAAATGGGACAGACAGACGTTCGGAATGAGGTAGGAAGGGAAGATCGGTAGCGTTAGGAGATTGACCGGGTCAATATGCATACGTTCCGACCCACTCGAGAGACTTTTATTGCATTAAGCTTCGCGCGTGCATCTGTCCTCTCCGTGTTCTCTTCCCCTCTCCCCGCGTCGCCCTTCTCCCAAGTCCCACGGCAGCACGGCTCGCTCCGCGCTCGTTTAAAGGCGACATTATCACGGGCGTAGGCAGGAAGGACACGTTCGACAGGCTGGCATGCGTCGAACGTGAGCGAGGAAAGAATCGGCCGATAGACAACGGATTTTTCAAAGTTCCACGTGGGCGCGCGAACGAGGCCTGTCCCGAACGATAGCGGCCTTCCTTGATACGTTGCTTAAGTTAACGACCCTCGTAATCTCTACCCTCGCATTCGAGTTTCGTCGAATTTCTCATATAGCTCGGCGGTAATCGGCGCGAAATCTGCAATATTAGCACGCGGTTAAATTGGAAGACGATATAACGGCGCGGCGGCCTATCGGAAATCGACGCGCGACGCCCATCATCGGGCGAATCGCGTTAGCGAAGCTCTACCCTCGCATTCGTATCGGTTTCTTAGTCATCGATGCGCGAGCTCGTAAAACATCGAATTACTTCCGGATAATCGGATGATCTTGCGCGGCAGGCGAGACTCGTGTAGGCCGCGCGCCGCTACGGGCGACACAGATCGGGTTAGAAACAGTAGGCTAATGCCGGTGCGAGGAACAGGAGCAGTGCGCGCGCGTTGGGAGGGCGTAGGGGTGACGAGGCATATGGAGGCGAAATCTCTTGATGCCATTAGCCCCGACTTTGTAAATAGTTTTCGCCGGAGGAATAACACAGCGGCGCCTACGTTACACGAAAGGGTCGCAACCCTAACCACCTCCCCCCCTTCTCTACCCCATGCAGACCACTATTCTCCGTGAGCGTCGATGTTGCAAAGAACGCCCTTCATACGGAAGGAGTCGATTGTGATCGATCACCGGGGATTGCCTCTCTTTCCCCCCTTCATCCCGGCCCTTTCCTCGTGAAAGGGTTGCGCGTTGTTGGCCGTGTTCCGTCGGCGTCGCTGGGGCGGGACCCCGTTATTTGTTTTGCGCGAGAAGATTATCGCGTTATTACGCCGGTCGAGTCAAGGGTCTTTTGGCTCGATCAGGCCCTGGCTCCAGCCTCCCTCTCGGAGACACGCAAACACTTGCCAGTTGGCTCCTCGAATTACATTCCCCGATTGCTAGTCGAACGAACCGTTTATGATCCTAATGCCAACGCGCGGCGACGCGCACGATGACGCACGAGGAAGGACGCGCCTCTGACATGTGTATTTCGTCGATATTGAGGCGATACAGCGAACATGCGGAAAAGCGAGGAATGGGAGGTTGGAGAAGGAGGCAAAGGTTCGGGGTGGTGGGATAGGGGTGGAGGAGATGGCCTGGCCGCCTCGAAGGCTCGCATAAGAGCCGTTGAACAGGGACAATGCTTTCATCATTGCCGCTCTTCCTTTCATTCCCCCGCACCGGAGGTGGACCGCTCTCCTCCCTTCTTTTTATGCCTTTTTGCCCGCAAAGGATCCATTGTCGTCGGGTTGTAGGTTGTAGGTGGGTACCGTCAGCCGGTAGGTATCAGTGTCTCTGCTCGGCAAGGGTTGGGGGATGGATGGGTTTTGTAAAAGTTCCTCCTCCGGCTCTCCCCTTCGCCGTCCAGCACCTCTCCGCTTCTCGTTCCTCTTTCCTCGCTCCCCGTCCGCGTCGCGATTATGTGCGCTTCAGGTAGAGAAATGCAGCGCGCCGGCCGCGGCCGTGGCGAAACGCACGCTGCGCAGGTGTTGCGGGATATTAGATCGTAGGAAATTGACGCGAAGGCGACATTTCTACCGCTTCACTCTCAATAATTAGCATGAATTACGCGAACGTAAGAGCGTTACTCACTCGCGTGCTTATCGCTCGGCAGCCGGTTGATGCTGTAACGTAAGATATCGAGCGTCTGTCGGACGTCGGAGTAGAGCGTCCGCCATTCTCATCCCACGTTACGCCGAATGAAGACATCTTCCGAGGTATTACCTCGCGATTGTAGGATGATTGCCGTCCGGGATCCCCGCGGGAGGCCGCCAGATGTTTCGCGGCGACCCAATCAGACGACCCCCGAAGCGGTGCGCGCGACAATCAACCATCAAACAATCTGCCACCCTCCCGGAGTGGTTTGGTTGCTTGGATGGCTGGCGAAGCAAAACACACGCAACCCTTGGGCCCCTTCAGTCTTTTCGTCAACCAGTACGAAGTGAGCATATGCCTCCGTGGGTGGTTTGATTATTTTGCGCGCGACACGGCCGCACACAAACAAGTAGATACGCGGCGCGGGCGGAGAGCGGAGAGGCCTGCGACGCGATCCTCACTTTCACGCCCGATCCCTCCTATCTTCCGTCCTCACGAGACACACGGCTCTTTGTCTCCGCGGAAACGTATTTTCGTCGGGCGGAGAATGAAAATTCGAGAAGGGATAAAAATGGATTTTCCGACCGGACTTCTTCTTCTTAATCATTCCCACTTCCGGATCTTTATCACGTCGATTCCGCTCCCGGGTCGAGAGAGACCTCCAGCTCCGTCTGAAGCATCCGCCGCACGTAACTCGTCCTTTTATCGGCCGAGAGCATGGGGGGTGACTTTTAATTTTGCCCCGAAGAAGGTGATTCTAATTTCCAGGCGAGTTGGCGCCTATATATTGGCCAAGTTTCACGCTCGGACTTCATATTGGCCGGGATCGCGTGGGAGAGAAAGAGGCGGAGTGAGTGCGCGCACGGGAGAGCGGAGCTGCTGACTTAACGGTTGTCTGGCTAGTTTAGCGTCGTCCCCGTGTTATTAAAGACTCCACCTCGGAGTATTATTACTGGGTAGGTTATTACGACGTAGTCTGAGAACTTGGCCGACTCGAGTTAACATTTCTACCGATGATAGAGGTCAATTCCCGACTGCCGTGCGGGAATTCAAAGTGACAACGTGAACATGGACCGTTTAATGATACGGCTACCCTCGCCTACGATGTTTATACTTCTGGAGTACAGTCATCAAAGAACTACAATTGCGATTTCTCCATGAGACGGTGTTAAATGAATAAATTGTTATCTTCTAAACCGTGTAGTAGGAAATTTTGAAATTTCGTATGCTTCTATATTACATGAAAATACGACAGAAGTGTAGAGGTTAACGGAACGGGTCGAGGGGTTTAACGTAATTATCGATCGCTTCGTCACTCTTACCCAAAGAGCGGATTTGCCGCAGTTCAGCTCACTCATGCCAAATGTTCCGCGCGCTAATGCAACGAGGCGCAGCATTGTCTCGCGCGGAGCTCATCCACGTTAAGCAGTCGTCGAACGACCGTCTGAAGATTCGTAAGATCCTCCTTTCGGCCGGCCCCGAGAAGTTCGTGCGAGGCTCGTTGCCGGAGGATCAGTGGGGAATGGTACGGCGATGTCTCGGTGTTTTAGCTTCCATAAAGGACACCGAGACAGGATCCTTCGACTAAGGATAGCCCTGCGCTATCTCGCACGGAAGGAAGGAAGGTGGCCGACGGGTTATACGGCGTTCCTGAAGTCCTTGCTACGCCATTCGGAAGCTCGTTTGATGGGCCATGGAGCCGTTATTGTCTCCAGACGGCGAGTCGCCTTACTATTACCCCCGACCGGTATAGCCGCCTTGACCACACATCCGATAAGGCAAGGCGCAGACCGGGAAATTGTTAAAAACCACTGTCGACGCGGCCGACGTCAGCGTTGTTTAGCTTTACAGTCGAGCTTACATCCCTCGACCTTGCCTCGACCGCCCATCTTCCTCTTCCTTCTCTCGTCACCCTTTCCGTCGTTCGTTCCGTTTATCTCGTTATTCGTCTTTCTCTCCCCGCCTTTTTTGCACCCTCTTCTCTTTTTTCCCGACGAGCGCGAGCGCGCGCGTCCATTTAAAGGAAGACAGGTTGCCCGCGAGTAAAGCTTCTCGAGAATGAGGATGGAGGAAGGGCGTAGTAACTAAGTTTTTATTGGCCAGTATATTACGTGGTCGGCGATGGCTTCCGTCTCGCCAGCGTCTAAGTTAAGCGGATAACCGTATATTTTCGAAGGAGGATCACGCACCCGGCACCACCTGCGTTCTGATACTCAAAGGCGCTGGCCTCCATTCTTCGCCACCCTCTTCTTTCACGCTCCTTGCAACTTGGGTGTCTCGCCGATTAACCTTCTTCCCGAGGTACCTTTAACGTCGTTAGGCTCTTCGCATGATCGATCGCGGAGTCGTCGTGGCTCTTCTTCAGCATCCATCTTCCTTTTGATTATCCCGTTACACAGTCTTCCGCTTCCGTCTTAATACGAGGAGCCGAAAAAAAGGCTTGGACTCGAGGAAAGCCCCTATACCCAGTGGACCGGAACCACGGACGGCCCAGTTTCATCCTCTCGCTTCTCGGTTCTCTTAAAATTGAAACTCCTCGGTTATCGGCCGCCGCTCCATAACTTCTCTCTCTCTCTCTCTCTCTCTCTCTCTGTCCCACCTCTCAATTCTCGAGGGTCATGTGTCGCGGGACCTGGAACGGGTCGGGGTGGCGCTCGCTCGAAGTCGCGCAGCGAGATTCCAAGTTCCGTCTTAACTTTTTAATGGATCGCGCTGCCGAGTCAGCCGAGAGCCGAGAGCCGAGACCGAGCGAAGGAACCGAGTCGCGCGCTCTCTCTCTCTCGATAGTTGCAAAGATAAAGCGGGATATCGATGCGCGAGCGGATATTCGTACGATGAAGTTCGACTCGATAGCGTCCCTCCTCTCCCCGAAGGTCGGCGGCGCGCGCCAATCGGCCGGGCCGATCTTAGATGCGACGATAATTAATTAGCGCCGCTCTCGCGACTCTCGCGGCCGCCGGAAGACGGGCAGGGCCGATACGTTGCTAGAGATTTATCGCTCGCTCACGGGCGGACTCAATCGAGCGGCGAGGCAAGCCGACAACTCGACTATAATGCCTTGCGGATGCGGATCCACGAAAATGACTGCTACGCTCGCGCCGGCTCCGTCCCGCGGGACTTTGCATATTCCCGAATCTCAAAATATTCCCATGCAAAGTCCTCCTGCTCGAAGGGGCAAGCCCGTTTATAATAAAGCGCAATATCCGAGGATTTCCTTAAGTTGCATATTCAATGATTTCCTCGGAGACTTCGGTCGTTCGCCGCGGCAGGAAGGGGGAGGATGAGGAAGATGGAAAGCGAGCGGGAGAACGAGGGAATGGGACAGGGGGGGTGAGAGGTGGAATCGAAATCGTTAAAACGGCGACGGGAGTTGATCGTGGGAGTTGAGTGACGGCGCGGATTAAAACTGCGCTCAGCGACTTGAATCGCTCGTACGTGATCAGCTTCGCAAGGCGATTTATCGAGTGCTCGCCGACGACACAGTTTTCTTTTCACACTTCATCAGCATCCGCAGCGACGAAATTCATTTTCCAGGCAGAGCGAGGAACGTTAGCCGAATGACAAATGCGCGGCTGCTGAAAGTCACAACCTTGACCCGACGAAGGGCGCGCATTCCGCTTAATTACTTTCTCTCATCGCGGACGTCCGTCAAAGTGGTGCCGCGCGCGCCATCGGGACGGAGCGCGTCGGAACGCAGGTGCTCGGTGACAATCGGCCGAGCGACGTATTCCATTTGCCCTACTCGTCAACAGATATACATCGGATTATTATGCATGGCCAGCGGGGAGACAGAGAAAGGAGAAAGAGAGTGTGTCAGGGATCGACAGGCGTGTGCGGGGCGAAATAGGATGACAGAGGAACAGAGTTGGGACGTTGGGAGGGGAAATGGGGAGGCAGAGAAACAGACGAGCAAGAGAGAGAGAGAGAATGACCCGATGCGTTGCCGTGGGTGGCACCGGAACTCCAATTCAGCGTGGCAGGGTCCCACTACATGATAAATATTGTTTAGCCTTGTCCGACGTGAGCCTGTAAGTGAAGCCGGGGTTCGTCGTGCTTGATGGTTGGACCGGGTGAGTGATGTCCAGGCGCGCGCCTGCCGTCAACGGGAGAGGTCGGCGCGAAGGAGAATGATGATGACATAATGACGTCGCAGTGGGCGAGCAATAGCTGACATCCGCCACCGAATATTCTAAATCACTTGCTCGTAGCGGTTGCCATCGTCCCCGTCTTCGTCATCTTCTTCTCGTCGACGTCGTCGTTCACGTTGTCGTCGGCGTCGTTTGCGTCCTTGTCGCCCGTCATCCGTGTTTACGACCTTCGGCTCACCGTCTCACCTAGACCCTCTCATCCCTCTCCCTTGCCCTCTCTTTGTTGCACGAAATGCTAGCATCCGAAGAGACGTCATTACGCGGCCTGGATAATAGATTGTTACAGGTCGTAGTCTCTTTACCCGTACACAGAGAAAGAGAGAGAGAGAGAATCTAGTAACGATGTAGTATCTCCAACTTTACGACGGTAGATACCTTTTCGGGTGTCGTACAACTCTCCTGCTAAATGGCATTTTAATAGACGCTCGGATACATCGTGTCGCACTGTCACTTTTCGCGCGTTGCATCGCTCGCAGGACAAGGGTGAATTACTCGTGTCTCCCGAACAATGCTTCCCTGTCTCGCGCTCGCATATTACGCAAGCAATGACAACAGGATACCACCGTCGTCGGAGTGGTCTAAAAGCGTCGAGCGAATTTCACGCGTGGCAACGAATAAGGGCACTCTCCGGATCTCTTCCTCCGCTCTCTCCGTTGCGCGGCCGCTTTTTCGGCACAGTCGCCGGTGCAAAACGGGACGAGGGTGAGGTCATATCGTGAAATCCTTCCTTGGCAAGGCCTCCCTTTACGGCCAGAAGGGTGAGCGTCGTGAGCGAGCGAAGCGAAGCCGGGGGGGTCTATGAAAAATGATGACGCGGCGCTTGTATAAAAGAAATGAAATCGGCCCTGGCGGGAAAAGTGTGCGCGCGGGTTCTGGAAATCGAAGGGACGTCGAGGGGGGAAAGGTGGGTTGGAGATGGAATTTGCCGGAGGTAGAGCGGAAGAGGAAGGAAGCAGAAGCGAGCGGGGAAGAAAAATGGTGGACGAGAGCTAATTCCGAGCGCCAGGAATAATATTGAGTGGCCGTGTACGTTCAAGGATATCGAAAAGTTGTCACGCCTCGTTCGGAGGTTTGTTGCTTGATTGACTTCCCCGTTACATTTTTAATGCTAAGGGGATGAACAGGCGCCCTCTCTATCGTTTCTATCTCGACGGTAGCTGCTCGTACCACGGAGAAACAAGAAAGAATTTCGTGACAGGAGGATAGATGGTTTCGTCGCAACGCTTCCGGCACCGCTACACTTACTCAAATAATATTGCTTGCCTTATTCATCTCCCGCTCTCTCTCTCTCGCTGCGTCTCACAAAGTCTCGGAATTGGTCGCGACGCGAACGGCAGATGCAAGCGGCAGCATAAGTCAGCCTTCTCGTGGAAACGATCGACAGTGCCGGACACGAGAAACGGTAATCGGCCTTCGTGGACTCGTAAACACCGCTGGCTACGGCCATAATCCAAACCCTTACAGCCGATCAGACACCACCCCGCGACGGGCGTCGCTCCCTTAATGGCTCAGGTGGCCGTCGTTCCGATTCCCCGAAGGGGCAGTTTCGTCGCTGTTCTTCGTGACGTCATCGAACTTTAATAACGCTCACTGCCCATCCAACTGCCAGCGTCCAGCCTCCCTCTTGCGGTAACCGAACGCGCACTTCGCTACAAATGGAATGGAACGAATCGTAGTCCATCGACCGCTCCCTCACGTTCCAGCGAACAGCCCGTTCGAAGTATGTATCGTGTGGGAGCGGCGAGAAGGTACATACTCTCCTCACCGAGCGAAACGCGTTCTACGAATTTAATTTCAGTCACCCGCGGCCAGTTGAGCAGCACGTTTTTCCGTCGGATAGTGTTCTATTTCTCGAGTCGACTACGCTTCCATCTATGATCGCACTTAGCATAACAATGAGAAGAAAGCAGGCTCGAGGAGAGGGCCGAAGAAGAAGAAGAAGAAGAAGAAGAAGAAGAAGAAGGATGGACGTGGAGGGTGGGCGCGTGCGGCGATGCGCGTTTTGACAAATCGCCTCGTTCTCCTCGTCTTCGTTTCGGGGCTCCCTTTTTTGATGTCCTGGCAGGGCTCCACGTCTAATTCCCCGGAATGTTTTCGGTCGACGTCTCGCTGGGCTCAGCTTGCCCCCATCCACGACGCGAGCTTTCTCCTCTTCTTGCTCGAGCGTCCGTCGTAGTAGTTGTCGTCGTCGTTGCACTCCCCAACGCACGCCGCGCCCGCACTGGCCTGAATCTTGGATAGATTTTTCTCGAATCTTCGTCGCGTGCCACTTTTCTCGCCGCTCTTCTCCCGACCGAAAGCACGGCGCGCGGCGTTATGCGAAATCAAACGAACGGCGAAAGATTTCACGGCCCCCGGTACATATAACGTACACGGTCCGCGGAGGCGAGCGATAAATTTTCGTCCGGGCCGATTTTCACGAGACGCGGGTCCGTTCGAGGCGAGCGGATCGAGTTCCAGCTCCGGCGAAGCAGAGAAAGAGCTTGTCGTCTCCCCCATTTTCATTTCCCGTAGCAATAGTTCATTAAAAAGGTGTTTCAGGGGCAATTCCGTGAGCTATTAGGCAGCCTCTATCACCCCTCTGGGGGCCATTTCGACCCCTCCCTCCCTACCTCCCTCCACGAGTTCACCCTGGCCGCGGGACTACGGATTCAGCACGGGCATTACGATGGTTGCCGGATCGTCCGATTGCGACAGGACGAGAGAGAGAAAGTAAAAAAACGTCATCTCCGCCCGTCACCCTCCGAGATCGTTCTCGTGCGCGTCTCTCGCAATTTAACTTCGTTTCCAGCGACATAAAAAGGAGTCGTCGACGTAAATGGCGATATTTCGCATTGTATCGGGGGATCGTCGACCGGCTTCGATATCTCGCGATGATACAACACAGAATTTCCGTTTAATCGCTCTCGTTACTATTTTGTAAGAGGTGCATAGTACAGTTAAATAAAAGGGATTGGTACTTATGAAAAGTGAAGCCTAAGCCGGGACGCGGCCCTTTAAGCGTAAGGCGGTGTTGGAAGAAAACGCGTGCCTACAGTAACACCGTTACCGTAAGAAGCAAACGATTTTCCCTGGAACGCCAGAGAGGGCTAAAAACGGGAGCGCAAAGGCTTCCGTCTCTTCAGCGCTGCTCATCTCGAAGTCGTCCGGCTGCTCGCGTCAAAGCGGGCCGGCGCGGGGCGGCGGAACTGTAAAAAAGGTGAGGCAGACAAAAGAAGGAGGGGATGAAAGACAAAGGGAGGAGCGTGGGTAGGCGGACGATTGCGAGGAAGAGACTGGAGCATGAGAAAATGAGTCCGAGCGGTATTCGGCGGGATGGCCCAGAAAATCCGAGCCGGCGCGGGCGAACGGATCGCAGGGGATAAAAAGAAGTCGCGGGTGGGTGAACGAGAGCGACGGCGAAGAAGAAAGGGGAGAAAGGAAAAGAGTGGAGGAGGGGGAAGGACGAGAGTGGCTGCGCGTCCGAGTTGATAAGACCTTCTCGAAGGACGAAAGCGAGGGTGGATGGAGCAAGGCCATTTATCACGGCGTGGGACCAGGTGGAGAGAAAGAGAAAGGGGCAGAAAGGGAAGAGAAGTGCGCGGGCACGAGCGAGGAGAACGAAGCAATAAAGGACCCCGGAGGACCTACTCTCTTCGAGCAAGAATACGGCAGGAGGTCGGGAAATGTTGATCGGCCACGTGTCATGAGCATTGAAATCTGATGCCGCCTCGATCACAGCAACTAGCCGCTTCCGAGGCGGAGAAGCAGAGAAGCACTAGTCATTGAGAAAATAGACCACCATAGGCACCATTAGACTATCGATTTTAACGCCGCCGCCGCTCTTTTTCTCGCCAAATATCCCCGGAAAGCAGGCGTGTTTTCTTCGAACGCTGTCGACAGTCATTCTATAACGTATAACAAGAGATCCCTCGATCCATTATCCGCACAACGACGCTTCTTCTCCCCATCGCACCGTGAGATGCATCTTCCGACGGGCGTAGTACTGCTGGGGCCCCTAAGAAAGGCGGAAAAATAATTAGGGCAGAGTTCGGGTGCAGGACGTTTAGTACCTCGTTCGTTCCTCTTCTTTCTCCGGTAGTGATCCGGGTAAAGGAGGCTGAAACGTGGCGCGAAACGGGTCATAGAATAACGAGGCGATTACGCGATCCCTGCTATCCCCCTTGGGTCCGGAGGATTTTGGCTTGGGCCGCACGGGCAAGTCGCGCCCCGGCTCCCGAGCCCGAGGCAATAACGCGTCATCTCCGGAAGGGGGCGTTCGTGTAATTATACGGTAGCTAGCGACCACGATCCTCCCCTCTTTGTCTCCTCTCTCACCCTCGCGCCCTCCGACTCCGTCTCTCCTCAAGTTTCCCTCCGGTCCGCGTCTCTCCCAAACCGTAAACTCATCGGTCGCTCCTACCGGCTACCGGTCTTCCGTATAATGCGTCCGATCCCTCATAACGTAATAATAGCGAGCGGAACCGAACGAGCTGCCGTAACTTCGTCTCAATATCTCTCGCTCCGTCCGACCGTTCGAGCAATTAACCCGATCCAAATTAGCCGTCGCGCAGCTTCCGTCTCTCCTAAACGGGATTGGAGTTCAAGTTCACGGGGATTATTCGTCAAAGTTGGCGCGTCGCGATAACCGCCGTGCCCCTGTCGAGGATAATGGCGCCGAGCCGCCGACTAACTAAGCACGCGCGCCTCTCTGCTCGCCCTCTTTTCCCCACCCCCCCCCCGACTCTCCCGTCGGCGTCGCTCATGTGCGCAGTGCGCACGTCGACGCGGCCGGATTGGGGCGAGAAAGAGATGAGCGCGGCAGACTAAACAGATGCATAAATTTCAACTTCGGTCAAGACCCCGCGACGATGAATCAGGCTAATCGTCCACCGTCTTGGCGTCTCGCTTCCAGCGTGTTGTTTCTCGTTCGCGGAACGCGACGCGCCCCAAAAAGACGACCGGAAGCGGCGGCCGCCGCTGGAAGATCGATACTCTTGTCGTCGCGCTGTGATACGCGCTGCCTGCCTTTAGTTCAAAGCAGATGCGATGTAGAAATGGTCGCTCATCTTTCTACCGTTGAGAAGAGCTTTTATCTGTAGAATTAACAAATAAGCTGGCAAGTAGGCTTGCAGGTAGTTGGTTAATCCGTATATTTGAAGAGCCATCAATTTAGGCCCGATCCAAATTGAAAGCGGCGCATTAAGTCGGACGCTCTCTGCTCCCTCAGCGTTGTACGTCGCGTCGAGAGGCCATCGCATCAGGCGTCGGTAGCTCGTTATCGCATTCGCCGCGTAATAGAATAACGCGACGATTCGTCTTCCTCCGCGAAATCGACTGTCGGCAGTTTGGTTCCACGGGGCTCGTATATATAACGAGCCCGCCGGCCCGTAATTATTCTCACTCTCGGCCCGCCAAAGATAACCCTGGGCCCCGGCGGCGACGGCGGCGGCGGTCAGGTATCGACCTTTGCGCGTACGTAAGCGCGTACGCGAAGACTGCGACGGGCGAGAGAATGGCGCGGGCTTCGTTAAATCGACGAGGTGTACACGCGCCGCGTGTTAACTCCTCTCCCTCCCGGCCACCCCGGAGCATCGTATTGTTGCAAACTATTTCGAGAGCGTGTGATCTCGTGCGCAACAGCTGCGCTATCTATCACCAACAATGATTCAGTGATCGTGTAACGGCGCCGTTTTCCGCTGCTCCGTTTATAGAGTGTAAACCGGCGGGAGAGAGAGAGACCACGGGAATGGGCGTGCGTGCGCGGGAGAGACGGCTAGAAGGGTTGGGTGGGGGAAAGAGAGAGACGCGGGGAGAGAATGGCTTGAAACACGTTGGCTCGTGCCAGAGCTCTCTGATCTTCAAAGTGTATAGGCGAACCTTTTATCCTTGCGCTGCTACCCGGCACTCTCGCGCCGTCGCGCACAAATATTTCCGGATGTAATTTCGCAGGCTTTCCCTCGTTTCTACGATGTTTATCGATATCGCGAGCTAGGAACGTTAACGGTCGATCAATTTGTTTTCATATATCGTTTAACAGCTTAAGCCGCCAACATTCTGATCTTGGCAGGGCGTTTTAATAAATTGTCATAAAGATCGCCCGGTGTGCCTAATCAAAGTGGCCGTGTTTTTAGTTTCCGAACCGCGACTCGCGGCAGAAGTGCAGCACTGGCGGAAACGACGAGAGAGAAGGCAGAGAAGCGCGTACGACCGGGACGTCCCGCGGGGTCGCCGATCGAAGTTAGATTCGAACGGGTTCGATATCTACCCCGGCCGATCAGATGGATCCGGTCGCACCCGCGGCGCAGATATAATTTATGCGACGTCCGTTTGAGAAAGCGTCAGTGCTCGCGAATCGTCGCGGCCTCACGGCACTCGATTATACTCTTTATCGTCCAAACTCACTTTTACGATCGCGAATTCAGCCCGCCTTTTCTCTCTCACCCTCCCGCACTCTCCTTTTTCCCTCGAGCACGTTTTCCTGTTTCCGAGACGGACTAAACGTGCATGCGGCGGGAGCGATCTCGTCTCTCGGTCAAGCCTCATCCGTTATTCCGGCCTTTACGACGTCTCTACGATCGTAAAAGGACGCCGAACGACGTCTCGCGTCCCGACGTGTGCATCCGATGGGTAGCGACGGAATTAAAAGACCGGGGTGCTTCGGAAGATGTTAATCGTCGGCTTCATTATCCTTTTTATGCGATCCCGCAGGATCGCGATTGAGGGACACGCGAAGATGCGATGCTTTTCGAATGATCGCGTGCGTTCGCGATATACTCATCGTTTCGCGGTGGCTAGGAAGTTTTGGATCGCTGGTTTACGCGAGCTCGTGCCTCGACTAGCCCGAGTATGTATTTGTCGCCGTGAGATTGGACGCGTGTGTCTGAATTTTAGTACCCCCGTTCCTAGCGCTTGTAACTTTTTCTTCCTATTTGCGTCACCCTTGCAGTTTCTGTCTGGGCCAGACTCTCGGAAGGCCTTACGGCTTAGGAGATGCCCGTCTCCCCTTCTCTCTCGCAAGGGTTGAAATACCGCCGGATCGAGGCATTTCCTCTTATCGAGTGGAACGAGAGGCCGCGCCAGGAAAGAAAATGTAAATCAGACCTTGGGGTTAGGGACGGACGGTAAAGCCCCTTCGCGCCCCCGAAGAAGAAAGGCGTGGGAGGAAGGGGATGGAGTCGATCGGCGCTGAGGATACGTAGACGCGGACGCGGTGCGCGCCTGTGTACGTTCACACGCTCCCGAGTCTAGCTAACGTTCGCCTCCGCGCTCGTGTGCGTGTCGGTCCGTCGATGCAAATGCAACTCTCGTCGGGGGTTGGTTGTTTCGTCGCCTGGTGATATATCGCCTCTCTCGCGCACAAAATTCTCCTTCCCTCCTCCTCTCTTGCCAGCTCTTTTTCGCTCTCACCGGCGATGCCCCTCGCACAAGCGCCACCCTCTTCCCCCCCCCCTGACCCCGACGAGAGCGAGCGAACTCGACGTATTTCGAGCCCTGGGGGCCGACGCTGCCGGGTCTCCGCTCCGGAGTCGTCCATTTTTTTTCCCTCCTTTTTCCTTTTTATACATCCCGCGCGCTGGAAGCAGGCTTTAGGCGGAGCCGGACCACCGGCCGCTCCTGTATTAGTTTTTACGAGGATAATACACAACGCTTAAAGGGATAAGGGATTAAACGCGCGCGAGCGACTGACCGCGTACGTACAAGCGACCTTTTCACCTACGTACGATGTCGCGCACCTTGTAGATCTTCGGGGACGGGGGGGGGGGGGGGGGGGGGGGGGAGTGAGGGGGCGGCCGACGCGCCGCTACTGCGATCCCGCGGGCAAAGATAAATCCGCGATTCAGCTTGTCCCGAAAGAGAATTCACAGCTCGAGATAGAATCGTTGCGGAATTAACGGCTAACTCTGGCTAACAATTGAAGCGCCGCTGGCGACAGTTAACCGCGACGCTGTTATTAACTTACTCCTGACGCGCTATTAAAGTCGGCTTACGTCGGGAGACAATGGTGACGGTGTATGTACTCGGGGCTGATGCGCGCACTTAAAACGGACGCGGCGGAGGATAAACGCAAAGTGATATCGGGACGGTTTCTTGACGTTTCGAACGCAAGCTTTTATCATTCTGCCGAGATGTACGTTTAGAGATCGGTAAGAATTCTTGCAACGATCTCGTTTTCGACATTTTCGACGGAACCGTTGCAGTGTATGTACTACGTTAGCCGACTCGGCACGGCCGGACCGGGCTTTTCTTCTCTCGGAAAAAGTAAGCGCGACATAAGGTACCGGAAAGGGCGATCGTGCTTTCGCGAAAGCCGTGGTCGCTTAGAGCGACCGCTTTGGGAGAAAGCATCATAAATAACGTCCTGAACTTTGGATCCACTCTTGCTCTCTTTCCCTCTTTGTCTCTTCCTCTCCCCCCGCCTTTCGTTCTCGGCCATATACCGACGCACTCTCCCATCCTCCTCCCCCGACTGCTTTCTCTTTCCCATTCGTTTCAGAACGTGGATACCGACGAGCAGTCTTCGTCTGCTTCCAGGTTCCAGGGGAGTACCTCGATCTCCCGGCAGGGCATCGCGAAATATGAGTAAAAACTACGAATAAGAGGGTCGCCGCTGCGTTACGTCCATAAATAACGGGACGCGTGACAGTCGTTCCGGGTGCTGTCGCCAGGATACAAGTGTATCCCTGTGTTCGGCGCGCGCGCGAGAACGGATCCGCGAGACGTTATTTTCACCCGAGCTCGGCGTAAAGGGTCGTTTTACACGGATCCAACGTGGAGTTAACCTAGACCGTGCGGGATCATGACAAATCGTCCCTTTTCAACCCGTGCGTCGACGAAAGAATGCCACTTTCTCATCAAATTACTTGTTGACGCTCTAATTATAATCGCCGCAAGGCCACGTATCCGTTAACAGTTCTTCTCCCCCCACTCATTGTCAGCGACGTCTGCTTCGCCTTCGTAGATGCATATCTTCGCGCGGCTACAAGAGAATTTCAAGCTCGCCACGTCACCTTAGACATCGTTGTTGCCAGCGGTTGAACCCGATAGCGAGCCGCGTGCCACATAATTTGAAAGCGGCGAGAGAGGGATGCACGGATCGCGCGAAAAGCACGAGTTTCGGATATGCACAGCATGCATACCAGGCACTCCCGCTATGCCGCGAAATAATATATGCGGATGGTAATGCATAGACGTAAGCCACCCTCTCGGCCCTCCGTTTCGCCACTCTCGCAAGGCAACCCTCTCCAGCACCTGTTCGTGCCAGTCAGGTAGGGGTGGATTCGCCTTTCGGGGTGGCCGAAAGGGGGTGCATCGAGCTCTGCGGTGGTGGCTTAGTGCAGCGGTATGCATCCTGTCTCTGCTGCGCTGAGTGCATACTGCAATATTTACCTTCGCCCTGTGCCTCCTTACTGTCGACGTGAAACATAACCCGCATCTCGGACGTAAAATACCGACAGGACACGTTCGACCGTCTGACATTCCCGGCCCTACACGTCGGTGCTTCCCTTCGAGCGTGTGACGTCACTTACGAAAATTGCACCGAATTCTGCACTGCGCTCGCTCGTTCGGCCGAAATTCCCTATCGTGCTTTGCGTCCATACGCTCATCGTCAGCCAAATTCTTTGCGGTACATCGAAATTACACGGACGATCAGTCCTTGTGCTCTTAATAACGCCTTCTCGCTCTTCTTTACCTCCGGCCTCCGGCCCGTCTTCAATTTTATTTTAACGTATTTACGCATGGATCGCACAGATAATCTGGCCTGAAGTTAATAAACTCTGCATAGGGTTCGGTAGTAGCCTTCAAATTACAACGAATAAGCGTATCAGTGCGCTTCCAACATGCCAAGCTCGGATATTACATCGTCGGGCCGATGGTAACGACGGGGAAGGAATCCTTCCTGGACGGGTGATTAGTCTCGTCAGTTGCTTTGCGGCCGATCGTCGCCTCGATAAAGGAATCTAGTCGAGGTAAGAGCCTGGCCTGATACAAGCTGCGGCGTACGGGCCGAGGAGGCGGTCGATGCAAAATGCTCGCACGTATCCGAGTCCCATGTATATAATACCATCGTCGATGTAAGACAATGCCGCGATTATCTATCCGCGCGCCTTGTAAAGGCTCAGCGAAGGGAGGGTCGGCGAAAGTCTTGGAAAGAGAAAAGGAGACAGAGGGAATGTAACTGGGCGAAGTATCCGCGGCTCATCGACATGGCTACGGCCGTCTAAGACATTATATTAACATGCGGGATAGACTTAAATGTCCCGGTTCACTATGGGGGAACGTTACCCCGATGCTGCTTGCTCTTGTTGCTCTGGTGCGTTACAACGAAAAATAATAATAGTCATGCTAGAGAGAGAGAGAGAACAGGAGGAACGGACAAGACTAACAATAAGAAAGGATAACCACGTGGCACGGCGAGTTCTCGGACACAGGCAAGACAGATTGTCTTCTTACGATGACGATTACGAGGATGGAAATGGCGATTGTTACGAGAGAGATATATGCACCTGATCGCCTCGATGTTTGCCCCGGGATTTACGATCGTCTCCGTTCGAGCTTAATCGACTATATTCAGCGATATAGGACGACTCGCCGCGTAATTGAATCACAGATACGTTGCGCGGGCGACTGTTACAAATACGGAAACGGAGGGAGGAAGTGAGAGGAAGAGAAAGAGGGACACAGGGGCAAAACGGTCTGGCTGCCTTGCGAGCCGATGCACCGCGTGTAAAATCTGTCGCTGTAATGCGCGCCGCTTGTTCCGGAATTACTTACTCCCGTCTGTTCGAGACGAGTTAATCGAAAGGAAACAATGGGCCCACCGTATTGCGAATAGTCAATGGCATCGATTTGTTCGACGGGGGAGTAGTAGTGCGGTACGCGAATTTCATTAAAAATTTCTATCGCTCTGTCCGCGTCGAGTCACGAAAGGGAAAAAGGGTAGGGCAGCGGTAGAGAAACAGAGAGGGAGAGGCTGAGAGAGAAGCGTCGGCGGAGCCACCCCTACGGTTGCTTCCACTTTCGCGGCTTTCTTTGTCGGCCTTTTGTCAGGCGGTGAATTAGATCGAGTAATCCCGTTTGTATACGAAATGACACCGCCGCCTCGTACGCGCGGCTGACATTTAGGCAGCGCCGCTCTCCGAGTCCGGGGGCATTGTCAGCCTGTAATTGACTCCGATTGGAAGATTGGATTTGGATCGTCGCAACTCCTACGGGCCGAACGACGCAGAATCGACTCTCCGCCGACGAATTCGTTTCCACTCGATGCCAGACACTTCGTTAAGCTCAATTATCCGAGTAGGTACGGGAGCGTGAGAGAGAGAGAGAGAGAGAGGACGCGGGATGGGTGGTGTTGGGTTATCGATATGACTGCCAAACCGAGGGTGGGAAGAGCAGACAGCTCAGCGCCGACGAATTTCTACTTCCACCTCGACTCGCATCGAGTCCCCTCGAAACTTTCGTTCGCGAGAGGAAAGAGAAAGACGGGGTGGGAGGCGGGCAGAAAGAGAGAGCCTCGCGGAATCCTCGGATAGATCTACGAGTGCGCTCAGTCATCCCGTTCGATTTTAAACTTTTAATTAGTTGATCCTCGGCAAAAATTAATCTACCCGGCGAGGCCTTTCGTGCCGTCGTTAAAACCGTTCAAAGACAACGCGGCGCGCGATCTTGGCGCGAGCACTGCCGACGTTCGATCTTCGAATAGCATCAATTATCAGGTCGCTCCAAATTAATTACCTATCCCTAGTGTTTTTCCATTACCCTCTCGGTCGAGCGGAGACGATCAGATATCGATTACGTTTGTTGGCGACACACATAAAGTTTCCGCGAGTCCGCGACTCGTTACATAATTCTTCCGGTATTAGGGTCAGCGAATTAAGCAGCGCTACGGGGAAATTCGCGAAACATCGCCGATTCCGTGACCGGCCGCAATTGCGCCTCGGTAAGACCGTAAAACGTCGTCATTACGCGCGAATGTGGTTGTCAATGCCGTTTGCGGTCGAAGAGGCCCACTTTACTCTTCCCTCCTGCTCCCTTCCTCGTTCCACCTCGCGCCCTCTTCTTATTCTTCACGTCCGCTCCTCGAAACCGCCGCCAAATGCGCGTGCACCTTAGCGGCTCGGTGTTGTCTTTTCTTTCATGATGCTTTTTTCTCTCTCTCTCTCTCTCTCTCGTTTGCGTGCGAATGCGGTTTATTCCGGCAACGAGGAGGAAGGACCCCTTTATGCCTTACCTTGAGTGGCCCGCGTGCGGCCCAACCGCAAAACCCATGTCGCCGACGGGACGGCAACGACTTTTCCACGTTGCGTGTTTTACCTTTAACAATGAACCTCGTTGATTATCAAGCCCTCGTGTACGTCGACGAAATCGCCGATATCATGTATATCACTTGATAGTCTCGTGAAGACGCTTCTTCGACTAAGCACACGGACGCTGAGCGGGGAGTTTAACAGAGACGGAATAATTCTGGGCGCAAACGTGCCCGGTACGAGCGTACGAAATCTGCGGAGCTCTAGTATCGGGTGTCTCGGACTTTCGGGCCGCGTAAAGTCGATTATCCATGGCCTCCGCTCGCTGCATTCTGTGGCATAATTAGCGCACCGCCTAGAGCCAACGTCTAGACAATGCACTGACTAGATGGGTCGCTGTCGCTCTCTACCTTTTGTAATCGCCTTAACGCTAGAAGAGAGAGAGAGAGAGAGAGAGAACATGGCAGTGCTTCTGTTCTCGCGTCACGCTCCTGACGTAGCCTACGACGCCAAGCGTCACATCCTTGAAATTCCACGACAAAGATTAAAAACTGGATACCTGCTGTTCCTCAATGAAAATAACATTCTGGCCAGGCTATAAGTCGGAGCGCCACTGAACATAGCCACGGACGCGATTGAATATTCCTTAAACGAGCGCGCCAGGATCGATTTTGAAGATAGTCGCAGAATGTTTTCTGCAGCCCTCGAGCACTCTCGTCTAGACGTAGATTCTGAAATGACGCTTTCTTCGCCTACGAAAAACACGTCGGCGGTCCGTCATCGTTCCCGATTGGCGAGAGCGCGCGCGGCTCGCCGCTCGGCGCGCGCCATCCTCGTAAATATACAGCACGAGTTAGTTATGTTAATTAACGGCGCACTTAAACACCCGAATCCCGACGCGCGCGTTTCGACCATCGAACGTCATAGCAAGAGTCTCGATTACTTTTTCTCACAGGCGCCTCTTGTGCCCGGGCTTCTTGTGCGCGCTCAGCGACTCGGATCGCGCATTTTCATTTGATACAGGAGCTTCCACGAGGTGAGGAGGGGGAGGTCGAAGGAACGGAGGATACGAAATGGGGTATGGGGGAAGGAGGCGATGCAGGAGGAGCAAAAAGGAGCTTCGGCCGCTCGGTCGGCGGTGGTCCCGTGGTGAATCAAGTTGTGCGCCAGTCAGGTTCCAGCGGGGGGTCGGTGCCCGACGGTATCGCTCCTAAAGCATCGCTTCCATAACGCCGGCACGCCATGAAGCGTTACCTTAAAGTAAGGCTAACGTAGCCGGTGGTGTGCAGAAAAGGCGGGCGATGGAGGTCTGCAGGAGGGAGGGGGTGGACGATGCACCGAGAACGCCATCAATAACCATTAGGCTCGCGTGCAATTATATCCACGTTTGTTAAGCGGCAAGGGTAAAAATGCAGCGTGTCGTCGATAGAGATTCCTGGGAAGTTTCTTGCTCGGACGTTCGCTCACTTTCTCGCGTCTTCTTAATTCGTTAATTCGCCGTCCGCGGGAAAGCGGTGGCCAGATCCGACGGCGACGGCAGTCGTGTTAAGGGAATTTCCGCAGGGACAGGCGATAAAGTCTGTTGGCAGCGCCCCCCGGCACCCGTCCTCTCGCTCCCGCATCGCGAATTATGCGTCGTCCGATAACGAACGTTCGTCCCACGAATATCAAAGATCTACCTGCGGTCGCCTCGATGCTCGATGCGCGCGACCGGGCGAGTGAATTTTTTCGAGGACGATCCCGTGGAATGGTGGAGCGTCGTTAATAAAGAATACGCCGTGGGCACGCATGCCATCGGCCGCGAGTGCCTCTACGGCGCAGCATCTCGTTATTCGATATTAATAACGAGCCGGAGCTTCGGAGCGAAGAAGCGGCGCTCTTCTACCCTTCTGGCCCCTCTCCACCTCCTTCTTCCATTCCGTCCAGCGTCCTCGAGCTGATTCGAATCATTATAACGATCTCGCTCGCTACCGGTTCAAGCGTTCTCTCTGAAACATGCTCGTGAGTCGTGCATGACGGGGGAGGAAGATCGAGGGGGAGGAACGTCAGCTGTCTGCGCTCGCCGCTGTTTCTGCCGCGATCATTTGGTGCTTCTAATCACGTGCCTCTCCGCTCGAGTTATAAATGACTCTGGACCCGTCCGAGACACATCCGCGACGTTTCCCGACGACCCTTCTTCCTCGTGTTGCCTTCCTCCGGTAATGGTCAACGACAATTAACCGCATATGTGGCGCGTATGCAAAGCGACCGGGTTGGTCTATCAGATTGTTTTGCATTCATTTAATGTATTAAGCGATAGAAATTTTTCTGTGATCGTTGAGATAGCTAAAGAGAGAGAGAGAGAGAGAGAGAAACTGAGTTTTGAGGAATTATCGAAGCGAGTCCACTCGGTTCAGGCGTGCTGAGCTGGTCGCGCTGATGCACACACGCGGACGCCGATGATGGTGCGCGAGGTGCACGGGTCACATTCCAAGCGGCATTATTTCCACGCTCGCATCGGGGACCAACAAAAGGCAGCTTCTTTGAAAAGGCGAGCCCTCTCCCCCGTTCGCTTCCTCTCTCGCCCTGCCTTCTTCTATCCAACTTTCTGCCACCTTCCCCGCTTCTTCCTCTTCGGCTCCTCGTGCCCGGATGAGGCTCATTAATAGTATTCACCCGACGAAGACTCTGCCTTGATCGCGTGACCCAGAACGCGTTCCTCCCTCGATGGATACCGGCCGATCTCTCATTTCCTCTTCTTCTGACTAGATCCTCCGGCATGTTTAACTAATGACGACGTTCGAATGATGCATAGGCTCCTTAGATTAGACGTTGAACGCTTTTCCAGATCTTCGGCATCCCCATACATTTGTCATCATTAGATCCATCCTTTCATACCGATATTCTTTGACTCTCTCATGGAAGCATATTTGATATAAAGAGAGACCGAAATTCCGCGCACTTTGCGCTGCAGAAGGTGTTGCACGGTCCGCACGTACGGGGGTGACTCGTGGATTCGGATACGAACGTGAAGGCTGGGGGGAAAACATAAGGGTACACCCACACCGCGTGGCGGGTAGCAACGGCGGGGGGTCGCGTGATTTGTGACTGCCCCGAGAAGTCACACAGCGGCTGATATATTTTACGGGCGGTCGTCCTCCACCTCCTCGTTCGGTCATCCTCTTCGTGCTCTCTCTCTCTCTCTCACTTCCAGCGCTGCTATCTTCTTTTCCTCGTCCCCGTCGACGTTTCAGCATCCTCGAACGTCGTTCGGTCCTCCGCTCAGTCAGGTTTCACCGCGAAGGGGCCAGCAGCCGACATTGTGCCACATACACGAGCGGTCAGCCGCCTTTACATCGCGGCTACATCGTATTTACATGAGAAAGGAGTCGCCTCCCCTCTTCTCCCGACCCTGCCGATCTTCCTCGCTCCCCTTTACCTACCGTCGACCTTCTTCTCCCGTTCGTTCGCTCTTCCCCGTTCTCTTTCCACGCATCTTCCGCTCTTTACGCCTCTTTCGCCAGTGAGCCGCTCTACGCTTCGAGCTCTCGATCGCCCTCATCCTTTGCCCTCTCGATCCCTGACGAGGCGCCCCCCGAAGATCCCGTCGGTGTAAACACGGTTCATCATTATCGCCGGGGGAGCTTATATTTCAAAGGATACGGCATTGGGCCTCTTTACGCTTGTCCCCGGTCACTTTGGACACGGTCTTGAGCCCTACTCACTCCCCTCTCGTACTCCTTCAACCGTCTTTTTCTCTCGCACACTATTTTTAAGCATTACTTACTTTTAATAATTAATAATGCAATCATTAGTTATGTTTTGCCCGTAACTATGTACCTCTTGCATGATTATCGTTCGATTCGGAGATGGGCTTGCGGTCTGCCTCGCAACCCCAGTATGCCGGTATACTCACTGATACGCGATCAAACGTAATTACTTCGTCAGGAAGACACGGAACGTAAGAGAAATTTGTGCAATTATCGACTAGAGAATATACGCCGCGGTTGCAACCCTGGGTCTATAATTAAGGAATTTGTCCGATCAGGAGATAGGCGAGGGAAGCAGCGTCGCGCGCATATAATCGGACAGCTCCAAGTATATACACCGGACGGTCGCGCTCTCCGTTCGAGCTTCACGCTCGTCGATTATCGTTATCGCGCGGATGCGCCGTGGTCCGTTCCACGCCGAGAGGTGGAGAGGTTATAAAAGAATTTAGACGCGGCCGGAGTATTATCGGGATATCCACGACGAGATAGCGGGGTGGACGGTGTTGGAAAGACAGGTTGGTCGCCGCGGGGGTCTATCGCGAAGGGAACGCATGCAACCGAGCAGAAGAAGAAGAAGAAGAAGAAGAAGAAGAAGAAGAAGAAGAAGAAGAAGGAGGAGGAGGAGGAGGAGAACGACGACGAGGGGAAGGCAAAGAAGGAGAAGAAGAAGAAGAAGTGGAAGAAAAAGAAGATGAATAAGACGACCTCGTCCCGCTGTGGTGTACACCCATATGTGTACATACATGTACATATAGACGCGTGCACCAACACCTACCGAAGGCGAGTGCACCTCTCTCGCTCTCTCCTTAGGTTGTAACGTGTAGGTGCGCAAGCATGTATGTACTTGCGTTTTTGCCTCGGCGCTTTTTAATGCTTTTATGCCCACCGCGAAGGAGCTATCGGGGATCTCGCGTCGTAAGTCTGGAACTTTATGTTTGCGCCGGCTAACCTTCCTCCTATGCTATCCCACCTTAACTTACGATTCCCTCGCATGCCCCGTGCACTTTCGCTCGCTTGCTTGAGACGTCTCACGTCGTCGTCGTCGTCGTCTTCGTCCTCGTCGTCGTCGTCGTCGTCGTCGTCGTCTTCTTCGTCGTCTTCTTCGTCGTCTTCTTCGTCGTCGGCAGCTACGAACGCCCAGCGGTGTTCTACCTAAGCGTGCCCGTGCGCCGTTCACCTTATCCGCACCGCACTTTGACGCTGGGAAATTTTCTTCGCCGCATAAACATCTCCCAATCGTACCTCTACCGACAGCGAGACCGCGGCTAAACTTTCTCAGCGAACGCGAACAGAAACGCGCTCGCGATAATATTGTACTCGCTACTCGGTAGGGATCCTCCTCCGCACGCTCCTGCCGCTGCGCGACTTGACGAGTATATTGCGCAGATTTATCTTCTTCGCATTCACACCCCGGCGTGTACGCACGCTTTACCGATGTTTCGCATGCGGTATGAGGCCACGCACGGTAATCGTCGTCAGACAATGGAGAGAAATATCTTTCCGGCCGCGATTTTATCGTCGCGCTTTAAATGTTAACTCGCTAGAGCTCGTCGGATACGGATTTTATCGGGATTGATGAAATTGCGTATGCTTCCGAGCTTCCATGTAGCACGCGACCTTGCGGTTAACCGGCGCGGATAAGTAACGAGTTTGCGAGAGGCGTCGGAGAGGGGGGTCGAATTGAGAGGATTAATAATTTAAAGATTCCATTCATCGGTAGGTGGAGCCGAATGTGCGCATAATGTCTGAGGGATGGGGGATGAGGGATGCTGGTTAAAGCTCGGTTCATACTCACGCCTCAGCGGCGATGCTACCCGGAGATATCGATATCTCGAAGGTGAGGGAGGGAGGAAATTCAGAGAATGAGAGAGAGAGAGAGGACGAGACGAGAGTGAAGTGAGTGAGGGAGGGGAATAAGATAGAGAGATAGAAGGGGGAGGCTTACAGATACCCTCGGCTATCCTCGGAGCCACTAATGTATGTAATTGATCTATTGTGCGATGCATTAGCCCTACGGGCACCAGATAGGTTATCCTTCAGTCGACGGGGGTGAGTAGCACGGCAAAGAGGTAGGGAGGTGTGCGAGCAGAAGCGAGGAGAATCACTGAATAGGAGACGGATTCAGCCGGCCTCTCTTATTAGTTCTTTGCCTCATTAGATTAGGCTAATGCACTCCGGCATCGACCTTCCATCCTCCTCTCGGCTTCGTCGGACGCATTAAATTCTCGTCGCAGCTCATCGTCGCGCGTGCCGCGCTCCCGAATTCCCATTGTCAACAAATCCGCTCGAAGGTAATTCCGGCGAAGGCGCCCATCGTCGGCAAAACGACGCGACGAGGACGAGCGGTGGGCGGTGGGCGGAGGTGGGCGGCGAGGCACGTTTCGTCCAACTATCCAGAGCGCGCGAAGCGAGCTTTCGCGAAGGACGAGAAACGAAGATTGATCGGCGAAACTTGGCCCGGGACGGAAGTTCCTCCGGAAGATTGAGATTTCCAGAATGAGCGCTTCGACTGTCTGTCCTTTTCTCTCCTCCTCTCAGCTACCCTTTCGCGGCGCCCTCTTTTTCCACACTTTACGGATAAAGCGCACTCGTGCGGTATGCAGTTTGCGGTCTCAGCGGTGAACGATTTCATAGCCGTTGACAGAACAGCTGCGAGACCGTTGACGAGCTAATGCGGGCTCGTGATTCCTTCCTGCTTTGACGTAAGAAACCACTCGACCTTTTTATTTTCCTTACAAACGAGGCGGTTCCCGATACCCGCAGGTTCGCAGTTAGGCGCGTCGACACGTCACCTCGCATGACTCGAAGCGAGCGCACCCCTCGGTGCGTCCGCGTCCGCGTCCGTCTGTTTTCTTTCTTCTCCTTCTGTGTTGTCACGGGGGAGGGGGTGAGAAAGACGCACGACGTCGTGCGGTTTACCGGGTGCGGACCATTGACACATTCTGCATTTTTACTCTCACCCTTACCCTTACTCTCTCGACGTTTCACCCCTTTTTCCGCAACCCCTTGTGTCCGCGGCTTTGTTTGCTGTATCGCGGTTAGCTTGTCTCGCGACAACGACTCCCATTAGCCAATTGTCCGGCGCACGAACCGAACTTGCGGTGCGCGCTTCCTCCGAGAGTCCGGCGAGTGGGCGGGGGTGAAGGAACGGGAAAGATTGGAAGTGCGAGAGCGTACGTAACAGATGGGTGTAATTGGGGCAGGATGCCGGGAATTACGGGCGGCGAGCGGCGAACGGCGTGGAAGGCGATATCGTGATGACGATTTCGCTGCCGATCGCCTCGTTGCGAGCTGCCCCCGGAAGCTAATTGGCCAGCTTTGCCCCTGGGCGCCTTTAGACGACTCGATGTGTGACTAATTGGCCTCACAAATCCCTTCGGTTCCTCCGATTGTTTCGTCTCGAGCGATCGCGATCTGCAGCTTTTATCGAGGGTAAGTATCGTGCGATAACGTTCCCACGCGAAACAGTTCCGTAACCGTTTCCGTCTGGCTTCAGCTTCCGTCCGAAATGAATCGGGAAGAGGTCGGATAAGTGCGTTAGGTAAGCTGCCCCGCCAGAGAATCAGCCTGCGGATGCCGAATGCTCGAACATGCAGCAACGTTTTACAGAACCACTGATCTAGATATATTATACACTCCAAATCTACCGACATGGCGGCCACAGGTTCGACTCGGCACACGTTTGCATCCAGTGTAAATATATGTAGATAAGTGCAGAGAAGAAAAAGTTTTGTGCATGATTTGGAGGGTACCGAGACTGGCGTTGAGAAAATGAATGTCTAGCGGGTGAAAAGAGTGGAGTGAAGTGGCGAGGAAAGGCTTTGCACGGAGTGGAGTCGGATAACGAGAAGGACAACGAGGGCTATGAGTAAGGAGGCGCGGGGTGAAGGGCGGGTCCCCACCCGTGGGGGTGGGCTTGCATGACTTGGTGAGTTTCTCAACAACAATCGTAACTAGCTTTCGGGTAGCGGCGGGGCCAGGCCTTCTGGGGTGGAACCACGCGGCGTCTTCCCACGTCAGCGTGACGGACAGACAGGTCTGACGGACTGACAGACAGTCGGACGAACGGACAGCGTTGCGACCGGTAGCTCGTTGTATTTTATTCACTGAAACCTAACGACCGAACAATTACCGAGCGGTTCCGCGGTTCCCTCTTCCTCTTCCCGCTCGCAGAACGTAACCGTGGCACGCATATATAGACGCGGATCCGAACGATGATTGCGCACAGGATGCGGCCGAGAAATATCCGCCACAGGATACTCTTCGATTGTGTCCGACGGACAATTACCATCGGGGCCACGGCACGAATTCAGCGGCGCGCGTCCGCCGACGCGTCCGCCGACGCTTCCGCGATCTTAATGCCGTCGCCCGTCACCATTATTAATTACGCAGGCGAGAAAAGAGACAGCGAATCTTGCGTCCCTCGCAGACGTCGGATATCGCGTGATCCGCGGAACTGGCGGAACAATAACGAATCGTCGTCGTCGGGCGAAAATTGGCCCGATTCCTCGGCCCGAACTTTCTGCTTCTGCTCATCTCTTTCTTCCCGCTCGCGGACTCGCGACGCGCTCGCTGCCTGGCTGGCCAGAAATTTCATCTGCCGCGCGGCGGGCCGGCGGGCGACGGGTAACGAGGTGGGGGCCTTTTGTTCTCGAAATTAGGATGCGGAAGTGGATTCAATTCGCTTGTCAGACACACTCTTCTCCCTCTTTCTCTTTCTGCCTCTCGTCTTCCGCGCACGAGCGTGTGCAGCGAGCGAGCGAACCCGCTCTATTACCTCTTCTCATATTCCTCCTCTTTCTTTCTTGATAGCCTGACTGGAATTCACGTCTCGTGTCAGGCACGTCTGCTTTTTTCCGCGAGACACGTCGGTCCCGGGACAATAGGCTTCTCGCGTCTCAGCCTGTCTCCCTCTCTCTGCTGCGACGGACTCTCCAGGAGGACAAAATTTCCGCGAATGGAAATCCATTCGGCGATGTGCAGCCCCCGCAAGTTCTCCATTCAACCGCTGCGAACGGGCCCACGGTGCCTTAATAATAAAGAGCCCGAGCCGACTAGTAGCTACTGCAGTTATTGCAGCTACCCGTTGCGCGGGGTAACTGCATGAGCAGCGACGTCGTCGACGTCCTGCCCGGCGCGAAGGCACTTCCTCCTCCTCCGCTTTTTTCGTCCTTTTTCCTCAAACCTCTTCGGGGCTTCGTCGCATCGCATTCTTCTATTTCATTGTCAAGAAAACCAATTTCCTGGTACCTAAATTACGCGCGCTTCCGTGCTCTAGACGGAGAAGGCGAGCGGCGAGTTGGATGGAATGAGCGGGCGGCGGAATAAGAAAGACGGAGAAAGAAGATTGCCGTAGCGAGGGGAGGAAGGAGAAGGGGGACGAAAAAACCCTCCCTGTAATATCACAAGTTTCTACCTCGGGTTTAGCGCGAGCCTCACACTCGAGCGCCGCCCGGAGGGAAGTGTGAGCGTGCGCGAGAGGATAGAGGAGGAAGGTAGAGTGCGAGGGTGAGAGAGAGTGAGAGAGAGAGAGAGGACGACGAACAAAAACGTTAATTTGAAAACGTCACAGTTTAATTTAAAATTACGTAAGTAGGGGGCTGCTCCGTCCCCACCGCCGTCTTCCTCACTTCGTCCACCTCGTTTTCCTACACGTTCAAAGATCGATCTCACTCTCTCTCTCTCTCTCTCTCTCTCTCTCTCCCCGTCCTCCTCTTTCCCTCTCATCCTCCCACCGGCTTCCCAGCAAACTTTCACCCCCTCGCCACTCTTAGTACGGCAGCTACGGCATTCTTGCGATCGTGGTAATAATAGACGCCAAGTTTCGGCCGCGAATCCGCCTTCCCGTGCCTTTCCCGTCTACCCGCCGCGCCGCTCTCGCAATTATTCAGGGAACGAACGGAATTCCCTTTCCCGTGGGGGCGTGATCAGCGAAAAGGCGGCATCGAAGGAAGAAGCGCGCGGATAGAGGGCAAGAAAGAAAATGAACGAGCGCCGAGGTGGTCGAGATAAAGTCTTCCCGTTGAATTTGAACTTTCTTCATTGATCCGTGAGCGCTCCACCCTGCGGAGTTAGAACGTCGCCCTTGACTCTTACAAATCGAACTAAATTGAATTGGCGAACTCGCCGGCACCGGGTCCCGGGACTGCCGACTACTGGAACGGAATCGGGACGTGCGGCTCGATCGTTAATTATCGGCCGCGGACGTGCTCGTGTGCCGAGCTGCGATATCTGCGAGTGGGCGCGCGGCTGCATAATGCAGCGGCAGGTGAAAGGTTCCACCTTTATGCTCGGCCTATGATTCTATCGGTGAATTAAGCGGAGGCGAGGAGAGCGATCGGCGGCAGTCGGGCAGCTGGCTCCTGGCAACAATTTAGCGGCCGTCACGTGGACCGCCGCGCGCACGCCTGCCAGATCTGGCGATCGCGAGCGAGTAATTGAAAATGCTAACGCCTCGTCGGCAGTCGGTCACGACGCAGATGCCTAAGGTTATCCGAGTCGTAATTTCAACGGATACGTTAAATACGAGCGGCGTGCTTTCTCTCTCTCTGTCTTCGGACGAACATGCAACGATAAATGCATTTGTCGTGTTCTCTCGGCGATCAGCCATCGTCGTATCGCAAAGAGAGGAAGCGAAGATAGAGATATATGGTACACGCTTTATTTTGTCCCCGAGCGTCAGAAATTGAGCGTCTCCTCATACGCCTTCCGACCCACCGAGCACCGGCGGCGCGGCGCGCGGCGTCGGGCAGGCGAATTAATTGACGCCCGCGTTCGACACTGCGCCGCACTGTCCGGCATTATTTCCATAATGATCGCATCGGCCTGGTTAAAGTTCTCGGACGAAGCTATCGGATAGTCGAGCGCTGCAGCTGGCTCTCTACAATGTCGCGACTCCGCGCTGTCGGGGTAATGAAATGTCACTCTCTCGTTGCCGACGGCATCGTTAGGGAGCGCCGAAATAATTCGTCAATAACGAGCGCGTTAACAGTGTTGCGCAGGGACGGGGTGGCATTGAGTTCGCAGGTGAAAGACACGTTCGAGGGTTCATCCTGGCGCGTAGTCTGCGACTTGGATTATCGCGCAGGCCTATCGGTTGGATATAAATATGCACCGTATCCGAAATGGACATAGGTGCCGAATATATGGTGGAAGGTACAGTCCTTAACATCTCTCGGCCAACCCGTTCGCGCTTATCGTGCCTCCGACCAGCGGGCACCGCTCTCGGCGAACAAGTACGCGTGATTAAAATTCCACTCCTGCCAGGCCGGAAAAGGGGACGTGTTGGTGAAGTTTCCGCGTGGAAATAATTCGCCAATAACGGCGCGACCACTCTCGTATGCGAGAGGGAAGAGGGAAGACGAACACTTTGGACCGGCCAGATGGAATGTCGAAGATCGCGATAGGGTAGTACCTACCGCGCCGCTGGAACCCGATACGAGGTCTGACCGCGGCGACGCGACTGCGAAAGAAGACCGCCTGGCATCTCGCGAATTTTGCCGAACGCGCAGGTCGTCCTTTTGCCTCCCAACGCTCGCCCGTCCTTCCACCCTGAGCCCCCCTCGCGCTGCAATGTCCTTCATTTAAGCTTGTCGTGCGGGCTCACTCGCGGTCGAGGCACTCGTAAAACTCCGGCGCGCAAGAGGAGAAGAGGATTCGAGGCGCGATGACGACGGTGCAGTCGGTGAATGTTCTCCGTGGACATTCATCTGCGTCAGCGATGGCGACGGAGATGATATTGGCGGCACCGCATCGTTCCGTCCGCGTCGCCGCGAGCACCGGAATCGGGTAAAGGTGCGCGCTGTCCTTGACCTCGGCGCGAGCCTCGTACCTACCTCGCGGCTTATATCTACGCGCCGGTAATAATACGTGTGAAAGATTCCTCTTCCTCTTCCTCTTCCTCTTTCTCGCCCGGCATACACACGACGCCGAGGCAGAGTGTAATCCACCTCTCGCATTCTCTCGCCAATCACGAGGGTCGCTTCTTTTTCTCGCCCGTCTCGCCTTTTTTCTCCGCACCCCCTATCCCAGTCCTCCTTCCTCCGTCTCTTCCTCGCCGCTCTCTATCCTCCTCTCGGTTTTTTGCAAATATCTCGCGAGCGAGCGTCGCGGCGAGATCTCATCTCGCGACTGCCCTCGCCGAGACGACGGGAACGTAATAATACACTCTCGTACTCATCGGATGTCCCTCGTTTCTTCATCGTTCTCACGACGAACGTGTTGTTGCCTCGGAACAGCTTCACACCTTCGCAAAGGTCGCCTGAATGCGATCATTAGATTCGGACACACGTACACACGCTCATACAAACGTTGTTTGAAGTGTGAGCCAATTTTAATGAACAATTCTTTTTCTGTTTCAGGTGAGTACTTTTTCGCTTGGTATCATTCGGAGACGACGTTAAGGAAAATCCGCCACAGATGGGTAAGAACATTCCGTTAGGTTGCGAGCATATGAGTTATGATACGGAGCGTATCCGGGAGCAAGGGAACGTTGCACAACGATTCTAAGTGTATTACCGGCCGAGATCGACAGAGTAATCCAAAGGATACGCACGCGGCCATTCTCTCTTCTTCCGTTTCATCGAGCCTCGTGTCGGACGGGAAGCCAAACACTAAGCCGAATCGAATGGTTGTTTCGGTCAGCTGGCATTGCATTTCCATCGGGCGAGCCTAAAATGTATCTGTCGGCTTAAGCTTTGGACTCCTGGATCGGAAGCAAGCTGACCGGAAGCGTTCCCTTCTTCGCTCGCCGAACCGTACCACGACCCTATCTAGTATCGAGTCGTATCGATCGTTAAGCTCTCGACTCTCCCTCGCATTGACTCACTCCCCTTTCCTCCCTTCTCGCTCTGTTTTTTCTTCCCTGCGAAGGGAACGACGTGGCAACGTGTTCGTCATTCCTCTAAATAAGTCGAATGGGGTGGGCCGAGGAACGTGTCGTCGCACGTTATTTCGGTAAGGAATGGGGTGAGAGTGAGCACATAAGCAGGCCCATGCGAAATCGTACAAAGAAGGGTAGAGCCGAGGCTCGACCATCCGTCGGAAGTGACGTTTGTTCTTACCCTCCCACCTTTTCTGCCTTCCTCTCTCTCTCTTGCTCGTCACGCTGGGGAGACTCCACCCGCGATTATGCCCTCATCTTTCCCTCGGAAGTGCACGAGCACAATGTACAAACCCCGTCAGACATCCTCCCCGAAACATCGACGTTTATCGTAAAAATCCTGCTTCCGGCTCGTTCAGAGATTAGAATACGCGGGGTTGGCAGGGGATTTTTTTGGTAAAGAGCGTAAACTGACGATATCGTCGGCGCGTCTGTCGGCGGAGCGCGCGCATTAAAAATAAAAGAGGAACAGTCGCGGTGAGAGAGTGCGTGGTCGCATCGCATTAATGCGATCGATATGGCGAGCGCTGAACATTTGGCTCGGGCCCGGGCTCTCGCACGTGGAAACGCAATATTCCGCGCGGATTGGCACGCCGTTCGCCACTGTCACTGGTGCGCGTGGCTCTTGCATTGCGGGAATCGTACAATGATCGTTTAATCGGCCGTGCATCAAACAATTGGTGCGCTGGCCAGCGGCAGCGCCGACAGAACGGCAGGAACCAGCACCCACCACTACCACTACGGCAGACGTGCGGTGAACTCGGAGCGGAGCAACAGTACCGGCAACTGCACCGGCCGCGGCCGCGGCAGCGGCCAGTAGGATCAGGCGGCAAACGACTCTCTCCGTTGCCGATTCGCGCTCGCGTCCGCTCGTCTTCCGCAGAGACAAATAGCGCGAAACGGTCCGACGAGCATTTGATTGCCCGTGGTATTACGCGTGTATGCGTACTCTCGCTCCGTCTCACTCCGTCTCACTTTCGTCCGCTCTGTCTCTGTTGCGTGAAGGGTGATCCGTCGACGAATTAACGTTTTGTGGATCTCGTTTAGGATTCCAATCGCCGTGAAGTATTCGACTGGCTTGTTGGTGTTCACAGAGTTTATTTTGTCCTAATTATAACTATCTCTACTTGATATACAATAAATTAGATAATATATGTGACGCTTGCGTGCATGTCGTTGCACATCGCAAAGAAATCTGCCTCCTCGCGGGACGCGTGCGGACGCGCCGCCGAGTAATTCGGGAGACGAGAGTGGGGAATGACTGATGATTGGCAGGTGATGACGACAGGACAGAAGGAAAAGCAGGTAATTGGTCGAGAGCGTTGCCGGATGAAATGATGCTGCCATGCCGCATTGAGGAAAGGTGATGCCTGGAAGTTTCCAGAATGAACGCGAATGATCGAGAACATTCGAGAGTGTGCGCGAAGAGTCGCCGTATAGCGTCCTAACCCTGAACGGCGGACTATGCCGCAACATACCGCCCCCCTTGAACGGCTTGCGTTCAACCGTACGCGGAGATGAAGATTTTCAAAGAAAAATGAACGCGAATTAATGTCTAATCTTAAATGTAACGAAAGAAATACATCTAAAAAGAATGAAAGCGGTAACAAATAAACTTATACTTAATCTACTATAAGTAAAGGGAACGAAATAGCTCATGCTTAATCTAGCGCAAACAAAGTAATAAATGAAACTTATGCTTAATCTATCATAAACAAAGTACAGCGTTGCTGTTCGAGTGGTACAATCAATACTACAACTAATTGTCTTCGTGGTCGGCGTTCCAAAGAAGCGGCGACAGCCGTTTGACGCTGCGCTTGCATTCTCCTGACGCTGTTCGTAGAGTCGCGACGCGAGTTACGCCGTCATCTCCAGGGTGAGTCTGGATCACGCGGCCGAGAGGCCAGCGCATAGGAGGGATGTTATCCTCCTTGATGGTGACCAGAGTTCCGACGTCCAGTCCGGTTGGGTCGCCAGAGTGCCACTTCCGTCGCACCGTCAGTTGGTGCAGGTAGTCCTTATACCACCTCTTCCAGAAGTGCTGCTTGAGCTGCTGTGCTTGTTGCCAGATGGACAACCGAGCGGGCTTGATGTCAGTCAGATCGTGTTCGGGAAAGCTAGTAAATGTGTCACCAATTAAAAAATGTGCCGGCGTCAATGCACTTAAATCGTTAGGATCGGTGGATAGCGCGGTCAATGGTCGCGAATTCAAGATTCCCTCAATCTCTGTCACGCACGTCAACAACGCCTCATAGCTAAGGAGCGTGTCTCCTACTACGCGATAGAAGTGATGCTTAAATGAACGCACTGCGGCCTCCCAAAGACCACCAAAGTGCGGCGAGCGAGGCGGAATATAATGCCATCTAACATTTTCTTGCTTTAGGCGAGTTTCAATCGATTGCTGAAAATCGACTGTGTGTATAAGTTTGTGTAATTCGCGTTGAGCCCCGACGAACGTGGTAGCATTATCGGAGTACATATCAGAGGGTTTACCCCTACGAGCAAAGAATCGTCGTAACGCGGCCAAAAACGCCTCTGACGTGAGATTTTCGACGATTTCGAGGTGCACACTCTTCGTCGCGAAACAAACGAACACGGCAACATACACCTTGACCTTGTTCAAGTTCCTATGCCGACGTTCCCTTACGTAGAAGGGACCGCAATAGTCAACACCCGATACTAAAAAAGGGCGCTTGAATGTGACCCGAGTAGAGGGCAGGTTGCCCATTTCGTGATTATACACGATCGGTTTTACGCGACGACACCGCACGCACTTGTTGACAACCGTCTTGACAGCTGTCATTCCGTGTATCGGCCAATAGTTTTCTCTAACAGCGTTGAGAGTTGCTTGCGATCCAGCGTGATACTGTTTAGTATGAACTTCGCGAATTATTAATTGTGTGACGTGATGGCATGCGGGCAGTAATACAGGATGTCGCGAACAAAACGGAAGATCGGCGTTTGTAAGCCTTCCCCCCACCCTGATCAGTCCGTCCCTATCGATGAATGGGTTTAAGGGCGCAAATTTGCTAATGGATTTGCCCTTCGTCTTGGATGCGTTAGTGTTCAGGCGTTGTAATTCATCAGAAAAAACCTCACGCTGCACGAGACTCAGTATGCGCGTGAGTGCGTTTTGTAATTCAGTGATTGTTAGTGTTCCGCTACGCTTAGTAGACTTGTTTGTTGCGTTGTGTATGAATCTAAAACAGTGGGCTAGAACTCGTTGCAGTTTGCCTATATCGGAGTATCTAACGAGAACGTCGTGTCGTTCAACGGTGGTGAGTAGAGTGATGACTCCGCGTTGTTCGGGAATTTCAATCGTCGGTAGTATGGTCGCGGGCCAATGATTTTCGGTTTGACTAAGCCATGTAGGACCCCCTAGCCAAAAGGTTTGTTGTACCAAAAATTCGGAAGGCGTACTTCCGCGAGACGCGAGATCGGCGGGATTCTCAGCTGAGGGCACGTGGTGCCACTGCTGCGGCATGGTGTGTCGTTGTATTTCGGACACTCGATTGCCCACGAAAGTCTTTAGCGTGTGAGGAGACGAATTGATCCAGTGCAACGCGATCGTCGAGTCCGACCAAAAGCACACCGAACCGAATGACAATTTTAATGCCAATTGTGCTGCTGTATACAATTTGGTGAGCAGAACCGCGGCGCACAACTCGAGACGAGGCAGGGATATTGTTTTCAAGGGTGCTACGCGGGTCTTAGAGGTGACGAGCTGCACGTGAACGTCACCATTGTTATTCACTGACCGTAAATAAATACATGCCCCATATGCGCGCTCGCTGGCATCGCAAAAGCCGTGTAACTGAATTGACGTGGGTTGGGATAAGACGATTTTTCGCGAAATTTTGAGCGTTTCAAGATTTGCTAATTGCTGGGAAAATTGGGACCACGCGGTGTGAATGCTGCTCGGGATAGACTCGTCCCATTCCAATTTTAGCTGCCACAAGTGTTGCATTATGATTTTTGCCTTAACTATGACCGGCGCCAATAGTCCTAATGGGTCATAGAGTTTTGCGATTTGTGACAAAATAGATCGTTTCGTGGTCCTTTCAGTTACCGTCGGGCTGTTAATTGAGTATTCGATCGTGTCGTCGCTCGCGTTCCAGTAGACTCCGAGGGTTTTCGTAGTTGCGTCTACGTCTAAACACAAATGGCTACTGTCGGAGCATTCCGCGAGATCTGCTAGTACCGCTCGTTCGTTTGAGGCCCATTGCCGAAGATGGAAACCTCCCCTTTCCGTTACTGTCATCAAGTCGTCGCGTAACCGTAAAGTCTCGTCTATGGTATGACTTCCGGTCAGCAGATCGTCTACGTAGAAGTCATTTCGTAGCGTCCGTGTCGCGTCGGGAAATAATTTGCTTTCGTCGGATGCTAATTGGGCGAGCGTTCGTATCGCTAGGTAAGGAGCCGAAGATGTGCCGTAGGTGACAGTATTGAGCTCATACACCTTTAACGGGTCTGTTTGATTTTCGCGCCAAATGATCCTTTGATATTTACGGTCTCGCGGGTGAACCAACACTTGCCTATACATTTTGGCGATGTCAGCTGTTAGAACGTACGGATGTGACCGAAATCGTGTGACGAGCGCGAATACGTCCTCTTGTATTGTCGGACCGGTCAATAGTGTATCGTTTAATGACAGGCCGTTATTAGATCGCGCGGATGCGTCGAAGACTACGCGTAATTTGGTCGTCAGACTAGTAATTTTGGTGACATGATGATGGGGCAAGAAATAACCCTCCGAGTGATTCGCGACTGACACCTCGGTCATGTGTGACATTGCTTCGTATTCGCGTAAGAAGTTCGTGTACTGCTTCTTCAAATCAGCGTCGCGCGCGAGTGACCGCTCTAACGCGTAAAACCTTTTCAGAGCGATTGCATACGAGTCCTCGAATCGAGGGTTGTCTTGTCGAAACGGCAGCGAAACCGTATACCGTCCCGACTCAGGGTCACGCGTCGCGGTGGCTACATAATGACGCTCGCATTCGGCCTCTTCCGGGGATAACGGTCGCGTATTGATCCCCTCCTCGCACTCCCAAAACTTCGCGATATCGTTTTCTAAGTTGCTCGCTGTCGTCACGTGACAGCTTGAGCGGTCTGGAAGGGTGTTAGGGCGTGTAGACCCAGAAATGACCCATCCTAGTTGGGTTTTTTGCAACGACACATTGCTACCCTTGATCGAGATCTGACCGACGCACAACAATTTGCAAAACAGTTCCGCGCCCAACAGCCCATCGATGTCGGCTGGCTTGTAATACTGCGGATCGGCCAATTTTATGTTCTTGGGAATGTCGAGGTGTGCATGCTTGAGTGTTCGCGACGGGAGTTTCTCAGCGATTCTGGGCACTGTTAAGAACGTTAACTTATCCGAGAAGTTATTGTGATTGGACTGAATGCGCGCGTGCACGTAATATTTGACACGGGATTCCATGCTGTTGATGCCGGTCAACGGAATATCGATGGGTTTGCGCACGAGATTTAACTTATCGACCATTGCGTTCGTGAGGAAATTCGTTTGAGAGCATGAGTCGAGTAAGACTCTACACGAGAAGGCTTCACCTTTATTATTTTGTATATTTACGATGGCCGTGAATAATAAGACTTCCGATGGCACGATTGCACTGCAACAAGTTGCGGGAGGTTGCGAAGGTTCGCGAGGTTTGTTCGCGGTCTCGCTCTGCGTTGACGACGGACCGGACGACTGTTTGGGCTCGAAATCGACGTGTAACAACGTGTGATGTCTCTTGCCACATTTTTTGCAATTGCTGGACCTGCATTCAACGGCTGGATGCCCTGGTCGCAAGCAATTGACGCACAGCTTATACTGTTTGACGAGAGACTGTCGATCGCGCACGTTTAGTCTCGTCAGTTTTTCGCAGCCGGAGGTATAATGTTCTTGCGTGCATATCGCGCAGCGTGGTGACGCCAGTGTTGAAAATACGAGCTTCGAACCGACGGGCGCCGACGGTTTTTGAGGAGGATTTGCGCTTCGTGACGTTGTGGCCGTTTTTGGGCGTAATTGGCGAGACGCGGCGTCCGGTATGCACGGTGCTATGATTTTACACCTATCGCGAAGAAACCTGAGAAGATCCTGGACCGTTGGAAAGTCTCCGGGTTTGGATTCCTTCCATTTTTCCGCCGTTTCCGCGTCGAGTTGAGAGATTAAGATGAATACTATTAGATTGTCGATCGTGAGATGGCCTGAGGTTTTTAGCGCCTCGTAATGGGCTTCTGCATCGGCCAGAAACCTGTGCAGGTCGCGATGCGTACGCGGATTCGCGGAGATTGAGAGCAATGCACCGATGTGTTTGTTTGCTACTATCGCGGGTTGATGGTACGTCCGTTGCAGGATTGCCCACGCGACGGGATAATTACTAGGCGAATTACCGAGTGATTGTATTGTGCGTGCGGCATCGTTGCACACGCAAGAACGCAAATAAGTTAATTTTTTGCCATCGTTAATCGAGGTATTGTTGTGCACGGTTGACCTGAACTGGTCAGCGAAGCCGGGCCATTCGTCGTACGCACCGGAGAATGTCGGTAAATTTATATGCGGTAATCTAATGTCCGACTCCACCACCACGCCCGTCGCAGTCGGGCCGTGATCCTCGGTCGCCGGCGCGACCGGGTCCGGGAGGGGCTCGGCTTGCAATAAATCTTTCGCGTGGCTCGCGCACTCATCAAAATCATCCTCGAGATCCGAGCGCTCTTCGGTATAATCGGTTTCGAGATCCAAGCATTCTATTTCAGATTGCACTTCCAGAACTTCTGCGAAGAGCTTTTCGATTCGCGTTAATTTCGTTCGTAATAGCGTGTAATTTAGCGTTTCGGGAAACGTCTCTACATGATTCTTAAAATTGGTCAGTTGACCCTTGAAGACGGCGCGTTTCTTTTTCAGAACTTTCAATTCCCTATCCGACATGATGTGACAGAGACTGAAGGCTTTCGTGACGAGATTTCGAGATACGTGGTGAGACGAGATTCGAGGTTAAACGAGATACGTGATTGAACGAAGTACGAGTACACATACGCGAGCTTTCATAACGATTGGTGACACAATTAGCAACGATCTGACCTGACTGATGCGCCTGGTTTCGATGGTTGTAACAGCGTGGCGTGGCTTCGGCGTAGTAACAGCGTGGCGTGGCTTCGTCGTCGTGTGTAATGGCGTCTTCCTTTGTGCGAGCGCGTTCGATGAGCAGAGGATGCACGTGCCGTTGTCGACTCGTGCTATGGCTGCACCGTTGATGCGGCCTCCTTCTAGAGCTTTCGTGATGTCTTCTACCTGCTTTCCTCTGACTAATCCGCCTGGATTTGCAGATTGCAAGCAGCGTGGCGTAGTTTCGGCGTCGTGAGTGATGCGTCTTTCGTGCGAACGTTCGACGCCGGGCAATGGCGGCCCGTGTCGTTGTCGACGCGTGCTGTGGCTTCACCAAAGTGAAGGCCTTCTTCTAGCAACGTTGGTGTTATCGTTGCTTGCTTTTCTCCGTGATACCATTATTGATAGGCGATGGATCCGGCTCGAAGGACCATAATATGTTGCGTGAAGGGTGATCCGTCGACGAATTAACGTTTTGTGGATCTCGTTTAGGATTCCAATCGCCGTGAAGTATTCGACTGGCTTGTTGGTGTTCACAGAGTTTATTTTGTCCTAATTATAACTATCTCTACTTGATATACAATAAATTAGATAATATATGTGACGCTTGCGTGCATGTCGTTGCACATCGCAAAGAAATCTGCCTCCTCGCGGGACGCGTGCGGACGCGCCGCCGAGTAATTCGGGAGACGAGAGTGGGGAATGACTGATGATTGGCAGGTGATGACGACAGGACAGAAGGAAAAGCAGGTAATTGGTCGAGAGCGTTGCCGGATGAAATGATGCTGCCATGCCGCATTGAGGAAAGGTGATGCCTGGAAGTTTCCAGAATGAACGCGAATGATCGAGAACATTCGAGAGTGTGCGCGAAGAGTCGCCGTATAGCGTCCTAACCCTGAACGGCGGACTATGCCGCAACAGTCTCTCTTTCTCACGACCGTCCGTTGCGCGTTCTATCTCTTCTATTCCCTCCATCTATCTCTAGCCCCTCTACGACGATATGTGTGCCGTGGGACGTATCGTCGGGAAATACGAAAACGGGAAACAGTTCGTCGTATGCGACGTTTATACAACCGGCCTGCCGCAACTAACATAAATTATAGAACGAGATAGAGAGAGAGAGAGAGAGGGGGGGGGGGGGGCTGGGACATCGGTAATGTTAGAAATATTTCGCGGCTGTCGCATGAGTCAAAGTCGAAGTGAGTGCAAACTTCAAACTCCGGAAAGGCGGTATATGTGTGTGAGAGAGAGAGAGAGAGAGTTCTGGTTGAATTGTTTGTACAGGGTGTCGTTTAGTATCGTTGAAGCATACGGGCACAGGGTTAGGCGGAACTGATGTACCTACCTAGTCGGTGTGTGCGCGCGAGTACCAAGAGCGCGATGGGGTACCAGCAATGATTCAGGGATATTTATGGGGTGCAGAGAGTTGCCGCGCGAAGAGAAGAGAGCATATCGCGTACGGTCGAGTAGAATTACACGATGTCGGCGATGATATAACGCGTCCGGGCCTTGCCCTCTCCCTCCCCCCACCACGTCTCTTTCCTTTCTTATTCTCTCGCATCCGCCGCATCCCCGTCGCTCTTTCGTCGCTCTTCCACATCTGTTGAATGCCGAAAGAAAGCAGAACCTAAAATTAAGAGGAGCTCGAAGTCGCTCGGTCAATACTTAAAATCCGGACAACTCCGTCCACCTAACGGCGGAGCCTCAGCCTCAGCTTAACGTTTCCGTGTAATCGTTCCCTCGGACATGATATACGAGCGCATTGTTGAGACCCGTGAACTGGCCGTCAGCTCCGCTTCGACTCCGACGTGTCACCTTATCTCCGGAACACTTTTACCAATTGATCCGCCGCCGGAGATTACGTGGAACGTCAAACGGCCGGCACGAGAGTCGACGATTAGGAGACGGATCGTAATCCGTGGGACGTTGTGGCGCGCAGGGGCCCAGGTACACCGACTTCCTTTATCGACATTTTGATACAAAATGGCTGCTCGCCGCGGGGAGTCCGCGCGTAATCTCTCTCGATTCAAATTAACACACGCAGCGCCCGCCGGGGGGCCCGAGCCATGCCACGGGGAACTTGCGAGAGCTATGGAAGAGATAGTATCGCCGTACATACCGTGCCTCTTTGTCTTCCTTTTTCGAGAACCATCGCCGTCCTTCTATATTTCTCCTTACAGACATTTTCTCTCTCTCTCTCTCTCTCTCTCTCTCTCCCGTTCACTCCTCTAGCAGCTTTTTCTTACCGTTAACGACGAGCAGTAAAGAGACGAGTGACAGGCGCCACGCCGGTTTTGACAAATCACTGCCGGGGCGAATAGGTCCCTGACGAAGAAGACGAAAAAAAAAAAAGTGTCTTGTTCCAGAAGTCGAAGTGGCGCGCGTGGAGGGGAAGAAGTAACCGCGCCACGGTGAGTTCATTTCGTTCGCGCCGAATTGATCCGTGCCTGTCGGTGATTTATCGAGGACACAAATTGCCGGAGAGCTCTGGTTCGGCATCATTTTTGGAGCTCGCTCGAGCGGGATAGCTTGAAATTAGTTTCTATCACGTCTTAGGTAATATATTGTTGGCCGCGCGAGCGACGTTTAGAAGGACGATTGTAACGCAGTGAAAGAGCTATTTTACATCGGCGCGGCGCAGTGGCGCGATAACGGTGGCCCGATATCTCCTCAATTATCTAAATTGTATTGCGTCTTATCCGCGCCACCGGCCGCGGCGCCTAGTAACTCTATTCTTCCGTAAAGTCACAGAAAGTTGTTGCACGGTATCCCTTTTCTGGCACATCCTGTAGGCGGAATGACTGCCAGCGCTCCGAGGCTCCAGTGTTAAAATGGCTGAGGGGTCGCTCGCTCGTCTCTTTCAGATTTACGTTTCCTATTACGCGCAGACGGCTTGTAAACAGCGCGTTGCCTTTCAGGATGAAATTTCAAAGAAACTCGCGGTGACGCGGCGACGTGTGTTTTCAGGGCGCGAGATACGTGAATTTTTGGCCGAAATCCGGAATTCCGCCGTCGACGGTCGGCATCGAGAAAAGATTTCTCTCTCCGCTCTTTTCCCTCTGTTCCCTCGGAAGCGGCGGCTCCGGGAATGAGCGGATTTGTAATAAGAATGTCGACGTATAAAACTGTCAATAAGCGCGCTGACCCCAAATGTAATTTCGAGACGTCTCCCCGCGAGCGGCGATCCGACGGGGCGCAGAAATCGGCAGGAGGAACGGAAAATGGAGAGGGCGAGGCGGAGAGGAAAATAATAGAAAAAGGACGGCGCGGGGAAGGGGGAGAAGAAAAAGAATGAATGCTGGCGGAGGGAAGGTGGTTTCGTGGCGAAAGGTTCGAACGAATCGGGGAAAAAGAGGAAACGAGAGAATCGAAGAGGGAAAATAAGGTGTGAGAGAGAGAGGGAGTGCGAGATTGGGAGGAGAAGGGGGTAGATGAAAAGAGCAGTAGAAAGGAACTGGGGATCGGCGAACGAGAGGGGGAGAGAGAGAGAGAGAGAGAGAGAGAGAGGGAGGGAGGGAGCGGCGAAAAGGGAGAAAATGAAAGAGGAGCGAGCGAAGGAGAAGAATCCAAGAGTAAGAGTACGTAGTGATGCGCGGGAGCGCCTCTGCCGGGGTTATATGGAAATGTTGGTCAAATATATCATTCCGGCTTGACAGTGCAATTCTCTTATCTGCCTCGCGCCGCCTGCCGCTCTACCCCAAACCATCGAGGCTCCAGGGGCGGCTGGAGGTGGAGGAGGTGGAGGAGGTGGAAGAGACGGTGGCTGCCGGCACGGCGAGGGAGGCCACCGGGGGAAGGGAGAGGAAGGGGGTAGAACGAGGGGATGGTAGATCGGGGGCTGAAGCGCCCGATAGAGGATCTGCAAACACGCTGGCCCCAACCTATACTCCCCACGAATCTGCCCCACCTCCGACCATCACCATCCTGTCCTCCCCTTCCACCGTTTCCACCTACTATTCCGAGTCCTCCTCCACCTTCTACTCTTACTCTCCTCCGCCGCTTCCCTCCTCACCCTTTCTCTCTTTCGCTTTGTGCGTCTATTTCTCTCTCGCTCTACTCGACCTCCACCAACATCCCAGCCGGGTCCTCCACGCTCGACTACGGATCCAACGAGATGACGAACTGCCGGGCAAAACGGAGCGGAATGCGGAACTCCGAAAATACGCGGATTAAAGTGCCGACGCCGTCGGCCGGCTCATACGGTTCAACTTACTATCCAACCCTGCCTCTCCTGCCCTTCCTCCCTCGGCGGTTCTCTTGTCCGTCGTGAACTTCTACTCCCTGCCACCGATACGCTCTTTCTCTTATTGTTAGTCGCCAAGAGTGCTCTGCTATCGAAGACGAAGACATGTCAGAACGATTCACCTGTATCCGAAGCTAGTCGATTTCTTTCGTTATTATCCAAGTCTTACCTGCATCAATGAGAAAGCAAAACTTACAAGCAACTCGTACTCCCGTTGAGGCCACTCCACACTCTCATACAAACATGCCCCATTCCCTCATCACTCAAGCTCTTTTCACTCGACCGCATATCCGAACGCGAGCGTGACGATATTATTTCGTCCCGCTATTGCCGGATCGGTCTCGTTAGGCGCGCGCGCGCGCACCGTCTTACCCCGAAACGTCGATCGTGTGCCGTGTCCGGTACGCAGCGCCTATGATCGATACCTCGCGTGCACGCACGTCATCTCTCAACGGGTCAATTTCTCGACACGCGTGAATTGAGAGTGCGCCAGCGACGGAGCGGACGAGAGTGTGCCGACAGATAGGCGCGCGCGTGTGCGCGTTTCAGCGACGAAGGGGGAAGGCGGCGCGGACGTTGCGTTACGCTGCTGATGTATTGCCGGCACTTCATCTCCTCGCGGGTAAACACGAGAAATCGGCGAGTCGGGCCGACGTCGATAAGGTCCCCGAATGGGGCGGGGTGAGCAGGGTGAGCTCTCGACGATGACGACGGTAATGGCCTGCTGGGGAGGCAAATTTCGACTCTGCCTTTTCGCATTTTTCGGAAGCGAGGGTGAGGGGGGCGCATGCACGATTTCAACTTCTCCTTTTTCACGTAATCCGGGGCAGGGGCGAGTGTGCAAATGTATGCACACGGCTGTATTTGTATAGAGAGGAGGCGAGCGACCGACGCGCCCGACGCGACGGTGAGACGGATAAGCCGTGAGCGATAGAAACGAGCGTGATCGATCACCGCGGGCTCGTGAAAATTAGGCCCGGAATGCCGACGAATTCGGGGATCGTTTCTCGTGCGCCATCAACGCGTATCCGAGCGTACCCTTCGTTCGCCCTCCTGTTCTCGCGCTCCGGCGTCGAGGAGGATGGTTGCGTGATGATGTCACGCGGGCACATTGAAAAATAGCGTGTCGGAGTACGGTGTGTGCATGTGCGCCGTGAGGGGCGCTTGCTAGGGGCGCGTAACAGTTCGGATTGCGTTCGGAGCGGATTTCGCTCATTTCGATCTGGCCTCGTCTTCTATTGAGACGGCCGCGACGGCATCATTCGCGCCGTTCGTCCGTGTCTATAACTCGGCTCCGAGGATATCGGCCGAAAGAAACGTCGAAGACTCCGCCGGCGTCGGGCCGGCCGACGTAAATTAACGGCACACGAGTAATGATTTCCGTACTGACTGCTGCGGCCTTAACGATTTTCCGAATTGGCCGGGGCGAAGGTAAATTCTGAAGACGTTCACTTTCGATTTGCTATCGTAACGGCCTTCGAGAGACGTCTCTACGACAGTCTTATTACCAGGGGCTTGATAGATAGCGCAAATAAACGTCTCGCGGCTAAACCAGAAGCCAGCGCGCTTGTACCTGAAGTGGCTAACGACAGTCGCGCTAAGAATAGAAGTGCCTATTATTGCTAGCCTCCGGCCAGGAGGATGGGAGTCGAACTGAAGGTGAATAGCGCGGACGGCTGGAAACGAACGACCCCGCTGCAGCGCGACAACACCTTTCTTACTATGCTTACGCCGGAAAAGTGAATAAATGAGGAAGGAGAGGGGTCGGGAGCTGCAAGGAATTTTCCAGCCACCCCTCGCGCACCGTGGTCCGGGGCGAAAGAAAGCGAGCGATCAGTTTCCCTTATCAGGCCCGCCGTATCACCTCGCCTTGTACTCAGTCCGCTCTATAATTGCTTCCTTTAACGAAGATTCCCAGATTTGACTCTCCAGCGCGCCGCCGTCCGCTCATCGGCGGAAAGAAGATTGGGGTCGGCCGGCGAAACGAGAGAGAGAAAGAGAAGGCATTTTCCTGCAACTCGGCGCAGAACGAACGGGACCCCCGGTCCCGGCAGCTGGATTTTTAAATTGGTTCTTATAACTTTAAATACATCCGCGCACCCACTCTCCGGCGGAATCTCGTCGCGAGGAGGGAATCAAATCAAAACCGGTTTAAAAGTTTCCTCCTCCGCGCGCGTTACCTTAGTCCCTCGCGAAGGGCGTTTCTTCTTTTCTCTTCGAGTCCGCGCCTCTTGCGCTTCCGCTTCTGCGGCTTTTTTTTCTCGTCTTCTCTTCAGGATCGCTTTCGTCTCGCAAACGAAATACGAGCATCCGGCGTATCGATGTAATTCAGACCGTCTCGCTTGTTTCTTGCTTTTGATGCCGACTTTTCCCATTGTTACCGACACTTGTCATGTCCAGCGGCAGATAGACGTTGCACAAAGCCCCTCTCAAATTGATCTTCATGCGCTTCGACGATTCTGTTTCGAGAATCCGGGGCGTCTGTGCATGTCTGCTATCTCCCACCAGGATGAATTACCTTCCTACCAATTTCCTGCCGTTCGGGTGGGGGTGCAATTAGAGGGATGCACTCCCGGTGCATGGTAATTCGGTAGTAGAACCGGGGTCGTAGATGGGGAAAGAGAGAGAGAGAGAGGGACAGAACGTAACGCACACGTCGAAGATAGTAAGAGAGCGAAGCAAAGGAGAACAGAGAGAGGAAGAAGGGGAGGAAAGAAAAGCGTAGATGGAAGAGACGGACAGAAGAAAAGAGAGGCAGGGGCGAAGGAAGTGCCACACCGCGTTCCCTCGCTCGAAGGTATATCGGTCCATTATTTTCTGCAGTATTTTAACGTAAAACCCCCGGATTCCTGGAGCCATCGTATCGATTCCGGGTAGGAGGAACCCGGGGGGTATAGAGAGCACGGAAGGGTGCGCGGGGTGGCTCTGAAACGTTGGGTGGGTCGGGCGAGGGGGGCTGCTCCGGACGGACTGGGTGGTAGCAGCCTCGCACGGAGCTTTTCCTGCGATGCAATCTTTGAAAGGAGAGCCGCGTCATTACGCCGTGGCGGTGGTTCACGGGCCATTGCCCCACCCCCTTCGACTTCTCTTTCCCCTTTGCTTTTCCTTTTCTTTTCTCTCTCCCTCCTACGCTCTCCTCTCCCCCCTCGTTCTTGCAGCTCGGTACAGTCACATTCGCTCGCTCGCACACGCTCCCGTTCTATGGGGGAGAGACCTTTGCCACCATATACCTATCCCGACGGCATACGGCACTCTCTCGATTCGGAGCAGCTCAATGACACATGACTCAACGTGCGACAACCCCATACATCACCCGAGCCCCGAGCTATCGCCCACCACTCGTTCGCCCAACCCCGCTCAGCCACCCACCGGAGCCAACCTCCAACTTCCAACTCGCAAGACTTGCTTTCTCTCAATGAACCAGACGACAGACTTCCGACGGCGGCTGACTAATCTTTCTTCTCAACTGTTTCGTCCGGCCGAACTCTTGGATGCCGTCTCTCCCGAGGACGACGGAAACATCTCAGATTTCTCGGTCTCCCATTTGCCCGCTCGTTCACATAATCGCTTCGTAAATGCGGAAACGAATATGTCAATGGCGTCCGAGCGTCCTAATTGAACGCGCATCAAGGCGGTCCGCGACGTCGCGTCGTTCGCCTATTTCCGTCCGCCGCGGCCGCAGAGTGTAGAGTGCGAGACTCGAGAGTGAACGGTAGTCGCGGCTCTATTTATCTTTTCCGCTCATTCCGCCAACCCTCGTCCTCTTTTCTCCGCACTCGCTGCTCTATGCGGCCAGCGTATACGCTCCTCTGGTTTCTGGGTGGTGCATCTCGGGATATCCGTGCTAACAAGGTCCACTTGGGTGGCGCGGGCACGGCTTACCTGGTCGTTTGCTTCGGGTAATATTACCGCGAGACGCTTTGCGAGCCGGCGGAGAAGTTTAGTCGCGCAGCACGGTGGGTGGAACGTGGCGCCGACACTAACAGCATGAACAACAACAAACAACAAGAGCCGACAAACAACGCAACCACGCCGCGGAACATCCCCCTCGCATGTGCTCGCGAGAGATGCAAAGTTGCGTCTCCCACGTCTTCGCCAAGTTCCGCCTGCTACGGACACAACATTCCGCGACGAAGGTATTGCAGGCATTAGCGGGCATGAGATGATGATTTAACACCTTCGCTGCGCTGGCATTTACGCGGAAACGCACGTCAGGCGCCGTGTTGCGGATACCGTGCCGGAACGTCGCTTTCTCTGTTTCATTAGCGATCTACTCGTTCGACGACCCACACGTTCCGTGTAGTTATTCCGTGGCGATTACGGGGAAACCGATTACGGCGATCCTCCTGATTCACGCGCGACGCCAACTTTCAGGCAAGTCTTGGCCCGTTCCTTCCGACCGCAAGTAGCGGCCGGCGGTGTTACGAGGCACTTCTCGCGGTGTGACTTTAACTTGGACAATTTCCACCGTCCTAGGTGGAGGTCAGTGTGCTAACGAGCCTGCCTGCTTATTCCCGTCCGCGGCTCCGCGGCAATTTTCTCTTCTTCCCGATTTATGGCGGTATGCCATTTGGGCAGGGAGGGGAAACAGTGGACGGGGGGCTTCGCTGCGGAACCAAGTTTTAATTATTCTCATTAGACGTGCGTGGGCGCCCCCGCCCGCCCCCCCGTCGCGTTACTTCAAATCATCGGACTTCAGTTCCGGGAATTAACGAGCTATGAAATCGTATTCCGCGCTCGCCAGCGGTGCGGCCGCGCCGTCGAGCTTTATTTAAGGATCCTCCTCATCCCTGCGTGCTCGTGCGTGCGAGGTATGCCGGTAACTTTCGCGTTTATCCCGGTTACGTCTGCCGATATCAAGGTCAGAGTCGTAAAAGAGAAGGAGAGAGCAAAGGCGTGCGCGAGGGTTGGTGGTGATGGTGGTGGTGAAGGCTTCTCTCGGCCCTCCGATCGATGAAACCGTCTGCGAGAAGACGACGCCGACTACCGAGCCTGCCCCGCGTGCCAGTCCTCTCGCAGGGCCATAAACGCGCTAGTGGGCCTCGGGTGCAAGCTCCGGGGTTTATTATCAGGCTGGGCTCCCAATTAAGCGGCAGCAGCTGTGAAAATTAATGGAGCACAGCTTTTAAGATGTAATTGGGCACATTCATAACTCAACGTGGAAGCGGAACGAAGAGAGAGGGGGAGAGAGAGAGAGAGAGAGAGCGCCGAACCCTTGCACACCCTGTGCACACCTCTCGCCCATAGATACGCTCGCAGGCACTTTCCTCGTACGAGTACGAAAAAAAAGTAGACTGCCCGAACGATACATTCTGTACGATTAATTCCGCGACGCAGTCTCGGTACGGAAGAAGGGAAGATACGACGCGAGGTGAGTGAGTGAGTGAGTGGCGAGGGGCGATCGAGGAGAGAGAGCGAGGCAGAAAAATGAAATGGCACGGCGTAGGTCGGGATGGGCCGTTAAAGCGGGCCAACCGCGAAAAAATGAAAACTGAGGAGTGAGGGCAAGAGGAGAAGAGGCTAAAGAGTGCACAGGGGCGAGAGAAAAAAAGACTTTACGAGTCAGTGATAGCAACGACGTAATAATACCGAATGACGCGGCATTGGGGGTTCGAGGGCGGGTGGAGGGGGGAACGGCAATGACGACGGCGGCGATGGCGGGGGCAGGAGGGATGGACGCCCCTTCAGACGGTCGTAAACATTTCGTAAATTTGCTCCACAGGTGTGCCATCGCGGCAACTAAGCCATCCACGCCCGAGCGAACTCGCCTATTTACTTGCGCGATGAATACCGTACACACGTATAGACTACCATCCGGCGGAATTCAGAACAGCCCCTTCTGACCTCCCCTACTACCCGCGGACCGGCGCGTATGGCGACGTCCCGACGTCGTAATCTCGTCTGATACGTGGGCCAGTCGAAATTTTCGCCGGCCTGATATCATCTGGAATTGCTCTTATGCCCTGCGGTACTGTACGCGTTTCCGTCGGATGAAAAATCACACGGTGCACCTTAATATGACTCGGACCCTTCGCGGCCGCGTGAATTCGGGCGTAGGTGGTCTGTAAACGTGGTGTAACCGACCCGATGGGTTGGAGGGCGATTGGAGGAGGCGTACATGTTGGCGAAGGAGGTGGACGAGTCGACGGACAAGGCAGCGATGGTGGCGGACGGCAGCGTTCCAGAGACTGCGCGCGGATGCTTCGCCACGTAGACGAGGGTATACGGGCAATGGCGGCGTAAATGCTCTCTCCGCGCAGAGTGATGGAGGATCCTCGTGCCCGGGATACCGACTTCCGGTGTGTTCTTCGCCGATAATCTCAATCCTGCCCCACACGCACCTGCGTCTCTCCTCTTTTCCACGCCTCCGGATTAATACGTACGAATTGAAACTGGCCTATGGTAACGCTTCTGCGTGCCTCGGTCGTTCTCATTCGCTTTTAGTCGCGTAAGAATCGATTGTGCCGATAATCTCGCAGTTTTTCGCCGCTCATGATCAGACGTTGTCCTTCGAATCGTCGTCATCTTAAAATGACGGCATGCATCGCGCAACAACGGCCGCCGCGCGCGAACCAATTTTCGATGCGCCGCGCGATCAGCTAACGATCGTTCCGTGAGAGAGCGTTATCCCCGTCAGCTCATTATCAAAGCTCTTCTCTCCCTCCCGCGCCGCGACGTAAAATGCGCATCCATATATTACATAGGCGGCCGCGGGACGCATGCGCAGCCACGTGCGACGCGAGTGTAACATCGAAGCCTCTCTGTGTTCCGAATGAAGGCTGCCGCATTCCACAAAGGCCCATCCACGGTCCTTCCCTCATGGGGTCTATTAGGAAAGTGTGATGGAGTTTTGCGAGCGCGATTACACTGAAACGAGTATTACGTCCCCTCTCGTCCCGCACTTTATACGGCGCACATCGGACGGGGTGGCCCCGGAGTGGGTGTTCAACCCTTTAGCAGTCAGCCAGTAATGCGCTGGTGCACGAGTGAGATAGGCGAGCGAGCACGGTGTGCTCCGCCGTTCGTTGATGGCTGGCAAAAAGGGTGGGGAGGGGAGCTGAAAATTGCTTCATGCTCCGTTCGTCACGGACGTCGACGTCGATTTTGCGATGACCATTATAACGATGTCGCGTCTCAACTCGGTTACCCCCGTCATATGCTCGTATGGCGAGATAACAGACGAATAACCTAATTTTTCACTGGCTTGCCACGGCAATTCGATCTTTGTCACCTTCGGACCGTCGCGCATAGTTTCCAATACTATCGCCATCTTTTATGCATAATGCTCCCTTCTGACGTTCTGCTGGAATCGAAAAGTCGTCCGAATTAGACGCTGACATTCCACTCGCCTGTAACTGTAACACTAGTCATCTCAATGTGGCGACCGCGCGGGTCCGCGCAAAAAAATAAATAAGGTCATTCTATTTCTAATACACCAGCCAACGACGATCCTCGACGACCGGCAACGCGAAAATCCAATTTTTCCCGAGCGCGCTTAAATTCTCGTCAGGATCACGAAGAAAGCGTCGCGAATCGCGATTCCTTGTACTACGACGCCATACGCGGACGCGCACGCGTCTTCCATTTTCCCGTCGGGGCTGGAAACGAGAATCTCGTCTGACCTGGACATCGACGTCCTTCAATTTACTCCGTCGAATCTCAAAGGCTTTCGGCCGCATATTGGCCGCGGCCCGGCCGCCCCTCATATCTCTCGCCGAAAGCTCGAGAGCTTTTGTTGCAAGCTAGGAAGCGTGCAAAGTATCGACACGCTCGCTCCTCCGAGCTCCGAGGAGAAGCGGCCATCGTGGGCAAGCACATATGCCTGAATATAGGACGGTACGTGTGTGCCGAAGCGAGGAGAAATCTTCGTAGACCAATAGAGATTTCAGGAGGGGCGAGTCCGGGGGCTCTTGCACGTTATTTAGCGACAATGTGTCGCGCATAGAAACGACCTTAAAGCAGCCAATAAACGCCGTTACGCGGCCGTCCTACGACCCCGTGTCTCTGCCCCTGCCCCTGCCCGCGTCAGCCTTGGGGGCCAATTTCGTCAGATTTCGGGAAATTGTTGTTACGTCCGAGAACGACGTCTGGCATCGCGAGCGGAATCAACAAACGAGTGAGCCCCGTCCCACCTTTGGGATGAGAACTCGACGAACTGTGCTCTCCTAACCCTCTTTCCTCGGACAGAGAGAGAGAGAGAGAGAGAGGGAGAAAAGCCGCGATCACCTGGCCGAAAAAAGTGTACGGACATGGCTCAAGACGGGAAACGGCGTGATGCCGGTGAGCGCGAGAGAGATGGGTAGAGCGTGTTGCGGGGGAGGGACGTGGAATCAACCCCCCGAAAACAGAGGTCCTGGGCGCACACCCCCAAAGGGCCGGTTCCCCTATTAACTCCCTACGTGCCGCGACGGCTAAATGTTCCCCTTTACGCCGAGATAATGAAAATTACAAATAGCCCAGCACCGAACGTGCGTGCCGCTCGAATATATGTGAATATGTGCACGTACACACGTGCACGCGTGAGCGACGTCGAAATTTGGCTCCGCCTGGACCCTCCGATACGCATTGTCGGACTTATAGGAAATTGCCGGACGTTATGCTCGTAGGCCAGTATGCAGGAAGCGCACGGTCACGTGGAATACATTCCAAGTGTCGATAAATAGCTCTCGGCCCACGTGCGCGCGAAAAACTCATTTTTGAGGGCTTATGTTGAATAAGCTGATTAAAGTCCTCCACAGTGGTCGTACACCGGCGTAATACTTAACGAAACGTAATTGTCGTCAACGAATAATTCAACTTTCTAACCCTTTCATTAGAATCGTACGGAAATGACATCCTCTTACGCGTACCATTTTAAAAACCACCTGTACGCGCAGCCGGCTAAACCGTCAAAGCGAAACAGTTCTTTCAAGCACGTTACATTCCGAAGCGTATAGCTCCTGAAGAGAGAACCAACAATACGCTTATTGGCGAGGTGAAAGCGGCACGTCGAAATAATGTACGGCTCGAGGTATGCGCAAAGGGTGTCTGATCCACGACTAATCGTCTCTCCGCCGTCGCCTGATTGCAACGATACAGTTTCACCACCCCCTCCGCATCTCGGGTTTTCCGCGAAAGCAGTAGCAACAACGACGACACTCAGTTCCACGGAGGGTTGCTGCATTGAGGGGGCTGGCGGCAGAACGGCGGCAACAACACGTGCGCGTCGGCGAAATTAGTTTTCCAGATAATCATCGCACGGTATTGTGCATTGTGCCGTAGTTTTCAGAAGGCGGGGGTCGGGGGTGGAGGAGAGGGAGATTTTGGGGCGGAGATGTGTGGAGGCGTGGGAGGTGAGAGGACGATGTCATTATAGTCGCTGGTAATATGTTGCCGGTTGCCGCGGCTTAAAATATAAATGCGGATTAATCAGAAGTTACGAGGCGGCGCTCGATAAGGAAGGTAATTTTCGCCCGTGAACCGTGAACGGGTTAATCCGCTTCGCAAGCGCAGCGATCTCGACTTTTCGTCGGGCAAATCGACGAGATCGTCAAAATTCGTTTAATCCCCCTCCGTCGAGTTAGTAATACGCGTTTCCTCATCGATACACTAAATTGAACGTCGTTAAAAAGACGCGCCCCGTCTCACGTTCGTTTCGTCGCGCCGATCATGCGACGGATGACGATGGAGCGATAGAGGACGGGGCGCGGGACTCTCAGGAGGCGTCTAGCGTCTAGCTGCATTTTCAGCCATTACGTCATATCTATCGATTCATCTGTTTATCGTGACGTTCGGGCCAGACCGAATCTCGATTCTCGATGCGTGTAAAAAATGACTCGTCGTTCTCCCTTATTCGGTCCCTCTGACGTACGCTGCCTTAACGCGGTGCGCTCCGGTGATTAATGCTGCCGAACAAATTGTCTAGAAAAACATGTCGTAGTCGGGGTCTACCCTTCGCGCGGCAATGCACCCTTTATCTCGCCGGGTCGGGGCCACCCTTATTTCCCTCGAGCGCGTAGGAGACGGAGAGGGAGAGGCAGAGGGAGAGAGCTCACCCCATCGCGACGTCGAGCCCGTATATACGAGCGGCTTGTATACACGTCCGCGTACATACATTACGCAGACGATATCCGAGTAATCCGATTTACTTCGACTTCGCTATCAACGTGCACGAGCCCCCGCCCGTTTCGGGTAATTATACGCCGCCGTGGATATGCGACGTCGCAACATATCTACCGGCCATCCGCCGATCTCGCAGCGTCCTCGCCGTAGGCAATGCGCACTCGGCATGCCGGCAGCCGGAGGACCATTACTAATATCGCGAGGACCATCGGGAGCACCATCGCTCGGGACGACGAGGCCGCGACGCGCGACGCGGACAATTTGATCGGACGGGAAGATGCCTCGGCTGCAGCTGAGCCTTTCGCAGAGATTATTAGGCGAGCCATATTGAATCGGCGCGCGGCTCTGTCTCCCATCGTGCCCGCGGAATGTGTCGCTGGCGTTCAAGAGGGAGAACGGTTTTATATTTCACTCGGCGGACGCGAGCCGTTCCGCGTCTTCTTACATTGAACCGCCACGTGAGCGGGAGAGGCTGGTCTAAGGTAAATCAAAAATTACACAGCCCCTCGGCTCCACGTTTCCTCTCGTTAAGGTCACCTTAGAGATCTGCTACGTCGCTTGTGAAAATTCTCGGCGCGCCACGACACGCTCTTCTCCTCTACTAAATCTTTGCAGGTATCTCGCATCTGCTCGCTTCCCACCTGCGAATTACAAATTACCGGAGGACTCGCAGGATCGTACCGGTCCTGTAGTTCCGTCCCTTCCTCCTTGCTCTCGCTTAGTGTCGTCTTACAATTAACCTCGCGCTCGCGCTCGCGCTGTCAGAGTCTTGCGGACCGAAAGCGACTAGGTGGCCTTTTCGACTCATAAACAACCGAGCCTCTCGCCGGTTCCGTTGGATCGCGTCGAAATCGGAGGCCACTCGGCGGCTTAGTAACGACCCTTACAACGTTCCTCGCCGAACGACGCTGGACGAGCGGAGTGGACCTGGAGGGGGGAAAAAGAATCTGGTAGCAATTTCGTGGTATTATTTACATCGTTGGGCCGGGACACAGTGGCCCGCGAACGGTGACCAACGGCTTATACCTGACCGGCGAAGGTGGACGCCGCGCCGTTTTGTCACAGCGTGTGCGCCCGTGTACATGCACGCACGACCAATCTACCCGTACAACATTGTCCCTCGCATATACGAGGAGCGAGCGTGCGAGCCCTGTACGAGGAGAGCGCGCGAGGTGTACCGGCCGTCCCATAAAGCTCGGATTTTATTACAAGAGGATTCAAATTCCGCGCACACGGCCGAGCCGAGGCTCCGTGGGCGCTCGCGAGGAGGGGCGAGGAAAGGGAGGAGATACGGATCCTCGCCGAGAGAAGAGAGATAGAGGCTCCATAGGAATATAAAAAACTACCCGCTCCCCGTGAATCCTCCCGCGGCGTAAACCCATAAACCACCGCGTATTCTATTTCTCGCAGATAAAAATTTCGATCTATCTCCCTTTCTCTATCTCCCCCCCCCCCCCCCCCCCTCCGTCGTTTTATTCTTCTTTTATATCGCTGACCCCTAAATCACTGACATCGAAAATCGCGCCGAGCCTCCCTCCCGCCCGGCTTGAGGCGAGTCGGTGTTCCTTAAGGTGAGCGGAATATGGCTGCGGGAGCGGGGCGGATATGCGTGACTGAGGGAAAATCGAGGGGAGGGGAGGGGTGGGGAGGGCGAGCGAGGAAAGTCGTAACTGGGAATGAGAAACACGATGGCTCGCGGAGACGTGGAGGAGGATATACGTGTACGCTCTAACGGTGCCGGCTCGTGCGGAGGCACGGGAAGAGATGTAGGAAAAAGATTTGACGATGCGGACGAGAGATGGTAAACGGGACGCTTTAGGGCCATCCAGAGGACGAGCGGTCAATCTAAACGGCCCCCTTATACCTTCCACGACGAGGCATATGTCACTTTGCCACCCCACGAGCACACGCCGCTCGTCGTTTTTCGTGAAATCTAAATAAAAAGCAGTTACGCGCCGACTCCCGTGGCCGGATAAACCACGCCAGAGATCACCGAGATCACAACCTCCCTCTTCCCCTTTGCCCCGCGGCGCGATGGATGCGACGACCGCCCGGTTATGTCCCTAAACAAGGCCCGTGCGAGCCTTGGATACGATGTGGTAACTGCAGTCGGTGTCTTCGTCGCGCCACGCGCCTGCCCGGGGTCAGCGTTGGCCCGATCATATCTGCCGGCGCAGTTCCTATTTCATTCAAATTAGGACGGAGACGGGGGGCGGGAAATTTAGTAGAGACGTAGATACTGCCGCGGCTACCTTCAGCTTTCACGGAGGAGGATTACGTGGCGATTCAAAAGTACGGGCTAGACGTTTCGGGAAAACGTGAAAGGATAGTCTGGCCTGATAAATCTCAGCTCTTTCTCGCCGGGCATACCTGAGAGCATCTACGGAACGGAGACGCACCGGCGGATACATCACGCGGCGGCATTAATACGGAGCAAAACGTGGTGCAGCTATTTTCGACCTTCTACGGGTCGGACGATCGCAGAGAGAGGGTGGCGGCGGCTGGCAGTTTATAACGGCGTCAGCAGTTGGTACATATAGTGGCCCGCGCCGGAGTTTAAGAGACCGTTACAAGCTGACGCCTTCGCCGGTAGTCGGTGCAGTGCGGGGGTTTGCGAAGATGGGGTGAAAATGAGGGAGCGCGCAGACGAGGCAAGAGCAGAGAAAGAGAGTGGCTGGCGGGAGTGTTAGGTGTGGCGCACCGGGTATCAACCCTCGACCCGACGACGAGATGAGTCTGACCCCGATGGCGAGGTGGCCGGTGACAATCGGTTCGAGTACCCGGCACCACCACCGCCGCCGAGTGTAACAAGGGTGGGTCGCGACAGCTGCGGAGCAAATAACTTGCCTTCGCGAGCCGAGCAGTAGTCCCCGGGACGCTGGGAAGGGCTCGAACCTCGAACCCCGAAATGGCGACGAAACGTGGCCCGATAACTGGCCGGACCGCTCTCCTGGAATTAGTTGACGCGCTACCCTGTCTCCGGCCTCTGGCAGCTTCCAGCTTCCAGCTTCCAGCCCGATTACATCCTTTCCGCCCCCCCGCTATCGTCGTCGCCTCCTGCACGTCGAAACGCTTCGCGTCGACTGATGATAAAGAGACGAGAGCACGGCCAAGTGTAATATGGCACGAAATTACTTTTGAACCGTGGCAAACGGTCGGACGAATCATCATACCATCCAGCCCGCTCACGCTTTTCACCTTTGTTCCCTTTGGCGGGCGACGGGAATCGCGGTAATCAAACACCGTTCGTATGGGCACACGCGACATAGGAGAGTGGGCGAGAGAGGCGCGGTTGCGGGCGGATATGGACCGTCCAGCGGCGCATTCTCGTGGATCCTTTTATTAGCGAGATCACAATGGCGCGCCCATCAGCATCAGCGCGAAACGACGCGCCGCGCCGGCGCTATCGCGCTTCGGGAGACGATTTAGTGGCGACCCCGGCAAAACAATTATATAAATTCCGGCCCGCAGAGTTTGGAATTTTGCGAAAAACCGTTGCGCGCCCGAGCCATAGATTAAATGCATTCGAGCTCACCGATGCGGCGGTTGCAATGTGCCGGTGGGGACGGTTTATATTAGTGTAGCGCCGGACCCGGCGATATGGCGGTGATGCGAATGGTAGTGCCGACGATGCTGCCGGTGGTGGTGGTGGTTGTCGGCAGCAACGAGCAACGGGGAGAGCTATCAGTGACACGTCGCGTGTTAAATCGCTTTGTTGACACACATAACCTGTCTACGCCGATCCGATACGCGCGATCACCACGCCGAATGCCGAATGCCGAATGCCGAATGCCGACTACCGCTAGTCACTTTGCGTTCGTTGCCTACCTAGCAAGGCACCCTCGAATCCCCCTTACTTCATGCGATCGCTCGGAGAGAGCAACATCGACATTTATCCGTACGCACTTACAGCGGATATTACGGGCCGCAGAGTACGGCAATCGCAGACGCAAATTTTCAGTCTCGTCGAGCCGAGCACCCCCTAAATCGTGCGCCCCTCTTTGTCTCTTTCACTCGCCCTTCTGCATAACGCGGGGCCGCGCGGCGCTAGCCACGATTTTACCCGCAACGCCTGCAGGAAACCCGATTACACGGTAGAAGGATGCGCGACGGTTCTACAATGCTCATTGAATTTGTCGAATGGGAATTATGTATTATGAGCTCGAGCGTTGGGGTTGTTCGCCGATACGTACAGAAAAGGGGGGAGTTGGAAGATTCGGCCGGTGCGAACGATCGCTCGAATACATTACAATAAAATGCCGATCGTGCGGCGCGATCAGGAAGGAGAAAGACGGAGTTGTGGGGTGGGCAAGAGTGAAAGAGAAACGAAGGGGACCGAAGAAGAGATGAAATAAATAATAAAAAACCAAGAGAGAGAGAGAGTTTCGCCCGGGAGCGGCGCGTGAATCGGCCGCGCATTATATTCGGATAAAATGATTTTATCGATCGTAACTGCACTGGTAGGCATCGCCGGCTTATGAGCATCTGGATTTATAACCACTCGCCTGTCTCCACCAAGTCGGCCAGGTCTGCCTCGCACCGTGTCGGCGTCGTCGACTCGTTCACCTAACAAAATTGCAAATAGACGAGTGCGACGCAAAACTCACGCTTGCTTCGAACGATATTCTCCGTTAGCAGAATGGAAAAATATGTTTGTCATTCATTTCGAGAAGATATAAACTTCCGGGAGAAAGGTTATACGTCTTCCTTTGTTTTCATTCGATCGCGCACGTGTTAGTCAGCGATTAAGTAAAAAGTCTATTGAACACCTTCTTCTATTAATTTTCTAGCACGCAACTTACCGGAGTCGGCTCTTCACTTGGCGCTAATGCAGTTCGAACGACTCGGCTCCGCATTAGCGTGCCTTGTTGATAGCTCGCTACAGGAGCGAAATAGATTACCAATAGTACTGCGGGCTTCTCGCACTCTCTCTCTCTCTCTCTCTCTCTCGCCGCCGCCCACTCTCTTGCGCTCCCTTGTCTGTGCAGTAATGATGTTTTGATGCGAGGACCCCGGTGCGCCGCGTATCGACTGCAGTTAACTAATGGAACCTCTCCGATAATTGCGAATGCCGCCGGATAGTAAATGTTACCAGCACGCGACAGTAATCATCGTTATCGAGTTCTCTCCCGCGATCGAAAACAACGAGTCCCGCCGTGATAAGATCCATCGTTTAGTCTGCCTTGTAAGTTTTCCGTGAAGAAATCGAGATAAGTATCCGAGATTCGCTTCGATCTCGTGCTATGCTTTGACGGGCCGTTGACGGGAGAAATCTAATTAGCTGTTCGAGTGGTCATGTTCACACTTACCGCCGATCGACCCGATCCGCCGAGGCTTTTACTTGCGTGCCTAATGAAAGTGTTCCCGACAAATTACAGTGTCATCGTCGTCGTTCAGTCGGTCTACACAATATTTTTCGGGAATCAGGGGAAACGGAGGGGTTCCGCGCGACGGGCTTATAAGCAAATTCAGGCGTTATTCCTGTACGCCCTGAGTGTGCACTAAATTTAGTCATGGCGAGGGAGGTCATGCGAGAGACACCGCACGGTAACGCTGCGTTTTATGCCTCTTTTTTTTCTCGCGTTCCACCCCGTCATATGTTCTTGCCGCCCCTGTTGCCATAAAAAATAACGACGATACCGACGCTAGGCATCGAATATCAGCGCGACTTCGACGTGCCCCCGACGCATTGACTCCGTGGAAAGGGAGCGAAGAGAGAGAAAAAAAAACGTTTAACTCGCGACCCTCTCGTTTCCGCAAACGCGCCCGCTCGTCTGCCTTGTTCCCGACTGTCGTCCGGATGAAAGACACTTGATTTGTACATTTCGATCTTGCCACCGCGTCGCCGTCGTCGGCGCGGCACCAGGCGCCCTTCGGGGCGAGCGAGACGGGGCTATCCGGTTTCATGAAAAATTCAAATTGGAACGTCGACGATGACGAAGCGACGTGACGAACTTTTCACCCTTCGCCGCGCTAAAAACACGTCCCGAGCCTTTCAAACGGGTAGTAGGTCCGTTTCACGGCAAAGGGGTGGGACGGGGTGGAGCGCGGAAACACCCCACTGGGCTCATAATCAAAACTGCATTAAAATCCTGAAAGCCCGACAGCGGCAGCGATGAAAAGTGTTTTGTCATCTAGGGTGAGCCGGGAACCGCCTACGTAACTGCCGATAACAATATGCTCACCTCGTTTCGGATCCCTCTCGTTGCGAGTTGGGAGATAGACAGAGAGTGAAAGAGAGAGAGAGAGAGAGAGAGGGAGAGGTCGCACAGAAGAAAAAAGAGGGAGGTGGTCCATAGCCGATCGCGGAGCGATTATATCAACGCCGTTTACCATATTGCGGCATTCTACGTGGCCATGAAATGAAATTACTTCCGCAAAAGGATAATGGGGTTACCGAAAATCAAAATGGAATTACATCGTCCAAGTGCATCGACGTCCGCCACTTTATCGAGCGTCCCCGGAATGCTCGGTAACGCATTAAGGAGGAATCGAACAGACAAGCTGGTCGAAAGTTAATGCCACATGGTGAAAATGCATACATACTTACAAATGTGGATAATGTAGTGTACGTTTAGCATGGACAAATGGCAAATTAACATGTAATTGGTACTACAAAAGATTGACTTACCATTTAAAATAATATTTACGGTATAAATTACCAGTATTCGGTAACATAGCACAGAATTTTTTATTTTGAGTGTACAACTGCTAAACACGATGATAAAAGAGCTTCAATTGTGACATCTCTGTAAGGGACCGTGTGAAGTTAATAAATTATTATCTTCTAAACTATGTAGTAGGGAATTCAGAAATGTTCTACGCTTCTTTGTTACATTAAACACATCATCCCTCAAAGTTTCAAGAATTTCTGCGATTTTCATATGTGTGTCCAATTCCTCCTTAAGCAAATCGACGCGTTGCTTTTCTAATTACTCACCGCCTGCCGGTGCGCACGTATCCATGCGAGCGCGCTCTCCTCTTATTTACCATTCTCAGCGCTCGTAAACGCGAGGCACACACTGAGATACGTGAGGCGCGGATTACGGGTTATCTCGACTGTAAAATTTCATAGTGTCTCTCGGGCGCGGTGGGCTTAAGTTTTCCGGTGGCGAAGATATTTTTGCTGGTTTTCAGCGGTGTCCTACCTAGAGAATGAGAGAGAGAGACAGAGAGAGAGAGAGAAAACTCGTCGAGGGGTTGAGTTGGCCAGTCGCCGCTGGTCTGCGTCTCCCTTTCTCTCTCGCAAACGTTCGTAAACTCTCTCTGTCTCTCTCTCTCTCCCTCGGCGGGGGTGGCGCGCCATTGTTCGGACGATATTTCAGCCACGGGGGTGACTGGAAGGGCAAAGCGGGGGCAGGACGGCGGTAGTCAGCTGGCTGTGACACGCTGCCTAGGCCGCCAAAGGGGAACCAGAGGCGCTTAGGAGCAGCCGGGGGCTGGAAAGGGGCCCTCTCTCGGTTATACACGCGCGCGATACTCTTTCACCCAACGATAGCCGAGGCCTTGACTTTGAAGAGAGCCAGCGCTCTGATCGTCCCATCGTCATTTCCGCAAAGATTTATGCCAACTTTCCGACCTTTTTCACTTCTCGGTCGTAGGCGTAGCTATGCTAGTTTTAATTTTCAGAGGCTGCGCGTGTCACACAGATTCCATCTTTCTGCGACTCACATTCTGCATCGCGCGCTCTAGACTCACTCCCGCTCGCACTTTCGTCTGTCTGACGTCAAAATGATTTCGCGAACTCTCCCCGTAATGGAGCGTGTAATGTAACCCAGTTGGCAGTGACAAATCGCGCCCCTTGCACGCGCCTCGCGCCTCACGATGCAAGGAATGCGAGGTAAATCATAGTCGCAGTCTACGATCTTAACCGACCGTCGCCTCTCCGTACGCAAGTGACAATTTAGCTCTCGCCGGCTTTTGCGATGAATATGTCTCGTCGATGGCGTCTGATCGACTGCGCGGCCGCAAGCTGCCAGGACGCGTTGTCGTCGAGACTAGCGGCGAGCGTAATTAATTCCGCCGCGCCTAACGAGTCGCTAATCGAGCGCGCCCGGCGTCATTACGCGTCACGGCATTTTCGCGGTGCCATTATGAAAATTCATTAGGATTCGCCGCGCAAGAGAGGGCCTGGCCCTAATCGGTTGCGAAGTCAGTTGCCGGTCGGCTGGACATCGTCTTTGACTTAAACCGACTCGCCGAACGACTTCATCGGCCAACCCGACGACCAGCGAGGTTCCTCCCGGTTCTCAAAGTGAGAACGAGACTCGTCGGACAAAGAGGGAGGGAGGGAGGGAGGGAGCGAGAGTTTAATAATTATTATTCATAAGACTCTCCTGAGAATCGGCGAGGCGTGAGACTAAGCAAGAAATATGTGCTGCAAAACAAGGGGGCTGCCAGTGTCTCCCTCCTCCTCGGGGGTTGCGAACACTCCTCTCATCCTCCCGTTCGTTCCCTTCTCGCTAGAAAGCAGGGTTTTCCACGGCGAGAGCGGAGGTGCTCGAGTCAGTCGAGCAGAAACCCAATCACTTCCGGCGTCTGCGCCCATTAGGGCGCCGCGACGCTGACGTCGGCTGACGTACGCCCTCTCCCTCTCTCTAGCTGGCTCTCTATACAGTCCTTCTTCCGTTTCTGTCTCGCTTGCTCCATCGAAGTATCTACCCTCTTCCCACCGATGATGCCAGGGACTCTTGGACCTCGCCCAACCTCGAAACAGACCGCAGATCTATTGTTTGGAAAGCGCTCGCACGGAAGCTCCTTCAACTTGGCTAATGACGTATCGAGGATGTTGCTCGGTTCTTGCCGCCTTTCGCGCGCCTCCCCTTGAACAAGATGTCGCACCCTCTCCCATTACCCCGCCGTTCCCTCTGTCTCCGCGAGACGGCGTAATACGCCTTCGTACGCGTCCTTCCGGGTGGAAGGATTACAATGGAATCGAGCGAGCGTAAGATTCCTTGCTGGAGTTTTGCATTTTTTTTTTGTTATCTCCTTCTATTTTTCTTTCTTTCTTTTATTTATGAATTCCTGCAATTCCTCCTCTCTGTGGCGGACAATGATTTTTCGTCTCCCTTGTCACGCGCGGAACGTGCTTCTTTTTATTTAATTTTTTTTGCGCTTGTATTCCAACTTCATGTGTGCTCTGTGTTTCAGGTTCATCAACGCGAGACGTAGAATCGTACAGCCGATGATCGACCAGAGTAATCGAGCCGGTAAGTCGAGCCCAGTACTGTCAACAGATTCTTACACACACGCACACGACCTTTACAATCACAAAGACCCTTACAACGTTGCGAGCGTGCAAGGGATGCATCACGGATATGGTTATCCGCCTTATCACGAGAATTATGCCGCTAATCCATACGGATTGATGTAGGCTTTCGTGTGTCGGGCAGCGAGGTACTCTCCAATCAATACTGCTCGTTCAACGCGTCATACTTTTTTCGTCTCGTGCACGTCTAGGATTCGCAGTGTCGTTCTGAACGAAATTTTTGAAAAGTGTCTTACCTACGAATAGTTTTAAATTGTAACTCTTGTTATGACGGAACTTTTTAATTGGCGTCAGAGTTTTTGTTGGCAAACGTAGTAGTAAAGTTCGGTCGAACTGCAATGTAACGCTGTAATGTAGACAATTATTTGAGTGTTTAGAAATTTGTATTCTTTAGCTAAACCACGTAGCATTATGTGACAGCATTCGTTAAATACTAGCACCGTACACTAACGTCGTACAACGTTGGTACGCAACTACTGATTGTCTCGTCTTAAGGGATTCATAGTTAGGTTAGAGAATTTTAAGATCATAATAATCTGTTCGCCTGTGGCATGCCAATTTCGTTGGTTCGCGATTTTGTTAACTGAGTGTATTGAGAGATAAGTCTGATTGTAGCGTTCTCACAGACACTCGTGTCTGCGTGAAAGCGTAATTTAAGTCTAACGTCGTTCCGACACGTATTAGCCTCAATTATGGGGTTAGTTCGGCGAAAAATCGATGCCGACATTACCGCGCATCATTGATGTAATAGACACTGGCGACCTTTCCGCTTCCGCGCCCCCTGTCTTGACAGTAATTCTCAATAAACCACGCAACCCAGTTGCATAAAACCTTACCCACGTGTCTCTGTCTCTCTGTGTATTCACAAAACCCGTCGTCCGTAATAGAATTAATCGCGCACTCCCCATCGGTTCTCGTTTATCGGCGATACGATAATACCTAATTGTATTCGAAACTCCAATTTACCGCCTCTATCGGCTGTCGAGTTAGCATCGAGTTCGACGACTTTGCCTCTTCAAAAGCGACCGCAGCTAATCGCGATTGGATTTGGCGCGACCGCGGTTTGCCGCGCTAATAACACGCGTGCATGAAAAGGGCGTCTGTTGTCGCGCGCCAAGTAAGTCGTTGCGGCCCGGTTTCGAAAAAGCGAGAAAGGAGGGTACGGCTGGTTGATAATTTAGGAGGCAGCGCCACGCTCGCGTTTATTAGAATGGACGTTATCGCGATGAACCGCTGCCCGCGCTCGTTTTTCTCCCCTATTAAACGACGATGTTTAAATGAACGCGTTTTCTCGTCCGATAAACCATTTAAATCGTCTAAATGACGAGAGCACGTCTCTCAATGACTGGTCAATTGCGAATCCGTGGGAGTCGAAATTCAATTGGAGAAACGAAGGTACGCGAGAAAATTTGACGACGCCACCACAGTACCACACGCCTGTATAGAATAATCGGCGATGTCGGGTTCCTCTTCCTCGATTTAAAATCGAGCGATCACGATTCCGAGGACTCGAGCGAATTCGTAGTTGCGGCATGTGCAAGAAGCAGCCTGCTCCTGTGAGCCGTAATCTGTAAAGACGGCGCGTTTACGAGGAGGGAATCACTTGGTTTGCAGTAAAAGGCGACAACAACGGGTCGCTCCTCCCTTCCTCCCCACGTCTTCCTCTTCCTTTCTTCCTCGCTCCTGCCGTTGTTCTCGGAAGGTTGAAGGGTTCCGTAGTGATTCCGATGATGGTGAGAGGGTTCTTCGGCGGAGCGGGGCTGGGGAGGATAACGTCCCGGATAACGTCTGGATAACGCTCGGATAACGGCGGGATAATTGGTAGCGGTGATCAGAGCGAGTTTTACGATCCGGCAACATGCGGACCCACTAGAGAGTCACTCCAGCTTTCTCGTTCTCTCCTTCCGCTCGTCCACTTCTTCCTCATCGCTCTGCGTCGTCTCACATTGTCCCTCGCGCGCAAGACGTTCGCTCCTTTCTTTTACCGACACTCAAGTAGGAAAACTCCGGCTGGGCTACGAGCGCGGTCCAACTAAACGGTCGAAGTACAGCGTGGGAGAGAGGAACGTCGATTCGCTTCGTATTTTTACGACTGGCCCCTCATAAACACTCACTGAGTTACGGGTTGTTTGCTCTGCCGAAACTGGGCTTTAGGGGCGCTTTAGCCGCCATCCACCATCGGCGTATCCGCGAAATGCGCTCTTTGGGTTGGCGCGTGGTGTGAGACGAAGAAATCGCTGCTCCTCTTCCGCCCCCGGCACACAATTTTCTCTTGCTCGTCGGCAGTAGAATAAACCGAATACCGATGACACAGACAAATACGTTCGGGTAGGCAGAGGTATTTTGATCTGTCGTTGCAATGAAAGTGTAATTCTCGAGCGTCCTTTTCCTGCCAATATCCGAAACGATCAAGTCTGAGAGGTTAACGTTAATGCAATCGCGCCGGTGCTGGCAGCCGGCAAGAATGTACGGAACATTAACGACCGACCTAAAGTCCAGAGTCGACGATATCAAAGATCGTGCGCCGGCTTCGACGTACCGGTAGCAAATTGCGGTGGTCGCTTAGGGGGCATTTGTGGAGTGAGCGAGAAAGAGAGAGAGAGGGAGAGAGAGAGAGCGAGAGGGGGCGGGGGTGAAAGTAGGGGAAGGGGGTAGAGCGTCGACGACCCGAACGTCGTCGTCCGCGTCGGGTAAAGTGGAAACCCGTGTACGCCAGATTATCATCCCAAGTCAATCCTGATCACACAGCTCCATCGTTCCACCGCCGCAGCCTGTGCAGCCCTTTCGCCTCTACCTCCATCTTTGCTCTTCCATCCTCGCACACTCCAGTTTCCACGAACGAGCGAACAAACGAACGAACGGGGTAACGCGTCCTTTCGATCGTTTGCCCCTCGTTCTCTTTCTCGATCTCGTTTCCTTCTTTCACCTTCTTTCACCTTCTCTCTCTCTCTCTCTCTGTCTCACGAACCAGTCTCTCTTGGACTATCGGATTCTCTTTTCTTTTCTGTTTACCTCTCGATTGAAATCGATGGCGCCGCTGCACAGTTCCCAGAGAATTTCACGGAGTCTCTTTCGTAACGAGACGTGTTCGGTTTCTGCCGTTCGTGCGCAGGTGAGAAGGTCGAAAGTATCTCAGAGAGCGCAGACTTTTTCGTCTACGCCTCGGTCCCCGGCCACTTTTCCAATTCCTTCGAGACTCGGCCCTGGCCTTTTCTTGCCCTCATCCTCTCTCTTTCTCGCTCTTTTCTATCTTTGTTTTTTTTCCTACGGTTATCTTCTCTCTCTCTCTCTCTCTCACCCTCCCTCTCTATCTTTCGCCCGCTTTCTCCCCGGTTCCTCTTTGTCTGGCGCTTCTTTTTCTCCGGACGATCGGCAGTCCATTAAAGCTTAATAGCCGAAGCATTAGGCCCCAGGGCAGATTTTGTTCCAACGGAAGCGAGATAAATGTATCTTTCAAACGCTCGTAGTCCCTCGTGGTACGTCGCCGATGGTCAGACTGTTACTCTCTCCTCGGAGTACAACGTTCGAAACAAACTTTTAAAAAAGATACTCGACGCCCAGGCGAAGACGACGCACCGTAAATTATTCTATGATCCCCGTACAATTGTCAAGTCGTCTACAACACATTCATACGTTTGCTACAGGATATATGTATTAGCATCATTGCCTCACCAAAGACAACTCGAAAGCGTGAAAGGCACGTTTCTCACGCAGCAAGTCGCCATTGTCCTCGTTACCTCTGGCTCATTTCACGCAGGATTCATTCCTACGTCGCGTCGTTCGGTCGCGATTTTTGGATGAGCGCTCCGGAGTGGCGCATGAATCTTGTCAGGTGGGCGATCGGGTTAATTCAAAGTTGCGCATCAGGACGACGAACGTGGCACACAACACGACGCTCGAGATGACGTGCATACACGATCCTCTCTCAACTCTGAAACAAGCGAGCGAGGGCGCGCGCGCGCAATCCTCCTTCGTGTCGAGCTAATGATGCTCGTCGGCCGGATCATCAATCATACTTTCATTACGTGGATCGCAGCTGCGATGTGCTCCACATTGACTCCGCGTGCCGCGGGGCATTGTTATTATTCCGAGAGACGAGAGACCCGGCGATCTGAGGCGAGATTTGCGTGCAACGAGCGACGAACGCCGAACACGACCGTTTGCGTCATTTCGATTCTCTTCTTACCGTCGACTTCGATGCTAGCGGACTCGTGGTTATTCGCGATAACGACCGTCGGCGGGTCGTTGCGATTCACTTTATGGATCGTACGTTAATCCAATGGCGCGGCTGGTAGAAGGAAATGTTTCGTGCTTCTCCTCGCCGCGCTTCGAATTTCAGCGAAATTGTGTCGTTAGGTATATGTGCTTGGAATTATGCAAAATTCGAGGTGCGTACCGCAGGCGCACGTTTTATACAAATGGTATTGAATACCGAGTATCGTCATCGATGTTTCCCGAGTAGACATTCCGGAGGGTTGACGTATATGCGCGGCGTATGAAATGTGTAGAGTTTCGATGAATATTTCGTAGGGGCGTCCAGATGCTCTCCGCGATTCTCCTCTCCTTGACCGTGCCACGCCATGCTCGATTGAAACGTACGTTGTCGGTGGATACGACGTTCTTTCGTAATAGTCGCCCCCGAGCGTTCGACCGACAACACCTTTTGAGTTTACCCCCTCGGATCGATGAAAATTAGTGTAAAATTAGCCGGGCATCGCGAGCGCGTGCTGGCACGTTCTCGTCCCGGGTAATAAAGCGCCGCGCGGCCGTTTTACAGCCTCTGTCGTACCTAATACCGGCCCATAAAACTGCGATCCCTTTTAAATCCTCCCCTCTTTCAATCGCGCCCATACACGCGTACGCGCCGCCGCGCCGGCCGAACTATAAACTATAAACCCGCGATGCATCATTTCGCCTCGCGCAAGCTGTCCCCCGTGTCTTCGCCGTATGGGATTCTGCGCGAGGTTTAATGTCGCGCGTAAAGACGACTCCCTCAAATTGGCCTTTCAGACGTGACCGCTGATACGTTTCACTGCTTACGACGGATTTAGAATAAAAGGCATCCTGCTTGTTGCTCAAGAGCCATTAAGAGTCGTTGAGCGGTAAAATACGTAGGTGAAATTTGGTATTTGTTTGAGGCAAGGGGTGGCGTCTCTTAATACGCGGAGATCGTAAGTGTCGTACGTGTAACCCAGCGTCAGAAACGTCGTTTCTGTACGTGTTCCCAGAACGACGCAGTAAAAACGTAACAGCGCCCCCGAAGTACCGTAAAGCTGTGACCGTACGGTGCATTTCGTAACGATGCCGCGATAAAAGGCTTCGACTTTCGTCCGGTGAGTGTACGACAGGGGCGGCGGCAGGCAGACCGGTGGATCCTCTTGTCGTCGACAAGATAAAGCACAAATTGTCTGCTCCAATCTACCGGCGGTCATATTAGAAATGAATGAGAGAGTCCAACTTGCGTGAGGACGCGCGTTATGAACTAGTTCGCCGAACGAGAGCCCTCACGACGTTGGCCAATATTGCGGTTCGCTGATACGGGATAATGATTCTGTTTTCACGTCCAGATTTATTACCGCACAGACGCACCCGGTAATGTCTGTCGGCGAAGAGTATTACTTTGCGCAAAGTGCACTGGACCGCGGGTTACCTTAAATCATTCTTTGTCACTACTTGAATCCAAATTTCGAAAGTCAAGTCTCGGCGGTCGCGAGCTTCGCGGAATATCGATGTCTTGATAGCCGTTTCTGAGTACAAATCGCGCGTTAATTCTTCGCCGCTCGGCCAGCAATAAGTGACTTTCTACCAACTGCCTCTCGCTGTAATCTCAATAAACATCGCTCAGCCGCGTGCGTAACTTTTCATTTCTTCCGTTCCTTTTGGCGGCATTTACGAGAAGCTTCGGCTCGCGTACCCCGATGAACATATTAAAAGTCTCTCGAAGCGTTAAGCGATCGTCGACGCGAGGCTCGACCATCGGCGATCTCTTAATTGCCAGTTTTGCCTATTATTCCACGCATTCCGTCGGTAGCCAGGGGGTCAAGCCGAGTTATGGGAGTTCAGAGCCATAGATCATGGGCCACGGTCGCGTTTGAGTCGCCGCTTCTTCGCTTCTCCTCGGATCCTTCATTCTTTACCCCTTTCCCTACCGACATCCTTGCCTATACCTATCCGTCTCTATCTCACGTCACTCTCCTCTTTCGCTCTTCCGAGAAGCTCGATTGTCATTTACGACCGCCACTTCGTTTCCCTGTCTGTCAAGGATCAACCGGCGGCGGCGGGCGAGGTTGATACTTAAGGGTCTCCCCGATATTTACTGTTCGTCGGCATCTTTGCCGAGTTCGCCGGGCGAGAACGACGTACGGTTCGTTCGAGCGCGAATAATTTGTCATGATTCGTCCAACTATAATGTCTCTCCTATCTCCGCTTCCTCGATTCTTGTCTATATACGTGTCTTTAATTACGGCGGCCGTCTCTTCATTTTTATCGACCACCATTGACATGCCGAGATTGTCATAGAGCAGCTGTCCACTCGCATCACACTCGTCCGATCGCGAAGAGAATGACGCGCTTCCGTGAAGTTAAATGAACAAGCGAAGCGGCCGCGCCGCTTCAAAATATATACGTTCCTCGGTATTTTCTTTGACCGATTCCTCGGGGTGGACACGATCCATTGACGATTCGGGCCGGTCCGGCCACAGGGGACGAGCGGAGGGCTCTTTCTAGCCGCTATCTAATATTCCAACTGGTGGCGGACGGCACAGGGACGCAGACACGCAGGACCCTTCTTTGCGAATCTAGTCGCGGACCATTCGTCACGCACTCGCTGAGAGGCTCGGTCTCGATAACGTCCGGTCCCTTCTCCGTCCTTCTTTCTTTCTTTCCCCTCCGTTCAGCCGACTGCGTCGTCGGCGTCATCCCACCCTCCCCGCTTTCTCTTCTCTCCACGCTAGATATAACCGCGCGGGCTTGCGGAACGCTATCTGGTCGGCGGAGGTCCCTCGCAGAGCGAAACCCCTCTGCCAGCCAGCGTATAGCACATCCACTCCATCTCACTTGGCCTCTTTCCCCTCGGCCCATCTAACCCCGCGCCCCTTCCCACCGACCCCTCCGACTCCGCCGCCCCCGCTAGCCCGTCCGTGTCGCCCTTCTTCATCGGCGTTCTCCATTCTCTCCTTCCTTCTACGGCCGGCCACCGTATCCGCGAGGGCCATCAATCAAGGTTGTCAATTTGTAATGGCGATTCTCTGTGTCCATCTCGGCTGGGTCCAGACATCCCCTCCTTTCCTCCCTTTGTGTGGCTCTCTCTCTCTCTCTCTCTCTGCCTTCCTATCTTCACCCTTCGCCGATTTCTACCCTTTTTCGTTCTCTCCGTGTCTCTTTCGTTTCTTTTCTCCCATTTTTTCTATATCTGGAAAAGGTCTTTGAACGGAGGATGAGGGTAGTTAATGTGGGCGACAGGGGGTGGGTGAGAGTTTGAGATCCTGCATCGAGTTTAACGTCCCTCGTGTTGTCCGGTGCGCTAAATAAAATGGATGTCCAGGGGTCGAGAATCGAGAGAAATTGCACTCCGAACGTCAGCCGAGGCGCCGACGGCGGCGTCCACTCTTCGAGCGAGACACACTCATTGTCAGCGCATCAGCACGGAAACTCGTTTGGACCGAAGCGATTCACCCTCTATCCCCAGAGTCTTCGTTCCATCGATATCCGAAATATCTTATTTAGCCCCGCTCGCGTCTCACTGCTCGCAGGCAAATGCGAATAACAAAGCAGGTTGAAAAAGGCCGGACTTCGGGGTGAGTAGGTATTATACCTGCAGGGCCAGGAATATTTCCAAGATTCAAACTCGAAATTAAAGCGAAGCGAGAGCGAACCCAGCTTATTCCGCGTCATATGCCGACGTCGTTGAACGGGTACATAAAGTGATTACGGTCTGGCGAAGGACGGCGGGACGGCGCCGCGCAATTGGCCGAATCGTTTAACGGCGTAAAGAATCGTCCACGTGAGAGGTGAAAGGTCCGCGCGGAAGGCAAGATTTAAGGGCGTTCGGGGCAGGGCGAAGTTTGATCGAGCAGTCGAAGGAGGCCGTCTCCATGCGCCCCTTCAATCCCCTTTCCGACGCGCGACGGTCCCATCCGCCATATAAGGGCTTTTTTTTCTCAACGTTTCGCGTCACGTAGACGTGATATAGAGTTACTTAGAGAACCGATCCCCCGCATTATGGCCCTAACGTTTGAAAGGTGCCGGGACGGGTCCTTATACGACATAGATCATACGTTAATTGAAATGGGGTGCATGCGCGCCAGTCGTCGAATACAAACGACCGACTTATAGAAATGTTATTATTTGCCGGCAAGCTCGTTCGCGCAACGACGAGGGGAGGGGTGGTAGCACATAACCGGGACACCACGGGCTTAACGGAGGAAATTGCGTCCCGCCGTATTAACATTACGATGAGTTCGAGTCGTGCGTCGTGCCTTGGCGTCTGATGGCATTGAGATTAGGTGGCTGGTTCTGATCGCAGCACTTGAAAGTGTTGAAAGCATCTGCAGAGCTTGCTGTGGCAAAGAACGACGTTTAAGCAAGAGCAGCATGTTTCACACGCGATAGTTGGAAATGACATGTTCGGAGCGCAGTCCATAAATCGTTACACGACCTCTCACGGTCCCTTACAAATGAGCAGTGACTTCCAGCGAGGCGCGTTAATTCGTTTATGAAAACGCATCCAACGGTCACTGTCACGAGATCCCTGTCGCGAGGGGTTGTCCGGCGTAATATCCTTCGTAGTTACTCCCCTAAGTGCCGAACTTTGATCCATTCCATGTAAACGAGCCGAGGGTCCATCTCGTTACGGGCCGGTATATATAGATTGAAGTGCGGGGCTTCCTTGGACACGGAAATGAAGTCTTGGACGGTGGTCACGATCGGTATGAAAAGATAAGGTCCGAGTTTCCGAAGGCGATGGACAATCTCTCCCGTTCTCCCTCTTTTTCCCCCGTCCGCTCACCGAACCAACTCGCTACCAACTAGATTTTTCATGCCGACGATCGCGTCCGGAGTATCAAGCCATACCCAGAAGCCCGAAGCTTCCACGTACGATGAGGGGTGGACCTATCTTATCGGCGCGGCCATAATGGCCTGTTCTATCTCATCTCCAGTCTCGTTGACCGTTTGCCCTTAGACCACTTTCGCCATCAAGGCTCCACCGCGGTAATGGCAACCAGGAAGAAACCTGCCTCGCTCGAAGACAACGTTGCACGAAAGCCCCGAGCTAGGGACAAAGATAGAACGACAACATGGATAGGGAAGAGAGAGCGAGAGAGAGGGTGATAGTGGGTGGAATGATCGCTATCGTGAAAATGCATCGACGGAGAGGCCGGCCGGCCGTTAAGTCGCTTTATCGCCTATCGAATTGAAGTTCTCCGAATGGCATGCCATGACGTAAAGTCGTCTCTAAGCCGCACTTGGCCTCGGCCGTACGTTATCTATGACACGGAACGGAGTAACGCGTCGATTAAAGGATCCGGCACGTTAAGTAATTGCGTCTCCGGCGGCCTGGAAGGTACGGATCCCACGGCGCGAGTAGCGGGAAATGGGGAAGAAGCGCGGGAAAAGCGAGAAAATCGACGGGAGATTATATTGCGCGCGAGTCGAAACACCAACTCTCTCTCTCTCTCTTCTTCACGGTGTTCCAGCGCGACATTTAAACGACAGGGCAGCCACCGCTGCCAGGGCTTATTTATGCCCGTCGTAAGAAGAGACACTTCCGACGTTTGTGGCTCTCATAACCTCCGTTTATTGACACTGTTAAGAATGGATCTTATAATCCGCGGATTGGACTCTCCCCCGGAGGCACGAGCGTGTGTGCGTGCACGGCCACGCCGAGCGTCCGTGTCGTTAAACCGCGACTCGGAGCCGGCCGAGAATTTTATAGTTTCATTAGAATATTTAACGGTCGCGTTACCTGCGTGTAATCGAAGCCCCTTCGACTGCACTTTCGGCTTACGCGCGACTCGCACGATCGAGAATTTCGAGCCCCGCTTTGTCGTAAACGCGACAAACGTTCTCCCTTCAAGTCGAATACGGGTAATTACATACCGCGCGTTTCGAGGAAACGCAGCTTAATTGCATATTCCTATCGCGGATACGTTCCGGATACACATGAAATTGTCGTAAAGCTGTTACGTCGGTCATCGTCAATGCCGTACGTAAGAAAGTGTGTCGTAAAGGCTCCATCTAAGAAATCGCAATGATCTCACTTGTGGCGTAAAACGTTACTCGTGACACGTGCGACGGCTTAACGTATGCCGGTCCGAGTTAGAGATGTAATGATTCTACTAAAATCTAACGTTTAACATCTTAACGCGAAACGACTGCGACTGTACTACGGAGTGTGGAAGATTATTATTCTTTTCGCCGCGCGCGATTTTCCGCCCTCGGACTCCTCGAAGCGGCACACATGAAACCGATGGAAATTGATCCGGTTTCTTGTTTCGACATGCTACAGACGACGCGAGACGTACGCTGACGCGGGTGAAACATTAAACTTTTTAAATATTGACAAAGTACCAGGCTTCTTTCGTGTCCCGATGAGAGACGCACATATCGATACGCGGGCATCATTCACCACGTCACGGGCATGTTCTTTACGGCGCTCGACGTCGGGACAGAAAACGACGCACGACGCGGCGCGGCGGAGCATTCTTAATTACCATAATTTATAGCCAATCGGTTAATTAAAATATCTAAATACTATAGTATACGCGTGCCGGTTATAAGATGCGAGAATATATGTCCCTACTAAGATCTCTTCCCCCGTTCCTTATACTTCGTACCTTATAAATATTAAGTGGTTTATAAAGTTTGTTTGCTGGCATCGCTCTCCCTCTCCTTCCTTCGCGCATCCTGCTCTCTTCCACGCTGGCTCTCTCCTACCTGTCGATCATTAATTATTTATCGCGCGTCAACTAAGGAACCAGTCGGCCGCGCGCGCTCGTCGGGTTTTATCGAATCGTTCGTCCGTCGGATTTAGCGAATGTCGATCTGACGCGTCCGTCTCGGGAGATATTTATGTGAATCCGCCAGGGAGGCGGTGGCGGCGGCGGCCGAGGATGAGGCTAGCCGGGAAAAAATTCAAGGCTGAAGAAGTGGGTTAAAATATGCCAACGCCGCGTAGAGGGGGATAGGGGCAAATTAATTTCGGCTTGTCACGTGGACGACATCCATAAATGCAGTAGCTTCTTTGTCGCCCTCTATCGATGGATCGGCAATAATCATCCCTCTCTGTCTTTCGCCTCGAAGCATGCACACGAGTATGACCGACTGCGCCAGAATCGAATGCGCGAGGAAAAAGCGCCACTTCTCTCTCCCTCTCCCTCTCCCGTCCCACCCCGTTCTGTTAGCGTCGAAATATACCGAAGCGTATAACAGTTTCGCGCACACACGACAGGGCGTTCGTTCTCGAAAAACACGTTCATTCACATGGCGCGATGGCGCAGGCGGTGCGCGTCTCGTGACCTATACGGCCACCCAATCGAAAGGACACGTCTGACTGGGTTTAACGTAAAAATTGCGCCAAACTGTCGGAGCGGTTGACGTTGACGGTAAACGAGGTTGTTGTTTACAAAATTCGCCGCAGCCGGGATTGTGCAAGCAGTCCTCGCTAAAGGAGCACGCTAAAGGAGCACGTCGTATCCTGTATCCGTGTAACGGCGGTCGGGCGCGATCGATGTCCACGGCGCACGGTTCCTGGATATCCTGGAGAAAACGTTGGAAAGAACCAAAACGCCCGGGCACGGGGTGGACGTTAGGAAGGGAAGTTGCTTGCTGGAGACAGCGGAAGAAAAATAGCGGAAGTCATCGACCTCCAAGGGGCTATATATCAGAGGGTCGCAGAGGGAGGGACCGGGCAGCGAGAGGTGGCCGAGGGGGTGGGCGACCTTTGTGTGTTGGTCTGTGTACGAGCGTGCGTGCGTGGATAAGTGGTAAGAGTAAGAGGGAGGTAGTTTTCGTCCGGAGGATGAGGAAAGTGGTGGGAAAGTACGGAACGGAGGTACACGTATAGACGTGCAGACAAAGAGGCAAGATACACACCATTGAATCTAGGATAGTAGTCCCACCGTTTCATCATATATCCGAGCAAGACGACTCGGAAGATGTCGTCCCAATGACGATGGTAGTGGTGGTGCGGACTACGGCGACGGTTGCGCCGGTGTAGTGGCGCTTCGGTCCTTTCCACTCTCATTCGGTGCAGGGTGGGTTTATCTTAAATGAGACTCCCCCAGGGGCTTAACTCGGCTTCGCAAGGTTACCCGGCTGCCTTCCACTCGCGCCGGGATATATCTCTGATTGATTAAATTCCTGCAATTACGTCGCGCCATATATCACACCGTTCGGTGCCTCCAGGGGGAAGGTCACTCCGCTTTCTGACTGAAATCCGCTCTTCCGACATCGAGCTCGCCCGTAGACTACTTCCTGATGACTTTGTACTGGGGTTGTAATGACTGGCAGTCCATCAGTCTTCAGCGATTCGTCCAATTTCTGCTCCCGCTTCCGTCTACACGTGCGGTCGCACGCAATTCCTCATACAACCGTGCCTCCGTTAATGCCAGCGACGCGCGACGGAACATTCGCAGGGTTCCAAGTAATTTCGCAGTCAATGGCGGCTGAAGAAGACTCGCGTGAGACGTCTCCGGGACGTTTGTTTTCAGACTTCTCTTAATTACCGCGAATTGCGAGCCGCGACGCACGATAATGGTAACATCGTTGAAGCGGCAACGACTCATTGTTGGCCGTCGGAACGCAGCATACCGTGACACCGATATTATTCTCCGGGTCGTTGACATTATCTGCAATCACGGTCAAAATGAACAATACGAGGAAACGGGAGAGTGAGAGAGAAAAAGAGCTAGGCAGAGACGCACAGTGGGAAAGGCAGAAAAAGAGAGCTAGAGTGCTAGGGGGAGAGGGTATAAGGGAGCGTAGTCGGAGCAGGAGACGAAGCAGCGGCGGGCGGATGAGTTATTAGATCCGGCGTATCCGGTATTGCGTCGCGGATGACCAATAGTTTCATCGAGGGATTGTTGAAGGTTCCGGAACACATTTCCGCTTTCCGTTCGCCGATTCGTCCTTCCATATTCCCTCTTCTCCTTCTTCTTCTTCCCCCGCCCTCCTGCGACGAGCTCTATAGGAATCCATTCTTTCGAGATATCGCTCGGAAAGAGCAGAAGGCAAGAACGTGAGGGATCTGAGAGCAAAAACCAAAGTTGGCATTAGGAAACCGGGGAATATATTGAGTCCTTGTGGCTCGCGGCATTTGCACTGCTAACTGCTACGATGATTTATGCACGTGCCTCTTTGCAATCGTATCCGAGTGCGACTCTTCTGAAACATTACCACCCCAATGCCATTGCTCGTACACCTGACGTGTAAGGAAACTGAAACGTAGCTGCATTTAATGAAACGTTTGTCAGTGCGTTAAGAAGCTTAATTGCACTGACGACGATCGTTCCGTACGTTAACGCGCTACTTATTAGCAAAGCCAGGTGCGTTACTGGCGTCGCTATATCACCATGCTCTGAATTAAGCCTTGAGCGCGGATACCGACGCGAAAGCGAAACCGACGGTTTACTCGACTTTGACCGAGTAATCTCTCGCTTCGCTTCCTCGACGTTCGTCAAGCGGCACACCTCTTCGAGGAACCTTTCGCGCCAACGGCGCACTGCCTGGCTTCGCTTCTAATTAAGTCGTCAATTCCGGGTAGGTCGCCAGAGCGAGGCGGAACTTGGTGCTTCCTTTAAATCTTAGTGGAAGTTCGTTGCCTACTACGCTCGGCCAGGGTGAACTCCGGAAACTGATGGTTGTTACTTAGACTGCTCATATCTATCACGCTCTCGCCTTCTCTCTCTTCACCTTCTGTCCTTCTCTCTCTCTCTCTCTCTCTCTCTCTCGTTCATACATCCCCTTCTCCCCTGGCCGTGGTTTTAGCACCGTTCTCTCTGAAAGCCTGGAAACTCCGGCGGCAACGTTAGGTTGGGTTATACCTAACCGGCTGAAGAGGAACTCCGGTCGAACTCTGGTGGAACTCCGGAGGAAACTCGGCGCGAACACTCGATGTGTCGCCGCCAACTAAGTTCGAGAGTGCACCACCCTCTCTCTACAGTTTGCCATCCCCCCTGGCCGACTCTAAGGATTCCTCGCTCGTCTAGGCTCCGGTAGCAGCCACTGTCGACCACCTACACACCCCGTACCTCGGGCTCTGAATCTCCAGCTACCGTCTCAAACACGATCGGGCAGGCAGGCAGGCAGGCAGGCAGGCATCCAGCCAGGCCACAGCCATAAGTTACTACTAATGTTGTTCTCGTGTTTCGCGAGCGTGCAGTCGGCCAAAGGGGTTTCGCGGTTCTGCTCCCTGTTAGGGCGCTGCTCCGGTAAAAATAGGACCAACCTCGTCTGCCCCGATACACGCTGCCGTTGAATTTGTCGACGTTCCTCCGTTTCATTCAGTCTCCCAAACAAGCGTCTAACCTAGCCGTACTCAAGGTGCCTGAGACAAAAAAGGGCTGAGTATGGCTGGTCTAGTCCATACCACCTTATGATCGAAACACGAAAGACGTGTCTCGAAAAATACTTTCTCGCAGCTTAGCGACCGCGGCAATTAAAGTTAGCCTGATTTAGGCCAAGTCTCTAAATAAATTACCGCTCTCCGGTGAACAGGCTGGTCGGCCTGTGCTCCGGTGCCGCGCGTACGCACCAACCAAAGGGTCCCACGTGGCTGGCAAAGGGGGCTGGCGTGGGTGGACGAACGAAGAGCGGCCGGGGATGGGAGGGTTTGTGGATTTACGCGGTGCCGAAATACAAGCGACGACCTCGGTCGAGGGAAGCTTTGTTGCATTACGCCGCGCCGTGCGGTGTTTGTCCTCATCTCGGTCTCGGCGCGCGTCCTCGCTGGACAATCAGCGCGCGAATTCCCCGGATGGCTCTGAAGAGGCTCGTCCCGTGCGAGCGCGCCTTCGGGGCCTGGGCGAGGAAGGCGGTTAAGGACGGTGATAATGGCTCGGTATAATTAGTCGCGGGTTAATCGCACCGTAACGAGGACGGTAGGGTGCGCGTTTTTCGGCACGCAATTCATCCCCCGGCGTTGGCGAGGATCGCGGATAGAATTCCTTTAAGAGTACTTCTGCGTCGGCTTCTTGACAGAGACGTCTGGTTCTGGCGATAGCGCAGGGTGGTGGCGCAACGGGCGTGCACGCAGAAAAGGTTGAGAGTGTTCCGAGCGTTTTCGAGCCTCGGTTTTATTCGGCACGGAACGGCGACCGTAACGAAGTGAAAATAATATCTCTTGGCCAAACGTGCTCGAGAGGTGTCATTCGGTTCGCGGAACTTTTTCAACTGTCAGAGAAGTTTGCGGAGACGGATCAACCGAATCGCGCGGGGCAAACGCGGACACGCCATTCGCCGCGGCACCCTTCACGATGGCGCATTGCGAAATTTTGTTAACACATTCCCGTGACACGGTTGCATTTATTGCCAGGCTGCGTGCGCCAACCGAAGCCGCAGCGCGCGGAATAAAAGTACGATACAAGCGCGCGAGCGAGTGTTATTGACATGTTTATTTTTTTGTTTGTCAAATAACTTCCCCGGCTGGCAAAACAGTTTTTAGCTCTTTTTAATTAAGCCATGTATAATATTGCGACACCTTTACCAGCGACGTACCGCGGTTACGCGTACAACGGGGCTGCCTGTAACACGCGCGCGTTTGATCAAATGTTTACTATTGTTAATAAACGAAACATTATCCCCGATTCGACCTGTCCCGCGCAATGAACTTATCGGCTCGGTTAAAAACTCACGCCTAACGATTCTCCTCCCTCCCGATATAACTTTCTTCTCGAGACATTTACGGGCGAGCGATCGAACGCAAAATGTGTACGCACACGGCACTCGCGCCCGCAGAATCGAAAGTCCGACGCTGGGTGTTTCTTAACGACGCAATTTGCACGTGGAGAAAGAGACGAGTTCGCGAGCCATTTGGAAGGAGGAATTTTCTCCGGCTTCACTACCGTCCGCCTTCCCGTGTTCAGCGCCCCTCGCCCTCCTCCATCTCCGGCCGCGGTCGTCCTTTCGCATTTACGCGAGCAAAGAGAGGAGCAATTCCTTAATTTCCCATATTGTGGTCCGTCGCGGCTGTCCGTGGCGGACGCCCCGCTGCGTTATAGCGCGGTTTAATCACACTACAAGCGCGCATCCCTCGTTAGTGGGATATCGTACCTTAGTGGCTATAATATGAGACTACATTCCATGCGAGACGACGCCGTGAGACGGCGAGATACGACCCCGTATAAGACGTTCCCGCGGCCGTTGCTGCCGGTGCCGCCTGATCTATAATAATCTTTCGAGTTCTCCGTGTGTGACGGAGAGGTCGCGTGATCAGTGGGGGGAAAACGGGTAGAGGTTGCCGGTACGTCGAATCGCGCTTGAAAAACACTCTCGATGGAGCGAGACGCAAAGAAAGAGAGGGAGAGAGAGGGCTGCTGGATAAGGGCTGAAGCAAGAGTGGGAGGGAGGGAGGGGGGAGAGAACGCAATAATTGTGATTTACGGTTCGGTCGCGAGCAAAGTAAAGCGCGGCGAGTTTGTTTGAAATGTTGGCGGCACCGCGGCGGACTCTCTCTCTCTCTCTCTCTCTTCGCGAGGCAGAAGAACTCAGTCTCCGAGAAGGATAAAGAAAAAGATCTGGAAAGAGACGGTGGACAGGGCGGGGAGAGAGGAGTGGAGAGGGACAAAGAGCGCGGAGAGGAAGGGAAATGGAAGTTGGAACGGTGGATACCACCAGGGGGTAGGAAGAAGCGAAATCGAGGGCTTCCTGCTTTTTGACAAATCGCTGATGGAAAGTTCAGCGAGCCGTGGGAAACTAGGGGGGAGGGGGGGAGTGTGCGCTATATCGCGACGGTACTTACTGGTAACTTGGCTGACGCGAGCTTTCGGCAGAATGGAGTGTCCCGGGTCTCGAGGTCCGAACTTGGAGACCTTAATTAGCGTATAACGTGGTGGCACGCTGGTCGAAGGGGACCAAAGTCGCGCGAGCGCGTACCCGCCGCTTGAAAGTTTATACAGTCAGTGCCGTAAAACCTTAGGATCGGTGTGCGATCGTCGCAAAAAGCGACGACGCGTCAAGATTCAATATCACAGAATCATGCGGCGCTGCGCGGCAAGCTGCGATGAGCAGGCAGGCCGCATAAAGATCGGCAGTCGTACAAAGTGCGCGAACGATTGGCAATTAAATTTTAAAGACGCGCCGAGTTCGGCGGCATGACAATTAATGCCGCGGCGCATGATGCACGAGGTAACCTTGCGCGGCGCGATTTATATTCATCGATCGGCGATGTAGCGCTATCGAGGCACGGCTATATATAACGGCCGTCGCATCGGTCGGATTTTAGCATAAGAAAGGCTTAGGAGAGCAGTGCACAATGGCGAATGAGCCATCGTGCGTTCGGGATTTCGACGTTCCTCCCCCTCCCCCCCCCCCCCCCCCACCTCCTCCTCTTTCTCCTCTTCTTCATGCCCCTTCGATTCTCCTCGGCTCCACTGGTCGCGCGTATTCGTATTGGTGCGGAGGGTAGGACGCAATCAGTGCCCTTGATTTATCGCGGCAATATACATTAAGATACCGACATTAAAACTAGGGGAGTCTCCCGTGGATTCCGGAGGCTCCATTACCGCTTAGGAAAGGGAGAAAGAGAGAGAGAGAGAGAGAAGAGCTGTCGTCACGTCGCAGCCGAAGCATTTCAGGCACCGACGAAGATTGAATTCCCGGCTGGCGATCGCCGATCGATCGGTCAGCTGCGATAAAGTTCAATAAAGAGGCGAATCTGGCGATCGCGCGGATCAGGACCGCTCGCACCTGGCCACGTCGGCGACCCATTAAACCCACCCGACATGACGAACATTGGATTCATCACTCTCATTTGCATTCGTCAGACTCGTTAAACAAATATTGCATCCGCATAATTTCTCGCGTATATCGCCCGAACGATATGGATCGTAATTTTCCGTGCGAACCCTGCCCACGCTCGCAAACATACTTACACACACGTACACACAGGACAGACGTATATACGCACACGTCGATGCCGTGGATAGCGCGACGAGATCGGAAGCAGTTGGTCGCGATCGTTGCTCGTTAATCGGAATTTCGAAATAATCGATAGATCAACGATCGCTGGTGCATCTCGAGCGTCGCGAGGTCGACGGATCGCAAAACACGGCTCGCCAACAATCCACGCCGCAAACGCTCTTCGCCCGGCGCGGGTCCGAGAAGGCGAGTGAAGAATGGCTCTTCGCTTCGCGAGTTCTCAGATTCGTCGAAGAGCGGGTTGCGAGCAGCGACGGGGCCCTGGTCCTCGGGATTGTTGGCGTGCCTGTCCAGTAGCCACCTGCCAATTACGGAACAGAGATCTAACCGTAGTAACGTGTAGTGTTTCCACCATTGTCCGCAGGTCCGAGCGGGGCATACAGTCCGGATGCGACGATGGGCTACATGATGGACGGACAGGCGGCGAGCATGATGCATCGGCCGCCTGGTGATCCCACCTTCCACAATCAGTATCATTACCCGCCGGAGTACTATGGACATCATTTATAAAGGTACGCATGCCCGAAATGCGTTTAGAAGGACAACACACTTTTCCCTCAATACGATTATTCAACTCTTCTGCCGGCGCTTCCGTATTAATTACGATCTGACGCGGCTACATTGATCGCGCTCCCGTAAATTCCGTGATTTGCATAATTCTGACAAGTAATGCGGTCGGATATAAATTGATAAAGTGACGCGCGGAAATTATTACAATTGACTGAATAACCGTTTGTGTACGCGGCCAAGAACGTGTACAGAACGTGATTGTGAAGCATTCTGGAAATATTGGGCATTATTCGCGAGTCAATGATCATGCGTCAAACGTGTTAGAGTAACGCGAATTTCATATTTGTTCGCCGGCGTACAATACATCGTCCCGTCGCGCCGGCAGCCCCGTTTTCCATCCCGTTTGGCCCGATTCTCTATCAGCCGACTCACACGCGACACGAAACTCTCATTTGGCCGCTCGTGTTCCAGCAGCTGTTGCGGACCGAGGTAGACGGTGGAACGACGGTTCTTGCGGGAACGGAGAAGCGCATAACGCGCAAGCTAGTCCACCGTGCGCCCCGACCGGACGATCCGGAAGTCGGAGAGAGACGATGGTTCGCGGCCTCCGGGGGATGTGATCGTCGTGGATGCGTGGAAGCCCTACGACTTCTAGCCAAGCGCGCGCGTGTGTCGATACGGTACCGGGAACAGGAGGACAGCCACGAAACGCCCAACATCTACGACCAGAGCTGGTGGCATTGGAGAGAGGGAATGTTCCGGATGACCACGAAGCGAGCGTCGAACGTTTTCAGGCCGAGCATGATGGATGACGCTCAGCGAGGAGCGGAGAGCGCGTCCTACGGAACCTAGGGCCTACACGGAGAATGGTCCGAGCGCGAAACTTCGACGACGACGATCGGAACGAGAGGAGTGCGGACGCGCGGCGTTATAGGGATGAATGGAGGGCCGCGAGGGAAATTCATGTGATTGTTCTTTGTACAAATGTCGCGGTGTAATATTGTAGTGATTGAAGAATTTAAATGTTAAATTTTAATACGATCGCAATCGAGATATATTAATGAGATATAAGTGATATAGGCAATTTTAGCGGGCATGTACATTAAAAGAGGATTAAACGAAGATAAAGTAACCCGGTGCTCGCACGGAACAGATGAATATTGTCCACGTGCAGAAATGAAACGAGGGAAGATATTAGATGGAGAGACGGATGGGGAGAGAGAGAGAGAGAGAGAGAGAGAGGAGCGAGAGAAGTGAACGATCAGGAGGACGGATACGAGAACGCGAGGGAAAAAAAGTTCGGAGTATATATATGCATATATATATATATAAATATATAAATATAAATAGAGATGGAAGAAATTTAGACGACGCGATGGGGCGGTGTTTAAAGCTATTAATAACGAACGAAGATGGGTAAGGAAAAAAGAACCGAATAAATTAGGCAGAGGTGGAATGCCCTCGACGCATGTGCCGGACTCGAGCGTCGACCATTCGCAACTTGCATATATATATAGGAGACATTAAAATTTGTACAGTTATTAATTATAAATGAATTTACTAATTAAAGGAAAAAAGAAGTAATTATATATATATATATATAAATATATACATAACGAAGTAACTTGTGGCCCCGGTTTGTAATATATACATAAGGCGAGTTGTAAGTGGAACTGGGACGATGATCATATTGCCGGTGGTGTGAGTGTGTGTATGTGTGTGTGTGTGTGTGTGCCTCTGTGTAGATGTGTGTGTGTGTCTGGGTGTGTGTGTATAAAAGAGAAACGGCGCGAGGCCGAAGAACGCGGAAGGAGGAAGAGAGCAAGTTGGACGGATAAAAGAAAGAGTCGTGAGTGACGCGAGTGAGTGTTAACGTGCGAGGTATAAAAAGTGGTGAGGGATTATTATAAAGTATAAATATATAGATACCTGCAAGAGGGAGGATGCGCACAGCTTCATCGTACACTCTCGATGACGCAGCGCAGTTCGACCCTCTTCCACTCCTACAGCAGACATGACACGCAAACACCACACACGTACACACAGATAAGAAGGGGGAGAAAGCTAGATGGACGAGAGGGGGGAGAGAGAGAGAGAGAGAGACAGAGAGAAAGAGAACACACGCTCACTCCCAACTCCCACCATAAGGATAATTAAAGAAGAAGTACACCATTACAGTTTATTATAATATATTGTGTATAAATAGTTAATTCAATTGTGAGGAGACACGAGGCATAGCGAGGGAGAGAGTGAACGACCGAGAGAGTGAGAGAGTGTGAGAGGGAGGGGAAGAAAGAAAGGAAGGGCGGAATTCGATTGGGAGGGCCGTTTTACGAGCACGCGCAGACTCCCGTTTCCTTTTCTTTTCCTTTGCCGCGCGGTGTCGTGTTCGTACGCACACCTGCCGCTCGCCCGTCTCGCCGAAAACGCGGGGAAGGAGAGGAACGAGGGAGAGTGAAAGGGGAGCCGAAAGGAGGGTGGGGGTGTGGCAAGGTTAGGGGATCGTTCTCCTTCTCGCGCGATTAAAAGAGAGCCGCGACAAGATCAGGAAGACGAGAGTCGCGAGACCGACCGAGAGGAATGTCCTTCTTCCCGTCCTGCTTCCTCTTTCCTCACTTCTTCCCCTGGCCACGTGTCCTAAGCGCGATCGAAGAACGGAGCCAGGATGTTGCTCGGCACGAAGGGGCGAGGACGCGATCGACGACGCGTCGGCGTCGGCGTCGGCGTCGGCGTCGGCGTCGGCGTCGGCGGAGGACACCGTCGCGCCCTATTCCGCATTTTCAGCCTCTCGCGTTCCGTTTTCCTCGCGGCGGAGTAGTTGTGCCGCGGAACTTCTTTCGTCGTTTCTCCTTCCGTTCTCGCACCGACGATCGCGCGTGTGACGTCGTGACGACCCTCGCGACAGCCCTGACACTTCATTTTCGGACTCGAGTACGAATTTGCGCGATATTTTTTGAGTGCGATTTAATTTGCCAGTCACGTTGACGCCGCCCTCGTTGCGCAGTGGTGAGACACGATTTGATCAGTTCACGTTTCCGTGGTAGACGCATAGCGAGATCCGGGATTTCGTTGCGTTGTTTTTTTTTTCCTCTCGACGCCGATCAGCACCGAACTCGCGCGCGGTCGTGATTGTTGATTTTTAATTCGTTTGACGCGTTCCTTGTGCTTGTCTCGATTTATGACTCGCTTACGTGCTGCATCCTTTGCCGGGATAGCGATTTCTTGCAGACTTCTCACCGTTTCGAGCGTTCTTTTCTCATACGACACTGTTCGCACCTGCCCTCTCGCAACGCTTCTCCGCCAATTTTCCTTTCACCGGACAAATCGAAGCCCAATGATGTAATCGCGAATATTTCCTTCGGTCTCGTATCGGACCAAAGGCGCGCGATCATTTGTTCAATTCATAACACTTATCTCTTCTTCCAATTTGCTCGTCTCTTGTTCCCAATTACGGGATTGAAGTAACTTTATATTTCTATACGAGTCTTATCGCGCGCGTGTCCCTGATATACGTAAGTAAAGGAACGAGAAGAGAGGGAAGACATTGGAGAGATACGAAACGAGCTAATGAGAATGGGAGAGAATGAGAGAGAGAGAGAGAGAGAGAGAGAGAGAGAGAGAGAGAGAGTGGCAAGAGACGTAGGCAGAATAAGTTAGGAGCGAGGAGTAAACCGTTTTATCAAAGGAATGAAATTTTCGAGAAACCTTTATAACGATACGCCAGACAGAATATGTTTATTAAGCGAGAAAGATAATGAAGAAGGGAGAACCAGCGAGAGAAAGAGAGAGAGAGAAGAGAATTTAATGAAATTAACGTCGATTATATTCTGCGATCCGAGCGTTAAGAAAAAGACCACATAATAAGAAGCACGAGAGCGTCTCGTCGTTGAGAAACGAGCGTCGCGACGACGACGTTCGTTTGTCGCGTATTCTCCTGCCTCCTACGATCGAAACGCGATGCTTCGACTCGCCAATCGAGATCGTTCAAGCGATCGCGCATTCCGATCGATACGGAGAGCAGGGAGCACACTCGACGAGGGGCTCGATGTATGCGATAAAAAGACGAAAAAGCAAGAGACACAAAAAGAGGTTTATCGATATTTTCAATACGCCCACATACACGCAAATGTTGTATAAAAATTTTAATCTAACACATTGCTCCTGCCGAGCATCCTCGAGCGTGAAGGCGAGCAATCGCGACGGTTTTGGTGACGTCGTGCGCCGAAAGTCTCCCCCAGTTTCGGAGATCGCGGAAGACGGAAATGATTGGTCATGAGCGAGAAATCACGATCGACCTCATTTCTCGCTCGCTCGGCGCGGACGTCTGCGCGAAAGCGTCGCGACGACTCTCCGGCTCGCGCGATCGGCGTTCTAGTATACTAAAAAAAGGATAACCCACGTATACCGAAAGACTCAGGTGCGAGAAAAGTCAGTATAGACGCGGTCCCGGTTAATTGGAGACACACTCCTCGATTTCGTCGTTTTTCGGTTTGTCGCGCCCCGCCGGTCGATCGATCGTCCCGATTCGACCGATCGATCGGTGCCGCCACCGGCCAGGGGTGCGTGGCCTCTCGTTAATCGTGCGCTAATTGACGGTCATCCGATCTTCACTGCCACCCATCAGCCCCCTCCCTGCACTTCGCCGGGGGTTCTGGAAAATTAAAAATAGAAGCAGGTTAAATCGTCCGCGGCGCCGAAACGGCGCAAAATCGATGTCCGGCCCGTAGTTCGATTCGACTCGTGTGCCGAAGTTTCTCACGGGGCGGCGGACGGGTACGATACGAGACAAACGAAACAAAAAGGTATATACGGTATACGAGTATGAAACGAGTAAAATATTTAAAAATAAAAGATACATAGTATACGTCGGAAACAATAAAGCCGCCGAAATTATCCGCGCGCGCGCGCGCGCCCCCCCGCGCACGCGCATATACATACAGAGTACCACGCACGTATACGAAGACCGGACTTTTAAACGTTTTTATCGCAGCCGACTGCTCGCTTTGTGATTTTATTCCCGAATCATGTTCAGCTCGCGAGTCCGCTATTGGACGGAGAGATGATGGGAGGAGAAAATGTTGCCGACGACCACTTTTTAGCGGCGGATAATTTCGGGGCATAGGCTACGGCTCGTTCGGGCAATCAGCTGTAACAATAATCGTGTTTATACGTAATTATCGAGAGGAAGAAGACAATCAAGTGACGCGGATCCGTCGGTGCGCGCGCACACGGTGTCGTCGCGGACGACTCCCGAGCGGCGCGAACGCGTTTTACGAATTATATTTGTTGAGCCGTGTATCGTTTAATTTTATTGAGCGCCGTCAATCGTCCACGACGACACCAGAGAACGAACTTGGGATCATGCATGTACAGTTTCCGCGATGAGAGACTTTGGCAGGGCCGTTGCTAACAATGGCCTCTCGGAGTGTGTAAGGAAAGAACGTAACCTTGTCAAATTCTTCGCCGCGTCAACAGCATCGTTTTTCCGTTAGTCACTTTACGACCCAATGGCTCAAGGTTTGTCGAACGACGCGGCCGCGCCTATTATATGAAATATGTAGAAATACGATCTTGACAGTGTTCAGCTCGTCCTCGTCGAACGATGCACATCCGTAAATTTTTCGAGGATATACTGTTGCCTCCTCCGCCGGAGGTGAGAGTGATCCTTTGTCGATCTAACGCGTGTACATCGATCGACCTTCTACACCGACAGGACACGACGATCAAACGTGACGTTCAATTTTTAATGCACTTTTATTGCGGGCAGATGAAGGATCGCACGATCGACCGCGTCTAGCGCCCGATTATTATCGAAACGAGATACGAGGGCAGCGGCCGGACGACGTATTGGCTGTTCGTTTTATAAATGAGTTCACTCGATTGAATCATCGCCTTAAAAATGTATACGAAGTAACAGTAAGGTATCTAAGTAATAATCATGTTAGAGGGTAAACGTAAAACAAAGATTTTATGAGAAAGCGGCACGATCGACAAGGGCAATGCGTGTGTGAAAGAACGCGACAGCGAGTGTGCGAGAGAAAGCGTGAGCGTGCGAATGAGGGATGGATTTAGAAAAAAAAGGCGAAAAAAAATACTCCCTCCCGAAAGTGTGCGTATGTAAATTTGTGCGCGTGCAGGTGTGAGAGAAAGCGCGAGCGATAGAGGAAATAATGCATAATTATTGTATAATTACGGACGATGATAATGACGCTGATGCCGATGATAACGACTATTACGTCGACGATGGCGCGACGATGATCATAATGATGTGGATAACAGCCGCGAAGCGCGATTTCGCGTCTACGCCGGCAAAGATCACGACGACTATTATTATTATGATCATGAACGGCAAAACGATTATGATAACGATAATGATGTTGCTGACGATGATGATAACGATGATAACGATGACACGATGATTATTGCAATGACGGCGGATTTCGATGATAACGCTGACGACGACGATGATGTGTATAGTAAGCTAAAAATTTATTATATCGGTATGGAATCAGATTTTTTCAACTGTTTGCGTATTGACGACCTATTGACACCCTTAAGTAACAAAGAAAGAAAAAAAAAAGAGGAACGGCAAATAAATTAAAAAAAGAAATTAAATTAATTGTGTTATGCTTTGTAAATCGTACCGCTCTTCGATATCAACCTGCTGATTTGTGATAGCGTGGGTAGTGAGTACGGAGAGGGCTAGTGGCGTAGGGCGAGGTACGACGTCACACGCGACAAGCGCGAAATCCTCTTTCTGATAGCGCGCACTGAGAACGCGCGGAACGGAAGACGGAAGGGTCGAAGGGATGATCTCGTGAAACCCGGAATCACTCTCGCGTACGTAACACGATGAGGAGGAAACGCCGAAATACATTGAGATCCGCGAGGAAAGGCAGAGAACGACGAAATGGAGACGGAGATGGATGTTGGGCAGAGGTGAGATAACTGTCGATGTAAAGTATTAGTATTATGGGACTACGTGCATAAATGCATACATATAGTTGTACTAAAAAATGAAAGGCGCGAGCGTCTCGAGACATCAGCCCCCGAACACCTCTCCCACCCCCAAGGACAAATACAGACAAATCACTCGATCATTTGCGTACTTGAGCCGATCGATTCTGTTTCATGTACTCACGGATCGAAACGTGACGACGATGAAAGGAAGAACGATGTCAAAGGTGGTCTATGTTAGAGAGTGTCCATTGTATAGTGTTTTTTGAAACGTGAGCATTAAATGCTACATCTTGTGTATATCCTTTTGTGTGCATTTTATTACTCTTTATGATCGATTTTTCGTTTCGCTCGTGCGAGAAATTCCTGACGCACGTGACACTTGTCTGCTGTGTCGTGAGATCGTTTCAGATTTAGCCGGGCAAGTTTCTTATTAAGGTTCATGAGTCCATGCCGCATTGGACGTTTCCGAGCTTCCCGCGGAGCATCACGCGCGTCTCGAATTTTTAGCGCGAGCGCAAAGCTTCCCGCATATCCTTCTACTTCCACTGTTTTACGATACATTTTCAGCGTTCGCGCGTCGAATAGGTCAAGCAGGTAAGGTTAACGGAGGAATACGCCCAACCACCCCGCGTCCCTGGAGAACGAAGAGCGAAGAACGAAGCGGACTGTAGCGTACGAACGGATTCCAATATGCTCCCTCTGCAATAACGACGCGTATACTCTCCCAGAGTCTCTTATTTAGGAGTCATCCTCGGCGAGATATAAACGACACTTTACGCGTCGGCATGTCTCGGTTAGGTGGGTTGTTAGCGAGCTGTCGATGGCTTCGCTTTGTTATCCCCATCTCCCACCGTTTCGAAGTCACCCCAACGTCAGGGAGTCGCGAAAGGGTGGCTGCGCTGTATAAAACACACATTTGCGAGGCAGCGCGTATCCCCTGGACCGAACTTCCTCTTTCTGTGCCCTCTCTCACTCTCTTACTCCTCGTTGACCCTCTCTCGCACGCGCTCTCCTTCTGAAATATGATAGGGGGCGCACATCGGCTGAGCTGTAGGTGCCAATTACCGCTGATGGTTATTCCATGGAAATGGACCTTGTTACGCGAGTGTCGAGAATCGGGGAAGGTACCAATTATTTTTGCTGCCATCGATGCTTTCCTGCCAGGCGTCAAGCGGGGAAAAGCGCCGACTCGGCGCGTTGCCGAAGCCGGCGCTCGACGTTTCTACGACTAACGAGACACGCCGTGATTCCCGAAGAACGCGATGCGAACCTGTAACTTAGTTGCCCCTGCACGCTGCCGGCTCAACTTTCCCGTCAACCTCCGAATTGCCCATTATAATAGATCGTTTAGCTCGTCCTCACGTTGCACTAGAAGCGAGACACGGAAAGTGCATCATAGAACAGTATTCTCTATTCTCATTAGCTGTACGTGCCGTCCGGCTGCCACGATCGTACGGAACATCTTTCCAGGACAATTCCGCGGCTGGGATTTCCTTTGCGTTCGCACCTTTAATCAGTCGTTCGAAGCAGACGATCCGTGAAGCCGTTAGAAAGTTCGTCGAACCAACTCGGCCGTCTAACGCGGTTGAGCGCGTTAGGAAGCGGGTAATATATTAGACCGAAGGCCCCGCGAGCAAACAATCTCGTAATGGCAGGACGGCACGGCTGACTGGTGGCGCGGTAATGAGATATTAGAGTCGAGCTTCGGCTGCTCGAAGGGAGTGGCCACTTCGGGGGAGTAATGCGCGATAGGCGCGCGTTTACGCTCGGCACGAAGCCGAGGGCTCCGTTCAGGGCGATAGGGGGACGAGAAGCGCTTGTTATTACGGAACGCCGCCGCCGTCGACTTTTCGACGGGGAACGAGAGTGAGAGTGCGTATCGCTTGCTCTCTCCGGGGACGCGATTACGACATCTCGTTTGGTCTTTCGACGCCGCGCCGGCACAATTCACGAACACGAGATTCGAAGCATGCATTTTTCTTGTCTTTGTAGCGTGCACTACGAATTCGGAAAGTGTGCGTGAAAATATTCGAGGCAACCATAAAAGAACGAAAAGTGGCAGTTCTTCGTCCCATACACTTGAAAGCAACTGCCACCGCGCGCTTATCAATCCGTCGGCGTCGCAAGCGTAATCACGTATGTGGCAACGAGCTATCGCTCGTCAGTGACGCATAAACGGGCACGGGTTTTAGTTAAACGAGCGACAGGTCGAGTATAACGCGACTACGTCAGGGTAGCACAGTAGCCCAGAAGCGGCAATAGCATCAGTAGCAGTAGTAGTAGTAGTAGTAGTAACGGTAGTAGGAGGCGGCCGTCGGTCGGCGGCGGTCGGCGGTCAGCGGTCGGCGGTAGTTCCGTCTCATCCCTCTCGGAATCCGTCTCTCTTAGCGAATCTCTCTCAACTCTCCGCTTCCCTCTTTCTCTATTCCCGTCTCTGTTCTTCCCCATTCTCTGCCGTCGGCCGTCTCGCTCTCTCGCACTCGGAGCACGGACAAATGGGTGTCCCTGCATATGTAAAAGCGCCGCTGTGTTCGGCTCACCCTCGGCCAGCCATTTGTCAATGTCAAGGCGCGAGCGCCGTATCCATGGAAACACCCCCGGCCAGGCTGAACGGTGCGAGCGAGCGAGCGAGCGAGTGAGCGTGTGCGAGCGGGCTGTGGGCAACCCTCGGCTCGCGCTACTACCACTCCGCCGGCAAAATGCAACCCCCGGGCTTCCACCACTACCACTGCTCAGCCAGCCACCCACCACCATGAGCAGGATCGACGTCGACGCCGACGCCGACGCCGACGCCGACGCCGCCACCACCCTCAGCCGCCATCCACTGCCCTCCCTCGCGACCGAGGCGCTCCTCGATGTTTGCGCCACCAACGCCAGAGGAGCATGCGCCCCTTTTACCGACGAAGCTTCGCCACGACGCCGACGCCGGCGAGTGGCGGCGCCTCAGGACGAACCGACGGCGTCTATGAGCGACGGACGTCGTCGAATTTACGATCGGAAGCCGGTTTACATGTGTCGACGGCTCGTTTACCTTATGAGCCGAATTTCATACAGCCAACTAGTCCTGATGAAGCTTCCGGGAATATGTTTGGTAGGGGTTCGAGCGGGTTTGAGAAGAAAATTGAACGACGTTGTAACAGCATTTACATTGTGGGGTGTTCTTTCTTAATTGTACACTCGGTAATCTGGAAATGATAGAAACATTCGATCCTCGTTACAAGCATTAAGGTAACTTATTCGTTTCCTTTACACAGCCACCCGGTCATTGAGAGCATTATCATACCCTGACATTAGAAATACTCAGAGAAACGTTCCAAGGGGGCTCGGAAGATGCAGTAGAATTTCCACGTCCTTCCATTGTCACGCCGCTTGACATCGCGTAAAAATGCCCCGAAAAGGTCAAAGCATCTCGAGAGAAATTCTTTACCCCATCATGGAACAAGGTGGGAGGGACAAAGTGATGTGGAGGATCAGAGAGCGGGCGAGACAAACAGAGAAAGGCGGAGAAAGCAGGGGAAGGGGAGAAAAGGATAAAGCGGGAGACTGAGAGACAGATACACATACCGGAGAGGGTAGACGGGGGTGGCGGCGACGGTGCTGGTGGTGGTGGAGAACGGTCGTCGGTCGGTCGGTCTAGGTGGTGCGGGTGGTAACGGCTGCATAGCAAGACAGCTCGCTTAAATATGCAGGATGGGCGGCGGCGGGCAGCATTGTAGCGTGCTTGTAGCACGGAGCAACGTGGTGAACTCGCAACTGAGGGAAATGAAGGGGATGAACGAGGGAGCGAGGTGGCAGGGCGGCCGAGGGAGGGGAGGGTTGGCCAGAGAGAGCGAGCGAGAGAGAAAGAAACAAAGATGGAGGGAAACGGAGGTGGAAGAGTAGGATGAGAAGGTAGAGGACGAAGAGTACGAGGAGGAGGAGGTGGATGAAGGTGGGTCGCAGGCGCTTGCGCAGCCCGTAATGATTGACTGGCTCGCTGGCAGCCAACAGACAGACGTTCGCCCACCAGACCAACCAGCTCACCCTCCTTCTCTTGCTTCCCTGCTCGCCCTCCATCCCCTTGAAACAGCCCCTACCGCTGCCGCCACCACACCACCACACCAGCACACCACCATCGCCACACTACCCTCCCTGGAGCAGGCTAGCTGAAAAAGCTCGCGATACAATGCACAACCACCCGGTACCTCCGGCGCCCTCCCTGCTCGTCCTCCGCGTCCTTTTCCACCTATTTCCTCCTCCTCCTCCTCCTCCTCCGCCTTCGTATCCGCTTCGTTCGCCCTTAGCCACGCGTCTTTCTTTCCTTCCGCCGAGCGCTGGCCCAGCTATCCTCCCTTATCGCCACCCTTTTCAAGCCTTTTTCCAGAACGCCGCCAGCCTCAACGCGCTCGCTGTTGTCCTGGCCAAGAATCGTAGACGCGCGCCATGAATGTTGAATGCGTTGATATGTAGGTTGATTTAATGAACGCTTGGAAAACGTTGAATTTGTTAGATATTGAAAATCCGTGTGCAGTACGTCCACGTCATTCTTCCATGTTCCGTCTAACTGAAAGGCCGCGCAACGCTTGAGCATCGAACCGCGCAAAATCGACCTCGTCTTCGGACGTCTACGTCCAATTTCCACCCATCTGCCCGCTCCGATCTAAACCAGACGGCGGACGGCGCGGGCGCCCTGAAAAAATTGACGTCAGCGCACCGCACCGTCAGCGATGCCGTTTAGTAGTTGATTTAATAATTTAATTAGCCGCTACGCGCGAGATAACTCGTCCCGGGCAACGTATCCAATAACGCGTCCGTATAATTTCGCACGAAATTCAAGCTCCTCCGCTTTTCTCGAAATTGCTCCGAGCTCGTTCGCGTCGTCGTACGAGGGGCAGAAAAAAAGGAGGCGAGAGAACGGGGGAGGAGCGGGCAAAGAAAGGGACGGAAAAAGGGCAAGAACGATAAAGCATTTCGCGTATTTTTATCTCTTTTCGAGCAAACGTTACTCCCAGAGTCTTCCCTTCGCGGCGCGGCGGCGGTAGGAGAAAAAGCATCGCATCGCTCTCTCTCTCTCTCTCTCTCTCTCTCTTCCCACTCTTTCCTCTCCTTCTCTTCGTACTTGGTTCTCTCCTCCTCTCGCCGTTTCTCTCTTCCTCGCTCGCGGCGGCGCCCGCTGCTCGTTGTTATTTCCTTTCCTCTTTTTTCGAGGCGTTTAATCCAATACCGGCCAGGCGTCCATCAAGCCCGGGACGCAAAGGTTTTGTCCCCGGGACCGTTCAGCAGTGCCGGGGCTCACCGTAAATTCGCGCCGGCCGCGCGCAATGTTCTGCGTGTCGCATAAAGCGTAAAACCAACGTGAATTACGGTAGGATCGCGTTACAGCGCCCATGGCAGTCGGCGGCGTTCGACAATTCCACGCTGTCCTTTGCCCTTTAGAAATTCATGTAATTTTTTGCCAGACCGCCCGCTCTCGCGCACTCACTCGTACACGTCAATTTTCCCACGGACTGCCGTGCCGAACGTCGCGATGCGTCGCGCGACGCTCCGATCGAGAAATTCTAGTCCTAAACGGGCGCGTGACCGCAACCGATTTTCCAATACCGCCGACTCACGTTCATCACACTCTCTCCCGCGTTTCTTGGATATCACAAAAATGATAATGGCACAGCGCGTAGTCGCGGTGAACATCGATCTCCACCACACCCTACACTTTCTTTCCCCTCGTCACATCAATCACGTCACATTCATTCGACGCGTCCGCAGTCAAATTTGAATATTAATTTATCGCCGATCGATTGGATCTTAAGCATCATACCGGTTTCGAATATATTTTGAATAAATTGTGCGGGGATCGGAGTGTCCTAGAAAGAACGCGGAGAGTGATGCCAAGTCACACTTTAGCGCTCCCGCAATAATCCCTGCGAGTGGGCGCAATTTTCTCCTCGTCGCGCTCGGCGACACGGAATCAGGCAATGCTCTCACGGTAAATGCAATTCAAATGCCGTTACAGACACCACGGGCGCCGAAGGTCCAGCGACCTTCTCTCTTCCGAACGCGTCGTGTCGGGAGGTCGTTACTAATTGCCGTGATGCTCGAGCACGATGCACAGCCTGCGTCGTGAATAAGAGACGCGCGAACGCACTTGCATCGCTGTGCTCGCCCGCCAAAACACGAGCCGCGCGCTATGTTTAGACATTGAAGACATCGTGAATGTTCCCCGGGTATCTACGGTGCAAATGCGGAAAACGCAGGCAAATCGGTTGCCATCGACATTTCCCAACTTCTCTTCCCTCAACACCCAATAAGACCAGTCGACTTACTGTCGGCATTCACGGACCAGGGAGCTGGACTTAATTGTATGCGCTCGCAGGAATATCAGTAAGTATGTCTCGGCATACGTAATCATTTTCTTCGATGCTCCTCTCGAACTCGATGCAATTACAAAATTCGTGTTCACTACCAAACACAGGAATCTCATAGCTTGAAGGAAGAAAATGCTGTGTAATTAGTTGGTATGCAGTACGAATACATTCATGAGCGTGGAGATTTAGATATTGTATTCCTCCAAGTCATCCCTCGGTCTTCCGTTGACCTCGGTGACGCACCGATTAGAACTGTCAAGGTCTTGGACCGCAGGACATTCCGTCCGGGCACTCGGCACACGATCGACAAGCTCCAGAAGACGGTTACGATCGGCACTCGGCACCCCTGGTGTGTCTCGCCGTGTCGCGTACTCGAGCGCGTTAACGCGCGCGACGATAAATCGAGCGGAGCCACGGCGGAATTTAATCGCCAACGAATTTGTAGGCGCGCGCTTACACGGCCGCGGGCCTCTTCCGTAAATGGCCTTACAACCTCCGCAAATAGCGGCGGACAATTAATCGCGCACGGCATTAGGCGCAAATGAACTTTCAAGTGCTCGCTGCGAAATGACCAATGGCGGAATGCAGCTGACGGAGAGATCGGCACCGTCGGCCGTTTTCGCGGAACAAGTCATTTGGCTGATTGTAAAGCAGTCGTCTTCTTTGCAAACTGCGTCTTATTAGTAGATCACACTCTACATCAATGTAAAAACGTGCAACATTTTGTGAGTCGATAGTTGCGTTTGTTGTCGAGCGACACTTAATGAGATGCGTCGCAGCATAAACGATCGTCAGCTTGTCTATATTTGCTCCTTGTGTACCTTTGCTCCGAGACGCCTCACCTCCTACACTCCGCGAGCAGCGTGAGTACTGCATTCACACTATGAACGCCAGTCATTCCGGTTGACGAGTGAAGGATTAAGCCGTCGTGCGTCGAGAACTTGTACCGCCGACAATTTCCATGTAAACAGACAACAAACAGTCCTGGAAGCCGGGATAAGCCGTTAACATCGCGCTGCCCGTGTTCAATGTGGTAATTAACGGTACGATGTCACAGAGGGCCTTTAATCTCTCGGCAACGATACCCGCGGCCGCGAAGTTCCTTGGAAATTAGCATAATAATATATCGTCGTCTATCTCGGCCAATTAAACGGCCATAAAGCCGGCCGAGCTTTGGCGACTGTCCTGTGCTACCAACTGCGCACTAGGCTAACTCGAGGAGGAGCTATTAATGAATGGTTCCTTGAGGAGGGTGGCGTGCTGGATCGTAAACTCGTCCTCCTCCTTCCGCCAGACGGTCTCCTTTGAGAATTCGTTCTTGAACAGTACTTACCGCGGTGATCCATCTAAAGCAACGAGTTCAGCGTGCAGCGTTCCATGTCTTGCGAAGTCGACGCTCTACTAATCCTTAATTACAAGTCGATCGTTAAGAAACATGTGACTCATTCGAAGGTAGTTTGGAAAACTCAAAGTTAATTTGTTCATCGCAGAATACAATGACCGGACAATTAATTGTTGAATTACTGTTTGAACGACACACTTCGTCCGATGTTACATTGTCTGAGGTCTAAGCGCCGACTCACACCACTTGGCCTCTCAGCCCGTGCATTATCCTACGACCTACGAAAACTGGCATGGCAAGTAGGTATTCAATATACCTACAATACAATTCATTGTGCTCGTTGCGCATTGTACGCGAGATGCAGTGAGCCATGGAATAAGAGAAGGCGAATAACTGGAGCACGATTTTCTTGCGAACGCACATTGATCACCCTCCCGCATTCCTGACCTTAAAACAAGGCACAAAGCCTTCCGTTGACCGAGGCGTACTGGCCGCAGGGAATTGCGGTTTCCTCGCTTCCTGGCGCAAGGATCGCACGAATCCTTAGCGCACCGCATCGTTAAAGGATCGTTAACAAGATCTCTTCAGGTTAGAGGCGCGGGACAGATAGAACGATTTGTCAGTATCTTTGACGCGGGTCCTGGGAGTCGGCGCGAGGGTTGCGGAAAGTAGCACGAATGCGAAACAGTGCCGTTAGACGTCATTAGCGTAGGAAAGTAAACGCTCCACGGTAATACGGCTGTATCGGGTTGTTCGGCTGGCGACGGTATATTGCAGGCAGGCGAAATCGATAGTCTGCCTTCGACAGACCGTTACTACTGCGGTCCCTTCGTAACGTTTCTCCATTACTTGCCTGCGGACGAAATACTTAATCGAAGTAGCAGTACCTTCGTGGCGCTGCGATGCCATTAAGTCGATCGGTACGTCGAGGTGTCACGGCGGTATAAGCGATTTTTCAGCCAATTAAATTATCGCTAGGTATTCGCAGCGGATCGAGTGGTTCTACAGCGCAGATAACATTTTTCAGGCCTCGCGCTGAAGCACGCGCAATAGCGAATAATAAGAGACAACTTGGCTGGCACGCTAAACGGCAGAAGATAAACATCGCACTGCCGTCGAATCGTTCGTATCGATAGCGGAACGCGTTTGCGTCCGCGTCGGTGCGACATCGCGCAGATATTTTAACGCAACAAACGACTTCGGGCATCGAGAAGACGCACAACGCGTAATATGCGCATACGATATTGCGGTCCGCTAAATCACTAGACATTCCAATTTTACGTGATATACATGACCGCGAGGATCGCGCGGCTATTAACTCTGCGCGTAATGAACGCGAGCCCGGCATCGCCGTAATGATAATTTAAAAGAGCCACTTTTCTTACATCCATTGAGCCCGTTAGTCATAAAGCGCGGCGCGAGTTATAAGGCCGGTTACCTCCTCCAGTCATTATTGGTTTACCTTCGACCTACTCGCGCTTACCGGTAAAGCTCGCCGCGTAAAGAACGGCCGCCTCGGTCGGGGTCAACGATCCCCTCTTTTTTCGTTAAAGAAACGTTTCCAAGGAGCGAGCCCGGCCGATCGAAACATTTTTCGATACGGGGGCGGAGCTCTCCATCCTCTCTACGCTCGCTTCTTCGCTCCTCACCACCCTGCATTCCCTCTCTCTCTCTCTCTCTCTCTTTCTCTCCCACTCTACCCATTTCCTTTCTCACCTCGTCCCCGGTATCCTCCGCTGAGCTGAAGTTGGCTTTCTACCGCGCGCTCCGTATTCCCTCGTGGCATGGAAGCGAAAAACTCCGGCTAACTCGCATCTGTATCAATTTTATGCCGCCAACGCCGGTGCCGAGCAAAAGCGGAAATACCTGGCTACCGGCTCTGCGAGGAGGATAAAGTGGGAGAGCGGCTGGCCGGGGTTTAAAGTGTCATTCCGGCCACCGCGACATGCGACGTAACGTCGTCGTGGCCGCTTCGAATCAACCAATGAGGAGATCGGCATGAGAAATGGCAAAAGAAAGCGCCAACCTTGCAACAAGTCTCCGAGGAAAAAATACTGAAACACATCTGGAAATGAACGGGAACTTCTACAGGAACAACACGACCATCTCGCTCACAACGAAAGTCCAAGTAGCCGTATCTCGATTGAGAAAAAAAGATGGAAAATCTATTTGAACGGCGTAGAAAATTCGGCAATCGTTCGGAGCAACTTGGATCGCAACAAATTGTTTGCACGCTGCAGGGTGGCATGGCCAGGGCCGGCGCGAAATGAGTAATGGTATGAAGCTGACCGACCGACCGACCGAATCTCCAACTTTAGAAGGCCCCTTCTGCCCTCCAGCCAGTCCAGCCTGCATCGAACCGGCAATTGGAAACTAGCCGTGGAAGAGTCTTAGCGTAACGCGACCGCGATCTGCGCAGATGGCAACTGCAACTAGTAACAGCCTAAAAACGAGGGTCGCGCGAGATACAGGTGGCATTTTCAGAGAGGCCAAGGACCGCTATGGGGAGGGTACGGGGGAGGGGTGTGTTAAAATTAGCATTTTCAAACGCGGTACGCTAACGCCGTTTCGCTCGAGGTGGCTTACACGTTGCTTATAACGGATACGATTACATCTGTTTTGATGGGTGAAGGGATTCGAGCGTCGAATGAAAGGGCAAGGAAGGTGGCGTGTGGGTTGGAGGAAGGGAGAGAGAAGGACAGGGGACAGGTGATAGACGCACAAATTAATGGACGAGCGTGGCGCGTAATCCTGCGTAGGACAGTAAACAGCGACAGGGACCCTTCCGCATTCTTATACAACCATAAATTATGATCTAAGCTTATAGGGATAGCGGATCCCCTCGGGATTAGTCGAGGGCGCGACTGAGCCGACGACGTTCCGCGTGCACTCGCAGCAGGTGCTTGCCTTTGATTATTTTTTAATTACCCCAGTTTGCGTAATCTTTTTATGTCCTCTGCCTAGTGCCGAGTCTCGCTCTCTCTCTCTCTCTTTCTCTAAGCGGGGACAAAGCTGACGTCGTCGTAATCAACCGGCACTGAATATCGAGCGGACACATGCCGCTCGTAAATGTGACTACGCGGCCGGCGTACTTTACGGCGTGCACATTGTCGTTTGTATTGCCCGAGAAAAATCGGCTAACAGAGCAATGAGAAGAAAGAATTGTCAAGATGAGTCACTCAGCCAACTTCGTGCTATAAACGTTAAATATTTTCTGCCGCGATTGCCGCGAATCTCATAGAAATAGCGAAACATTCGGCGAGTGCGAGGAATGACGCGAAACGTATGGAGGTACGAGTACAAGTAGCAACGGACCTTTCGAGCGTGGCAGACCGCGTTCCCTGGCCGTATCTCCCGGTTAATGAACATTCGCGCCGACACCGAGTCGATACGCAGAGACAACGGTAGGAGGATTATTAAACGTCGGTACGTCATTGCGTGACGTCGCTCACGTGCCGTCAGGCTCGCGCGCGGATATACGGCCGTACATGCGTGTACATATACACGCATTAACGAACGGACGATTATGTCACTTCGATAACGAGGATGGAAGGCGGCCGAAGTCATTTGTAACGTGACTCTGCGGAAATCACGGGAACGAGAGAGAAACGGGCGTCGTCGTTCTCGGGGGTTCCTCCGGCACCCCATTCCCATTCCTCTCCACCCCTTCCACTCTACCCTGTTCCATACCGCCCCCCTTCTCTCCCTTTCTCTCTCTCTCTCTCTCTCTCTCTCTCTCTCGCCCTCTCTATTTGCTGCGTCAGGTCTCGGCTAATGGTATTAGTGTCATTGCTAGTTGATTCCCTGTTTGCCGAACAAATATGTATTTATTGATTTCGAGAGGCACGAAGAGAGGGGGCGGAGAGGGTGGAAAGAGATAGACGATGATGCTGATGGCGGTGGAGGGTGAGCGGAAGTCTGTCCCTCTCCCTCTCGCAAGCACACCCCTCGTTCTCTTCACGGTTTGCGCTGCGTGGATTCGAGAGGAAAGGGTTGCCTGTCTTCCCAACAAGTCAGATGCCGAGCTATCCTCGGAGTGCCTTTCACGCTCGCCCATATTAATGGCTTCCAGCCGATTCGAGCCAAATGGAATGGCTAACGTGTAAATCGAGAATGTTTGCACTGTCCCAGAGAGAAAGAGCCAGCCCCGCAGTGGCAACGACAACGACAACGACGGATACCGTCACACGTCGAGTCACCGATTTTGCGATAAACGTCGCTTCCACTGATGCACCCCGGCGAAGGACTCGTCTTGTATAGAATGGCTAGAGAAGGTTGTATTTTCAGACATCGTTCCTGGCGGATCCAAGTGTTTTACGTCCGTCAGTGACCATGGTATTGTCTGCGGTGGTGCCTGTGGCGGGAAATAACCAGCTGAACATGACGGATCGACACTTCTATACCGGTCGAGAAATCAGCGTCAATTCGGCATAATTGCGGATGGGCCAAACATCGGAGTTTATGACTTCGAAGGACGAAAGTGTCGGGGGTTGGACGGGAATCCGGAAACGAGACGTCACTTCCGCGTCTAAATTCGTCAGGCGAAACGGACGACCCGTTACTACTCAACCTGACTTATGATGATTCCAGTAAATTAGTTGTCAAAAAGAGAGAGAGAGAGAGAGAGAGAGCACTTGAGATCCACCCGACAGGAACATCCTTGGAGGACTAACGAGTCGTAAGCCCGGTACTTGCTGGAAACTGCGAAAGAGAGTGCGAGCGAGGCAAAGAAGAGGAAGATGAGGAAAGAGAAACGGAGAGGTAGCATAGAGTGGTTAAAGGAGCACTTTGTTATTCCGGCTGCAGCGAGAGTATCAGAATGGTAAGCGAGTCGTGTCCATTAATCACGTTTATAGCGGACCAAAGTCGCAAGTCACTGTTGTACACTGTGTAAACGCACGCGCGTATTCTCTCTCTCTCTCTCTCTCTCTCTTTCTTCCATTCTCCCTTCTTCTCCTTGCCCCACGGACTTTCTCTCTCATTCGCTCAGGCAGAACTACAACGTGTATATACCCCCTCCCATCCCTCCCTCTCCCGCCCTTTTAGCCTCTCCCTCGAGAACACTTCGATCAGTCTTAATGGCCGTATTGGTTCTTAGACTCATTCAGAATACATTGAAGGAAACGGTCGGATATCGGCGGCGGTGATGTAACCTTTTTCCCGTCCGCGTTAATCCGACTTTGGATTTATCGAACGTTTCAATAGCACGATATTAATGATGAATGTCGCGCGGCGAATTTGCAGACAACGCGACTCTCTCGCTGTTGACGCGTTTAGTGCTTTAACAGGTTGGCCACCACCTAAAAGGAGCACGGACACTTTTATAACTTGCTTCGTTACTCAACCTTCCATCTCCCTTCTCCGGCTTGAAACACCTCTCCTGAAAACTGTCTAATCTTAACCTCTGGCGCGCGGTTGCTCGCCACAGGAATGCTGCTATCGTTATCGTTATACAGGAAGCACATGTCCCGCTTTAGAAAAGCCGTCGGTAGGCGCTTCCTTCTCGGCAGGAGGGTCGAGACGTACAAATTTTCCACGCTCGTCGGCCCCGGCGCGATACACAGGAGAGCATTGGCCTGTCAGTTGGTGCATTGTCGGGGCGCGTTAGCCGAGCGCCTCGCCGATCTTGTTTTATTAATAAAATTCATAGAGACCCTGTGGTGGCTGGTCCCACCCCGACTCAGTTGGCAGCCGTAAAACAGGCCGAAGGGAGGGGAGGAAGAGAAAGAGAGGCGGAATGAGAAGGAATGGTGGAGAAGGTGAGTAAGAAGAGGGTTGAAAGGGAGAGACGCCGTGGGGTGCGAGAAAGAGAGGAATAAAAGTGGAGTGGGTGCGCGAAGCTAACAATAACAGTGACAACTCTGATTCAATAAAGCATAATATCTGGACCCGGGAGGGAGGGTGAATACGCCGTGTGTCCTTTCGCAACTGGGTATGAGGGAGGGAGGGTGGGGCGAGGGTGGCGACGGGACAACGTCGAGGGCTGCCATTGATATCAACATAAATCACAATAGGAATTTGTATTACAGTTACAGAGGCTGGTGGATGGAAAATAAGGAATGTAATAAAGAAAATGGGTAAAGGACACGGCCGACGGGTGGACAGGGGGGTCTGGTCTGGAGGTACAGTAAAGGAGGGAGAAAACTTGCAGTGAGACCGAGTCGTCGTGTCGTGCAAATATGCATTGACAAAAAATAGTGGCGTAAATGAAATTCACGCCTCGAGCCGCACACCTCACTTTAATTGCTCTGTCAGATTAACGGGATTTAAGCGTTTCGAGCGTTTCTTGGTAGCTAAGTGCTGCGAAGATGTTTCGGCGACGTGCTTTGTCAAACAACGGCGTGCGCGCGCGCTTGGTGTAATGGAGCGAAGCAATTTCACAAACTGCATCTGCGGAATTGAAGTAGCGCGGTGTGCTATTACGAAATGGCGACACGGAACACGACCCGAATTGGGTGGCTCGCTCGCTCGTGAAAGGAAAACAATTAAAAGCGTAATTAAAAATGAATGTTTTTATTAGCCGCGCCTCTTTCGCAGTGGATGGTAGGGGTGAAATGGGTTGCGTGTGCAGAGGGAACACATTTGAGGAGGGAAAAAGCGAGGACCGCGGGCCAGACAAAGAGAGAATGTAAAGAGAGGGACGCAGGGAGGGAAAAAAGAGAGAGGGAAAGAGAGAGAAAGCAGAAACGCGAGAACCCTTCGTTGCTGCTGCTGGCTGCTGGCTGCTGGCTGCTGCTGCTGCGGGAACGAGACGATTGAGGGAGTCAGAAGGGGGTGCAGCGAGGGGGTAGTTTGGGGGCGAGGAATGGGGAATTGTAATGAGCAGGCCGACAGTTACAAATGACAGGACGGAATTCGCGAACTGCGATAGAAGCCAGCTTCTGCCTAAAGGCCGCTTTACACGCGCGGACGGAAATGTTTCGTCCGCTGCAGGGCAATTCGACCTTACACAAGGTCGTAACTCCGTCCTCTTCAGAGAGCGCGGAGGGCCGGCCGTTGATTTTTCGGGAGAGACAGTACGACGGCAGTCCCTCGGTGCGTCGCGCGCTTATTAAAAGCCACTCGAGGACGCTTTGAAGATAGGCAAGATGGAGAGTCGATGACAGGGCAATATCGGGCGTGGGCCGAGGTCCAGGATTTCGCGACGCATTCTCTCTCCGAGCGCGCCCGAATGTTTGCTGGCGCGCACGAAACGATAAGGTATGCTGCTGATGGAAGAAGGCGCCACGCGCCGGGCCTAAGTTTGCCCACGTCTCCGTCCGTCGTTCCGCGGAAACGTGAAACTTCATGGAAACAATCCATCGAGCTTCAATTTCGTTTCCGCGGAATATATCGAGGCCGCAATATGAAACGCTACTTCCTCCAACATGCCCCACATCCGTTAAGCAGCGGAAAATTCCCGATAACGCACGGTAAGACCCTATTTTTCCGCGATCCGAACGAGGCGAGCAAAGTATCGAGGAGCGAGGACCCTCCTTCGCTCGTCTGAGCGCGCGGATAAAATGGTCTGCGCCGCGTCGGGGGTTAGGCGAGTGAGACGGAGAATCGGAGAATGGGGGAGGGCAAACGGCGTAGTCGCGAGGACCTGAAAAGAAGGCGAAACGTCCTTGATCCCCCGGGGAGCGGAAGCGACGTCATACGAGTGGATCCGAGATCTGATTCGGAATAAACGGCACGGAGAGATATTTTGCGGGACGCCGCGCGCCGGCAGAAAGGAGGATAGAGAAAGGAACGGACTCGAAGCACGCGTACGTGTCGTTCACATATACGCCGTGTACACACCGAGACACGCGTTTCCCTGCAAGGGGTTTTATCGGTCCGTACTTGCGGCGACCCCCTAATGCGCCCTCTTCGCGGTTTCCAAATAACTTTATTTTCCCCAATTGGATGCGTCCTGTTCTGCGGCTCCCGAAAACCGTATTGCTTCGGTCACGAGAGGGCTCTCTTACGGGTACGCCGACGTCGGAAGTCGATATGAGAAACGTTGTCCCTCGAATTGATCGAACGAAGACTGCCTCATCTTCAGCGTGGCAACGGAACGCTGGCAATTGTCTTGTTACAGATCTTTCGAATTTTCACTGGCGAGTACTTACGAAGAGCAATCCTTCTAATGGACGAGTTCAGCAAAACGATGTGGTCCGCAAGGAAGTCGGTCGATGTTGCTCTTCTCCTGGGAGTTGTTAATAGCGAGTGAACCTGTTCTCGGTTCCGGGCAAAGGTAATTCGATGCAAATAGTGAATATCGCGTCGATATAAAGCCGCGCGAGCGAAACGAGGATGACAACGGAGGGACGTTCTGTGCGAGGAAGAAAGCACGGAAGGTCGAAGGGTTGCGCGCGGAAGGATGAAGGAGTAAGAAGGTGGATGCCGCGAGAGAAATAGAGTGAGGAGTCAGAGAGGGAAAGAGAGATGGGTAGGATCGGAGAAAGAGAGGCAGAAGGGCGGGAGGGTGGAAGGGGGAGGGTTCGGTACGTAGCAATATACGGGAGACTTAGCCGTGATAAATCCTTATATATGAGGCCGCACCACGGCGGCCCTCTATATGAAACTCCCTCCGGAGCACCCCACGGGATTACCATTATACCTACCTCTCGCCCTCTCGCTCTTTTCTATCTCGATCCCTTTCCCTTCTCTCTCTCTCCCTTCCTTTCTCTCCGTGCCGTGCTCCCACCCGCCAATGTCGCACGGGAAAAGTCACTACGCCGCGTCGCGACGTAGGGAGCACCTAGAAACGCGGCACCTAGAAATAGAAAATGAATGCCGGCCGGCCGCTGGAGTGCGAGTCTTCCTCGGCCAATCTGCTCATCCTAAATTCTCGTACGCACACACGCCTCGTGCTCGCCGACTCGCCGCTCGCGTTATTTGAGACACGTGCGAAGGACGAATGGCACTCCTTCTTGCGCGGTCGGATGAGTGAGTATTGAAAGTTGCGAACGATCGAAATTAGAATGGTACGGGCGAGAACGGTAAAGAATTATGGCAGTTTACAATAGGATGTGTAATGTTATCGGACTCGGTACACATTCTTCTGTAAGCGATGTCTTATACGTGCGTAAACTCGACAACACGACATATGTATGTTTTTAATTTTTTTAATTTTGTTTTTTCGACTCTCTTTCACGTGAGACCAAGAGCGATATAAGCTAGGTAGCTAGGATTTGGGAAATGACAGGCAATCGCGTGATCCGGTGGTGAGAGGTGATGAGAGAGTCAAAAAAGGACGGTGCCAGAAGAGGAGGGCACGAGAGAGAAAGAGGGGGAGAAAAAGGTATCCCGGCGCGCTTCAAGTTATAAAGATCCGTATCGGAGGCGATAGTGATTATCCACGATGGCGGCATAATCGTTACATCGTTAACTCTTAATGGCCGCGTAACCCGTCGCAACTGTACAACGACGCGCACGAAAAGCGCACCGGGGGCTTTTGCTTTATTGCGTCGTTCGGAAGTAGTTTGGCCATCGCTGAAGGAACGAACCCCTTCATAATCCTCGCTCATTTCCCGTTCGGCAAAGCGACGTATTTTTGCATTATTGCCAGCGGCGGAGCCTTTCAAATGAATCTTCCTCAAATTATCACACCTCGCACATGCTGCTAGCCATCTATGCCGCGACGTGTCGCATCATTTTCGTCCATTGCATGCAGTCCTGCCGGGAGTATTATTACGCTTAACGTAGCTGCTTTCGATGTAGAGTTTCTAATATTGATTTATCCGGCCCGCGCTCCTCGTTGTTCCACGCGACAGCTTGAAAACCATTCGAGTATCATTGTCAAAAATGAAACGAATATCGCCGTAACCCGCGCTCATTTTCCCATTTATCGGGGTCGCGCGTTTTGCATTATATTCAATCGGCGATATCCGAAGCGTATTCTGCAAAAATCATCATATCACCTCCCGCGAGACTCCGCTGATGCCGTATTTTCGAAGCTGACATCGGGCACGCTCGAACAGGACGTCGGTTATCAAAAGCTGAGCGACGAGAGATCGCTCTCGTTACGTCCGGCCGAATCGCGCATTTAGTTTTATTTGATGCTTTATCGCTCGCATGAAAATTAGCAGCGCTTTTAATACGCTGCGCGAGGAGATGTATAGTACCCACCGTGCGCGCGCGCGCGGCCCGATGTTTTTATTTCGAGGCCGAAACCCGTTGTTCCCGCGTCAGAGAAATTTCCGTAATCGTCGATACGTATGACGTATGATAGAGGATAAAACGGACACGCTGTCCGAACAATGGCCATTCGATAATACGCTCGAATTGCGTCGGGCGAGAGCGCGATTTTGTCATTCATGCTCTTCCGCACCTAGCAGGCCAGAGTCTTTCGAAGAAAAGGCTTGATCGACAAGTGTCGCCGTCGACGAAGCGACCGGTGGTGGCCTGGCGAGCGGGCGCGCGGAAAATCTGCGAGTGATTTCAATTTCGCAAATTAAACGCAAAAGCTCCGCTCGGGACAATTCTCAAAGCGCATAACTCACGCCACAGAACGAACGCGTACAAAACACTTACGGTTCTAAAAATACACCTCGACTCGGGCAAAAAAATAACTTTTTTTTTCCCCTCTCTCTCTCTCTCTCTTTTCCAAACTCGCGTCGCTCAAAACGAAAAAAGCGAGCGGAGGAATAAAAGGGAGGAAAAAAAGCGGGAACATCAACGGGCGTAAAATGTTTGTCGCTGCGACGAACGAACGGTTATCGCGCGTTGCTGCGATTTTTGGTACATGGATGCTGTGGATATAGAGGATAAAAACGACGAGCGAGCGAGAGAGGAATAGAGACGGACGGTGGGAGGGGGAGAGAAGGCGGATGGGACTGGGAGGCTGTGTATACGTGTGACAGAGTCAGAGAGAAAGAAGAGTGCTGCGTGCGAATGAGAGGATTGAACGACGGTTTAGACGAACAGAGAGACTGCAGCGAGAAAGAGAGAGAAAGACCGACAGAAATCGAACGACAATAATTATCGTGAAAACGGAATATCTGGCTTGGTGACAAAGGGGGTAGAGGCGGCAAGGGTTGGAAAGAGGAGGGAGAGGGTAGGCAGAGAGCTCAGCCGGATGCCATTCCCGGTCGCGTCGGCCATAGAGAGAGAAAGAGTGAGAGGGGAAATAAAAGAGAGGGAGGTGGTGAGGCTGTTGGAAAGAGAGAGAGAGAGAGGGGGGGGGGGGTGAGTGAAACGGTAGGAGGGATGAGGGAAACGTTGGAAGGGGAAGTGGCCCCGGCTGCCATTGTGTTCGTTATAATTAAAAACGCGATTCGCAATTGCAAATTGGAAAATGGGAGAGAGAGCGTACCGGGCGGCGTTGTTTATGGGCTGTTCATTGATTTTTATGCGTCGAAATTAATGACCGAGCCGCGATTTCGGGGCGTCGGCGTATAATCGCCCGACGTGTGTGTACCTACCGTTGGGTATCGTTATACGTAGGTCCGTATCGCGCGTATCGGATCCGCAACGGAAAGTCCGGAAGGGATTCGACGAAATGCAAAATTTTCAGCGCGCCACAACGTGTAACGAAACGGCCCGACCGCAGCGCGCGACTTTCGGCTCGCCCCGCGCCCGGTGATATTCGGCCAATTTGTAAGCGCCACGGTACGTGATTTCGTTGATTTTCATTGATTCGCCCTACCCCCGCGGCCGACGACGGGGCCCGTCGGACCGAATATAGCCACAGTGAGACAGAGGGAGCGAGGGAGAAAGGGAGAACGCGCCCATCCCGACGATTTGTCGAAAATTCGGAAGCGCCTCGGCAAAATGCAAATTTTCTAACGCACTGCGTGTCGCCCGTCGAAATGTAAAATCTCCGACGCGACGATGTTGCGAAATGTTCGGTTGGCACGGTCCCCGATGCGCGCCGCTGCTCGCCTAATTTGTAAGCGTCGCACGCCGTCAGCGATAACTAAATAATACCCGCTGAACTTGGCTATTTTCCTCGAACGACGTGTCTACAACGCTTTGCGTGAAACAGGACACGCCGCGCGCGCGCGCCCGCGCGCACGTTACCGCCCTCGTTACGCGAAAGCCGATATCGAATGACAGTTCATTAAGAGTCCCCGGTTTTTACATTCCGCTCTACTACTTGTATAAAGTGAAGTGTAACTTACGCTTTGCCGAGGCTGTGCGGTGAACTGATCGATTGGGAAGAACGCGACGCGAGTTCTTCAGCCCGACAACGCGGATTACGTAGTCTAGGATCTGTCAAAAATATTCGTATTGTTCCAGAGTAGTGCAGCACCCGCCAAGGACGGACTTTTCGGAAGCGTTCTAGCTGTCGGCTGGCAAGCATGGCGCATCTGGCGAAACGCGATAATTAGCGCTATCGGCGTGGCGGAGGCGGTGATTATCGAGAAAATCGAGGAAAAGAGGCGAAAGAAGGGCATCGCGAAAGGAGAGAGTGAGAAAACTCGGTGTAATAGCGAGCGAAGGGGGTGTGCGACGGGGGTAGGGGGTGAGGGGGTGAGGGTTGCCGAGGGGCTGGACCATTAGCCAATCTGGCGGTAATGCGATCGGAGCTAATGGCCACACGGCATCCGATAGCTCCTAAATAACTCGCGAACTGCGCCGAGCGTACGTATACGTGTACCGCGCACGCACACCACCACGCGACCTACACGCGATTCGAGATTTATCAATTCAGCGGAACTTCCTCTATCTGGACTCACCACGAGCTTTCGGCATGATGCCGATGAATGTTTACTGCCCGTGGATTGCATCTGGCACGTTCGAAAATATATTACCGCGAGCGTCGTACGGCCGCGGATCAAATATCACTTAACAGCGCGTATCGCCGGCGTTGATGTGTTAAGTTTGCATGAGAATGAACGATTTTTATGAGAGCCGAACAGCCTCCAGGGAGAATGACGCCTGGCACTCGAGCGGTCCTCCTGTCCGACTCGTCCAGCGGCAAAATCTGCGGGATAAATCATCGAACCTAAAAGAACACGAATAATGCTCGTATGTAAAAATCATCGTTCCGACAGCGAGTGTCGTGTGATCGGGAAAAGAACGGGACGGTGCGGGAAATAAATCATTGATACGGAAAGCGAGCAGTGGGGCTTATAGCTAAGTGAAATTTGAACGACCAAGCGAAAGCAGGATATGCATTCTTTCCCCGTGGCGACGGGCGCGGTGCTTTTCAATACGCCTATCCGGCCGAATTCCGGCGTGATGAATAACGAATGGCGTCTCTAAATGGAGATGATCGGTATCATCGATGAATATCATTTAGCCGAGGTCACGTGAGCAGATCTTTCCTCTCTCTCTCTTCCGCCGCCGGCTCGGCAAGTACCTATAACCCGTCGAGTCGAAGCCACGCGGTAGTGATTCCTTAAGTAAGTATAAATCCAGGATGATGCGCTCGTAAAAGCAACCCGTGATGTTTCGTACGCCATTGCGGAGAGGGTTGGGGCAGGACGAGGGTGGCTCGAGTACCTTACCGTTCTCCACTCCACCCTCTTTTTCCTCACTCACGCTTCCCTCTCGTTCTCTCAAAAAATCTCTCAGGAAACGGAACGGCGAGGTGCCCTCTTCAGTCCGAAACGTGTGTTTCGCGCTTACGTGTCGCGTTACACCGTGAACTTACGTCCTCCGGATGGTCGAGTTTTACGACGTCCTCTTTTCCTCGCCAAGATCTCTTCAGGACAGGTCCACACATGCGGCCGTACACGTGTAGGTGTATCGATGCTCGCGAGTAAATGGACGTGGTGTGTGAGCTGGCAGACACGCACATTCCCGAGGCAACGTACGCACATGGTCGGGCCCGACCACGTAGACGATGGCGATGGTTCATTTTATTATATCGTAACCCGTGGCGGCGGCGCCCTTACGACTTTCTGATTGATAAAACTGCCATGAGGACGAGCCGTTTCGCAGTCGTCCGCAGTCGTCCGCAGCCACTAAGCCGGCGGACGTTGTTATAAGCGAGCTTTTTAAGACCGCAGACGGTCCTCTCGCGCCCGAGAGCGAGTTTTGCGACCCAATAATTTCTTAAAGACCGACACGGGGGAGAAAGCGATTTGACCGTTCCTCGTCCGTTTCCTTAATTTTTCATGTCGTGTCGCACGCCGACGCCGCTAGTGCCATTTTTTTACTCATGAATAGATGCGGCAATGCCCGCTTTCAAATGTAGCAAAGTTTTATGACTTGGTACGATTGTAACGTGCGTAGGAAACGTCTGAAATTTCCGTCGACAGCAGATGCTATTTTTCCTGATCATAGTAATAAAGATGGCACCTATTTGGAATCGCCACTTCGTCTGAAATCGACTCTAATTTTGCAAATGAAATCGGGGAAGATTAAAAGCGCGGATGTAGATCGTCCTTACGTGGCGTTTCGAGCTGCAAAGCGCGAGCTTTTCCTTTTGCCGTGGCACAGCCAGAGATCCACGATCGCCGGAAGCGGGAAGAAGCCAAAAAGCGTGGACCACGGCGAAAGCACTTTTCGCGGCAAATGTTCCGTGACGGCGGTCGGTCACCGATACTCCGTGCCTTAGACGTCCACCCCTAAACAAATTTACGTTCGACCAGCAGATAAATGTTCGGTAACAGGCCGCGCCCTTGCGCATCGACGCTGGAATTTTCGAAATCGGTTACGCCCACCTTACGTACTGGCCGAAACTATTTTTTGCGCGGAGTATATCGACTATGTCTCCAACGCTCATTGTTTTTTATCGGGCTATGAAGATTATAATAGATACGACGGAAGGCGCGGTTAAAAATTCAAAAATTGATTCTTTCAAGAGAATGGAACATTCCTACTGTAGACCTTTAATATTTTGTTTTCATCAATAAATAGTTATTTTCCATCGCACATTACTGTACTGAACCGAAATTAAAAGTGAGCCGGAGCGCCGATATAGTGACACCAGAGGATTTCAGTCCGATCGGAAGAAACCATAGACGCGATTCCACGGAGATAAGCTCGTTACGAGGATCGATGCACGAGGACGAGATTCTCTGAAAGACCTTTCAATTCGGTAAAGAGACTATCACTCTTTCTTTTTCGGGCGCCGAGATTTAAAGATCCGAGGTCCGCCGGTAACCCTATCCCCGTGAGATACGCATCCCTTTTAAGCGAGAATGATTCGTCTAATCTCGCATCTCGTCGTTGCCATATAGGATTACCGTCCGTGTATCGAGTTATTTTTACCTGTCCACATTGAGCCAGCGCGCGGTTTGCTCGAGACACGACACGGAAGAATTCAATACCGACACGGCGCGGGCGATCCGGCATTGTGACCAGCCCAGGAAATAGTAATTCAGTTTCGTTTGACGATCGATTACGATAGAAAGTTCGATCTGGAAGTGAGACGTTTTCTTTGTAAGCTTATATTTTGTCAGCTACCCCCGACGATTTAGCCAAGCGACCAGCGGGCACGCTTACGATTAATAATATTCTCACATTCGGACGAATTGCCGCGTCAGCGCCATGCTCGATAGAGTCGTGTCAATAGAAGGACTGCGTCAGATGGGTATCGAGCAATTAATATCCACCGACCCCCGGGGTTCGGTTGGTCTCGGTAAAAAGCAGGAGAGAACGGCAGAAGATCGTCGTCGATAAGCAGCTAAAGTGAAGCGAGCGGCAGAGGCGAGGGAGAGAAAGGAAAAGTTACGGGAGACAAACTGAGTAGCACCTGTCGCGTCTAGCCCGAAAATCTGAGAACGGACGTGGGACGAGATCGGACCGGGTACTAACGCGAGATAACGATAACATTTGTGTAACGGCAGCGAAGGCATCGAGACAGCAATTATAATGTCCCGACGCGACGTCAGGCAGCGCGCCGTCTGCAGCACGTAATTAAATTAATCGAAGCCGGAACGATGGCAAAGGTATGCTTCGCAGACGCAGGCTTGTCGCGCGGAACCAGATGCCAGGCACGCCAAAACTCATAATTCCTCATTGATCCTGAGGAGAGAAAGAGACGTGTGACGCGCGGCCGGAACCCGGAACGAAACTCATCTCGTCGAAGCGGCCCGTCGCCTGCGCCGTCGGAAAGTCTCGCGCCGACGACAAAGGTAGCAATCTATCGAGGAGACGTATCGGAACGTATTGGAATTTATACGCGTCGACGCGACGGCGACGGGGCGATTGATCGGCAGGCGTCTCGTCGGTGTAACGAAATTGGTGCATCGAAAAATGGAGGAAAGCGACGCTCCTCTTTCGCGGCGGTAAGGCCAGGGAGAGGAGAGAGTCCAATTTTGATAGCGAGTTTAATTTGCCTGCCCCTCCGGTGTACCTGGCGTGCGCGGCCCGTCCCCCTCCTCTCTCTTCGCGCATCCTCCCTTGGTTATGGGTGCGTCGTTACCGCAAAGAATCGCAGGACGGACACGATAATTATCGTCGAGTCAAAGAACGATCCCGATGTCGCGTCCATCGACACCGATGTGCCCCTACACTTGCAGCTGCAGCCTGCCGGCGCGCGGCGTGTAGCCTTCACGTACTCGCGCTTCACCGTGCCCACATGCTCGCGCAGCTACGCAGGAATAAGCGCGGCGCTCCTTTGATGTTACACACGGGGCACTGCGCGAGGCTGCAGCAAACTCATTTTCTGAAGCCTGTCGACTCGCCTGTCCGCGGACCGTCGGCAAGCGGCTACCGGGCGGATTACATATTTCCATTTGGCAATCGACCGGCCTCTGCTCTTTTTCTCTCCTCTTCTCCCTCCCCGTCCTTCTTTCCCGCTTTCCGTCCCTGTCCAGTCTCGCCGCCGCTTGACGTACGTACGTACGTAGGTTTACTTTATGCCGGCAAAAACCATTCCAGACACGAGCGAGCGCGGAGGGTGGAAGCGCGCGGGGACCCCCTTGTCAGGAACTAATTAACGGATGACGTCTACGTATCGGGCTCGTATAAAGGAAACTGTCACGATGCATTTTCGGACGGCACCGATTTCCGAATCCTATCATCTTCGTTGACAATGCGAATTTATTGAAATGGTGCGCGCGCGCTCTCCCTTACTTTCGCAGAGCAAAGTCGGAGCCGTCCGGGGAGAGGCTGAAACCGCGAAAACCAAATCGCCTTTCATCAACGTTCTATCATCCCCCTCCTCCACTGTACCCAACCTGTCTCGACGAAAGAGGCTGAAATCCGGTTTCGACTTTTGGCGTTTTAATTCGCCGACGCTTTACAAACGTTATCTCTCGCGGCAGTATATCGAGCATGATACATACCGAAATGGCATTAAGGCCTGCTGCAAACAGTACGAAATGTGATAAGAAATTAGCGCTGACGCAATCGTACGTGCCGCGTTTCCGAATCTTATAGCCCAGCTACAGAATAAGTAATCTGATGCCGGGGTGCCTTCGAATCGATTATTAATGATAAATCCGAGAGATACGATCGTGCGGGCGGAAAAAGTGAGGTGCGAGACACGCTGTCGCGGCCGACGCCCCGCGTCCCGCGTCCGCTCATTTTTCCCACCGCATCGATTAGCGTCTGTCTATTTATAGTAATTTGGCGCGGAGCCCCGGGCTTCGTGGAAGAAGAGAAGCCTCCGAGCGGAGATAAGGAATCGTCCTTGCCTCTCGTGCTGACTGGCGTCTTAGCATTCGCAGTGTTTTCGCTCATCGTTTTCTCTCCTCGTTCGGTGCACGACGCGACGCGACGCGACGCAGGGGAACTTGCGGATTCGCCTCATGCGGCTACCGGGAAGCCGGGCGACGTCCTGCATTGCGATGCGACGTGGTGCACCGTCCGTCAATCATCAGGAGACACGTCCCCGTCATCGCGCACTGCATGTAATATAACCAAACAACGCCGTGGCCAATCGTGTAAACAATGCCAACTGTCTCTCTCCGCCGTCCGTTCTCTCCTTCTCCCTCCCATTTGATCTCTCGAACACGCGCGCTATCTCCATCGCCGCCAGCCTCGTAGTCCGTCTCTTTTCTCTATATTTCTCTCGTACACTCGGTTCCGTCCACCGCCCCCGCCATTCCGGCCTATCTATTTACCCGTCTCTCTCCTTCTCCAGTTCCCTGTAGCCCGCGTTCGTTGTCCTTGTCGCCTCGTTTGTCGAATCGATTCGAGCGTCTGTCGAGCGAGCGAGACGGGGAGCGATAGGACGATCGGAGCAGATGACGTACAACGTTGCCGGCGGTAATTTTCCATTGCTATTGCGTTCGCCGCGAAAAATCGGAGGAATTTAAGAAACGACCCGGGTGGTACCGTTTTCACGCATCTTGTATGACACTGTTGACATTGGTCATGGAAGCGAAAGCGGCCCACTGCGCTCTGTCCTCAGACGCTTCACCCCTCGACCGAGGCAATAATAATTCCCTTTGTCCTTAGTCCCGCGGTTGCCCTTAGGGCAGAAAAGGGGCAGATAGAACGGCGACGACGAGGAGCGGGAGGCACGGAGGAGAACAGAGAGAAGCGGAGAGCGAAGTTCTGGGTTTAGAGATGGTATCGGGTTGCGGCCGAACGGAACGTTGTTACATTCAAATTAGAGTGAACGACGGTACGCGTACCTGCGAGTCGCGTCGGGTCGTTGTCGTCGTTGCCGGGACCGTCCGAGGCTTGGTGTACACATATACGGCGGTACGGTTATATACACCGGCGGGGGGGGGGAGAAGCGCGCGCGCGAGTGAGAGAGAGAGAGAGAGAGAGAGAAGGAAATGGAGGATGCACGGGACGGGGATCGTATTCAAAACAGCGGGAGGCTCCCAAGCCCTCGAGCCGTCATGCGATCTTGTCCTTCCACATCGCGCTCCTCCGTCCCGAGGCGGAATTTCAATACACTCGTATATTTAACGAACGTTCCACCTCCAGCCTCCACGGTCTCCATCTCCATCTCCTCCTGCCGCCTCCTTCGGCCCGTCTCCCTCGTTCTTCCTTCCCTCGGCCCTCGGCCCTCGGCCCTCGGCTCGTTCGATACGATGGCCGGGGAACTCGTTCGCTTGGCCGCGGAATCGCCTTTTTATATTTCCCTGCCGCATGACAGAATGAAAGGGGGAGAGAGAGAAGACACGACGGGGCCCGTGAGACCGTGTGGAATCGGGAATTTATCGTCGGTTAAACGGCCCTGGCCCTTCGGCCAGCTTGCCCCGCTCGGGGACTCTTCGGCGGAACCCTGCATTAGCGATTGCTTCCTCTATGCATCTCGGAGAATCGACCTGCTGCGGATCGAGCGGACTTTCGCAATCGCGACAGGTTCCTCGCTGGCAGCCAAGTAGGCAACCCCAAGTGCCGTGAACGATGATGGATACGCTGCGACGAATAAGCCGCGTCGCTTACCTCGTTCGAAACAAGCCCCCTAGACCATACTGATTTCGGCTTTAAGATTCTCGAACAATGGACGGACGATACCGTAATGGCTGATGGAAGGAACAGATTTTCATATAATCCATCAATGTACCGTTTCACGGTCCTAAACGATTACCGTCGCCTATAACCGAGCACAGCGGGATTAAAAGAAAATAACAATTACCGCCGCTGAAATCACCCTTCCAGACATCCTTTCCAGGCAGTGACGGGTAGACGATCGTAGATCAAGATGCAGCGCGCGAACTTGATAGGTGCTCATGATGAATTATCGCTAAGCAATACGCCCATACAATAAACCTCATAATTGCAACGGACATACTAGCCAAACTAATTCATACGCAATCCACCAACTCCGCATACGCATCAACTCCGTACCGACTCCTGACGAATACGCGCAAGCTAAAAACGGCCTGGACATTGAAAGAAGAAAAAAAAAAGAAAAGGATTATCCGTGCGTTGCCCTCATCGACGATTAACCCAACGCGCGTCAGCTCGTGCACGTCGCTAAATCCTCTCCACCCTCGCGTGCCAGAAGTTTCCGCGAAAGGAAGGACGCGGTTTGCATGTCGTCGATCGACAAGGTCGTTCCGTCTTTTCCATCGACCGCGGAAGTCTTCGGCGCGTCCGCCGTCGCCGTCGTCTGCCGAGCTTCCGCTCACGGCGTACTTCTTACTTCTAAAATTGCACAGCGCGAAACGTACGTGAGCGAAAGCTGGTAAGAGTAGGCGCTACGATTTCATTTGAGTCACCTATGCATATCTTACAATTAGTCCTGACACCTTGAACCGCGTGATGCGGACCGTCCACCCCACTTATTGTTAGTCGCCTTTTACGACAACCAGAGTGGGGGGGGGGATACTGTCGATGCATTCTACCGTCCCCCATCCACAAGGAAAATCTGTACAATGACCCGCTTGAAGCACGAGCAGACCATCGCGTCGATGCCATTTCGACCTGGAGCGTATTACCGACGGAAAACATTACGAGCTGCGGCGCACAAAGAAGCGGAACCGGCGCTGGAAGAAGAGCGACGCCCCTCGAATAAAGTATGGCTCTGTTTACCCGGAGCTAATGGCCGTCGGATCGACCATCGTCCACCACGTAACTCGACTTACTCCCGTTCCCATTACGTTCCGCGTGCGTACACACGGCCAACGATCGGCGAAGGAACGATGGACGACGCGGAGCGAGAAATCGTCTTACGTACGTGGACGCGGCAAAGTGCTTTGATCGAGGGGATCGCAGCAGTTTTGCCGCTCAATCGCTTCGAGAGCGTGAAATGACAGGACGGACGTGGGGGGTGGATTAAGCCTTACCACTGTAACGTACCGTAGTTGTACGTTCTTCTTCAGCATTTTGTCGCGAGCATGTCGAAGATGTTTGACTTTACTTACCGTACTTCTGGACGTTAACCGTAAATTGACAAGTATGCGAGTATACAATTGGAATGCCAAGTCTGCGATAGATTTTAGACCCCTTAACCATGACACCCCCGCAGAAACCTCTTTACACGCCTTACCTACGCGTATTGGGCGACGATCGTCGACCCGTTCGGGAGAACGATAAATTGTGATTGACAACGGCACCGAGAAGACGCGAGAAGCTCCACTCGAGGAACCCACGTTCCGTGCTGCTCGTGACATCTCTGTCCAGCGGCGCCAGGGCCGTACGTTCGTTGTCTTCACCTTCGTCCGGTCGCCTCTTGACCCGTGTTTACATACGATCGCGTTCGTTCCTTCTTAGTCGGTGGCTAGCGAGAGGTATGAACGAAGAAGACGCGAGCAAAATCGATCGTTGTCCACGTCTTTCTTTATTGCTGCACAGTATGAATCTTCCTCATGCCTTAATGTTTTAGTACGATTGCGATGAATGATTTTGTACGGTTTTGCTGGTGTATAGGGTAGCGAATTTAGTGGAATCGAAGAAGGGTCAGCGTTTGTTTGGAACTTTCACTACCGACGAGTCGCCGAATGCCAGAAGGTACTGTGCATAACGCCGGCTGCGACGAGACAAATGGCGATCGTTTGGGCGCGTAGCGTCGGAAGTAATGGTCGCCCTTCTGGCCCTCTTTTTCAGCTTTTCCAGGCCAGTATTAGTGCGTGCTCAATTTTCGTCAGCTCTGTCCCGCGTTACCCTCGCGATACAACAGCAACGACTGTGACGATTAGCGGCGCAGCACGTCTGGCTGAAGTAACTGGATTGAGATACGCGACGCGTGATAAGGGAACTAGATGGTCGGTGAATCAGCGGCAACGTTCGTACGTCGTACGAGGAGCGCCGAGACGGCGATGGCTCGCGCTCGCGGTACTCGATTTTCTCGGAAGAGCGACTCGGCTCGGGGTGGTGGGGTTCTTTACGAGGCCGGCTGCCGGGCCTGCCGGTCTTCATTTGGCAAGCAGGTCAGGCCTGCCCCGGCGGCCGCGGCGCGGCGGCGCGAACAAATTGTTATAATCGACGCGACGCCTTAAGTACAGCGACAGCGGCTCCGTGACAAGATGCGGCCGGATAAGAGTGATACGTGTCTCATTGTCAAGACAACGGATGGCGCGGCGCGGCGCGGATCGGCGCTCGGGTAGAGAGAAGAAGGACAATCGATCAAAATGCACGACCGCGGGCACCCAGGGCCCTTTGAAGTACGTGATACCTACCTGGCCGAGGCGAACACCTGCACAGCGTTGCATTAAATCACCGTCGAAACGCGCTTCGATCGTTTCGCATTGCGCACCGGCCGCGGCGCGGCGGTGGTCCTCATCTCCATGCTCCCGCTCCCGACTCATCCCGACTCCAGCGAGCCCGCGAAAAACGAAGGTGACACCGAGCAGGCCGATGCTGCGGCCGAAGATTTATCGCGATATCGAGGATGCGGCGTGCGTCGATCTTTTCGCGACTTCGTGGAAGGCCCGTGTTCACGTTCGGCGCCCGATAGACGGCCAACGCGAAATCGCTCGTTATTGATTCCCGGGGCGTCGTAATATATCATCGGCCGATCCGGCCGCTAGCACCGTACTCGCCGCAATTACCGTTCGACGTACCAGGTAAGCTCGTCGTTGGCAATTAGCGATCGACGTACGCAGATTCAAGCTCCGAGGAGGCCGGCCGCTCACTTTCACGAGCTCATTTCTCGTAAGCCGATGGATTCCGCAATCGCGCTCGGCCTTCCAATTACGGCCCGATATCTTTCGGATCTCGAGTTAATTCCCGATTCTCGAATTCCTCATCCGACGGCGGAGCGGGCGCACGCGCGCGTATCGCGCAACATCGGCGAGGCGTCGTCGTTGCGAGGCAATTACCCGCGCACCGCTCGATAATTAAATCGACCGAGCCAATGACGACTAATTAGACGGCTAAGCGGATCGCCCGTCGACTTCTGCCTTCTGCCTTCTGCCGCGAGTCTCGACTCTGACTCTGGCCTCTGGGTTCGCCTCTGGGTTCGCCTCTCGGCCGATTGATGCGAGACGGGAGGCGGGAGGCGGGAGAAGGACGCTCGATTCCGCGATCCTCGCGATAGTTGCGTAGCCGTAAGAAACGACGGCAAACTTAGCCGACCGAGCGAAAGGGATCGCTTCATAAGTCAACGCCAATCAAGGAAGCTCAAACACTCGCGAGTCGATGCCGCTGTTGATTCGTCGCGGCCCGACGGCGTCGCCTGGGAAAGAATAGAGAAATGGGGCTGCATAAGGTAAGGAGAAACCTACCGAGTCCGTCCTATATCGAACGATGGTGAAGAGAAAGAGAGAGGATGTGAGCGGGATATAATGGCACAAAGCCTCTTTGAATCTCCGAGACGCGCCGACCCGCACTGCGCTTCGCTATCGGCGATCTGCTGCATCGTATGCAAATCTTCCTCCTTATAAATACATCAGCCTCCGTGGATCTTAGAAGCCATCTGACCCACCGCCTCTCCTACACGCCGCTCCTTCGAGCCTTCGACTGCCACCGCATTCACCGTTCAACGTTTCGACGGACACAGATGAGAGAGGGTAGCAGTGAGGGAATGGAAAGAGGCAGTCGTAATGTTTGCACAGAGCGATATTAATCTCGCTCTGCCAAATTCAACCCTATATGCCGTGCACTCGGGCGAGTGATCGAAAGGGGAAACACATTCGATTGCGGCTTCGGTACGGCCCGCGGCCGACAGAATCGAAGATTGCCATGAGTCCTTTCTTTACCTTCCGCTGCTGCGCCGCGGCCAGTGGCAATTAAGGGACGGCTAATTAATGGGTAATTAACGGCTAACACTGCGAAAAGGAGACATCCCCGCCTTCCCACCCCCTGGCTCACCCCATCTGGACCAAAGGATCGATCGTCGGCGGTGTCCTGCTTCTGTCCTACGACGCCGCCGTCTCCGTATCTTTGTCTCCGCTCTCTCCCGATCAGCCGATTCTTCGTGTATCCTCGATCGCGAGGCTGACCGCACACCACCTCTTCGTGCCGGTCCTCTTCCTCATCGCCGCTTGACTCATGCCGCCTGGCATTGTTAATTGTTTGATCGACAAGATAACGACCGCGTCTTACATGCGCCGCGTCTCCTTAATTCTTCCACGCTTCCTCTCGACCGATCTCAACTTTTATCCCCCCCTTCCTCCTTTCACTACCTCTTCTTCGGCGCCGTCTTCTTCTCCTGCTCGCTCTCGACCCGCTCAGAGTCTTCTAGAATAAGGAGCGCGGAATAGGTCTGGAGTTGTAACGATGACGAAACGGTACGTGAAAGGATAAGAGCAGCAACGCTCATTACGCACGGTAATGCGAAAGATGAATGGCCCGTCTTAATTGGCTCTACGTTTGTCGACCGGCGAGCGGTACCCCGCGGTGTAAATAGGTCCGCCGCGTCGCCTTAATTAAGTGCATCGACGTATACGCCGGCCGACAAGCGAGCAGTTCCACTCGTCGCGCGTCGTCCGAACGAATCTCTCATTAAGATATTCGTCGCTTCGTTTCTTATCTGCTCGGTGACAGCGGTCAATCAAAGGATCAGGAGGCCTGCCTGACTCTCTGGCAGCCTCGTTGTCAATCACGATACACGGAGTAAGAGGGCTCCGGCAAAGTTGCGCTCGCAGAAGGGACCATCTCCCTCCAACTCTATCTTCGTCCATCTAATCACGGAGTAATTGATATGGATGAAGATATCCCTTCCGTTCGGCCGATTCGCCAACCTGTTGACTTGGACCGTCGATCGAGCCGGATTACGTAGGCGCGTTGCAAATTTCCCGGCGCGTCCGCCGAAAGAAGAGGCCGAGGCCGAGCGTGGTGCCGAGAAATCGAGGACGCTCGGACCGCAGAGCGGAAGCTGAGCGTCGGACTAAAATGTTGATTCGCCGTACACGCAGATACGATCCGACAGCGAGTAAAAGGATTTTAGATCGAGAACTCCGCCGTTCAAACAGAATCAGCAAAGCTTGACACCGCAAACGTTTGCCTTCCGGTCGACCCGGCAGACCGTCCTCCCGCGGAAAGTAGGTATACAAGCGGCGCATGCGACGGCGTCGAGCAACCGTTAATTAGACGAAAATTTAATTTCGGTCCTCCATGCCCCTTTTCGAAGCCGGACGAAGGACGCCAAGTTGCTCGAGGCGTGGGAGGAGGGCTTGTTAAACAAAATTAATATTCTCTCGCCCGCGCGAAAATTCTCTTCCACTTGGAGCCACCCTCGGCGTAGCTCGCTCTACATTCTCCGCTCCTCCCCCCTATTCTCACCCCGTTTCCCTCCCTCGGCATCCTCTCGTCGAAGGAAAACTTGGCGGAAACTTGCGTACTGCCGCGTCAGCCCGGAAGGCACATCAAATTCTCTCCTTCCTCCGCGACGTGGCGAAGCAGGTAGACGATAGACGCAGACTTCGTTGCTCGCCTCGCACTCGGCACCATCTTGTTTCTACAACCCTGTAGGCTTCGTTTATGTCCTCGCCTCGGCATTAGCCGACAACGACGAGAACGATGAAGCTCGTAGTAGGTCTAACTAGCTCGGGAGCTGCAGCTGGGTCCCGAGAAGACCCGATTGCACGCTGAAGATGGGTGAAGCGAGGGTGGGAGGGCTGGAGCGTGTAAGGAAGGTGGCGGCGGCGGTTCGGTGTGGCTCTTGTTGGACGCACACACGGGCTGGTAGGTTAGACGGTAAGGTAATGCTAGAGCAGCCTTAGGAAGTGGCGTCGTCGAGACGCCGTAACTTCTGCCACCCTTGTGCCAACCTGACACCGCGCGGCCTCCCTCAGGATATGCATGTAAGTTTCCCCGCGGCGACACATATCCCCCGGCCCTTTCCTTCGTCCCGCGCTCCGTCCTGTCCTATCGTATCCTTATCCCGGCACCAACCTCACCCCGCACAAGCCACCGCTGCTGCGTAGAAGCTTGTCTCACCTCGTGACTTAACTCGCGCGTCGACGCTTTGCCACCGTCCGCTCGGCGCTAAAAAATATTTCCCCGTGGCTGGCGAGACCGTACGTCAAATGACTTATTCTTACGGAGCGGCTCGGCGCGGCGGCGTCGACAAGAATAACGAACGTATGAGAGTGCCACGTGAGAGAGATCAAAGATTTTCATATGCACGGATTATGGAATAATGGCCACTCGCCATATTTCACTCTCCAGCCGGCATTAACGGATGATCGAAGCCTGGCTCGACATTTCGTTTCCATCGCATTTCAATAGATCACAGAAATGATTTGAGCGCGTCGTTCGGCGGGCGCGATCGACGAGAGGAACGGGAGCAAGATGGAAACGTGGAAACGTATATCGGCGGGCGATCCAATTCGTAAATAAAGTTGGCAAGGGGCAAACTGCAATCGTGCACGCCCACATAACTTCCATAATGGCGCAACGATTCTGTTGGCGTGGCCGCGCGGCATGGTCGCGACGGAGAAGGCATCGCGAGGGCAGTATAATGATTGCGTGCTCGAGGGCAGTGAGGTGGCTCGACGATGATGGCGAGGGCCCGAGAGGGAGGACGAAGGAGGGGCACAGTTGGGTGTTGACGCAGGGGCGGCGCGGGGTGGTACCGATACCACCTCGAACACCTGCAACCCAGGTAATCCTGGCAACGTGACTACGTGACCTCCTGTAAGGCGCTGGATATCGCGCTCGTCTTTCTTGCCCGCGCTCTCACGGTTATGACGTAATTTGCGAGCGAGAGCGCGCGCACACTCTAACTCGCATCTCGCATCTCGCCTGAAAATTCACGAATGCCAAGCGCGGCCCGCACGGCCCGCGCGGATAAATTCAATTTCCGATACGACGGCAATTTTTACTGCCTCGATTTCGACGGGAACGCTCGTACGCTTGACGCGGCGACCCTGGAAACGGTTCTGCTGTTTCGGGATCGCATATGTGTGTGCACTCGTTCGCTTTTTCCGCCTTTCCTTTTTTCACCTGTGAAACACTTCGGACGGACGCGATTATGGAATATTTCGGAACTGCACGGATAACGTTACGCTTTATCGAATCGTTAATACCGCGCGATCCCGAGCGCTTAGCGGTATTCGATGCTGAAACTATGAAACTTGAGTCAACTAAGTGACGGGAGCTCTCGAGCTCGATGAATTACATAATCGGTCAGGTACATCTAGTAGAAGCACACTTAACTATGCCAGGCTCTTGGCTACATTCAGTAGCGTATATATAGGACTAGGGTAGGACTAGGTCTGACTATGCGAAGCACGCGAGGGGGCTGCTTGTAAATTCTCTCCGAAATGAGAGTGTCACCGCGCTCGCCCTCCGCCCTGCCCGCTCTTCTCCTTCCCACCCCCGCACCTACTCTCGATTTCGCTATGCGGCTACACGGAACCTTTTCACCCTCTCGCTCCCTCGCACCTACGGACGACAGCATTCTGTCCCGGAGTACGTACGTATCCTTCTCCTATGTACCGCATGAATTCTCCAAAAGATCCTTTCTCTTCCTCCGTACCGCGTTACTTCCTTGCCTTCCTTCGCCGCTTTCGCTTCACCTAATTGTCAGTTTAACACTAAATTTGACCGCTTACGGTAGAAATCGTTCCTCGCCAAGAAACGGCTCCCGTTGACCTCGGCGCTCGAGGTCGTGGATCTCCAAAGTCCCATCAGGCGTGTCCTCTCTTTCAGCTATTTCAGCGGATCCTGTTACCCGCGATTCCGTATTCCCGTCGAGGAGCCAGTCGCCCGGGACGCGGCAAACAAGTTCTGCGAACCTATTTCCCTAACTCCCTCACTCTCGGAGGAGTCATGGATCAGCACGTGGCACGTGGTGCTCTACGCCACGGTAAACGTCGGCTGGCTCGCTATACTCGAAAATGGATCTTGTCACGTCGCCCACGTATCCTGTGCCGTCCTCGCGGCAGATGGCGTGCCCGTCGTACCTCGATGCCGCGGGACCCGTCCAGGATTCCTGCTGCACGTTGATGCTGCTTGTTGCCCGTTTCTCTGCCTCGAGAACGGCCGAGTGCGCCGCACGCTGCCACGCATAATTGTGTATCAACACGCAGCGTGTGCGAGCGACTTGATAACGTGATGAATGTTGGCACATTCTCTAATGCCAATGTTACGTACGATCACCGCCCCCGCCCTCCCCCCCACTCACTTGCTCTATGACCGTGGCTCGCTCTTTCCATCCCCTGAGAGATCGTACGGATAGCAAGTACTGCTACTGAGCGAATCGAGTGCATTTAATAACGTGACGTGTAGTAGACGATCCGTAATTGAATTCACAGAAACGCTCGCGGCACGGTATGTACATGCCGTCTCACTCGAAAGTAACGCGAGCGTTTATGTCGACGGATTACATTGACGTCGGGCACAATCGCGTCGTACGGGACGAAAATTACGGGTGGGCTCGACGATTGCAAGAATTATTGGCAGCGGGCGGCGCGAAAATGTCGACAATGGCCGCTCTCAGAGGGAGACGAGCGGGGAGCGGGACAAGGCTCCCTTGATCCGCGCCAATTCCCACGATAAATCCGCATAAATAAGCTAAACAATTTGGCGCAATATCGGAAGAGCACCAGCGGCGTCAGTGTGTGGGGGTTTGTTGGCGCGCACGCATACGTGATAGGTCGAGGGGTCGAATCGAAAGGTGATGGTTCGGTTTTTTGTGCGAGGGGGATGAAGCCGAGCGCTCGGAAGAAAGCTTCAACGTCGACGAGAACGAGAACGAGAACGAGTACGAGGACGACAACGACGCTTCCGTGTGTCGTGTAGGGCGGATTTGGTATTGCCCTACGACCGGCGCTGCGCGCCGCGCCGGCGGGAGCAAAGAAGAAAGAGGGAGATGAACGACGAGAGATCGAGCGGGGGAACGGGAGAAGGACGTGACGAGGCGAGAGGGAGTAGAAGAGAGGCAGCAAACGTTTTCCCGCTCACGGCTTCTCCGGGAGAGCGGAACGTGGCGCGGCATGCGGCCCACGTTTCCCTTATTTATCGTTTCCCGATGCTTATGTTTTACTAGGCCGGGCCGTGCCGCGGTACACGATAAGGCTGGCAAGGGTGGAATCACTGAGGGAACCAATAACGTGATGTATTATACATAATGCATGGCCCATCCCGCTCGGTTCCTACCGCGCTACGTGCACGAGAGAGACTTCGTCCTGCGCGGGGGAAGGGAGGGAAGAAAGGTGCGCGCCACGAGGAAAGCGCGGCAGCTCCTCGATAATGTATTGTCGCGAGAGACAAATTCGATTTGAGGAGACGAACGCCGAGGACAAGCACTCCGCCCGTCTTAACCCGCCCATCAATCGCGCTCCTGCTCCGGCTATTTACGCAGCGAAGAGGAAGAGGTCTTCCTCCTTGAACCGCGTCGCTAGCTCGAGTGGAACGCGCGACATATGATATCGTGGCCAAATGCGTAATATTTCCGCGACGCCGTCGTTCTCGTAACGCAGAAACAGATAAAGCTTGACGCTTTTGCATCTCATCAGAACTCTTCCCCAGCGATCCCAGCAATCCTGATCTTCAACGACGTTGAGTCGCTTCGATCGTCGAACGAGGCAACGCTTTAATTTCCTCTCGTATCCTCCGTACCATTTTCGCTCCCGCCCGCGCGCGCTTCTTATCCAGCGATCGCCGAGGACTCGAAGAAGAAGAGCAAGCTGGATCGCTCGCTTCCTCCTCGTGGATTTGCGCGGATTCCGCGTGTGCCGTGCGAGTAGCGCGGCAACGACAGCGAGGGCAGGAAGCAAGGGGCCGGGTCCCCTCGTCTGGAAAGTTAATTATATATCGGATATCGGGCCCTCAGCCAATCTCTGTTTATCCGCCCATCTTGAGCCAGCTCTGCACCGCGACACGTTCCATCGATCGCGAACAATGCCAACTTATATCGTCCCGGCGAGCTAACGAAACGAGGCGGTCACGATTAACGAAGTAATATTTAAAACGCGGTGGACCAACCGCCTCGAATCTGCATGATTATATCCTCGGACGAATTAATTGGTTCAACCTCACGGAGGTGAGTTCGTGTTTTACATGAACACATCCCGCGCCCCTTATTTTCCCTCGTTTCGCATCAAGTTGCCGTTGTCTCGTGAAAAATTACGTTCAATAATGAAGCAATTGCATGTTGCAATCGTACGTGCAGAAAGTTGCATAATCGACGATCGAATTTAATGTTTCACTCGAAGTGAGCGCCGTATGAAAAAGAACGTAAGTTATGTATTGGATTTTAATCAAGCCTTTTAATATTGAATAATATACAGTAGAACTGTTCTGACAAATAATCGCTCAGCTGGCGACGTCGCGGAATTTAATTTTATCCCTGACGCGAGCGCGGCGAGCTAAGAAAAATGATGTCTTCACGATTACTTCGTGGCTACCCTCACAGTAAATTCCTTCGAATAACACAACAATTGACTAGTGGCGAACAGTCGTAAGTAAAGAGTCACTTCATACTGCAATTACATCCCAATATGCACTCTTTATCAATTCCTCGCCTCTCCAAGATAAAGGCAATAGTATTCCGCAGCGATCCTCGAAGACACACCTTCTCCTTTGATTACGGTCATCGATCAGTTCGACTTCTCGGGAATCAGAGCTCGCAAGAATAGTCACGGACGTTCTCTCAGTGACAGAAAAGCCCGGCGCGGTGGGAGTGCGCGAAATGGCTTTGCATTCGAAATACTTTAATATAGGAGAGCACATAACTCAAACCGTTCCCTAAATCATGGTTTCGCACTGCCTCGAGGCGGTGGATGTTTCAATTTCCTTGAGGCGCAATCTGATGGTCCCTATACCGTCCGTGGCAGAGGAAAAAAGGAGTGCCGCGAAACAACCGACGCGCGACGGGTCGTCGGGGGTTCAGAGAGATCGAGAGAGAGAGAGAGAGAGTAAGTGAGAGAAGGGGGAGGGGAGAGGGAAAATGCGAGGTTAATTTCTGTCTGCTGCCACCACCCCGCCTCGCCCCGCCGTCGGAACGAATGATGTGCAGCCGGTAAGGAGAAAGGGCGCGCGACTCGCGAAAACGTTCGGAAGAATTCCGGCGAGAAAGTTGCGATATTAAGCGACACCGCGACGACGAAGAAGAAAGCACGTTCATAGACGCGTGAGATTGGCGGGAGGGAAGGATATGATCCGCCGACAGATGGACAAAAGTGCGTAACGCGAAGCGAGGCGCAAGATAGGGAATTCATTAAAGGCGGGGAACAGTGCAATAGGCACGCGGAGGATAGATTACTGGAGAGCGCGAGCGATCAGCGACAATTATCGCGCCGCCCGCGCCCGGCCCTAATGAAGCTTCGCCATCTCTTTCTCGGCGGCAGCGTATCTCGTCGTACAAATGCCAGGGCGCTATCGTTGCCACTCCGGCCAGAGAAGTTTCATTTGCGTTATTTATTCGGAGCCGTGGCGGTACTAGCGCGAGCTCGGTCGGTGCGTAATTATGGTAGGAGAGAGCAGCGGCGGGGTTGGAGAGTAGAAAGAGAGGAGAGAAAGGAAAGCAAATAGAAAAAAAAGGCACGGAAGAAAAAACAAAGAAAGAGTTCCACGGATAGAAACGGGAGAGTCGGACCTTCCATTAGCGCACCCTTGATTACTTTTTCTCATCTCGGCATCTAAATAAATAAAATATCGGCCTCGCACCTCGGTCGAGCATCGCAGCGGCGTCGCGACGGCGAGAGATAAGAGATAATGGAGAACGGAAGAAGGTGACTTTATTTAATTACGAATCTCTTCCAGGCGGCGCGGCGCAAGGGAAAAAGGGGCCACGGTGGGGAAGACGGTCTCGAGCCGTTTTCTTATTCATTATTAAACACAGCGAAACGACTCGATCGTGTCTGCCGCGTCGATCGCGTTTAGTGACTGATGCGAAAAACGTTGGCCCGTCGCGCGCCGCCTGGAAATTGCTCACGGGGCCGCCTCGCGTTCCTCGCCAAATGGCGCACGTAATTTCCTCATCTTATTTTTGGCACGTAAACGGCCGAATCATTAACACTTCCAGCGGCGATCTCGTTACACGGCCGCGCGATTGGGTCGATCGGTATGCAAAGTGGCCCGAGCCTACTTTCGTAAATCATCGACACCATATTCCGCCTTCCGCCGCTTCCGCCTTCTTCCTCGACCTCGGCGAGAGAGATCTTACCTACGAGTTCTCGGACGACGATTACGCTTGCCGCGGAAGCTCTTTATGTAACGTATGAGACGTTGAGTCCCGAAAGTCTGTACCTACAGGTATATAGATAGATAAGTATCATATTTCCTGATTCCTTTGATGCATTCTTCGCTATGCTCTCCGCTTGAAATCACGTCCATCCCCATATTTACCTATCTATCCGTCCAACCGTCTATATCTCCCGGCCCCGTCCAGCCCCTCCCACCAACCCCCATTATCACGCCTGGCAAAAATAAGGCGGCGAGAGCCGTTCCCTCCGCCCGGTTTTAACGAGGCCCAGGCGATCAGTGTAGACTCTTAAACACCCCGATTAGCTGGCTGTCACGAGCAGCTCACCCTCGGCCCCACCTCATTCTTTTCTTTAATTCGTTTTTTTATCGAGCCAGAGGTAATTAGGGTGGCATCCCTGCAGCCAGCACGGCACCCTCTTCCCCTCACCCCTCAACCCCTCAACCCCTCGCCCTTCTCCATTTTGCCCCTCAGGCCACCCCCGCAGCGAGCTCCGCGTTTTAATGAGATTTAGGACTCTGTTGCAAGCTAAATTTTCATAAGGTCCTGCGGGATTCTACGCTCCCTCCCGTTTTCTTTTACTCTCTTTTGCCGCCCGCCAACTCGCTCGCTCGCATTGTTTCAAGTTTCGAACTCCGCTCGTGCCCCTCCTGCGCTTCACCGAGACAGCTCGCTCAGAGGTCTGCGTAAATTAATGGCCACCGTTTTCCGGCGAGATCGAGCGAAACGAGCAAGTGAGAAAAATTCTCTACCCCGGTCACGGACCCGTTTTCGGCGGACGATGTTACGTATCGAGAACAGATGGCATCCGACGCTACGTATACGTTAAAATCGGCGTTTAGCGTTATTCCGCACTTATTTTTTCGGCCAGCAGTCGAGCAGTCCTCGGCTCCGATCGCGAACTCGCGAAGCCCTGAGACTCTGAGACTCCTGAGAGAGCGGGCAGCGGCATTACGTCGCACTCGATCCTAATGCACCGAAAGAGCTTTTCGCCATAGCGGGACGAAGGCGAGCGAACGAGCTGTATAGGCGAAAGGCGAAATGGATGAAGGAAAGGCGAAAGGCAGATTAGGTAGGGCGTTGGCATTAGCGTGAAGCGCGGCCGTCCGAGGGAATTCGTCTCGCGGCTTAACAACCGGGAGACTTAAAGCGTCCCCGACGCCGCGCCACCCGGCACCGCCGGCAGACAGACAGTCTCTCTCCCGGTCTCCTCTCTTTTCTTTTCCTCTCTTTCCCGCTCAATCTCGAGCTCAGTCTCGCCCTCCTCGTCTCATTCGCGCCTTGCGCCGAAAGCTGGCCCCGTGACAATCGCTCGTGTACGCGTCTCTCGTCCTTCGTGAGCTGCGCTCGATGCATCGGCGATGTGTCACGCCGGATTACGGAAGGACGCGGTGCACGACTGCTTCGAGAACCGCAGCATTACTCCTGCCGCTGGCCCGGCGCGTTTATCCCAGAAAATCTCCCGCTGAAAGTGCCAGCACCGTGAGGAGCGCCGACTAACGCCGGATGAGCCCTCGACGCGACGCGGACGCACATTCTTTGCAGCTTTTACCTAGAGGCGTGCTTGTCAGGCTTGAATGTAGTTATTTGATTAGTGCATAGCACGTGTCGTGCGTTCACTACTCTCTTGTGTAACGTTTAAGGGATAGTGGCTACGTTGAACCGCTATATCCGAACGACCCGATTTCGTGAACGGCTCCCGGTCCCGACACGTATCTCTCACCACCTGCGCCGTGATACAATATTTTTTCGAACCCATCGATAGTCGATACGATCGGATCGGGCGAAACGGAACACCGGTCTCTCTCTCTCTCTCTCTCACCCCCGCGGCATATCGGAATTTACTGCGTCGAGTTTCACGGCTTCACTGCGTACGAGGAATCGTCGCTTTCCTTGGCACAACGACCACCTCCTCTCCTGCGACGAGTTTCAAGCTGCACGGCTTAAAGTGCGCCGGAAGCCGAGCGCAATACATTAGCATTCCGCAGAGGCGGCGACAACGTTTTTCACGAGTTTCGGGAGAGAGAGAGAGAGAGAGACAGAGGAAGCTGAGTAAAAGGAACGCGAACCTGTCCGCGACGATCAGCGAGCGAGTTAAACCGTCGCGCGTTGGCCACCGGAGAGGAGACTTTCGAGAATTCGCAGTTTTCCGCGCGACGGAGAGCGCGGACTGATTTTTCGCTCGCCCAACTCCCTTCTTTTCTGTGTGTTTTTTTTTTTCCTCGCCGCGAGGATCTCGGCTCAGCTGATTTATTAGCGAGCCGCGTCGCGGCCGACGACGGAACACCGGTATATTTGTACTTTTCGTGAGGGGGCGAAAATGCTCGTGCGTGACGTCGTCTCTGACAACTTGCGTTTCGGCTAATTTAGAGCCTAGTTTCGCCAACACTCTTCACCCGACTCTCCTGCTTGGCACGACACTGCAGTCGGAACGGTTGCGCGAAGAACCGCGAAGAATTCAAGAAATTTTGTACGCGTACGCGAGCGTAATAGTAATACGCGAGGGGTCTAATTGAAATTTGTCGTGGGACGAGTGCTGTTGCGCGCGAGCGATCGTGCAGGCCGCATATCAAGGATAATAAATCTTCGCAAATAATCGCTTAATTATCCGTAATCCCATTTGTCCCGTTGCCGGGAAAGAAATGTATTGGACGATACATCGATAGCTATCGACGACGTGCCATAAATTTTGAAAATTAAATTTATCAAATTAAAATCAAATAAATTAACTTTGATGAAAGTCGAGACGAGTCTTGAACATTCGATCCCACCGGTAGCGATCAATTGTTACCACCGTGTCGATAGCAGAAACGAAATGAAACAATGATAAGGACAAGTGTTTACAAGTATTATTCACGTGTCCCATTGAAGACGTGAAGATTGATCATCGAGTGTTAGAGTAGCGCGAGTAACATGAGCGAATCGTCCAACGTCTTCTCCAAGTCGCGGTCGGAATAATTACGGCGAAAAATCGCGACGGATCGTAATGCGGACTTTAACCCCGTCGAACGGAGGGCTTCACCGTGGGATTCGTTCCCCCCTGAGCGCGAGGGGGTGTCATACGGACGAGCGTCGGGCCTCGAGAATCGGAATCGCGTAGGTACCGCAAACAATACACGTTGTAGGCAAGCCGTGTCCATGCATAATTCAAACAGTCGCACAGTCGTCCGTGGAACCGCGGAACCGAGCGAATTTTCTCTTCCGCTTCTGCCTCCGTTCCTAGTAAATACGTAATCAGACCTCGCTATCATCCCGTCCCGCCTCCGCCTCCACCTCCGCCACGTCCTACACACCCTCCTGTCCCGCTTCTCCTCGACCTCGTCCCCTTTCCTTCCTGCCTGCCTGCCTTCCTTCTCCTCTCTCTGATCTCGTCGTGCGGAGCACAGCAACCCGTCCTGTTTCTCGTCCCATCCTCTCTCTCTCTCTCTCTCTCTCTCTCTCTACCGACGTACACTAGTACACTACACACCTCCGCCATTCCATTTTCCCTTCTGCCTCCACCTTCCGCCCATCCACCTTCTCCTCGCTCTCCCGACACTGCCGCTACCACCCCCTCCCCTTACACCCCGGACACACGGTTATACCGATACGAGTTTACACGCCGACGCCCATAAAACACGTATGAGATCTTCCGTACCGCATTGCGACACTTTGACGGCGGCACCCGAACCTCGAGTTCGCGTCAACGCGGCAGCCTCGCGATTCCTCTAGCTCGCCGGCTGCCCACGCACTCTCAGTAGAGGGTGCACGCGCTTTCCCGCTTTTTCCTTTTTTCTCTTTTCTTACCGAATTTCAATGCATCCTGGACAGTTGGCGTAAAGAGGCTCTCATTGTCAATCGTTTCGCTACACGTTCGCCAATAACCTCAAAGATCGTGCAGGTTTTTATCCGGTACTCGTGCCGCAGCAGGACCACCTACCGGCCTCGGCACTTTAATACCTTGACGTCGGAACCGGCGGACCGGATAAACGTCCGTACGGTCCTAGAGAGAGAGAGAATTATGGATCCGGTAGCCACGGCGTACGCATCTCGACGAGATCGTTGCTGGTCTATCCTTCAGACCTTTCGGATCGCACGTTTCTCCACGGGAATCGGAGAGGAGAACGAAAGACAGGTATGGATAACAGTTTTGCAGGCCGTGCTTCGTCATGCGTGCCGGCTCGGGTGATCGAAGGAGAACATCATACTGAGTGCAATTTCATTCATTAACGCTGAAACTTTCATCCCAATTGACAAAACAGTCGTGGAGGATCGCACGCGAAACATCTGACGAGCCCTCGTGCGCTGAACACCACGACGCGACATTTCGGCCGAGCCCTGCTTACTGTTGTCCCACCATTTGTCACCGCGCTCCGTAGCGCTCTTTCCGAAGAAGCGTCGGGAAGAAGAGAGGCCATCAGGCGAGGTTATGTTAGATTGTACCTTTCTTATTATATGTATATATACTACAAATATCGTAATCTTACAGTTTTGTGCAACGCTATTTTATTTGTCCTTTATGCTTTTACACGTGTAGAACTCTCGAGAACGCAAGTTACAATACAAAATGGTGGTGGGGAAGTGTTCTACATGGCCACCGATTTTAGGTGATTCGCGACAGGCGCCGATGAGCAGGAAGAGGGGATAGAGTCTTCCTTGCATTCTGCCAACAGGTTAGCATGACGTACATACTTTCTAACCCTTTCCCCGATATTCGATTCCTCCGATATCCAGGCGAATATTAAGCCCTCGGCCTCGGGAGTCGTTTCCATGGCGTCCCGGCGTATTACACGCAATTCCGTCGCGGTCCCGTCGAAGCGTATAGCCGGCGAAGGTTGGCAGGGTACGGGGGGCGAGGAGGGGGGCTAGGGGGGAAGAGAGAAAAAGAAATTGGCCGCGGAGCTCCTGCGGGCTTATCATCGGAGGTTAATGGCACAAGTGGCTCGCGTATTTCATGCCCACCTTCCGCGCGGCGCGCCAGGGAGGCTCCACGGCCTCGGAGGGTTATCCCTGCGGGTGTATATATGCGCCGTGAGTATCTGGACTTATGATGGAAACAATTTAGAGGCTTTGGGCGTGTGAGGCGGACATGTGCGCCCGAGTCCCTCTCTTTCTCTTTCCCTTCTCATCCCGTGTCCTCTCTCACTTATTCGCTCCCTCTCTGGCTTTCTCCTGGACGAGAGAGGCGAGCGACCCGGCCGATATGCCCCAGGGTGCGACGAAGGCGCCCGCAGGGACGGTACCTACGCCACCGTCGGCGTCCCTGCGCCACGGAGCAGGGAACTAAGCCGCAATAAGTCGAGGGATGAGCGCGAGATGTGGCCGAATCGTCTCTCGCATACTGATACCGTTTCCGGCGAGAAAAGAGAACGAGCAGGATGAAAGACGAAGCGCGCTTTCGGGGTAGGGGAGAGGGAAAGATTACAGCAGCCCTTGCCTTACGTCCTTCACCTGACCCCGTTCACGTTCACCGCCGGAGAACAGTGCAATTCCGGGCAAATTCGAGGGTGGTCGCCATTGCGAGTGATTGCGAGTAACCTTGGTAATCGGCTGATATCGGAGGCGATGTGACGTGATGGAGGTGACGATTTGTGGTAAATGTGAAAGTTGGATTGAACTTGCTCGCAGACCGTGACGACGCGCGACGTGTCGATCGTACGTATGCCGACGGAAGTGAGGTACTTACGTACAACTTCTAGGGACAATACATCGTCCACCTCTTGAGCAGTTTGAATATTTTGTATTTCATTGAGAACAGAAGGTGTGTGGTGACGCGTGATAAGTGGAAAAACTATAAAGAAGACGCGTTCCGCCCATTCGCCCGTCCTACGTCATTGTGTGCGAAGGACATAGAGGAAGGATCTGTAATGCGTACGACCTCTTCGCATTGTCAGGAGGAAATCTACAGTGATAGGATGTCGCGCCCGCCTTACGCACTCGTCGTTTTCATATGACGAATTGTCGGGGCGCGAAAGGTGGCAATTCCCTTGGCGACGTTATTGCCACTTCGTTAGCCGTTCGTTACGATCGTTAATCGACGCTGACAGATCCGCAACGCCGGCTACCGGCTTCAACGAAAAATTGTGCAACGCGCGCGTCATACGTCATGCGCGCATTGATGCCACCGCAAGAAACGCGTCAACCGTCGTCGGTACGGGAAAAACCAAAAAGTCGACAGCAGCGGCATTGTCATCAAGGGAGACGAGAATGACGAGGAGAACTTCCTCCACTATCACTCGCTCTAACCCAAAAGAGCATTCTGCGTGAGCCTCGTCGCAAGGACTCCTCGGGGTACGAAAATTCAATCTAAACGCACCGTAGATTCAACCTTGAGAGCGTTCCGCGGAAACACGAGACCGTAAAGAAGCTGAGACCATAAAATAGAGACGCGCGTAAACGTAAAGAGATAGAAGTAATAAGAAGAGCAACCCCGTGGCGTGTAAACTGTCGTTGAGCATGAGAAGGCGACGTTCGGTAAATCGAACTTTCGAGAGGCCACCCAGAAGGATTTTCAATCATCCGATTGCTCGTGCGCACTGTTTGCATGCACCTCCGTGGCCACGTTATCTCTATCGCGCCGGGGCGGAGGACGAGTATGGACGGCAAGGACGGCAAGGACGGCAGAGCGTCGGCGTCGGCTACGTGGCTTCTCATGGCGCAGAACGGCGTTCCCGCTTCGGACTTTTCGAGTAGTAGGTGGAAGGGCGTCACGCCGAGTGAAGACGGACGTCGCGACGCTAGCATAAATCCTGGGCTTACCCGCCGACGGAGAGCGTCCTCCATCCTTCCCGACTGCCGAGCCCTTCGCGCTCCACCTCCTCCGCCTCCTCCTTCCATCCCCACCCACATCTCTTCCATTCTCCTCGGTCTCGTCACCGCGCGGGACCAACTCCTCCGCGACGACCCTTTTCTTTCTCCTTCCCCGGCTTTCTGGAAAGCCACGGACAACTACGAACATCCCTCTCTCCTTGTCTAACCGCCCCGTCCTGGGAGGCTAACTCTTGGCCGGCAAGGCAACTTTGATTATACCACCGTCCGGATTTTATCGCCCTCGCCCGGCTGCGTCGATCTCTCCTCGGCATTATCCAGATTCCAGATGATGAGGCTCGACCTTCTCTTATCGGTTAATCGATTATATCGTGTCCGCATTCGCTGACAATGAGATGTGTAGAAGCATGTTTTCATGAAATTGTACAACTTTCCTGTCATCCCATCCATAACACTTTTGCCCGCTCTCCTTTGATCGTCTGTAATTACACGGATGTTCCTTTTATCAGCGTAGCGTATAATAACGTGTAAAATGCGTGATCGTTATCGTGTAACGCAAAGCATGCAAGCCGCAGTGATACAGCCTATCACTGGGGAAACTGATTATGCCTACGGATAATACGGACCCACGTTAGAGTGTTCACGTTGAGTGGCAAGTTATGTCATACTCCTGCGCCATTTGTGATGCCGTCACGCGCTGTTTCAAACGGCGGCAAGTAGATTACGTCGATTTACGTGCTCATCCACGGCAGCCACTGTTAATTGCCAATTTAGAAAACGATCATCAGCTGGCTCGACTGCGAAAATTGTTCCAAGTAGTTCGTAGCAGGCAATTACGCAGGATCCGGGAGTATTTCTAAACGCTCGGGAAGCACAATAATTCATTCGAAACAGGCTATTAAGAAATATTTACAGACTCCGGCGAATAACTTGCAAACTTCTCTCTTCATACCGTTTCTGGCATTGCGATCTTGTACGGTGATGATTCTTCGCCAACACCTCAAACGGCCACGGCGCCCATCCTCAAAAGGAATCAAGTGCGTAAGCGTCCGTAAGGATCCAGAATGTTTCAGGCAAATATCCGCGAGTTTAATTAGCGCAGCGTGTAATATCCTTTCCGGCGCAAGGGGTTGAGCGTTGAGCCGTTGGCCGTGACTCGGACGAAGAAGCGGACGGGCGCGATGGTGTTTCCGAGGCGGAGAAGAGGCCGCGTTTTTAACCGGGGAGACTAATTTCCACCTCCGACCGGCACAAAGTTCTCCATGATGTACTCGCCCCCGGAGCCCTGGAGGCAGCGCCTATTCACGTTCTCGCTGTACCGGGGGAGTTTATCCACCTTCGTGCACGTCCGCGTTTTTCGTTTGTACGCGTTCCTGTACGTGCAAAGACGCGGCTGTAGGCGGCACGAGCATCCCCAGTGCTGCGCTCGTGCTTGCAGTAAAAATGCCTCGAATTATGAAGGCACGCCTCGGCATTATGAAACAAATTAAAAAGTAATTAAAACAACCGGAGGCCCGCGGTAGCCTTGCCGCCCCGTCGAGACGAGGCCGAGGGTGCGAAAGGGATATTCCGAAAGACGAGCGCACCCCGCCGCTCCCCCTTCACGAAAACGCGCGGCCAGTCCGAAAAAAGGACGCGTCTTTGTTTTCGCTTTTCGCTCGCGCGAGAACCGTCGGCGTCGGGGCGCGCGAGTGGGAGAGCCACTTTCTGCCGACGTACATTTATCAAGACTCGCCAGAAGTTTCTCAATAGTACGCTTAACTTTATAACTGAATTTTGCACGAGTAGTGATTGTACAGCGGCGGAACGGGAACGAGCACACATTGAGAGAGAGAGAGAGAGAGAGGAGAAAATGGCAGCCAGCTGCGCAGTTTTATGGGCAGCCGCGAGGAATAACGGACGATCGTGACGCGCCGGAATTAAAAATAAAAAATACACCAAGGTTTACTCACACGTTGCGCGCAAACTGAATTCGTCAGTCTGCGCGCACGCCGCCGCCGGGGGTAAAGAGCTTTTCACCCCCTCCCCCTTGCCGCCCTCTCACTCACCCTCTCCCCTCTGCGCTTGTACGAGGACTGACGCGCGCGCGCGCGCGCGCGCCCGCGTTCCTCGCCGAGCGAGGGCGATTTAATAACGACGCGGTAAATTAAAATGATAGACGTCATCCCTCGACGTGGCGGCCACTGAGAGCCCATCAATTAACGAGAGCCTCTACTTCATTTGCCTATAAATAAATAATCGTCGAGTGCCTCCGCTCGTGCGAGAGGTGTCACTCGGCATCGGAGGCGTCGGGGTAGGATGAGGAGGAGACAGAGGTGGCAAGGGAAGAGCAGAAGCAGCCGGCAGGAGGATGGCTTTCAAATATTAACGCCGTCTCGCGGACGTCACATACGTTACCCTTCCCTTCTTCGCACTCTATATTCCGGAGGAGGAGCACAGCCTGCCGCGCGTACCCGTTCACCGTTCACCGTTCAATTCTCATCCGCTCGCGCCGTAGCGCAACATAATTTCAGCGGGGCCGTGGCCAATCGCCACTCCTCAGAGTACCTCGCCTGCGAAATCAATTTCTCCGTCAGCTAACGGTACGAGGAAGGAGCGTGCTGTCTGCCGCGCCGTCCAACATTCTACGATCACGTGAGAGATAGACGAAAAAGGTTGTTAGAAGTAAGAGAGGTGAGGAAGTAGCGAGACGCGCGAGAATTCAAGAGTCCAGTAAGGGAAAGGGGGTTGTATTAAGAGGATGAGCTTTGGGGCTTAGCGAGAGGACGAGGAAGAGGAGCGGAGGACGCGGAGGCGGAGGGTGGTAGCGGTACGGCGAATACGTCCAATGACACGCCGGAAATATTTGGCAGCTGATGGCGAACGGAGGTGGCGGTGGTAGTGGTAGTGGTAGTGGCAGCGCGGAGGTAAAAGCGGCAGGAGGGGAGCAGGTACCTCCGGCTGGTAATTAAAAATGTCTCCCGACCCCTTCCCGGGCCCCCCACCCTCAACCGCTCCATCGAGCCACCCCGGGTTTGTCCGCTCGTCGTGCGTCCGCAGCGTCGGCACCGCGAGCCTGTCTAACAGGAATGCATTGCGGGACTAATGAAAAAGCTCATCGGCATGTGTGACGCTAATGAGAAAGACTGCCAGCCAGCCGACAGGGCGATTGAAATTCGCGAAGAAATGCTCGCCGCCTGGCTGCCTCGCTGCCTGGCTGCCTGCCGCGGATACGTATCGCCGAGTCGATGGACCATTTTCACGGTGGACAGTTTTTTCCATATTTTTTTTATGCACACATGCGTGTTCATACGTAGGGGTATGCACGGGCACGTACGCGGCGAACGACGAGTCGAACCGAGCGCGTCAGGTCGTTAAATCGTCTGACAATGACCGCGGGGATGATATCGAATTTTTTCGCCTGCCGAGCGAGCGCTAGGAGGGGATGATGCTTTTTTCGAACATTAACGCTTTTTCGACGATTCTCGCCGAGGTACGCGGCGGGGACTGATTAGAATACGAGTCGTAAAATTTGATTCCGTCAAGAAAGTGTTCCCGACGCGAAACAATCCTCACAAGGAAATATCGGAAGGGAGCTTGGTATTTGAGTTTGGCGACGCGCACGCATCAATCTCCTCGGTCTATTCCGTATCAGCGTATCGATAGGCGACGACGCTCAATTAACGAAACACGAATCTGCTAGTTAACCGGTAGACACAAGGGACGATAACTCTGCAGGGGAAAATGTCAGCGGGCGGGCGATCGGGCTGCTCGACGGCAGCGGATGCCGTGCTATCTTACAAGCACGCTTTTAGCGTCGGGCCAACAAGCCTGAAAGCGATGCGTCTCGCGCACAAGTAATCCGTAACCGGGCATCTCGTCGACGTACGGTACCCAGCGCCCGCCGGTTCAACGGTGAATGATGCGGAGGCGGTAGTGACGTCATTAGCAATTCCGATCTCGTCGGGCGGAAATTATGTCCAGTGCGACGCGAGTCGCTCTCAATATCCCCGTGCACCTCCTCGTCCTCCTGCTTCTCCTACCCCCTATCGTCAAGCGCCTACACGTGTACGCAAACGCACCAACACACCTGTGCAGCACACGTACAAGGGGGCGCGTGACGTGTGCATGTACGATGCCGGTACCGTACCTACGTACACCCTAGCGCGAGATTCCTTCGCTTCCGGTTTCCGGTACGGGAACGGCTTCGTCGTGATTGGCTCGCGCGCGTGCGAGCTCGCAAACAAGCGAACGAGCGAGCAGCCGAGCAGCCGAGCAACCGGGCAAGCACCATCGGCGAGACAGACGCGGACCAGAACAAGCGCCCCGATATTGCTGGCCCGATAATAGAAACGTGATTGTCACCCGGTACACGGCTGCGAGGTCCGGTACGAGCAGGCCGAGACATTGTCGTGCGATAATTAGATCGACGGAATCGCCACGGATCGTGGCACTTTCCACTGGGACAATAACGAGGCCGCGCTGATGGGACGCGATCGGACGAATCGCGGGACCGATCGTGCGTCGGGTACGGTCGCTGTTTGCGAACCAAAGTCGCGGATCAAAGTAGTTTACTTAAATCGCGTCGCGCTACCCGGAGGGTAGACACGTCGAGTTCCTCGTTCGGCCAGTAAAAAAGCGTGCGGAGAATCGTACCGAGGTTAAGAAAAGCACGTTCTCCGCGCGACGATCCTTCGCAGATAAAAATTCCGACTTCTTAACGATCCCCACCTGCACTCAATTCCTTACTTCACACGTGCGGATACGCACGAACGACTGGGGTTTTCGCACCTTGCGCGTCCTGCTTATTTCCGGTAGTGACGGAAGGGGAGAGAAAAAAAAAGTCCCGGACACACCGGCGGGGCCTGGCCGATGCTAATTTTCACGCGGCTCGGGCATTAATTCTAATTAAATATGTGCGCAAGGGAGAGCAAAGAGATAAGCGAGACGAAAGGCAATTTGTACGCGTATACACGCGCGCCCGCAGTCTCTCCTACTCTCTCTCCCTCGCTTTCTCGGTTTTCGAGATACGCGCGGACCAAAAAGAACGGGCAGAAGAAAAAGTTCCGATGAATATCTGACCGCCAGTTCTTTCGGCATCGCTCGTTCCCCGGGCCCGAGATCCGAGTGAGACGTTTAATCATCCGGTAGATTGAATTCACGGATCCTTCCTTCCGCCGAGCCGCTGAATATTTCTTTCCCGCCCCCCGCTCTATATCTCGGTTCGTCGTCTTCACTCTGTACGCCCGAGCTCTCGATGCTGGATAACGCTGGCGTCCTTCGTTCGCGAGGATAAATACGGTACGCGACGATTTTCCTTGCACGTATTTGTCTGCCGAGACCGTTTCGCGGGACACGATCTCAACTGCGCAATCGCTTAAAATCGAAATTGGAGGACTGAAGGTGGCGTGTATCGACAAGGATACAAATTGACGCAGAAAATGCCGGCAAGTTATACATATGCCGTGGAGCGGCCGTTCGAGGTTGTTAACTCAATCGCTCGACGTGTACGATATTCCGGAGGATATCGTTGTCTTAAGTAAGGTCTAGCTAATTTGTGTCATTTGTTGTTTAAGTTGTTTCGTGCCGTCTCATAATGTTCCACTTAGTCCCATTGGTGGAAAGTAAGGTACGCGGAGTACCGAGCGCACTAGGCACCGCGCCCGCTATTCAGGCGTAATAATTCGCTTCGCCGAGATTATCATGCCTTTGACTTCTACAGTTGGCAAAGAAAGTCAATTGAAGGTGGGACGATTCTGCGCTGGCTGCCGGGACGCACATATGCACGTAGGCCCGTGGGTACGTACGACACAGTGTTGCCACGGGATTGTATCGCGTTTCGAGCTTCGTCGATTACCATTTAAATGTATTCGACTTTAGTCGGCGTCGAGAGAGGCGCGCCGGCGGCGCGCGGCGCACGGCGTCAGGTCTTCGAGGATGAGCGAGAAAGTCCTCAGAGCTGTGCGCAGAACTTGTCCTTTTTTTCCTGCCCAGGCGCTCCTTTTTCTCTCCGCCTCTTTCCCCTTTTCCCATCCCGTCTTTCTCCGCATTTAGCTCATCCTTCGCGTCCTCCTCTTCTATGCCAATCGCGCTGCACACCCTCCCGGTCGCGCACATCGTGCTCGCTGGTCGCTTCTTTTTTCATTCGAGCGGCATCGTTACGCTGACTTATGAAGACTCGCGGTATACGATTCTTACGCGGCACTTATGGCCTTTTATTTCTTCCACTCGTTGGCGGCCCGGCCTTCTGCGCGCCCGTGTCTTCCCACAGGCGAGCACATTTTTGACGGTACGTCGGCGGCGGCGGTGGCGACGCGCGCGGTCCACGAAACGTCGTCAAGGTATAAACTGGGAGATACGGTAATATACGTTACATCGAGAATGTACCCGGACTGATCGTGCGTAAAGTATGACTCGCTTTCTGCGTGTAATCTGCGAAGAAGGGATTAAGTGAAGTTTGAGGAGAGAATAGTGTCCTGTGACGCAGCTGCGTTCTTATTTAACTGCGAACCTTCTTGACAAAGTCCAGGGAACGGCAAAGATGAATTAATAATTAGATCTCTCTCTCTCTCTCTCTCCCTCTACATTAACGTAGTGGGAGTGGAATTACCGGGAAACAAGTTAATAGACAACAGTGTATAAGAAGTGAGAGTCGTGTATTTTGTGCATTTGAAGGAGCAAAGCGCAGTGATCGAGAATCGGCACGCAACGCTTCGCGTGTCTTGTTTCGCTCGTTACCTAAACGAACCGTAAATTCGGCCGCATCTCCATAGCCGACGGCGACGAGCACCAGAATGTCCTATAAATGACAATTAAATCGGCGGAGCCGGGCGATCCGATTTTTCGCCACGGGACACCTTCGCGACGACCGACGATCGGCGCGGAATGGCGAGCGGAATGGCCGATGGTAAATCATCGGGAATGTATCCCTCGTCTTCGACTGCCGGCTACCGTGGACTCGAATCATCTTCCCGCGGAGCGGGTTGTCGCTTTATAATGAGGTGCACGCACCTCTCGAACGTTTCAGGACTAGTTGGTATTTGTTTCTCGTCCCTCGGACTTTACATACGGCCGTGTGCGTCAGCGCGACGCGGTATGCAAATCCGGAGGCGCATGGAAAACCATTGTGCCCTGTCGTCCTTCTGCCAAGAGACGCTCAGGGATTACCGGGATCGAAGACGAGGCCAGCGATGGTCGACAATTTTTCTCTCCCCGATCGCCGATCCTTCTTTACGAGATGACTATCGGCATTCTTTTGCCGCTCCGATAATCTCTCTCCGATGTCCTAGGGATTGTTCGGCGTTCGGCGTCATTAAACGGCACCGGGGCTCGTTTCACAAATGCGCACCAATTTATTCCCGTCGCCTCATTCGCCCTCCGATTTTCTTAAGTCTGACGCATGAGCGCCGGAGCCATTGAAGTTTTCTTCTCTGGGCCTTCCAATTCGATTAGAGTTTTGTTATGAAAAATACATAATTACGCATCCCTCTACCTTTAATCCCAAATTTCATCAGACTCCGCGACCGGCGCACTCTAACTCCCAACTCGTTACGTTCGCAAACATTGGCATGATTATGGGACTCTGAATTTTAGCGTCCTCCGAAAAGATTTACGACGATTAATAGGCGACCCCCGCGTGCAGGTGAATTTCCTGATCAGAGTATCCCGACATCGTCGGTCGCCCTGACGGCACTGCTCGAGCGGAGCCATGAGAAAATCGGGGCCAACTTCAATATTTGAGAGCTCCGAGAGAATCCGGCGTTATCGTGCACGTACCGTCGCGCGGAAAGCCGTATACTCCGCGTGTGTTAACCAGGTACACGACGGCGGCGACGACGACGACGACGACGACTACGACAACGATGGCGAGAGGCCGTGTGCGTCCTCCTTGCCCTGCTGACTACCGAGATTTACAATGAGTTTCCGGTACAACCTGGAAGGAAGTTTGCTCGCGCCAGAGCGCTCGTAGTAGCTCGGTACACAAACGTTATCGCGGACGTATCGCGCATTCGGATCTCAAACAGCCCTTCCGCCAATGCGGAGACGCCTTTCGGCCGTTGCTACCGGACGACTTGCACGCAAGACAACGACGACGACGACGACGACTAGGAGGAGGACGAGGCGCACCAGACGACGCCTCGTTACAGCGACAAGTCAAATGAAAATACGCCCGCCGTCTTCTCTCTCTTTCTCTCTCTCTCTCTCTCTCTCTCGCGCGTCCGACTCTTAATTTGTCGATGGAAGGCGTAATTTACAGCGCCGCTCGTGACTCTACTTTTTGATGACGTTAATGGCATCCGCGGCGCAGCCAGGACGCATAAATCCCACAACGTTCCGTATAATTCTCCATAATTTTCCATCGTTTACTCGGCCGCTCCCGCGAACGAGAGAGCATTATCTCCGGATCGTTCGACGATGAGTTTGGCGAGATAATAAGAGAGAGCGCGCGCGCGCACGGTGATGGGAGATCCCGTCGGACATTCGAGAGGCGATCGAGATCAATCCCGACAGTTGACGCGCGATTTTTGCCCGCACCAAGGATACACACTGACCTAATTGCCATCGACGAGCCGTGCGCACTTCGATGCGATCTGCCGTCGAACTGCGAGTCTTTGAAATGGTACGTTCTTATAGAATTCGCACGGTCAGTCTTGCAAAAGGCAGAGTCGTGAGAACATTGCACGGACTTCTTTATATAAAAAGGAACAGGTAACAGGACGTTGCCGCACGCTAGGCCGTGCAATTCTTGATGCACGACGTATGTGACCTTCACCCGAACGAGACTTCGTCGCTACTTATGATTTCAGGCGGCGTCGGGCGAGGTTAAATAAAATCAGCCGGGTGGAAGGTTATGCGCGAGTATCGTTACGCATACGTCCCGGTGTAGTGGAAGAAGAAGTGGAAGAAGAAGAAGAAGAAGAAGAAGGTCTGCGTCGGCGTCGAAATCGCATGTACTCCCGCGTGTACGTGTCGCGACTAAGGCGAGCGTGATGATATTCGTAATAAAACGCTCATTCCCTTACTACCTCCGCTCTCGCGTCTCCGAACGCAAAACCACCCCGCCCGAGTTTGGAATTCGAAAGTCGCTGGCCCTCCTGAAAAATGGACTGTCTCATGAAAATGTCATTTCTATTTCTTGGAGTTCGGAATCTGAGCGCGGCGTGCTTGGTCTCATATCCTTCCACATATTTCGCAGTACCGCGGCTCCTCTATGAGTTATATATATATATATATATATATCGCGCGGGCGAAAGTGAGAGTCGCCGAGTTCGCCAAGAAGTGAATTATGAATCGGCGAAATAAGACTCCGCGGGCGTGGCAAATAAATCGATCGTTCACTGCCGAATTGTTCTGGGTCAATATACGCCACAAGCTCCCATTCGGAAATCTTCCATTGCAACCCGTCTCGAACGGCGCGCGATTATACGACAGCGCGGGAATAAGAAGGTCGTAAGGGCAGAAGTAAGTGCCGCCCGGCGAAGGGTTGTCTTTACGTCGTACGAATGAGACGGTCCTCGTTCCGGCCACCCCGAATCGACGGAGAGGAAAACAAAAATTACCGTTGAATTTCACGGTCGCGCGTAAACGCCGAGCGTCGTGCGTCGGAGGGACGCGTGTCTGCCACGAGAGAGCGAGACGTCTCGAGTCTTTACGAGTCATAAAGGCAGTCGTGCTTCTCACGACCCGCTTCCGACGTACGACATACGACTACGACTACGGCAACGACTACGACTGGATCCTGCCTACACTCTCACTCTACCATTCTTTCCTCGTGGCCCTCGACCTTACCGGCAGCTAACTGATAATAATGCCGCTTTTATTGTGCGATAACCCTTAAGCGTGGCGATAAAACGACTCTTTATGACATCAAAAATGAAATAGCTCGGTGTGTGTCTCGGCAGCGGAGAGAAACAGGCGCGAGAGAATGACAATGAGCGAGGGAGCGGCAGGGTGATGAGATGAGAGGAGGAGAATCGGAAAGTAAAGTCGGGACAGGTGTTTCCCTACCCTTCCTCCCGCCCTCGTCCTCCGGCAGTTCCTCATACAGTGCCCCTTTGATAGTGTCCCGAACTCGAGGAGGCGTCTCGGAAAAAGGACACGCTGCTACATCTTACGGCGAAGCAAGGAACAACGCGCCCATTTCTCCTCGCCTTCCGTCCGCCCGCTACTCGCCCGTTATCCACGCTGCCATTTTTGCCACGAGCCCGCAATTTATGCGATAGCTTCGTTAATACGTAATGAATATTAATTATTTGCAAACGACGACGACGACGACGACGACGACGACCGGGACGAGGACGACAATGAAGCCGATGGGAAGAACGACAAAGTCGAGTAACAGGACCGAGAGAGAGAACCCAACGTGCCCTCGGTATTGTAATTTGTAATCTGCCGATGCAGAAGTGTGCGTATCAACGGTGTGCCGAGTGGATACCTCTTGCCAGGATATCAGACGCACCGCTTCGTTACGCCGTATGTAATAAATCGAGCGAGGACGATAGCGATGGTGAAAGATTCTGTGCAGGGTAGAAAAAAAAAAAAAAAGGTGAAGAAGAAGAAAAAAGATTGGCTCTCGCGGTGAAGCGCTGCACACAGCTGCACGGGAGTGCGTATGCCGATTAATAATATCGCGATCGTTACCGCGAAAGTTAGTGGTAACGCTGTCCCGCGCGCGACAGCACGTCGTACTTTAATGGGACACGAATGAAAGTGTATCGCGCAAGAGAGGGAAGATCGCTGCAATGTCGGGCCAATTGACGCGACGTGAAATACGCGTCGCGATCGAGGGCCGCTATTTATCGGCGGTTAATCGTTGTGTAATCAAGGTAACACCGAGCAATCCGGCAATGGGACGACATTCCTCCCCAAAAAAATCCGCCCGACCCGTAATCCTTTAATCCCTTCCGCAGGCATCGTTAACCTGGCGGATCATGCGGCGATGATCGCGCACATAATTGACAGCGATCTCTAAATTCCGTAATTTTTTGTTCGCCTTTTCACCTCTTCCCTTGCGGAGCCCGCTGCGTTCTCTAAGAGAAGGACGTACGGCCGGGCAAATAATTAAAAATCCGCCGGCCGATGGTACCGTGCGCCGTGAGACGGCCCGTCACAGACAGCCGATTCCGACAATTAAATCGTTAGCAATTATCAGGACGAGGCAAGTCCTCGCCGCGTCCCTCTCGTTTCGTGGATCCTCGGCCTCCATCTTCCCACCACCCCTTCATCCACGCCTCCTCTTTTTCTGCCCCCGAGCTGGCTCGCGAAGCAGACAGTGTATCGCGTACCATAGGCGTGGACCGTCGGACGTCTTGACGGGGAAGTGGTCATTAAACGAATGACATGTTTGTCAGAAAACGAACACTGTAATTACGCTGAAACGCACGGCCAAGTTCCTTGAGACACGCAACTCGCCACGAACGATATCAGAGATCATTACCTAAAGTAATAAAGTGCAGAGCGTTAATCAAGTCTGAGGGAATGTATAATTGTTGTTAGCGTCGACGAAGCTCGAGCGGCTTCGACTGGGAACGACTAAGGACGAAGACAAAGGACAAGAGCTGCGACATCAACGCGCCATCTCCATGAATAACGAAAGCATCCGCGTCGGTACGCCTATGTCCGACTCCTAAATACTAATCATTGGGCACGGAGCACCGAGGAAGAAGAGAGGCGAACGAAGAAGTGGAAGATGAGGTGGGACGAGGAGGGAATAACAGCAACTACGCCAGCACGGGCCAGCAGTTGGTGCTCGGCTGTATTTTAATTATACCGCAGACTGCGAGAGTCTCGTCCAATCTCGTTACCCCTCTCTCTCTCTCTCTCTCTCTCTCTCTCTCTCTCTCTTTCTCTCCTTCTCCATCGTTTTCCTCTTCTTCACCCATCCTCCGTTTCCCTCCGTCTTTTTCCATCGTCCGCTCTCCCCGACTGGGCGCCCGGCCGCGGTGCACCACCGAAATGCGAAGAAATAAAAACAGAAAGGCCAGTGCCGGGGCACCATTTGAGACCCCTGGGCCATGTCCGTCGGGCCCGACGCCGCTCCTTCGCAACCGCTGATCGCCTTCGTTTTCCTTCGTTCCTCCCGTTTGCCGCCCATTCTCGCGGCATTTTCATTAATTCGGCTCGTTTCACCAGAGACCGCACCGACGCCGACGCCGACGCGACCCAGGCGGCGGACGCACTCGGTCAACACTGGCGTACACTCAAACTACTGGCTTGCGCGGTGCGCTAGTGACGCTTCCCGACGCACCTTCTATTAAGGTGTTCCCACTTCCCAGGCGGCTCGATTCGGCGCGATCAAAATCCGTATCGCACGGCGAGCTCTCACTTCTAACCCACCTACACCCACCATAAGCATTCGTGAGCGCGGTATAAATCTTCTTTGAATTATAGCGGAGCACGAGAGCGGGGCCGTGTGTGGGAGCGTATGCATGCGAGCACGTACCATCGTACGGGCTATTCACGAGCGTGTACGCGCGCGTGTAACTAGCGCGTTCGGTGGTACGCGGCGAGAGCGAGGCTGGTTATTATTTCACGGTCCGCGCATACTCATTATACAGGTTTTACATCGAGGGGCCCCGTTACGTTTACAGCCCAATTTGGTGTACGGAGTGCCGCGGCCCGGACCATCTGTTCCTAGGTACGCAGACATCGTATCGTCCCTATTCGCCAGTGCGAAGCTTTAATCCGCGGAACGAGCTCGTTTCGGATAAACTCCTCGTTTAAGTGAAACTCGACTCCGCTCTAAGTCCTCTTCTAAGTCCTTAAGCATGGCGCGCCGCTACAGTGCGCGAGCGCTCTGACTCGCGGAGTGGCTGCCGCTTTGAAGGGGCCAATAAAAACGTCTTTACCGCCTGTAAATCAGGCTTTTACATCGGCCTTTTACTCCGGCGAGTCGCGGCACTGCTGAGACGCGGCAGGCTCGCTGTTCTCGCGGAGAATAGCAAAGATTCGGTGCCGGTCGCCGGTACTTAGTAATCGATTTCGTTGACCGCGCCGAAAACTGTTAACAACGATTACGGCTTCTTATATAACGCGCGCTTCGTCCGTGCCACTGACATTTCACGATGCGCTAACATAAGTCGCGTCAATCACGCGTACCTAGCAAAAGTGAGTGACGGACGTAATGGTCGGGTCACTTTCCACGCGAACCGATAGACGGCGCGAAATCGCTCGTGTCTCCTTGATTCTCTGAAACTAAAATTCATGCCGAACGAATACGTTCGGACGTCTCGTTGAGCGCGGTTGACAGATGCGTCGAAAGATTCCTCAAATACGGAAAGCCAGGGCGGGCGAGATGATGTACCGCCTGTTTGGAAAGACTTCACGAGGATCCTTTTCAAGTTGTCATCGTCGCGTGTCGTCGAACTCTCCTTACAACGATTCTACATCGTGGCCGACATCAATCTCGTCATTAGTCTTCCTCTTGCCCCTGCCTCGCCTCTTTCCGTCGCCCCCTCCCGCTTCTCCTTCTCAGAGTGTCTTGCCAGAGTCACGCTCAAGTTATTGATAATTTGTCATACAATCTCCGACTGCGAGCGATCCATCCTTCATCCACCTCGAGGATCGTGAAGAAACCGTTACACATTGCCGTCAGCTCCGATCGACTTATCGTAATGTAATTCTTGCTCGGCATTTATCACGTCGATTATGAGCAGGCGAAAGTAGATTGATCGTGTGACAAATGATATTAATCGGGTTACATAGACAAATATTCGCGGGTTTTTAGGGCCTGTTAGTATTATCGATATATGAACTTTGTGCTATGCGAGTGTCGTGGATCGTTATTTATTTAAGTATCAAATACTGCTGCTTTTAAATGGAAAATGCGAGTTTGAGAAAGAGGGGAGACATTCTGCGTTGATCAACTGCTGCCACAAAAATGCAGACAACAATGGTCAAGTTCGTCTCGAGAAATCAGGATGAGAATACCTTCGGAGAAACAGCCGGCGAATGGACGAACTTAAGGGTCAAATAAGGACGAAGCAAGGAGGGACGAAGAATGAAAGGCAACTTTGAAAACGACTTCTCCGCCCTGAGACGCCTCCTGTCCGTCAAAGTCATCATCCAACTTCTCATTCCATTTCCCACTGCGATCCTACCGAGTTCGCGTTTCTCCTCCTTTTCTACTATGCCACCTACCTGCGCGTAATTATCCACGTTCGTCGAAACATCTCGATGGGGAAAATGTGGCATTAACTGTCGACCAGATCGTCTGTCCACGTTGACGGAATCCCGTAACGATTCCATAATACCAAAGCGCACCGTCGAACTTTTAATAGGCCAGCTCCCCGGGCGCGTCTGCGTCCGGTACGAGGCCGGAAAATTTGCCCGATCACGAGATCCGCCATTATCGCGATTAAAGCGGTCGAAAACGTTGGCGGCCGCCTGCGAGCTGCGAGGTGCGCGCGGCCGGCCTGCTCGTGTCAGAGTTCATTCCCCCGTCGCACCGCGCCGGTGTTCCAAATCTTCCAATTCCTAGCACCTAGGTGTGGAAATGACTTGTGGGATCGGCTGGTAGCGAAATGGCAGGAAAGTGGTACTTTCGAAGCAATCCCCTAAATCACCGAATCGGAGGGTGGACAGGTCTCCGTTCGGCTCGTCAGCGGGGCCAGACCGTGCGCGCCTTTCGACTTCACAGTTCACGCTCGCCCGGCCGCCGTGCGTGTGTGCGGACTAAATGCGATCGCCTACTAAAATTGCCACCGACTCCTGAAAGCTATCCGAAGGCGACCGAAGGACTCTGGGAAGGTTTGGAGTATTACGCGGGGAGTCGGGGAGGCCCTGCCGCTACCAGTGCTCGTCAGCGTTCCGTCGCCAATTAGCGGCACGAACGACGTGCGACACGACGGAAGACAGATTTCGAGCTCAAATTCATCGTGCCTATCGCCGCTGGTATCTCGATACTTCGACACCTTCATAATTGATCGCCGACGGAGAACGGAGTCAACTATTGATACGGCTGCGAGAGTCGACGAAAGAAACGCCCGAGGAACAAAACGTTGAACGCTGTCGTGACAGCCATCGACACGATCGTGAAATCGATTAACGGCGTGTTCGAGCTCGACTTCCACCGTCGGCAATGTAAACAAACGTGACTTACGATTCCGAGGGCCTGCATCCACTTGGCAAGGGATGAGAAGAAAGCCGGGCTAATGATGTAAACCCTCTCCCACCTCCGCACGCCTAGCATCATACATTCGTGGCAGCTGAATGGAAGAATAGACTGGCGGATAGGTATGCGTAGAGGGAGAGGAGAAGGGAGCGGACTAGCGGATAGAGAGAGAGAGAGAGAGAGAGAGAGAGAGAGAGAAATAAAAGAAGCGCACTGAGGGATCGGTTTCTTTTTGACGCTGCGCCGCGTATGATCAGGTGGCTCGACGGCGGCGCGGTGTGGCGGCGGGGTGATCAAAGATCTCGAACTGCGCCCTTACGAACTGGGAAAAGAGAGAGAGAGAGAGAAAGGAATAGAAAAGGAATGGAAGAAAAAATATTATAGCGGACCTGGACCAGCGAGAAAGGGAAGCAGATGAGGAGAGACGAGATGAAGGTGGTCGAGAGGGATGGAAAGGGAAGCGGATAGGTCGGAGGGTGAGACGACAACCCGTGACCAATCTGACACTAAATCAACTGACGTGCGCTCGCTGCTCCAGCCGAATATACGTATGAGAATTCACATGCGTGCATACGTCTTCGACACACGAACGAGGAGAGACATATGTATAAGAATATATACGGCATCGCTGGCTAGCCGATTCTAATATGTGTAGCATTATGTATGCGGTGCTTTTCCTGCGCTCTCTAATTCCACGTTCCTGTCGTATTTCCTTCCCGGTTATCCTTTTCATTTCTCCAAAGAATGCACGTCGGCCTATCCGTTCTCCTCGGTCCTGTATTAAAAAGCACGGTCGACGATAGCACTCCCGAAACGCTGTCATTTATTCTACCAAAATCGGCCGATAAACATCGTGCGTTCCGGGAATGTAGGCGGGTAAGGAACCTTCCTCGGCGTTACGATGTGATAAAGAACCAATTCGCACGATTACCGACGATAATTACTACAATTTAATGCTACCGAAAAGGATTGTGGGAAAGTTATGTCATTGGGCAGCAATATTAGTCCCGATCGCGCGTTGCATCCGGTAGCTTTGTTAATTTCATAAACGTAAGAATATACGATAACGAATTCAGCGGCAGGCCGTTGCCGTAAAACGTTCCAGGTACCTTTGCCAATAAGGCAATGTGTATACAGATGTTGAGGAAGAAAAAGAACGAGCCGACGAGACTCTTCCGCCTCTTATTGCGCGTATTACTCTTCCGACAGTATTCCGTAGGCGTGCACCGTATAAACGGAACATTATAGTACTTGAGGAATTTGCCGCTGCGAGTGGGACGGTTTGTTCGTCGATATCGTCCTACCCGATAATAAAAACGTTGCCCTGGTGGTTTTGCTCGGGACCTGTGATTCGTGTACGCCGAGTAATTACTATCACTGATAACGGGTTAACATCGTCGCGCTAGTGAAAAATAAGAAGAAATTGCCGTACGATGTCAAATCCTTGGGCCTTGGACAAATAAACAGTATCGTCGGGACGTGTAACACGCACTCATATTTCATGCCATGACAGCGCAGATCCTCGTGCGTGTGCGCGCACAACGTGCGATCGAGTACATTTGTCAAAACTCTTTCCACCGCTATTCTCGAGTTTAATCGATACGCGCTCGTTATCACTCCCTAATTGTGCAACATTAATCTCGCGAAATTCAAGTCGCGAGGCACGGAGGAGAGGCGCACGGCCGAATTTCATCGCGCGCGAAATGATTGCGCAACACCGAGAGCGGCTCGGGCGTGTAAAAAATACCGGCTGATTTCGAAGTAATTTAAAATGTAAATCCGCTCCTCGGTCCTTCATCTTTCCAGCCTCCCTCCCCCTGCGTTCCCTTCTCTTTCTCATCCTCGGACCGTAGCCGACGCTCCGTACGTATTTCATATTTCCGAGCCTGCTCGTGCGCGCTAGATATTACGAGGGATTATGATTATTATTTGGAATGAAGTTTCGATGATACAATAAGTCACGCAGGACCGGTCTAACGAAGCATTTAAGCATTGACAATGACATTCATTTAACGGGGGGGCCGTCCGTGAAAGCGTGGACGCGCAGGTGTTAACGTCCGTTGGATGTCGCGTAGATGTGCGCGGTGAAAGAGCAATCGTGCGATTAACGTGTAATCGAAATCGCCTGCCAGCCGATTGGGGAAACGGAGGCCGGCGAGCGTGGCCGAACTTTCGCTGGCGGAGCGCAGAAGAATGTCGCAATTACGCTGGAACCATGCTGGAAGATGTCGAATAGAGAAGCTCCTTCTTCGAAGTCTGTTAAAAATGTGGTCCGTGCGATGCGCGGTGCCTTCGGAGCGAGATCGTAAGGCTGTCCGGCGTTCGGCGTCCGGCGAGCGCAAAGGGCACGACACGTTCCTCTCGCATTTCGCTCTCGCAGCAACGCCCGCGGCGAAACCGATACGCGCGCGATTCCCTAACGAGCGCCAAACTCGTGTCTTTCTCTCCTGCTTGGTCCGGATCCTCATCACCTCCCGCCTCCCGCCAGCCCTGGCCGTCTCTCTCCTTCTCTCGCGCGTGTGGAGCGCATCGTTGCAGTGGCACGATTTTATCTTCGGATTCCGTAACTCGATAAACAACGTTGGGATGTCACGGTGGGCCCCGTCTACTTCTTCTCTTTGAGACTCGAGCCTCGGGAGTCCAGTGTCTCGTAAAGATCCCTCTTTATTGCCGCCCCTCTCGTTTCCAGTCCGCTTATATAATTTCCTTTTTGAAAAATCCCCGCACTCCGAACGGCAGAGGCAGGCCACGCTGCTTCTCCTCTTTCATTCGCTCCTCCTCCTCCTCCTCCTCCTCACGCTCATTCTCCTCTTTCCGCTTTTTCTCCCTTTTTTCGCCTCCCTTCACTCCTTCCGTCTCCGTCCGTGACGCGGCTTACGTTCGCTCGCCGCCTTTTATTTTTATCATCCCGCCGCATTCACTCGGAACGAGAGGAGAGTTCGAGAAACGAGGAAGACGAAAAAAGTAGTCGTTATGGCCGCTCGTTCATTCGGGAGGTATTCCATTCAGATTTCCGGCCAATCTCTGCGTGCCGCGCACATTAAATCGTCGCCGGATGAGAAGATGCGCCGAGGCTCGAATTACATTCGAATCTAATGTCATGGGGCCGATAAACACGAAAATTCATTCTCTCGAATGACTTGGGACCGATGCCTTCGAGGATGGGCGAAACAGAAAGGCAAAAATGAGGAAACTCTCGACGCTGGTCCCTTTAACGCGTCGGGAATAGCCATCCAGCATGAATTAGAGTGGCATCCACAAAGCGATGCATAGCGTTCTTACGTAGCAGCGCGTATCATACTTTGTCGACACGGTGAAAGTTTACATAAACCACGACCGTTGATCCAATCGGTATTCCTTTATCTAAATATACCCACGGCTAACGTACTAACGGACACCAGACACGAGTTCAGCCAGATTAAGTGTTAATTATGTAGGCATCATTGAGGCGCAATGAACAAGAAAACGACCGTTCATTACCGCGAATTTGCATTCTCCCAATATTCTTGTCTCCGACACGCTTGCGCGCATACATGAACGAGGCAGACTACACGGAACGGCGCACGGCGTTCCAAAAATACACTCCTCCGTCATAATTCGCACGACGTGCCATTGCGATCCGACGAAACCCCTGACGTCGGGCTCATTCTTATCCTTGCTTCGACTGGTCCCACGCCTGAGTAGTTTGGAGCCCCCTACCCTCTCGATCGCTCGCCCTCTCTCTCTCTCTCTCTCTCTCTCTCTCGTAAAATAGCCGAAAGGAAGATTTTTAATTGGCACAGGAATCGAACGAGAGCGAAGGGGAGAGTCGCGGAAAGACGAGGCGGAGGGGGGCGCCGAACGAAGAGGGGGTGGAGACGCTGAAAACGATCAGCGTCGCCAGGGCACCGAGGCACCGTTCATCCCGGACGAAACCGACGATTCGTGAATCCGGACTTCGATATTTCATATTTACGACGACGTGCCGTAGTATAACGTCGTTCGTGAACGGGAGTAAAAAAAAAATGCGAAAGAAACGAGGAGGAGATGGAAAGGAATGAGGAGAAGAGAAAGAACGAGTCACGAGAGGGAAAGAGAGAGGGAGAGAGAGAGAGAGAGAGAGAGAGAGATGCGAGCGGTCGGAGACTTCGGGAGCTTTAATAACCTTGCTCCATCGGTGCCTCTCGTATCGAGGGGATTATATTCCGTGGATTAACATATTGACGCCGTGCGCATCGTCGGGGCCCCCGGTGCCAGCATTGGAGAAAGAAAAAGTTAAGGGCCGAGTTACTAAATCACTCCTCAGTCCCGCCGTTATAACCGTTTCGAAGAGGAATTATTATTAATACCGGTAACCCACCTAGCCCGAATAACCGACTGCCGCGTCTATTACCGAGTCTCCAAGATCAGCCTCAGCGACGAGATCTCAGAAGCATATCAGCCTCGTTAGTTTCAAGGCCCACGAGCGCGTCCGCAGTCAGACTCGACCGTAATTGCAGGTTCATACGTTTGCTCATCAATGTTGCGGATTACGATCCAGAGGTCACTTCTATGCGGGAACCGGGGGAAGCTTCGCACACCTCATTTGAGCGAACACGACTAGTAAGTATGTCGGATGCTGACACGCGTGACACTCGATTACAATCCGCTCGCCCCTGTTCGGCCGGTAACACCAGCGGCCGCGCGGCGCGCGGCCACAAAGTAGAAAAACATGCAAATCGGCCGGAAGGAACGGCTCGCCGTTTATCGCGCGAGAAATATGGCCGGGCCATGACGTTGACGCGGCACTCGCCATAATAAAAAAAAACAACGCGATGAAATGAAACGCGGCAGGGCACACAGGGCTGTTTACGAGTTCCTTGTTTCCTTGATACGTCGCTGGGTATCAGTGAAGCCTCTCTGCGAATATATCGAAGAACGACACAGGTAACGCGATACGACCAGCTTAGACCATTTCAAAACGCTCGTCACAGCGACACGTGAATGAAGTGAAGCTTCTTTATCGGGAACCCACTAACATGACACATCGTTCAGTGTTCAAAGGCAGAGAGATAGAAGGGTACTGCACGATGTTAGCGGCGCGAGTCATGATTATCGGGGGATATACATGCCCCACGTCGGAACCTCGGCCATTGAGGAGAATGAGAAGAATGAGATCTCACTCTGCCCTGCGTCGGCGTCGGCGTCGGCATCGGCATCGGCATCGGCGTCGGCGTCGGGGGCAAGAAAAGAGGCTCGTCATCGGGGCGCGAGGGCAACGGTCGTGCATCTTCTCGGGCGAACGGGCGGCCACGACGAAAAGCGTGTGCGTGAAACGCCGCGCGTGATAAATGATAGGACGAGGCTCTGGCAGAGGCCCTAGACCCGAAGACCCAGAGACCCACTGAGCAACGGAAGAGCGGATAAAGGACCGCAGCCGCCTTGTCTCGGCGCATATTAATGGACAAACATAATCGCCGCATCTCAGCAGGAGCCGCCAACTGAAATATCCGCTCTTGCCCGCTCTCGCTCTGGCTTTTCTACTTCACGACGCCGTCAGCCGGACCGCGGCAGTTGTCCGCACGATGCCAGGAGGCGACGTTCCTCTCCGGCACGGACGTCCGCGTACTCCATTCGCAGCCCGCATAGGAAGATGTCATCTTGTAGGGGGTCGAAATATACGGAAGTGGTGAAATGGAAATGTGATGGTGTCGACAGGCGTGACTATGGAAAGTGACATGAGTGCGAGTTACGAGTAGATTATTGAAATCGGAACGGAGACTCGGCTGACAATGTTCCATTATCACTGCGACTTTCCCAAGGATCGGCCATTCTCGAAACGTATCGATCCTCCAAACCACAGCCACGCAAGCCGTCTCGTAAGGAGGAAGTGCGCGGTAAAAACGGCGTGGTCGGGAACGTTGCATGCGCTGCGCAGCGGATGACGGAGTCATTCAGTTCTCCAGGCCTCCTTCCCGCAGGTCTTTGCCATCGAGGTGCGCGATAACGCTCGACAACGAGTGCCGTTTGATTACGCTGTCCGCTATCAGCCGCTATAAAGTGGAGGGAAGGCGGGCGTTAAAGCCGCCTCTCGGACCCGCCTCTACCTCCCGTGCACGCTCCCCACCGTCCGGAACCATAACCATACCCGTACTCGTGCCCATACCCGACAGACGCTACCACCAGACTCGCCGTGGGCCATGAAGTTGGTCGCGACGTTTCGCTTTGGCGAACGCGTTTCGCGAACCAAAGGAGCGCAGAATGGAGCACGGAGCGCCATACGCCATACTAGCACCACCGAGTAACAACCACCTCGGTCACTCTTTCCCCCCTACCCAGTTTCACCTTAATCTATCCACACTCTCTCTCGCTCGCCAGTACACTTCTGTCTATCCATCTTTCTCCGCGATCTCCTCTCCTTCTCGCAGCCACGTTCGTCCTCCCACTCTCTCCGTCTTCCGTCTTTCTCCGCAACGTGCATCTCCTTCCCTCCTTTCCCTGAAACCGCCTTCGTGCAACCGCCGACACGCGTTCGCCAGTGTGCGAGGACGTGTACGCACGTTCATGGAGAGCTCGTCACACGTCAGGCAGCGCTGCTTGTATGCGTCGGAGCTGGTACGTGCGTGCACGTCCGGGGGTTTAATGGGCCCAGCTAATGACTATTGGCCAGCAGACCTGGGCGGGACCAGGAGAACTCGCCCGGTGCGTACACTTAGGTGCACACCCGGTATGTGGGGCAGGGTCCCCGTCGCTTCCTTCGCCGACGCTTCGACTTCGCGTCGGCCGACGAAAGACGTGTCTGCGATCGAACGGAAAGACTGATTTTTGGCCGATTGCAAATGCCGGTACATCGGCTATCTGTGCTCCGTGCGAAGAGCATGGCACGATCGAAATCGAAGGAAATCGAAGAATATTACTTGAGGAGGACGATTTGCCGCCCGGCGATCGTTCTAATATCGTTTCGAAAGTCCAGACATTTTTCTTTCACACTAACCGAATTCCAAGTGGATAGATGAGGAAAATCGTAAAGTCGAATCTCCACTGTCGAGAAGAAAATATTATCCCAGCCCCGTTAGTCGTCGACGTTTCACCTACCGTTCGCTCGCGGGAGCAGCGAAATGAATAGCAAGCAAGACACAAAAGGGAAACGAAAGCGAGTTGACGCGAAGGCATCGAAGTAGACACGCATCTCCGTTAAACAGAGTGGTCGTCCGTTTTCTTTTAGCGTCGTGCCAGGCGACGTCCTCGGCGTGTCCTCCTCTCGGTTCGCCAATGGCATCCCAGTGAGCAGTGCCGTGAGCAGAAGCAGAGAGGCTCTCCTTAAGGCTCGCTCGCCTTTCCTCCCTGGTGTCGGGTCTTTTACGACGTGATTTACATAGAATGGCGAGCGCCGGGGCATATATCGGCGGCATTAGGAGTTGCAAGAAAGGACGACGTGTCTATACGCGAGCTCGTAAGTCAGTAATGCAGAGCAGACGCGGAGCAGACGCTGAAAACATCCATCACGCTCCCGGGACTTATCTCCTCCCGTAGATCTCCGCTTCATAATTACATTCTCGCCAGCTCGAAGAGAGTCCCACCCCCGTTTCACCTCCTGCCACGGCACCGTATCTCGCTGCACGAAGGGAGAACCGTACCCCCTTCCCATCCTACCTCGCCGTCTATTCGATCCTCCTCTCGCCTCTCGCCTCTCGCCACTCGCCACCCCCGTTCGTTAGGCGTGCGTGGCGCGCGATGCCGCGATTAAACGAAAAAAATGCGACATACGTGCGCGAGCTTAATTTCCACGGGGCCGCTCGCTGGGTCCAGCTCGGGCGGGGGTGGTTAATGGAAGACGAAGACGTCACTCTTCTTTTTTTCCTTGCTTTCCGATTGATTAATATATTGTAGTAAGAGAGTTCTGGCTGACGATGTCTGCGAATTACGGTGAGCGAGAAAAGTACGAGTGTGGTCGCGTGGACTCGTCCTACGTTCGAGGACAAACCGTCTTTATCCGGGACACGGATAAACACATCGAGTGCGCTCCTCCGATTGAGATAAACGGCGTCAGCGCGTTATGCAAAAGAGGATATCGCGGGCGCAATTACACGTTAATACGCGCGATTACTTGAGCCGTAAGCGCGACGCGGATTGTCGAGCGTCGAGTAATTGGAGCGGAATATGTTGGCGCTCCTAATTGATCGCATATCACCCGATGCATTCCTAGCGACCTTGGCGAGCGACTTTCCGCGGACTCGGCCGTGCGTAAATAGTGCGAGAGGAGTACGCGGCCGGGTGTAGAAAGGGTGGCGGCCAGGTGGAGGAGGATGCGATTAAAGTTGCAGTGGATCGTGACAATAAGTGGAGCGTGAGCGCCAGGTGTTGCGCTCATCTAACATTAACATCGGCGGTCGATGGGCGCTAGACGGAGAGGCTGACAGACTGGGACGGGGAGTAGTAGAGAAGGATGAGAGAACGAGAGCGGGGCGAGAGCGAGGAGCGGAATGGGTGAAATGGAAAGAGAAGAACGAGCGACGAGCTAGAGTTGTGGGCGGAGACAATAATCGACTGGATAACTCGTTTGTCTTCTCTATCGCAAATATCATGCGAGCACGAACGTATTTACCGACCTCTATAGGAAGCGAATTGGAATCGTCAGTTTGAATTTCGTCGGTGAGGCCGATGGACGAGAGAGAATGGGCTGATGGAAGGAGGGAGAGAGGCGACTATTGCAATTTGCTCGATTCCAGAGTCGCCTGTCAAAGACGAGGTCGTGAATTGATTATTCGGACGATGTTAAAACTCGTTCCGCGAAGCATCGCCGGACTCGCTCTGACTCGTTGTTAGCACGGCGAGAGAGACTCGGGAGGTTATCGATACTGGTAGGACGTGCCGTAGCCCGTAGCCCGCAACGTCCTCGTTCGAGGCGCGAGTAGAGGAGAAGTCGAAATCGCGGCGAAAATCCTCGCTCTTACGAGCAGCGAGCCTCGCCGCTTCCGGCATTCGGACAGTGCGCAGATACGGCGAGACGTCTTAACGAGCGAAAAGCATAACGGCGTTTCTGGCCGCGGCCTCTCCTCTTTTTATCCCTCCGACGCGACGGTGATTTCCTCTAGCGTGAGCGGCAGCCATCGCGAAGGAGGCGCGCTGGCCTAGGGTTGCAATTTTTGTATTTGCCGGAATATTTATAGCGCCACTCGGGATTACCATAAACAACGCGGCGAAGAAACTCAAAGATTACTGTATTTAAAGTGCAGGGGGGGAATAATTACCGCCGGTCCGGCTACCAGCGAACCCATCGGGGTCGACAGCAGAAAAGTGGGCGTGCTGAACGTCATAGAGTGCTAGCGATGCCGGCAGCTCGCCCGGCTTCTACAAATAAAAGAGCACGAGGCGAGGAATGAATCCCTTTTCCCGCTTTTTTGCAGGACGCTCAACCACCGGTAAGATGGCGTAACTGCCGACGCGACGGTACCAATTTTAGCCGTACGACCAACGACCGACGACGTCTCGGCTCTCTTCTGCCATTCGCCGAACAAATGCCGTGCCGAAGGTCGAAGGTGATTTAATTAACAGCGCGCGCGCGCGCGCGTGCGCCCGCGTCATCGACAGCTGCAGCGCTGAGTAATTCGCTCGGACGTTTGCAGCTTATCATATAAGTTCGTATCGATTGACAGCGACACCCACGTACGGAGTGCGGGACGCGAGAAAACCGCGCGAAGTCGCTTTGTCGGACGAGTCACGGAAGGCCGGCCGAGGGGGGAAAATGGGAGGGAGGAGCGGCTGAAATTTTTATACGACTCTCAAATGACGTGCATCTCGCGTCGACGGCCATCAAAGAGCAACGCGAGAGAAAGAATGCTGCGCTAAAGGATGATAGTACAATAGACTGGCGAGCGAAAGGAAAAAAAAAAACTACGAACGACGCTGGGCGGTGAGAGAAAGGGTAGGAAGGCAGAGAGAGCGAGAGAGAGAGACAGAGAGAAAAGATCATTGAATCGTGCACCTAACGAGCGGTAGCCGTAAAAGGTATAAATTCGCTTTACGCTCGGCCTTCGTCCAGTCACGCAGAGCGCTCTTTGCGACTTGATGATGATGAACTTTCCGACCTCCACTTTGCCTCGCAAGCTCGCTCGTAAAGTCGAATTTAATCTGAAAGAGAGGCAAAAACGACCGCCGGCAATTGTTTGGGTTATGCCGGAGCGGCGAGGCGCGGCGCGGCGACCGGAATGCGCGACCGCATTGTGCCCGCGAAACCGACAGAAGACCGGGAGTACATAATTAAAAACTCGCATTACCCGGATCGCGCGTCCGAGGGGGAGGAATTAAGACGCCGCAAACGGGCCACCCGTGAAATACTCTCTTCGACAATCATCTCTTCGACTCCCGTCTAAACGCATGAATCGCTCTTGCGTGCGGTCGACGAGCAGCGTAATTCCCTCGAAACAGCGTGCACGAGTCGCGCGGGGGTGCGAAAAAGTAGTACACGAATGGTCAAGCGGTTCTCATTATCCGAGCAGCAACGTGCCGCGCTTATCGCTTCCATACGTCGACAGTCGGATCTCCTCAGCGATCCCGCAGCCGTACGCACGCGGCCATTGTTATTACCGCCACGATTATCTTCGCCTTCTACTTCCGCCATTAGCATGATCGACAGCATTATTATTCTTTGCGTGCATTTTTCCAGCCGGGACTCTATTCTCGTTTGCATAATTTCCATTGCGTAAGCCCTTCGGTTCGCTCGCGACCACGCTTTTCACGTTTCTGCGTGTGCGCGCCGCGGCGGGACGTGCGCCGCGAGCAGGCTCGCATTACGCAAGGTAATTAATATTTATTCGACCGGGCGAATGCGCGACCAGCGATTGGACGTTCTGCGAACGTCGCCACGCGAACTTTAGTGGGATGCCGCGAGGCATGCTTTTATTTAATATTCCCTCAACATTCCGGACGCGTTGGTAAACGACGCGGCGCGGAGGGGGCGGGGCGAAAAAACGTCGATACCCGTCGATTGCGTGGCCAGTTTTATCGGCGTCACTGAATTAAATCTTCTGACGCGTACGCGACATCGACATCTTGCCAATAACGTCGCCGGCATTTTCTTTGCCACCGTTAAAAGCGTTCTTACGAATCGTTTTAATAAATCTCCGCGCAGTCGCCTATTGACAGAATTTGCCCGGCCGCGAATCGACATTCGGCCCCGATGCAATCGGCGCACTCATCCGAACGGTCATGCATTTTATTTAATTCATCGACCGGCCTTCATCGTTCTTCCGCAAACAACGAACCGCACTCGCTCGGCTCGACACATTATTTCACGATAATATATACCCGACGTTATCGCTATCATGTGAATACTTATCGTCGGTTACGCTCGCTGATTTATGTCGCTTCGCGAGATTTACGTATGATCGCGCGTCTACTCCTCTCGCATTCCAAAGTGACGGACTTCGGTACGTATTAACGCATTGACTGCCACGTCAGCCAAATATGGCTGTATTGTGAGAGTATATATATATACATTCATTCTACAACATGATTATAATATGATTAACCAAGATGTATATGACCAATTGTGTTCTCTATTATTTCAATACACTAGAAGAGCAAGCAAACGACAGAACTTACATTTTTTCGAAAAAGTGTCAAGGAAAGCTATTTTACATGACAGCAAATTGCGCCAACTTTCAAACAGATCCACAGATCTACAAGCTGAACGCAAAAGAAAACTCCGATTTGTACGAAATTATAATAACAAATGAACTAAGTTACACATACACATACAACATAGTTGCAAATGAAATCGAGTGGATTAGTCTTTCCGGAAAGAAAATGATGACCCCTTACGCTCACTGGAGCGTAACCACTAAAGTACCTGATATCTATCCCGTTCCCTCCCACCTAACCCGTTCGCTCGGATCTCATTCAACAATTCGTACGCGCCACTGTACGACGAATTGATCATAACGCGGATTAATTAAAAAAGACAATGGTCGTTGTGAAGCGCGATTATTCACGGCTGTTCGCCCGCGGCGAACATTGGCGCGTAAGTACGGCAACGTTCGTTTTTTATCAAGGGTAAACTCGAAACCGACACACACCTGTATGGCATGATTTAATAGAGAATTTCTCCGCTCGCACGTTCGTCGGAGAAGGACAGACGGACATCGTGACTGTCGAATGTGTCCCCACTCGTCCGGCCGTATCTCAGGACAGAAATGAAAGTTCCGAAATAATCGGTGTAATGAAATGATCCGCTCCGGCAGCGCGTGTACATAGTGTCTTGTTCCTGCGCGTCATGACGCCGGCGTAATGGGGCTGTAGAGTCAATCGGTTAATTGCGTCCCGATCGTCGACGGAAAGTGCGCGACGACGTTAGCCGAAATTTGACGATCTATCGTCGCACTGTCGCTCGGGAGAGCGATTACGTCTGGGACGGGGCGTGTAACTAATCGAATAACACCGTACATTTCCCCCGACGCGACGCGACGCGCCGCGAGGACTTTCGTACGTCACCACTACATACTTGATCCAAAACTATCCAGGACACGCCGTGCCCGAAATATAAGGTTCCTTCCTCTGATACGAGGGTTTCGAACCCTCGAGGAAGCGTGGAAGGGAGAATTGGGTTCGGTGAGGAGGTGCGGGGTGGGAACGGGGCTGGATGGTTGTCGGTCGGTGGCAGGCGGGTGGTCCAGGAATGTAATCACAGGATTCCCTCGCGATCCTTCGGGATGTAGGTGGCCATGTTGGATTCTTAGCCGGCTCTGTCGGGCTGTCGGATGTATGTATACATACGTATGTATTGTTCATTAGGCGCTGACAGTGACAGCGTCGGTTCTATTTCTGAGTGTCGGCGCTCGGCGCTCACGTGGTTTACCACCCCCGTGGCCGCAGCGTATACAATCCGGCGTATATATGCCGCGCGTCCCCGTAATCGCGTTCTACGGCCGGCTACGAAAATGGCCGTCGGCACGAAATAAGTGCGCCGGGTCTTCAACGGGTTAAGGTTAAGGTAACGCGAACCGTAGACGGACCTCTCTCATATTTGCTGCACATTCGGCACTGTCCGGTTGTGGTTGTGCGATACGGAAAGACGGAATAGGGAAAAAGGAGAATGAGAAGAGAGACGCGTTACGCCGACGCGGAGGTATTGGTTAATTTTTATTAAAAAGTCGACTCTGTCACGGCTCCTCGTTACCGGCCTCATCCGTCACTTTCGTTGAGTAATCAAGCCGGAACAGCGTTACTCCCTATAAGTCTGCATTACTCAGTCCATTAGGCGCAATGTCTAAGAAACGACTACAACTAAGTAATTACTATGACTAATTATTACTGGCCGGACAGTCTTAACGCGCCCGATACCTTTCATCCGACGCGGCCGATAATGATGATCGAAGTCGTTCTCGGAACGTGCAATTAAAATATCTTCGCACGGCCGTTGTCTCCGTGTACGGCTCGCATAGTTTACCGCCGGAAAAACTGCCCAGCGTAATGACGTATTTATTAATTAATGGTAGCGCGAGCTGTTACAAATCGGTCCGATTAAAAAGTCGTTTCGCCGAGGTAACGATCGCGGATGCGCGATGCGCGAGGAACGATCGTTCCAAGCGGTAGCGAGAGATTTGTTTATCAGCTTATCGGCCGTTCGTTTCTCCTGTCGTAACTTATATCGCGCACCGAAACCGGTTCGGAGCGTAGGGCGGGAATGCCTACCAGGCAATCCGGATGAAGTTGCATTCTCAGGCTCGTCGATGCATAACGCTGAGTGAGCCTCGATCATCGTTACGTCTGTGCAACGTTGCATAAATATATCAGGAGCTGAGCGCGCGCGCCTACTGAAAGAAACGCCCTCGTCGCTCGTCGCTCGTCGGCGCTGATGAACGCAGAAAATCGAAGACTTGTAATTCAATTTCGTACGCCGCGCCATCAAGCCCGATCTCGAATATAAATATCCGCTCGCAATCTAGTAATGAATTCATTAAAATCGAATCGTTCTAGTGCGCCCGACGGTGATTTCCCCGATGGTTGTTGGCCGTTGCGTGGAAACATTAAAATCGGCCCACAAATGAATAAACATAGAGAATTTCGCGATAATGACGATAATAACAATGTTCGGAAGTGTCGGCTGCAGTCTGAACACCAAACAGTAATAAGGAAACGGCTGGCAGCGGCGTGCTTAATTAATACTCGGACGTAGTGGTCCTTCGAGGTTGCCATATTGAGACAATCGCTCGAGTCTGACTTTCCGATTAAAGTGGTGAAAGATAACGAAAGTATGGCGCGGCAGTTCGAGCGCCTCCGAGACACCGCCGCCACCGAATATCTAGAAAGAAAACGACGACGACAGGGAAAAAAATGTTCCTCGTAAAGAAGCGCGCAAATATGCATGGGAATTGTGCGCGCGAGGGGAAAAAGATGGTGAGCGGAGAGGCGAGCGGGAGTGAGGGAGAGAGAGAAAGTTGAAGCTCGCGGACGTATGGGTGTATCCGTGTAGAAAGAGGGCAGCCCTCGTGTCTCCCTGCCACCCTCCTTCGCGGAGCCAAACGACCTGCATGCTTGCACGCTAAAACGCTGCACCCGGTGCCATAACTCCGAGGATTTTTGTCGCTGGCTTTATGCGGAACCTTAAAATTTCTCGCTTAACGAAGACCCGGAGGGGATGATGTGTGGCGCACCTCCTCCTCGTGCACAGACGCCAACGACGACGACGACGGCGACGGCGACGGCAACGACGACGTCAGGGAGAGCCGGGTGCAATTTTATTCGCGCGCATATTACGGGGGTGGTGCGAGCCCTTCTGCGAGACAAAAGAGTGGAGAGGAAAGAAAGAGAGTCGTGACGGCACCCTTAACGGAGTACCGAGACGTAGGTACTAACACTGGACGATATACGCTTTCCACGCGACCTCGCCGGTGTGTTCCTCTATCAAGCCAGCATCGCCTTATGAATATTTCACTCTTATAAATTATTAACGTAATAATCGTACGTCGTAAAACAATTCCTTCCTGCGTTAACGAAGCAGGGACGCAGCGAGAGGGAGGAGGAGGAGGAGGAGGAGGAGGAGGAGGAGAGCGAGGGCGAGGGGTGGTGCTGGACAAAGTGCCATTTGTTACGACTTGGTACAATTAGCGCATCGGCGCGTCGTACGCGCTTCTTTGCGCGAGTGGCCAGAGAAAGAGCGAGCGAGTCGAAAGAATCGCGATAAGCGTCGCGGACGGTGTAATAATGATATTTCCATCTCGGTAACATGATACGCTGAACGAAATGGGAAGTCGCCGTGTCAGGCCGGTCACGGCTGATACGTTTAAAAAATTAGGTGCCCCGCAGCTTGAATGAAAGAACCGCATCGTTCGGAAACGCGCGTTACCGTGCGGCTCGAATAATATAAATAATATTACCACGTTGAGACGTAATTATTTTGCGCCGCCAGATACGACTTTCCTGTTTCAGTGATAAAAAGATAGGTGCCGGGCTATGTCATTCGTTATGTCGTCGTGGCAACCGGCGCATAGCTGACTCCTACGCATATACCCTCGGCGAATTACCGGCTGCGTGAGATAATGCAGACATGTGTACGTAAAGCGTTATAGCGAAAATTCACCGAACGGTAGCGATGTTTCCCAAAGCAATTATATCAACGATCCATTTACGGATCCTACGCTGCTTACGACCCTTTTATAACATTTAATGAAAGAATCTTTATCTATGCGCATGGTACCGATTCCCCACTCAATGGTAATTACTTCCGGCGTCAGAACGGAAAAAACCTGGAGAAGAAATTACTCACGCGTTTTCGCAATTAGCAGATCGCGAGCAATCTTTGCGATACTAATGCGATGCCCCAGCAAAATCAACATCGGCTCACGAACGTAATAAATCCACTTCCGCCATTAGCATACCGAGACCGAGGCGTTACAATCGCTTATAGCGGCGAGAAAGCATTTTCAATATTAACAGGGAGACAAGAGGATCTGCCGCGCGCCATTGTAATTAACAACGAACCAACAAGCGAATGAGTAATTATTTATTATCATAATAACTATCAGTCACGCCACAGTACTCACCAACGACAGAGATACATCTAACTAGTGCAAACTCATTCGTTATCTCCTTTACGCAATTTGTACGTCACGCGTATACGCCCAACGACACTGAATCAACGAAATCACGATAATCTCAACAATGTAACGTTTTTAAGCCGTTCGCATTGCCAAAGTCGACTGATTAACGAAGTACTTTGCGCCGCCAAGGAGCACAATAAATAACGGAAGGCCACCTGCTTTCAGATATAAATACACTTTATGAGCTCGTGGGGCGGCATTGGAAAACGAAGAAAAAGAATAACGGGCTGAATGTGACGCGATATATCGACTTCATCGGCCAATACTTACAACGCTGCCAATGCATTAACCAACCCTGCGCTCTGCCCATCGTAATCGCTGTTACGACAATTGACAAAAGGTGGAACTAAATGCAAACTATTAAAACTTGAAATCGGTAAAAAATGAAGCGGCACGTGACTCGCACAATTTTGTTGGAACACAAGCAACGTCAACCGTATACGGTGGACACGGTCGTCGGTGTGTTAGGAACGTTAACTACTTACGCGTCTCACGGGTAAAGCGACCGACAGATACAAATGCCCTTGAAGGCTTCATCGTTGCGAGGCGAGCGTCGGGCGCGAATAAAATTAACCCCCGCCCCGCCTCAACTCGCCTAAGTAGACAGCATTATCCTGAGCGCGGCGATTCATAACCGTAACAAGATTAGCTCGGCTCAACCACCCTCGGCCGACTCTTATTGTTTACACTTTCCTCCTTATCCCGTGCCTGCAGGATCCACTTCCGTTTCTCTCCACTCTGCTCTCGCAACCTTCTTCCGAAAATTGTTCTTTTCAGCCGACGATTTATCGACTGACGAGTAGCGAACGTTGTTCCGCGCATATGCGCCTATCCGTCGCTTCCGCATTCGCATTGAAATACAAGGAGCGGCGCTCTGAGCTCCTGAGACTCTCCGCCGCTAACACCGTTTAATGGAAATCCGACTTTCTCCCGGCCGTCGTTCCTTGCGATATGCAACCAGGGGTGAATACGACGAGCCGATGGAAAAGAAGGGGGAAGAGGGGGCAGGCAAAGAGAGTAGAAGGAACGAAAAAGAGCCGCAGTTGCGGCACGGTTAAGGGCTACGAGGCCACGGAGGAGAAGAGCCGTTCTCGGGCCTAGCGTTAATTAGTTTCGCCCGAGTTAATGACTTTTTCCCTCCTAATCAGGTAATTCTGTATCTCTTTAAAATAATCTCGCCGCCCGTCCGCTAATGAAATTCTGAACTCGTTACTTACACTCGCGACTCGGGGCACCTTTCTCGTCTTCATCGAGCATCCCCTCTCCCGGGCGAAGGAAGGCGTAATATTCCTACGGCAGACGAGAGCCCCGCGAAACACGGGCTAGCATCCGCGATGAGGGACGCGGCCGGCCGCTTGGCAGAGAGCATCTGCCTCGAATTTTTCTTTTCGCCGGCTGTACGAGAGATCCGCGTTGCCTCGTGCCTCTCGTCCTCCCGCACCCCCTTTGCCGTCCCCTTCTGACGCTCGAAAATTACACCGGCGCGGCGGAATAAGGCCGAAAAAGTGGCGGCGGATTTATGGAACGGGCGGCCTAGCTATTAAACTCACTTTCCCCGGCTGTATTATATGCCTGTAATTACTGTCGGATAATCGTATCTCGAAGAAACCACGACGATCGACCGAAGCAGCCGAGTGACGCGATAATCGTCTGCACAACTAGCCGCGATTCCGTGCACGTTTGTTCAGCGAGGTAGCGAGAGAACGAGAGAAAATTTGTAGGTTTGCCAATATCATCTTTGTGCGTGCAGACGACGTTCCGTAGCGCAGAATGATCTGCGGCGCGGCGTAGCGAAGAATAATTTAGCACCAGGAAAGTTCATAAAACACGGCCGTGTCGACGTCGTCGCTACTTCCGGATAGTAAAAGATAAATGCCGCGAGCGTTTTCGCTGCGGCAACGACTTCGACTTCCTCGTCGTTATCCGACAAAAGCGGTGTCCCGACGGTCGGCCGGGAAAGAATGAAATTAACGAGTGCGGCTGAGAGCACGGCGATCGCACGATCACCGAGTTCGATAACGTCGCTGCTGTCCCGGGCGCCGATCATAATGATCTCAGTTACGGTTAACGGCGTCGGTGGCTACAGAGAGTCGGCCGCACTTTTCTTCGAGACCCCACCTAGCCCTCGCGTGACCGGCCGCGTGATCGATATTAGTCGCGCCACCACCTCGTCGCTTAAACGTGCTTAGCAGTTTCGTTTCTTTCTTTTTGCCGGGCGCCCAGCCCCGCGCGTTCTTGGCTTACGCCACCCACCGACCCCACGATAAACGTGCCGAACATCGTGTAGGCACGAGAGACCAGACGTTCGCCATCTTGACCCAGCTCTACCTGCGACTACCGCGTACATAGACTCTGCACCGTGGGGGGTCCGCTTGCAGGTGTACGTTCGTACGGCCGCGACTGCCACGAGTGGTGAACTCGTTCGAACAGGCGAATGCAGTTCACAACGTGGGGCAGAGATACGCGTGTAGAGGAATGGATAGGGGTTAGGGGTATCGCGTTACCGGTGTACGTATAATAGGCAGAGTGTCTGGGGAGGATTAGAGAAAAAATGGAAATGCACTCACCAATTGGCTGAGATACAGGGTACATTGAGTGATGGGTAGTTGAGGCTGAGTAACTTGACCAGAATGCAACATGCCGAACACGGTGTAAGCACGATCGGCCACAAGTTCGCCATCTATACCCAAGTCATTGTAAGTGTGTAAGTAATACGTGCGTAGAGTTATACCGTGGGGGGCCCAGCGCAGGTGTACGCTCCGCGTTACTCACGCCTGTACTGTAACGTGACGAAGCTGTAACGCACTCGCACTAATGCTCTAGCGGTCATTGAATATTTACATTGCAAAATTACGTCGCGCGATAAACGTCAATATTTCACATGCTGGCACAGTGCTCAACAATGATATTATTGACGTTTATACGTGCACGCGTCAGGAGGAATTTCAATAAAAAAAAATCTCAAACTATTTTACAAACTGCCGTGCAGAAGTTGCATGTCATGAGAGACATTTACAAAACGTTGTCAAATTATTGGCAATACGAGTCGGCGAGCATATCAAGCGACCGCGTTTTACTACGTCATTTCGTGCTCTGCGGAATGAAAATAAACTATGAATCTGAGGCGGCGCGGGCGAGGCGGGCGGCGCAGGAATGAATCCGCGAGAGAAACAAAATCCTAGAATGACAATAAGCGGACTCGAGACGGATATTCATGCGGTTGTATTAAAACCAGATGACGACGGCCGGAGGATCCGTTGCGGAGCGGGCGAAAAGACGAGTTTCTGACGACGAGCACGACAACGACGAAGATTTGCACGGCGAGAGGGGGCGAAACCAAAGAGAGGCCCGTCGAGCCGTCAATGTGAAACATCGCCACGGCACCCCACAAATAGAACCGACGGGATTTCGTAGCCGCGTGCTCGAAATACACGTGTCACCCGTCTCGACGTTTACAATCCCCCGTTACCCGCCAGCGACATCTTAGTCGCTCTCGTCGCATCCATACAACCCGTGTAGACTCGTGCATCAACGGGCGTGTGGTCGTGATAGACGGAGGAGAAAAGGAGCAAGGCCGTGAAAAGATCGGCAATAAAATGGAGGGCGGAGAAGATACGTCGAGGAGAAAGAAGAGCGAAACTCTGCCGAAAGTCTCAATTTTTCTCGCGACGACGCTTGCCTCGAGGAGGAACAGCGGAAAGACGAAATTAGCAAAAATCTGACGCCAATGTCGCAACGGTAACGATATGTCTGACCGAAGTGATCGCGTAGGAGGCTGCCGTGCTTTAAGTAGCCACCGAAATAACCTCCGAAGACGCGTGTCACCGGCGAAGATTACACGGCCCGTCGAGCCGCCGCCCGCCAAATCTGTTTTACGCATTTACGAACCTCGGGATACGTCCAACGACGCGCGCCTAATATGATAGCGCGAGGCTAGTATTCCGAATATGGGCTAACGGGGTACATATACTTCTTCCTTCATACGTTCCCGCAGACACGTACATTACAGGGCGGGAGGAAGGGGAGGCGCGTCCGTGCTGGAGATACTAGGGCGGAAAGCGAAAGAGGAAGGTTCGCGAGAGAGGGAGAAAGCGAATGGAATTCAGCAACGAATTCCGGAATTCCGAGCGGCGTCTTCGGCGTCACGGGATACAAGGCTGCTCTCGTACATGCACGTACGAACGTACGAGGACGCGTCCCGAATAACCGTTTACCGTTGAGCTTAGGAATGTTACGAACCGCGCGCGCGGTACCGCCACGGGCTTGCAAATTGTTCCCACGTTGTGTGCTGCCTCCCGCAGCGCGTTGTCAAGAAATTTCCCAGGGGCCTTCCCTCCATTGCGCACTGGCATACTGAGCGACGAGATCGCGGAGCTTTCGAGCTTTGCATATATACGTGTAAACCAGCTTCTGTCCGGCGGACGAGACGGCTAGTATTTTCAGTGGCCCGGCGAATGTCCTTTTCGACGCGTGATACCGTCGTGGCGTCGGGGCGACAAATTAAGGAGACGTTACATCTGCTCGTTCGTCGGAGCGACGAAAACTGATGTACTTGCCGTACTCGCGATATCCGATGATCGTGACTTGTCGCGCGGCTCATTCAGGTCTTCATACTTTATGAACGTTTGTCACGCTCGCTTTCATTTACCCGCAGTTGTCGGGGGTATAAAGAATTAGGGATCGAGAGATGGATCGATGAAGAAAAAGCATCGAAGGTGCATCATTTCGAAAGAATTAACGGACCACCGATAAAGTGCTCGTCAGCGGTGCGTCAAACTGCCTCCGCCTTGACGTGCGTTCACAAGTCAGGCTGCTCATTCTAGAAGGAATTGGCCTTTCGCATGTACGGACGGCATAACGGATTGGCTGGTCGTCGAGAAGTTAGTGGTCGCTGTCCTAACGGTTCAAAAGCTTATATAGGCAGCCCGGATTGCCATTCGGTCGTCCATGGCGAGCTAATCGGGGGGAATTAGATGAATATCTTACCTGGAAATCGAGACCAGGAGAGTCGCAGGCGGACACGAGAGAGACGAAGAGTCAGGGGAGGAGAGGGGAGGCTGAAGGCATAGCGTGAGAAAGAGAGAGAAGGGGTAGAGAAACGGTGAAAGAGAAATGGACGTAGTAGGAGAGGAGTCTTCGCCCTGTAATATAGTGGCCGAGCCGATCGCAATAACTTACTTTGAATAAATGAAACGCCGCCCCGCCGCCGCCGCCGCTGCCGCCGCCGCGTTCCGAACGCGAGTCAGGTTTCGCCGGAGAACGGCAGCAGTCCCTCAACAGGACAATGTTTAAGCGTTCGCGAAAATAAACGAGCACGGGTGAGGACGACAGCGTCGGCTCCTCTCGTCGGTTCTAGCCGTCAAGCCCGTTCCCCTTCTAAAAGTCCGCACCGCGCCGCCTCGTTTTCGAACGTGAAATCCGTGTGCGGAGAACGCGCGGGCCTATCAATTTATGGCCTCCCGTTTCTGCGAGTCTCCCGACGCGCCGCGACGTTCCATCAACCTGATGATCCTAATAACAGAAGCTGACGCGCGCGGTTGAAGGTGCGAGGCGGACCCGGGACGGGAAACGTTCGCAGTTTGATGCGCAAAGTTATTACGCGCCGCAGGACGCTCGACGATGCACCTGCGGTGTCAAAGGGAGCGGTATCGTGTTTCGCGCGATAAGAGGTTTCTCGATCAATTACACTGCGAGGGATAATTCATCGCGCGCCCCGCCACTCCCGACCGAGCTAAGCTACTTGTGCTCGATGTGACGCGGAGATACGCCAATTGAAATTACGCGGACCAGCGACGGGACGAGCGTGTTTATTCGATCATCTATTTCCTTCTTCTTCGTCTTCTTCTTCCTCTTCTTCGTCCTCTTCTTCGAGGCCGATGAGAGCCGGGCACCAGCATGGCGCGGTATCCACCTACGACTATCGGATTCACGGTATTATCTACCGTAATCGATCACTGCTCTCGCAAAGTCCCTGTCGAAACGTAATAGCATCTCGGGACTCGCACGGTGCCAGCATTACGTATAGACCACCGCGCCCCTGCCAAAGTAGTAACAGACTGCGCGGGTCCTCGGGTTGCGGGAATTTATGAGACAGCCGAGCCATCTTTTACGAAGAGCAACGCCGAGGATTTTCAGCCATTGTATCGAGCTCGAGGATCCGGGGCTGCCTTCTGATAAGTCAGTGGCTCTGACTAACGAAGGCTAAAGGGAGTTGGGCGCTTTTCACTCTTCTCCTTTATTGTCTTTGAGAGAGCCTCTACGCCCTTCTCCGTCGTCCTCTCCCTTCGCCTTCTTCTTTTACTTTCTCGGACCACTCGTTTTCGGTCGGTTCCTTCCTCCGACTCTTTCGTCCCCTTCGTCGTCTTTCCAAATCGACTCCGCCCCGAAGATCATTGATCTACGATTCGTGACGTCTATGGGTGCATCGCTAACGATAGCGGTAATTAACACGATTTTTCCAGCCCAATGCGAGAGCCGCTTAATCGACGAGCTGACGATAATGGTAATTCTTTTCTCCGCGCCGCGCCGGATTCTTATAATTCCACACTATATCATGATATGTGCTCACCGGCACCCAAGTGGCTCGATAAAGAATTCAAACTCGGCGAGAAATAGCAATATTCACAATAAATAAGTCTCCCGCGGTCTTCATAACGAGCTAATGAATTCCATTAGCGTCTCATTAATCCGATTACGGAATTTGAGTCGACTGATTCGGTAATTAATCGATTTCAGTCGATAAGGAATGCGCCGGAGAGGGAAGGGCCAAACGGCGTTTATTAGATAGACTCGCTTGAAATCCTCATCAAGACTTTCCATCGTATTAAATTTTTCCCCCGACCGCGAAGAGCGTCTCTCGTTTCGAGCAGCGTTATTCCGATGGTTATTAAATCAGGTCCATCGTAAATAACGCGTCCGTTCAATCTCCCTCCGTCTGCCGTCCTCCCTCGTTCGGCCGCGCTCTCCACTCTCCGCTCTCCCTTCCTATCCACGTCTCTTTCCCACTCGATCCGTCTATCCGGCCCCGTCGTCTCCCTTCATTCGTATCTATAATCGTACCGAGTCCCGCTCTCGTTCGTTTCGTCGCTAATTATTTTAATTGGCCGGCGCACATTCAAAAGAGATACTCGTGGAAGGTACCCAGCGGCGACTTGGCCGACTACGACCGCCTTCGATTGCCGATCCCGGGGCCTCTCTGCCTCTGCCCCCCTCTGTCTTCTCACTACGGCCTCTCCTCTCCTTCGCTCTCCTTTTATTTCCCCACGGTAAGCACGAAATCGCTCGTTAGCATATTGATTGGCGATGACGGGACGCGCCGCGGTGGGCCGCTGAGAAAATTAAAAGGGATCGTGAATTAATATCGGCCGCCTCGATACCGCGTCGCGACCGACTCGAGGGAGACCAGTATCTCGCAGTTTCGATTTAATGAAAAGGACGCAACGTCTTTATTGCTCTTCAGCTGCCACCGGAGACGTGAATCGACTCTCGCTCGCGTCGGGAATGTAACGTAATGGCATCATGAGTGTAAGCAGCCTGACGATAGTTGTTCGACTTGAATGACGTGTGCTCGCTAACGAAGTCGTCCTCTGATTGCATCGAGATTTGCCTCGCGACGCGACGGAGGCGAATCGGCGAATCGCGGCACCGACCGGAGACCGACTCCTGCCCACTGCCACCGACGATAATGATCGATCGACGATGTCGCTCGACAACGGACTCGCGTGGAAAATTCACAATTAGAGCCGATCGGAAATTTGTCTTGGGCCGTGATCGACGCCCGACGAAGCGTATAATAAACACTCTAATATCAGGGACGAAAATTGACGGTCTCGACTCGAGGGTGCCTCCTTTCGTTGTCGAACGTGGAAGCCGGCCACCGCAGCTGGTCGGTAAGGCTGCGTATAACGACGGGCCCCGACGAGACGGATCACCGTTATTAGTGGCCCCGCCAGGAATCGTTTCATTGTCATTATTACCGGCCAATTTTACAGTAGTAAACTGAAATTAAAAGGGAACGTGTTATTCCGTGGGGTCCAATGTGCCCGCTGGAAATGCCTCGGGCGATTTTTCGATCGATGCTTCGCTATTCCTTCACGAGCACCTACGTATAGCAGTTCCCAGACAAAAAGATTCGAATGTCAAATCGTCCACCTTGCTTTGCATCTTCTTCTCGCCAATCAAGTTCCGTCGCGGCTCGTATTCGACAATTCCACGACATATATTAAAGACGAATAAACATCCGTGATCCGCGTCTGATCGCCATCATAAGCGCGCGCGTTTTTATGCGTATTGTACGCTCCAGACGCATGGCATACTAACCCCTCGCCCCCTCTATCTCGTTCAATCTCTTGGCGCAAACGTCTCAACTGGCCGGAGGTATAAATCTTTGTTGAGCAAAAGGATCAGGAGGACGACAACAGCGACTACTACGAGAAGGAGAACGACAAGGAAGAAAGAAAAAGGAGAACGTGAAGAAGGAACGGCAGGGCAGGAGCGGCGCAGGTTTCACGTGAAACGACCAAGGGGAGCGGGATCGCGGAGGAAACAATCGGCGATCACGTGGGTGACGGAAGACGATCGGCTCCTTCTTCAGCCGTGGAGGTTTATACGGAGGTGACCAATGGCGAGGAGAGCGGCAAGAGCGGCGAAACCGATACTCAAAGCACGAGCTCCGCCTACATGGGCTTCGCCGTATTCCTCGTCCTCTTCTTACACCACGCCGTGGCCGTCGTCTTCGTCCTGATCGTCCTCGTTGTTGCTGTTGCTCCTGCTGCTTCAACGGCAGCACAATCGAACAGGTCGGATGCCACCACCCGTTGTCTGCGGCCCCTTCCTCCTCTCGTCGGACTCGTTCCTCTAACCCTTTTCCATTCTCGCAGGTTTGCTCCTTTATCTCTATTTACACGTCTGTCTCTTTCCGTCCTTCACCGGTAATCGTACTCCGTCGGCGTCCAGTCGATCCACCCTCTCTCTCTTCCACCACGTTATTCTTCTCGTCCTCGTACCTCGTCTTAGCTCGTGTCAATTAATGTCCCTCGCGTATAACGTTGCCCGCGGCTACCTTCTCAGTATCGCTTCGTCGATGCCTCCTACTCTGTCCTCTCTCTCTCCGGGAGGAGGATTGATCGATGGGCAAGGACCGCGCGATGAATTGGGCCCCGTCGCCGCCGTATTTTTCGCCGGCCTCCTCGCCTCCTCGACCATGTGTCCGTTTGCCCGTTTGTCCCTTCATGTATGCTCGCTTGCAGGTTCACCACCCCGTGCATTGTCCACGGCACGATTACCAGAGAAGCGCAAGACGCCTCTTCATGAACTTGATTGGTGAGCTAATCACTGTCTCCAGAGATCTTTTGGGTAAACAAGTGAGCAAGCCGTTACAATTTACATGCACGCGAGAGTTGTTAACTGGAATTTTAATTTCATCAACCATAGGCACTGTAAAAAGTGAAGTAGCTATATCAAGCACATATAGTGTAACGAGCAATTTTTTACATATACACGGGTCGTGTAGTATAACAAGAACTTTATTTAGGTAGAGTTCATCTATTTGTGAACGACATCGTGTCGTTCTTGTTTTACAACTCTCCTACTCGTAGGCGAAAGTTAGCCGCGGATGACTGTTGCGGACGGGTAGCTGCCGGATGCGTCATGAATTCCGCAACGGTACACTTTCGCGGATAAGTCAGGCTAATGAGGCAGTTTGGCTACATCAGCAGCGCCGTTTATATTTTTCTTTGACGCATCGACCGCTTGTCCACCTGTCTGTCCATCCATCCATCCATCCATCCATCCATCCAGCGCGCCACGGTTTCACGGTTGGACTCTCCTCTCGTGTCCGAAGTGGCTGCAGGACGCAGAAGAAGAAGAAGAAGAAGAGACGAGACAACGACGACGAAAGGTATAAGACGAAGAGGTGGAGCGCAGCGCGGAGGAGATTGACGTGGCACGCTGTCCCCGTTGACAAGAATGTGACAAGAACCAAACTAACCTTGCTACCTCAATGGTACCCCGCAAGATGTAGTCCGCATCGTCCCCCGGCCCAAAACCATCGCCGGCCCTCCTCGTTGCTGTTCGCTTTCTGGTGAAGGGAAGAAGAACGACGTCTCGCCTACGTACGAATCATCTCGACCGGGCTTGTATCGCAAAATCTTTGTCACAGGCCCCTCAGTAATTAGAGCATCGCGTCCGGTCGTCTGACACCGTCACGCGAATGAAGTCGTCTTAATACGAAACAGAAGAGTGTGTGCAGCTTGCAGCTTGTCATTGGTAATGGATGCGTGAAAGGCGGTGCGTAAAATTTCGACAAGTATCAAGATCGAGGGAGAGGATGAAGGAGAAGTGAAATGTGGCGATCGTGTTCGGGAAGAAAAACCGTGCCGTTGGTCTGTAATGCGTGCCGCCGGCCACCCGTGGCGTCACGAGAGACGGACCGTTTTGCCGGTTTTTCTCCGGTTATTAAGAAACCATCGATCTTACTCGCCAATCCGATCGGGCGGTGCGACGCTGCGGGGTTCTTCGTCATAGTCGCTCCTTCCTCAGTGCGTTCTTCCGATCGTTGCCCTGCCAGCTGGCTCCGATCGCGTCGCCTTTGCACGGAGATACGCGATCGAAACGGTTGGAAGGGTCAGATTCGGCGTCTTATGTCCGATACATCAAAGAGGCCCCGAGCCGATTTCATTCCTGCTTCCTCTCTCTCTCTCTCTCTCTCTTTCTCTCCCTCTCTCTTTCCCATTTGCCTCGCACCTTCATCTCGTGGCGTCTTTTTGCTCGGGCACATCTCGACCCACCGATCGGATTCCCCTGATCACGGTTCTTGACGGTTAATCACGCGGGAGGAGGTTGTGGATCGTAAGCCGGACTGACGGACGAACAACGGAACAGTAACGTCATCATTTCGTCCGGCGCGCACTGCCGGGCTTTTTGTCTCCCGTGTAAACAACCGATCACCCCCATGTCTCCATTCGGACCTACTTCGATGAGCTGGCCTGCCCGTTTTCTGCTTACAATTAGACGAAACTATTAGGATTTTGACGCTAATCATTCGGCGGGATCCTGTTACTCGCTGCGCAGAGAAAGGTCGATGAATTTACTAGCTCAAGCGTGGCCAGGCCACTCTATTAATCGTCTTATCGTGACTGGTGTCCTCGCTTAAATATTGCTAAAACGAACGCGTCAACACCATCAATATTCGCAGCGTAGGCACGTAAATCGCACGCCGGGCGTTCGATAAATCGATAATGATCTTTGCACGCAACGTATCACGCAACGCGTATCACGTAAGTGTGCGTGCACTCTAAGCATCGAGATCTGCCGAGAAACGTTCGTCAGTACGTACGTGACGGGAATCCATCATCCTCGGCGGGACTCCGTCCCAAAACTAACATGCGATCGGCCCCGAAACGATCAAGAGAAGATGGTCCCAAAGCATCATTCTTCCGCGACGGACGAATTCTGTCCTACACGAGGCGACTGTCACTTCGAATCGTGTCAGACGTCAAACGACTTTCGCTCTCGTCCCAACGCCTCGACTCTTTGATGTCTGCTCATCGCGACTGCCGCTAGCACTACGCGAGCGCGAGACCTTCTTTCGCCTCAACACACTGTGTCGGCCCCTAGGGACCGACGCGTGAGGAACGTATCACGAAAAAGGAACGATTCTAATGATCATGATCCAGGGGATTGAGAAGGGCGGAAAAAATTAAGACCGAGAATGCGGTCTTCGTAAGAGCGTTTATGAGGAGCCGTTTGCCAAAAATGATCGTGTCGTAGACAAGCTGACATGATGAAACTAGATTAATCAAACTTGCTACCGACAGCACGACACGTCTCGGATGAGTGTGTCAGAAGGCTATATAGCCGGCAACAGTTGTGCGAGCCACGAATCATTTTCTAAGATTGGGCCCGCGCCGGTCCTCTTTTCGCTGGATCGCCAAGCCCGTTATCGTATAGACATTGAGACATCTCGACCGTTAATTGCGATCCTCGCGCCTCCCTCGATCTTCTTCATCGCGCATCGCGCGACGAGAAAGAGACGAGTTCGTTCGGGATGATCGTAAATCCCGGCGAGCCAATGAGACGCGTCGAAGGGATCGTCGGTGCCGTAGGATTGGCGGCGTTCGGTAAAGCGGTCCGCTCCGTAAGGCTTTGTCCAATCCGCCGGCTCGTCTACCCTCTCGAAAGCGATTACCTTCCACGGTCTTCGGCCCGATCGCTCATGCTAATTTCATAACAACTGCCCTCGCGCCAATGGGCGAGCCCCCGGATGGCCGACCGGCGAAAACGATCAACGGCCGCGGCGGAAGATAATGCGCAGAACGAGCGAGAGGGAGGGAAAAGAATGAAGAGGGAAACCGGACAACGGCGAAGGGCCCAACGTAGGCGAACGTCGCGTCGGGAAGGGCACACCTACCGCATGAGATGGAGCAGCGGGCGCCTGTTTCGCAGTGCCCCGTTTCCCGTGCCCTACCCGCCGATATATACGCGCTCGCTCGTAAAATGGAGAGCTCATTCGCCGAGGTGGTACCCCGCATTGGAGAAGGGCACAGGGCCAGGGGGCCCTAGATCGACATTCGTGTTGTCATCGCGGCTGGCAGTCGCGAACGTTTAAAATTAACTCGCGCAAGGCGGATTTATTGCCGCGTGCGGACGAAAACGCGGCGGCGACCACGTCATGGCAGGTTATATCAGGAGTAACATTACTTACGTGCACTGAGAATATGTACCGGCAGCCGGAGTCTCTGGGCGTGCGTGTGTCCGGACGGGGTGCATGTACGAAGGTTGAAGCGGCAGGCGAGATTGGTACACGTCGCATAAAACTCTTGCACATCTGAAAAGTACAATTGCTTCGTTTGAAATCCATTGTCCACGCCGTACCGAATATTACATCATCTTTACAGGGTATAATATAAGATGCGGGACAAGTATATGAATATATAAGCAATGTTTAACATTGGAGAAGCTTGCACTCTCAATACGAGAAAGCGGAAAACGACAGAGAGACCAATCCCGCCGACTCCACCGTGTTTCGCGGTCTGCAATTTTTTGCCCTCCTAAAAGTTCCATCAGGAGCTCATCGGCGAGTCGCGTTGCTCCGATGATTCTCCCGACTCCGCTGTGGGTATTAATTTCAGGAAGGAGAAGGAAAACAGTAGAGATACAAGAAGAAAAAGGATGCACGATGGAATATAGGGAATGAGTGAGAGAGAGAGAGAGAGAGAGAGAGAGAGCATGAAATAATGAGAGAAAGAAAATGAGATAGACAGATAAAGGTGGTGCGGGACCGAGGGAGAGAGAATGAGAGAAAGGAAGAAGCGGAGGAGGGGCGCAGGAACAAAACGACGTGGAAGACCATCTATGAGATGAGAAAATAATAATAAAGTGGAAATGAGCGAGCCGGTCCATAAATTGCTCCGCTCCTTGTTAATGGTCTGGGGGCCCCGGGCGACCTCAGCAAAAGGTGGCCCGGTCTGACCCGGCTCTCTTTCTCTCTCTCTCCCTCCTTCACTCTTATTCTCTCCCTTTCCTTGTCTCTCTCTCTCTCTCTCTCTCTCTCGATCAGGCCCGACCGGAGGATCTGGTCCGACCCGTTCGGAGCGCTCTTGGAAGGCTCATTTCTGTATTTAATGGACGTCCAGAGATGGCCACCGAGTCCATGGGCTCCTGAGCCAGAAAGAGGGACTAAAAGGGTCCAGGCTACGAGGACACAAAGGATACACGTCGAAGGTAGATGCAGCCTGTGATTGGCGACCGGGCGTGGCTCCACCGATAGATCCGCTCCTCTTTGAACGCATTTCAACTGAATATATAATATATCACATGTATTTATACACGTGCAGCGTACCAAGCGCAATAGTAAGGCAACCACTGGGATGAGCTCGTTTATTTTCGAGATAAATTTCAATTTGTCGACTACGATGAAGGTTATGCAGATTGAAAACATTATTATACAAATGCCTTCACAGTAACCTGCATAGACAAAGCAATAATTGCTCTATCTCGTATTACTGTAATCACTTAAAACATACTTAAGGTATTACTAGCGCTGAATCACCTTTCTTAAACTTTTTTTTAAACCAGACTTAAATTGAAGATTTTTAAAAAATAACAATTTTTTTCTTATAAATGAACTTGATCCACCGTCTAGAACTCGAGTTATTAACAATTAAAGTTTAGCGTTTTCTCCATCTAAAGCAATGGTAATGATCACAATAAAACGGTTTTTTGATAATAACTCAAAAACGGCTCTTAAACTTTTTTTGAAAAAAATCCAGGTTATAGATTAACATTCGAGGAACATTTTAAAAGAAAAAAAAAGACTTTTCACCGTCTAGTTCAGGAGAAAAAAAATGGTGAATATAAAATTGTAAATTGAGTGCTTGTGTTCAGCCTGAACTGCGGTACAAACGCTAGTTTGCATTATTGCCAAGTATACTAGTGTGCACATATGTATACGGAATGTCTGCAAGGATTGAATCAGGGCCGTAAGAAATTTCTGAGGCAATTGAAAACAAATAATGAAGCCCCTTCTTGATACGGCACCCAGCGCTAGTAATACCTTAATAGAGATTGCAAACAAGAATACGGCGTTCATGAGTATACGTTGGCATAACGTTTTCCGTTCTTTGTTTATTCTACCTAAGGTTATGATTGCCTTTTTTCTTTTTATGCAATGTTCTGCTTGCAGCTTGCAGCCTATCAATATACCTTCTCACAACAAGTACTCAACAAGATCGAAATATATAAATAAACATGAAAACAATATATAACAATTAAATTGAAATATAAACAAAATCATTGCGAACACTGAAAATAATTAAATTCTGGATAACAATGAATTGGTTATGAATTTGAAAATCAATATCAATTAATGCGACTGAAATAATAATGGAAGGTAAGTCAAAGTATACTTACATTTTGCAGCAGGATCGTTGAAAAACACTTAAAAAATTACGCTAGAAATAAACTTCTTCTCCGAGGGTACGATGCTGAAAGGGACATATTCCTCCGCCAGAGAACAGCACCAATCAAGCAGCTTGTGCTGCCCTCTGTGAAATAACACTACAAGCACCTGCACAAATACCACCAGTAACCCTTACTTATAGAGTTTTTAAACAGATAGAAAGCACCATCAGCCAATACGGTAAACCGCAACTATATACACCGACGAGATATTTTTAAAGACTGCCAGCGCCTATGTTAAACAGCGGCCCGCAAATGGGGTCTGACTGGGGTCTCAGGGGGCGCTGAGGTCTCTTGGCGGCGTCGGTAATTGGGGTTAGTACCGTAGGTAATAGACAAACATAGAACGTTGACATTATCAAAACTCATTTTCTGCAAACCTTTTTAACAACATCTCGCAGCCAGGCGTACTGATTTCTTTAACTTTCCATATAGAATATTGTGAAACAGCACATTATCGTACAGAGGACGTTATCAACACATTCCGCAAAATTCATGAGGTATAAAACATAAAAATATGGAATCACAGATGAGGTATAGTATAAACCACCGACGAGATATTCCTAAAGACTGCCAGCCTTATGGGACTTTGTGTCTCCAGCAAAATTCGCTGTTCTCGGGCGCCCTCTAGAATATATTGCGGCCAGAGTAAGAAACTGATGTCGAATCACTACCGTACTGAACTATTATCATGAGATGTCACCTGTGTGTGGGCAAGTGAAGCTCTCTTTACAGACGATTTCAAGTGGAATTTTTAGTTTCAAAATAATAGAAGCAAAATTACTATTAACGGCAGAAAAGGGTGTACGAAACATAAAATGAAAGATAAAAAGTTCACTAAAATGTTAATAAATGTTCAACTATTCAACGTTAACCGTAAAAATATATGTACAACATTGGACGCGGAAAGTTTGATATACAAACCTGACCATGTCTTGTTGGTCTGAATTTGGAATATATATTATTGTATGTTGAAATGAAGTTCGCGTATAGTTTCAATGCAATTTGCTCTATTGTTCCACCATTTGAAGCTGTGTGAGATACATGAAATTGACAATTGGAGAACAGGTGCCCGGAAAAATCTGCCGTATAGGTCATGATCGCTATAGGTGAGATTGAAAATAAGTAAGGCTGCCGTTACAATGGTCGCGGTTTTGGTCGATCTTCTGTAGTCCGAAACAATTTGTCAGTAGTGGCACTCAGCTACATCGACAAATACGTCGCATAGCAACAACGGTATCGCTGCGAGAGTAGGCATAGTCCATGCGTGCATCTACACATGCATATCCACTCTCAAGGTCATGCTTTCGTTTGTTTAGCGATCGACGAAAACGCACGCAACCACGCCGAAACATGGCTATGAAGTGGTTAGAATGCGGGCGGGCGTTGACTTTTTCGTCTGGCAATAATGACAGCTACAATGAGTTTTACAAAATCAGCACTAGAAGCACCGAGAGAATCAAGTTCCCTCGTTTGGCTTTTATTTATATATAGTGATCAAATCTTTTCAAGACGTTTTATTTATTAGCGCGGCTGCGAATTTTGACCAATGACACGCGCTAATTGAAGAGTGCCATGCATTGACCCATTGCTATGCCACTTGATACTTCTAGTGTTCAGTCTTCCAAATTTAATATAGTTGTCAGACGAAAAAGCGAAACATGCTTGAAACACCAGCTCTTGAGACACATCGTAACTGCTCTCACCGTGCCACTGTTGCTTGTTTGTGTGCGTTTTCGTCGGTCGTCAAACAAATGAAGCATCGTCTTGTGAGTGAGTATGCATGTGTAGGTGAACGCATGGACTATGGCCACTCTCAAAACGATGCTGCTGTCAACGATGAGTGAACCCGATGTACGAGCTGTCTATGAATATTTTTATTCAGACTATACAAGGATACTCTACTTGTCGCCAATTTGGTGCTAACCGTGTTATCTAAGCCACCGGAGTGTACGAGTAAATCTCTACCGCAATTAAATAATAATATAAAATACCCTTTTCAAACTTTACAAAATCATATTTGGCCTATGGCCCTTAACAGTCATAGTCGCTAATCGATTCGTTGCCAAAGATGTGTCAAGGAGCTTCGTTGCGAATTGTCCCGTCGCGTCGTCCTCCCGACTCGACCCAATCTCGTGACGGACAAGGAGAACCGCGACTGTTTGTCTGAGCGGGTGAACGAGAAGTCATTGGTGTGTTGGAGATTCATTCTAGTATGGGAGAATCGGTGTAGCTTGCTTGCTTGGCCCGATCCGCGACTGTCCAGAAGTGGCTCTTTTACACCATCGGTGCCCGCGGGAGTGGGGATACACGCAAGTGTGCGTGCCCTGTCTGTGAGAGCTGCACGCGCCGTTTCTCGCTGAATCGCGCCCGGCGTGGAGAGAAGGACGGAACTATGCTGCGTCTTCCTTCCACCAATGTCGTGTGACGTCAGGTATCGTGACGACACATAAGAAGGACAGAACTATGTTCCGCACACAGGCCGGTGACAGTGGTGCCAGATTTCATATAAGGCATCACACGTACCATTGCGTTCTTTCAGCCGGAAGGCAAATCGGGCACCACCGCCTGCAGCAGAGCACGATCCAGAGAAAAGTGAAACGAGGAGAGTTTGGGATTGACTCGTCGTACTCATTGTCGCTCGTCGACGCTGTCGCTTTTGTCGTAGGTTCGCGCCCAGCCAGGGTTCAATTTTATTTGACAGAATAATTTTTTTTTGATTGTTTATCACACGGCAACAAACGATATTCATTTAAAAAAATTTTAGTACTTACTACGGATAGTTTTTAATATTTTGTCAGCGGAATAGATGTGTCGCATTGGTTTATAATAGATATGGGCAAAATATATATTTCATAAATTTTCGTTTCAGTAACATTAATCTTTCTGTGGTAGTAATAAATAAGAAAGTATACAATAAATGTAAATTATTGCGTATTATGCATGGACCGTGAAACAAGCAATAGGAGCTTCTGGCACTAGAACGTTCTGAGGGACCGTACTAACACGCGATTTTAACACACGACAGCGTACGTCCGGAAGAATTTGCTTGACACGACGCGACCACTAAATACTGATGAATAAATGACATTGGAAAAGTCAGTTAGAGTCCCGGGGAAATAATTTGCAGTAGGTACGTAAAATACGCGGTCAGAATGGTTAGACTTTTCAGATATTTCATTTAGTCCAACCGCGACCCGCGGTCGGTCGGGAGCGGCACAATACCAGTTTCGGTTTTCCATTACCAGGGATTTTACTATTATTGTCGTGAGTTATCATGCCTTCTTCGACGATACGCACGTTGCGACATTTCGTGGGCAGAATGCGACAATGGACGTATATATGGATTACAGTATGCATGGTGCATTGCCAAAGAAGGAACACCTTCTTCTTTCTCGAAATGGGGATAGCATTCTTAAACTAAACGTGCGTAGTAAGAGAAAGTTTTCAAATCAATGTGATGGGACTTGATGAGAACTGTTAGAATATATGCACAACTTGGTCACCTTCTATTTAGAAAACAAATCATAAAGAACAACTCATAGAAACGTTCGAACCGTTGTCGCGTCGTGTCAAGCAAATTCTTCTTGGCGTACGCTGTCCTTTGTTAAAATCGCGTGTTAGCACGATCCCTCACAACGTTCTAGTGCAAGAAGCTCCTATTACTTGTTTCACGGTTAATGCATAATACGCAATAATTGACATTTATTATATACTTTCTTATTTATTACTACGACAGAAAGATTAATGTTACTGAAACGAAAATTTATGAAATATATATTTTGGCCATATCTATTATAAACCAATACGACACATCTATTCCGCTGACAAAATATTAAAAACTATCCGTAGTAAGTACAAAAATATGTTTAAATGAATATCGTTTGTTGCCGTGTGATAAACAAATAAAAAAAAAATTATTCTGTGACAAAAAATTGAACCATGGCTGGGCGCGAACCTACGAAAAAAACCACAGCGTCGACGAGCGACAATGAGTACGACGAGTCAATCCCAAATTCTCCTCGTTTCACTTTTCTCTGGATCGCGCTCTGCTCCAGGCGGTGGTGCCCGATTTGCCTTCCGGCTGAAAGAACGCAATGGTACGTGTGATGCCTTATGCGAAATCTGGCACCACTGTCACCGGCTTATGTGCGGAACGAAGACACGACGCCGCGACTGTATGTCGAACAAAGACGCAACGCGCGATATTGGTTGAAAGGGGACGGAGCATAGTTCTGTCCTTCTCTCCACGCCGAGCGCGATTCGGCGAGAAACGGTGCGAGCAGCTCTCACAGACAGGGCACGCACACTTGCGCATATCCCCACTCCCGCGGGCACCGATGGTGTAAAAGAGCCACTTCTGGCCACACTGGTGAACGAGAAATCATTGGTGTGTTGGAGATTCATTCTAGTATTGGAGAATCGGTGTTGCTTGCTCGGGCCGATCCGCGACTGTCGGATCGGGCTGTGAGCAAATGTCGGCAACTGAAGAGTGGCAATATTTTAATGAATTATAATCCTTTTTATACTTTTTAAATATCACAAAGTTAGAGATGTTTTTCCTCAGTCTGATTTGCTTTTGGAAAAGAGCAAGCTACACCGATTCATCGAAGACTAGAATGAATCTCCAACCACCAATGATTTCTCGATCACCCGCTCAGACAGACAGTCGCGGATCGGCCTGAGCAAGCTACACCGATTCTCTAACATTAGGTAAAATCTCCAACACACATTTTCTTTCGTACGGCGGCGAACCGATCAATCGATGAGGGCAATGTGAAACCATTGAATCGGTTTGCCTCGGCTTGCCTACGCGCCTCTGTGACATAATGCTGAGGTCGAACATGTATTTTATTACATAAGAGCATCTGTTGGTTAATTTTTAGACTTTGACGCGCTGAAAACAAATCTAAAATCCGTTTATCTCCGTCATCCTCAGTTTTTAGAAAGGAAAAAATAAATATTTGTTGTACGTTGAATAACATTCTGTGGGGAGGGACACGCACGCCACACCAGTCCCCTGCCGCGTATCGCCGGCCCGGCACCGAGCCTCGGCGTGCGTCCGGCGAAAAACATAAGCGTCGCGGAGCGTGAAGGGGGGAGAGAGGTGACGATGCACGACTCACGAGGCAGTCAGCCACGGATGTATGTACATTGTACAAATGTATATGATTGTAGGACACACGTGCGTAAAAATAAAAAAGCGAATTTGATTTCCGATTACAAGCTTTACCTGATACCCACACATTCAGATCGTCAATTTAAAAGTTAGACTATTATTAGTTATGGCAAAAGAATCTGGCAACTTTTCTGAATAAGATCATTGCGCACACCTATTTTTCCGAATCCTTTCCAATTTTTAGTCAAAATGACTAATCTGCCATAAATTCTAGCGTTTAATTTTACTGCATCATACAACAGGTATATTTCTTCTTAAACGATAAATAAAATAGTTGTCGAAGTCACGCACTGACAGCAGAAATTCCCCGACCGTTTTAATAGCGTCCTGCGCTGCGCGTGTAAACGATATTTTATATTCTTATAAAAACGATTAATGAGCAATTACATAAAAAAATCGGGTAGGCTCAAGTTCGATTGAGTTGTCAGTTGGGTAGGAGTGTAGGACTAAGACTTGCAGATTGGAGAGTGAAGTTGAGCTAGTCAAGTACGGTTTCTAAGCGTTTATTTCATGCGGGTGCGCTGCCGCGTTTAACTCATTGTCAGTCTATCTCGGCAACTGTGAGTGGAACACGACGAATTTGGTAAAGACTGTTTAAAATGTTCAGCTTAAAACAATGCAAAATGTTCTTCGTATATTCGAACAGATCTTGTCGAGAGCTTCAAAGCGATACCATGCACGGTTGTGTTCTATTGACGGTTTCCGAGACAAGCCAAGATAAACGAAGTCAAACGTGACCGCACAGTGCACACCCATAAATATTGCACCGTTTCCCCGGGCACTCGATATTTTCCGCAATGCACTAATCGGACTTCTTACGCTTTCATTGGTCTATTTAAACAAGTTTTTCATTTTGTTGCAAAACATGCAGCCGCGTACCAATTTGAACTCGAATGCACATGAGGGCAGCCCAAGGCCGCATGAAAAGTTGATCCGAGGCCCAACGAACTGTTTTGATATATTAAACAGATATTGCAAAGTAGCGAAAGAAACTGATGTTATTTTTAAATCACGTGCTAATTACTCTTTAATTATGTATGCATCTGTGAAGTATCGATTACAAAGGTGAGGGTGAAATAAAATTATAAAATAAAATCTCATTACGTTTTAAGCAGTTACACAATGGGTAATGTCAACGTTCTATGTTTGTCTATTACCTACGGTACTAGCCCCAATTACCGACGCCAACCGACGCCGCCAAGAGACCTCAGCGCCCCCTGAGACCCCATCCAGGCCCCATTTGCGGGCCGCTGTTTAACACAGGCGCTGGCAGTCTTTAAGAATATCTCGTCGGTGTATAAACCGATCATCTTATGGGACTCGCTGTCTCACGTAAACAATGACCGACTTTGCCCGAAACGAGGCTAGTTCAAGCGCACTCCGTGTCTAGCTATGATGAAAATGGAAACTATAACGTGCTGCATTCGAATTACCGACTAACTGTAACGGTAAATTTAAAAAATGTTTCAACATGTGAATGATTTAAAAATTAATGAACTGAGCTGTTGCCGAGAACAGAACACGCGATTTGCAGCCTTTAGCTCGGTATGATCTTCGATTCGGATTTAAAAACCATATCGTGGATAATACAGATTTCCCAGGTCACACCATCGGGGAGGTTACTGCAAGTGGTGACCCACCCGCGTTGCAAAACGGGCCCAACCTCCAGCCATTAAACAAATGATTCCACATTGGCATTTCCCAGATAAATGTTCTGTCAAAAAAATTGATCTGGGAAGCAATGCAATTCGAAATCGAAATTTACCTGCCGCGGAGAATGACAGACAAGAGAAGCCTGTCGGCCACTCTTTTACAAAATTGAAAGTTTTATATCGACTATTGACACACATCATATTCATCGTCGCAATCATACCGCAGATTACAAAGAACCGTACTCATCACTTTCATACAACGCATACTTTCTTACAAAACTTATATTAGTTTCTAGGATTACGAATCTATTGCTTATATTTTAAGGTTTACATTGTATTTTAACTAAAAGAATTTATTGCCAAGCGGATATTTCAAGATGTCAGTTGATGGTTCCGATGATTGAGAAGAAACCTAGCTGCAAGGGAAAAAAAACACAAAGAGAAGAGGAAACGTATTGCATATGGAATATAGAAATCAAATATGAGTGCACTCATGACAGAAACCAATTAATAGGCACATATAATATACATTGATTACATGCTGAAAGAACAAATTTCGTGATGAATTAAGCTGAAAATAAAAGTCCTGGGACGAAACAATTCTAGACATCAAATTAAACGAAATAGAAATATACAAAATAATATCCTCTGCTATGGAAAATATGCTGTATGAAATAAATTGAATTAAATTCCATGGAAGACTTGATTGTGTGATGAAAATATGGTGCTCCTGAAACAGAAAGCAAACATTAATTACCACGAATAGAAGCAGATCAAATTAAGTAATTAAAACCACAACTGTTCTAGAATAGAATGAAAATGTCATTACATAGAATGTAGGGTATAGTTTTCAGTGATGGAGACTCTGGAACAAAAAGCAGACATAAATTAAACTTATATTCAAATATTTCCACAATATATGATGACAAGATAAGGTTATTTAAAAAAAATGGATCAGTTTCTAGATGATGGCATGCCTAGAACAGAAAGCAGAATAAAATTAAAGTGTTTGAAGAAAACAAACCAAATTAATTTCTCTACAACAGGAAGCCTAAAACAGAAAGCAGAACAAAATTAAAACGTTCCGAAAAACAAGTCAAATTATCCACAATTTGAATAAAGCTGAAACAGAAATAGTTATTCTTCAAGTAAGCAAACAGTAAAAATAAATACATTTCAATAATAATTCCTTGCAATAAAAAAAAGCAACCAGAAAGCCTGGTTCTTTTAATAAAGAAAATATTGTCAATTTTCATATCCCACCCAAATAAATCCCCCCGATTTTCATATCCCCCCGTAAATTTTCAGACACCGGATGCCAGCCATAATAATTCGTCAATAATCAGTTCATTATTCCATATTTCATGCAGATGAATATACGAAACAATGTAACAAATAACAATTTATCAAGGCGGCCCAATGCCATATCTCAAATTTTCAGCAACTCCTGAAAATACATAAGTAAATTGCCCACGATTAACTCTTCATTACACAAGATAGATGTATATTATAACTCATAGCAAATTAAACTTTTAATGAAGAGGTTCAGTCGTATAAAAAAAATGGCGAATGTGTTATTTACGATCTGTAAATCCTTAAACAAATTCAAGAATAAACATTTTCTCTGCAGTAATTATTATCTCTATACTTTTAAATAACTTGCATTTGATAACTCTGACAAAAAGAGAAGAGTTAATCGTGGCAGTATTTTTATACCTTTCAGTTACATATGTAACTGCTATAAGTTACATGTGCAACACCTAATAATGATCGAGCACAGTGACAAAGTGGTATACTAATCCAACGACGAAGGCCCTCTTCTCCGGGCCGCTTCGTGTTGCGTCCTTAGTCTTTAAGTCTGCACCATTCTTGTATAGCCGCACCGTAGCCTAATTCTATTTTTAGCCTTCTTTTCCACGCGCGCTTGCACACCCCTTTCTTCCGCCTTCCTCTCCTTTTTCCTCTCCTTTTTCCTCTCCTCCCATGGAACGTTCGAGGACGTTCGCGAACGTTCCATCCTTGCTGCTGACCGGGAGACGCGTCCATCACGTGACAAGGCCCAAGATTGTGATTGGCCGGACGCGTCTCCCACCGCTCGCTTTTCCTCACGTGGTCATGCGCTGACCGCGCTGACTGCCCGCTTTTTCGGCAGTCCACATCTTTATGCCTCTGTTATTGCACGCAAAATACTACTATCACTTTCGTACGTTTTTTATGCTTCGCGCTTGCTCGCCTTTTCTGTTTCTTCGCGCTCGCTCGCACCTCTTATTATTTTGTGTATCTTTCTCTATTCCGCGACTATTCGGATAAGCCGCAATCCAACGTCACGTGTATTGTGTTTTGAATAATAAACATATTTTTACTACCACTGTAAACATTCTGGTCCTTCGAGCCGGATAGTGGTTACCGAATCGCGGAAAAGTGCATTGTGGACTGACAGTCGCTGATCGCAACAAGCGATAGTGTTAGTGCTCAGTGTTGTTCGTGAGTGCTATCTCACTTTCTTAGACAATGACCGACGCTCAAGCTAGCGGCGGTATGGACGGGTCATCAGAGTCCGATGCAAAGACACTCAAGCTTCTGAAGCACGAAAGAGGACAATTGAGAGCATCACTGACACGCTTTGAAGCGCTGCTGGATGGGGTAGATCCAGACCACGACGTAGTCGCTCAACGCATGCGACGTATCGAAGGCGCGCTGTCCTCATTCGAGATCGTCCAACGCAACATCAGCGTTCTGGAAGGCGCCTCCGAGACCAGCGGAACGCAGGTAGCAGAATTCGAAGATAGGTTTGACAGACTTCTATTACGCGCCGCGCGCCTGCTTCGGCCCGCGTCTAGTGCGGCATCTGAACTATCGGCCATGACCGCGCCGTCGCCGTCGTCCGGATCGGCCGCCGCTACCGTTCTTTCAAATCATCTGGCCGCTAAACTGCCTGCTCTTTCCATGCCGACCTTTTCGGGCAACTATCGCGAGTGGGAGGCATTCCGCGACATGTACGTCAGCCTTGTCCATCAGAACGTGCATCTGTCTAATGTGCAACGGTTCCATTACCTGAGGGGGAACCTCAGAGGGGAAGCTCTCGCGTCGTTGGAAACGTACGCCATTACGGACGCCAACTATAACGCCGCGTGGCAGAGACTTCAGGACTGCTACGACAATAAAAGGGTCCTGCTCTGCAACCATTGGCGAGCTTTCTCCACACTCGCGCCTATCGCGAAGGAGTCTCCATCTGCACTGAAAACATTGTTCCACGGAATGGCGCACATGCAGCATGCGCTGGATTCTTTGGACCGTGCGAGCTCTGCATGGGATGATTGGAAGGTGTTCTTTGCTGTGGAACGCCTGGACGCCGCTACGCGTCGGGACTGGGAGACCTCATTAGGTAAATCTTCTCTCCCACCCACTTTTAAAGACCTCGACGCTTTTATAGAAGGTCGCATCCGAGCTCTGGAATCTCTTCCGGCCTCGTACGTTAAACAACCGATCGCTGCCAAAACTACGCCGCAACAGCGTCCTGCGAAGATTCATCATGCCGGCACCGCTTCGTCCGGCCCAGGGTGTCTTCACTGCAAGGGATCTCATTATCTGGGATACTGTCCGAAACTGCAGGCCCTCGATGTGACGCAGCGACGCGCGCTTGTGGCCAAGCTTCAATTATGCTTCAACTGCCTTCGTCCAGGACATACGAGAGACGCGTGCTCATCATCAAGAACGTGCTCTGTGTGCCAGAAACGGCATCATTCTGCTCTGCACATCGGTGCGTCGGGAGTGTCTTTCCAGCAGGCCGACGGTCCTTCGTCGCGTTCTTCACGCCCTGCTGACCGACCATCGCCGCCTTCGAGTGGCCGTGCTGCGACCACGTCTTCGCCAAAGGAGGAACAGGCCCTTGTTCTCCATGCGGCACCAGCTACTGCTTCGCGAGTTATCCTCGCAACTGCCATCGTACTGCTGCGGTCCTCCACTGGATGCACGGCAAGGGCGCGAGCGCTGCTCGACCCGGGCGCCGAGCTGTCATTCATCTCCGAGGCCACCGTCCAGACTCTCCGACTGCCACGACAGCGCTCTGATCTGAGCCTCGTCGGGGTTGGTGGTTCTACTCTCGGCACAGGCAAACACATCGTGGATGTCGAGCTGTCCTCGCTGCAGGATCCTGAGTTCCACATCAACCTGCGGGCCTGCGTCTTGTCAAAAATGACGAGCTCTTTGCCATCGACTTCTGTGGCCCACGCTGACTGGCCACACCTGAGGGACCTCTTCCCGCTGGCAGACCCCGATTATCTGCGGTCGTCACGCATCGACCTCATCCTGGGAGCTGATGTTTATGGCTCATTGCTGCTGCCGGACATCCGCCAGGGACCATCGGGCTCTCCCACCGCCCAGCTGACTACGCTGGGATGGACCGTTTTCGGCCCAGCAAGCGAGGTCGCACCAGAAACGACCCGTCAACATCCTGCTGCTGTCAACAGCTGCCTTGCTATGGTGACTGCCGATGTTCCTGATCTGCTACAAAAATTTTGGGAGATCGAGGAGCTACCATCACGACCACCGCTGTCCCCCGACGATGAGGCGTGCGAGCAGCATTACGCAGCCACTCACCGTCGAAACTCAGCAGGCCGGTATGTAGTGCGCCTTCCGCTCAGCTCTGACATTCTACCCAACTGGACAGACTCTGTGTCCATCGCTGTCAACTGCCTCTCTCGCCTGGAAAACCGATGCCTGAGCAATCCCAGCTACGGAGCCAAGTACGCTGATTTCCTGTCCGAGTACGCTTCGCTGCACCACATGCAGGAGATCGACGAGAACGAGGTCAAATCTTCATTTACACCGTACTATATGCCTCACCACGGCGTGCTTCGAGGGAATGACGACAGCGGCAAGCTTCGCGTCGTCTTCAATGCCTCGCAGAAGACTCGGTCGGGGACCAGTCTTAACGACCATCTCTTGGTCGGACCGACGTTGCAGCGCGATCTCATCGACGTCATCCTCTCATGGCGGAGGCACGCTGTAGCCGTCACCTGCGACATCGAGAAGATGTACAGGCAGATCCTCGTCGACGAACGCGATGCCGATCTTCAACGCATCGTTTGGCGCGAGGATCCTTCTCAGTCTGTTCATCACTTCCGACTGAATACCGTGACGTACGGAACCGCCTGCGCTCCTTATCTGGCGATCCGCACGTTAATGCAGCTCGCTACTGACGAGCAACACCGCTTCCCTCGCGCTGCCGAGGTACTCCGGCACCAGTCTTACGTGGACGACATCTTGTCCGGCGCTGACGACATCGAGTCAGCACGAGAGCTGCAGGAGCAGCTGATCGACCTACTCCGAGCTGGTGGGTTCGAACTGCGCAAGTGGGCGTCGAACCATCCGGAACTACTGGCCGACTTTCCAACGGAATGGCTGCAGGCCTCAACGAGTCGCTCATTCGACGACGACCGCATCAAGGCGCTCGGTCTCGAGTGGAGCCCTGGGCTCGACAATTTCTATTTTCAGGTGACGCTACAACCCGAAACCACTGCTGCTACTAAGCGATCTATGCTTTCGACGATCGCGAAGCTGTTTGATCCGATGGGATGGATCGCCCCGGCCATCGTAACCGGGAAAATCCTCATTCAGGATCTCTGGCTGACAGGCGTCGACTGGGACACGCCGCTGTCCGGTCAAGTCGCCGCTTCCTGGCAGGCGTTCATCGAGGATCTACCCTCCCTCGAGAACGTCTCGATCCCGCGCTGGATCGGCTTTACGTCCTCCGAAGGAGCCTCCTACCAGCTTCACGGATTCGCTGACGCATCGACTCGAGCATACGCCGCCGTCGTATACCTGCGCTCCAGTCATCCTTCCAGCACCATGGTCGTGCTCCTTGCCGCCAAAACTAAGGTGGCTCCAGTTAAGCAGCTCTCCATCCCGAAATTGGAGCTGTGCGCCGCTGCTCTCCTGTCTCGCCTCATGGCTCGCGTTCGTGCAACGCTTGGGATGGCTGCTATTCCTGTTCTTTTGTGGTCGGATTCACAGGTAGTATTGGCCTGGATCCGAGCCCACGCTTCTCGATGGACAACTTTTGTCGCAAATCGAGTGTCACTGGTGCAATCTACGCTTCCGGATGCCCAGTGGAGGCACGTGCCGACAAAGGACAACCCCGCGGATTTGGCTTCTCGCGGCGTCGCCCCTGCTGCTCTCTCTTCCTCGACTCTCTGGTGGAACGGCCCTCGCTGGCTAACAGAAGATTCCTGCCAATGGCCGTCCAGTATCGAGACCTGCGCTACGGATCTCGAAGCCCGTTCTCGGGCTGCTCACGCCACTACCGCAACGCCGACCTGGGGACTGCTATCCAGGTATTCCACCGCCACCAAGCTGTGGCGAGTAACGGCGTGGTGTCTCCGCTTCGTGCACAACTGCCGAGCACAACAACGGGGCGCTGAGCTGCTGCGTGGTCCGCTGTCATCGTCCGAACTGCACGCTTCCCGCACGGTGTGCGTGAAGACCGTCCAAGCTGCCACCTTCGCCGAAGAACTCGCTGCCCTTTCCAGCGACCAGGAGGTTCCACATCGCAGTCCTCTCCGAAAGCTGCGACCGTTCGTGGACCAACACGGGATACTGCGTGTCGGCGGTCGGCTCCAACGATCGCGCCTCGACTACGAAGGAAGACATCCCGCTATCCTGCCAAAACGCTCTCCGCTTTCGTCTCTTCTTGTTGCTGATGCGCACGGCCGTGTGCTGCATGGAGGGACACTGTCTTCGCTGAATTACCTGATGTCCAACTATTGGATTCTTGGCGCCAAGAACCTTGTTCGCGCGCACATCCATCGGTGCACTAAATGCATCAGGCTGCGAGCTGCCGTCGTCACTCCAATCATGGGGGACCTTCCAGCCGCTCGAGTCACTGCAGCTCGACCCTTCCTTCGCTCGGGCGTGGACTACGCCGGGCCAATTCAGCTGCGGACTTCGAAGGGCCGTGGACATAAATCCACGAAGGGCTACATCGCTCTCTTCATCTGCCTGTGGTCGAAGGCGATTCATCTCGAAATCGTTTCAGACTGTTCCACATCCGCTTTCCTTGCTGCATTCAAGCGCTTCGTCTCTCGTCGAGGCATCTGTCGAGAACTATTGAGTGACAACGGGACAACGTTTCACGGAGCGGACGCCGAGCTGCGCCGCATGTTCGACGAGTCTTCCGCCTTCCGACAAGACATCGCCGAGCTCATCGCCAATGACGGCACTACGTGGTCTTTTATCCCACCTTCAGCTCCGCACTTCGGAGGTCTTTGGGAGGCTGGCGTCCGATCGACCAAACACCATCTCCGTCGCGTCATTGGCGAATCAACCCTCACCTACGAGGAGATGTCCACCGTACTCGCTCAAATTGAAGCATGCCTCAATTCCCGACCGCTGACGCCTCTCAGCGCTGACCCTTCGGACCTTGCTGCCCTCACGCCAGCGCACTTTCTGATCGGCGAATCTCTGCTCGCCGTTCCGGAGCCATCCACCCTGGATCTACCGCTCAACCGCCTTTCTCGGTGGCAACTCACCACCAACATGAGGGATCACTTCTGGAGCCGTTGGTCTTCAGAATACCTGCACCAGCTACAGCAGAGGACCAAATGGGCCAACCCGGGAGAGCAGCTGCAGACGGGACGACTTGTTCTCCTGAAGGATGAGCGTCTGCCGCCCACTCGATGGCTCATGGGTCGTGTCATCGCCACCCACCCCGGGAACGACGGAACCATTCGTGTCGTCACCGTGAAGACTGCTTCATCCACCTTCAAGCGCCCTGTTGCAAAGCTCTGTCCCTTACCAGAGCAACCGGCTTCTTTACCGTCTTCTACTTGATCTGCGGACCGCGCATGGCGGGCGGTCCACCCGTCTTTTCTCCTTTGTACATATCTCTTCAGAACTTTCTTGTACTGTTCGTCTCTCGACGAGGCGGGCGGTATGTTGCGTCCTTAGTCTTTAAGTCTGCACCATTCTTGTATAGCCGCACCGTAGCCTAATTCTATTTTTAGCCTTCTTTTCCACGCGCGCTTGCACACCCCTTTCTTCCGCCTTCCTCTCCTTTTTCCTCTCCTTTTTCCTCTCCTCCCATGGAACGTTCGAGGACGTTCGCGAACGTTCCATCCTTGCTGCTGACCGGGAGACGCGTCCATCACGTGACAAGGCCCAAGATTGTGATTGGCCGGACGCGTCTCCCACCGCTCGCTTTTCCTCACGTGGTCATGCGCTGACCGCGCTGACTGCCCGCTTTTTCGGCAGTCCACATCTTTATGCCTCTGTTATTGCACGCAAAATACTACTATCACTTTCGTACGTTTTTTATGCTTCGCGCTTGCTCGCCTTTTCTGTTTCTTCGCGCTCGCTCGCACCTCTTATTATTTTGTGTATCTTTCTCTATTCCGCGACTATTCGGATAAGCCGCAATCCAACGTCACGTGTATTGTGTTTTGAATAATAAACATATTTTTACTACCACTGTAAACACTTCGACTATGTCAAAATAGTCTCTTCATTTTTCGGACATGCGTAGGCAAGCCCTCGCTGATTGGGATTCAATAAAGAAATATAATAAACTTTCGAAAACTATACCGATATCTCAATGTATGAATATGAATGAGGAATGTGCGAACAATAGCTAGAACGCAGGCATTTTTAATACAGAAACTTGAACGTACAAAGTGGTAATATAACATTTTGCGTAAAAAGGAATCCATATAAATATATTACTTTTTGTGCGTATGAATATAAAGATAAAGTTATAAACTGCTTATAAACGTGCACATTTAACCGAAAATCCCAATCAGTCCGAAATACGTTATTCGTATGTGTAATGAAGTGACCCTCAGTCGTACTATGAGAAGTATTGTTTAGACGCATAGCATGATACCAAATACTTTCGTACGAAACTCAACGGACCCAACAGTACGATGAGGTATCACTTTGTTTGTGCAATGATTACGTATTTCTGCTTAAAAATATACAATAACAATAAGTATAGCAAATGACAGTTGCAACCAAATTCTACGGCCGGTATTAATAACACGACTCTCATGAAGTGAGAATATTGCTACGTGAGGTATCATGGATAAGTTATAGGTATATAAATTATATCGCCATGCAAGTTGATACAGTATACTGATAAGGAATAGAAATAATATGATTGTAACATTATAGTTATTAAGACAAGTGAGATCGCGATCAAAATATTGTGGTTGCAATAGTCAAATGAATCCCAGGTAAAGACATATCACTTGAACGCCTAACCAGTATTCGCGAGAGAAAAGTGATACCTTCCGCTGGCCCTTCCTACTTAAACATTACCATTCACACAGAAGTATGCTACCTGCCTTCCTAATTCCTATATTTAAAAATGCGAAGCAATCACGCCAACACACTCACTCCCGGATTCTCACACATTCCGCCCGGGTGCAAAGGCCTATTTCTAGAGAGGACGTCCCGGGACGTCTCCGACACCCGAACTCAGCGCACATCATCATTCATTTCACTACTTTACGTACCATTTCCTGAAATCGACTGCCAAAGGCTAGTGGCCATGCAAGTTAGACGCGATCGCGAATTTGACTACTTCATTTTACTGTACAACCAAATGCTGTACAGTTTGTAAAACGTATTGCGTGATATTTAAATTAAACGTGATCATCTACTACTACAAAAATTGTGTAGCAATCACGGTGATTTCGTATCAAATCAACCATTAAGAGAATTACTTGAAGGTCATGAGAATGCAATAAATATGTTTGCTTACCCAACATGCAATCCATAACACTACCATTCACACAACATACAATGGATAGCATGTTGGCGGGCACTAAACACATCAACAGTCGCTAGTTCAAATTAGTAAATCTTAATAAATACATCCGTGTTCACGAGTCTGATCCATCCATGCAGCACCTGGGCGCATGAATGGTTTCAGACTAAAAGCAATGAACACGGCCAACAAAGTGTGTACCAACCATATTGCTGAAAACATCCTGATCTAAGATTAGTAAACATATTGTATATACTATATGTATGCGGACTAATGTTTCACAATCATCTTATTATGTAATTAAATTTCAATCAAAAATGTTCTTTAAAAAATAGATAAATATATGAACTTTAAATATAGACATACTAATATTTATCATTTCAAGAGAAAAAACTGGGCATGCATGAAACTCTACTTTACATGATGTTTGAAGCATTATTTCATAATTTCTCAAATTGAATATTAAAATATGTTTGAATAATATTTCAATAAAATAAACCTGAAAGAAACGTATGATTAACCTCGAGCGACCTGTTTTCAGAGAGACTTTTCTAAAGAAACTAGTATGCAGTATATTAGTATGTCTCTCTGAAAGCAGGTACTACCCGTCGCGAAGCGCCTTCTTGCTCTTTCAAACAAATTCGGTATGCGAAAACGAAATTGTTTCTGATTATAGAAAAACTATAACCCGAAACTGTTGAGTTGAAAAAATTAAATTTAATACTTTAACTACTATTGATGTTTATATGATGATAATACATCAAAGTACAATTATGAATTTGCAATTAAATATGGACTTATTTGCTTACAATTCTTACATTTATTTAAGTTAATGCCCCGAACGCGAATTGCGAAATGGAAATGAAACATACCATGAGCAAGGGAGACCTATCCTACTCTGATTAAACATGGCAATAATGATGTGCCTAACAAAATACCACTCATAGGTAAACTCCTCAGAGTTTATCTATGGTCACTGTGCTCTTCATTCAAATTTTCTAAGGAGTAATTACAACCAATCACCCGTGTCGATTCGGACCATTCGCCCTACGACATGATTGAGTGACTGGAGGGACTTTAAAATTTCACTCACCAGTGTTGTCTTGTCTGCATACCACAGGAACACGCTGCAATAATGGACCCTTGGCCCTCAGACTCTGGATTTGGCTACTTGGCTTGGGTATCTTTGGCATCTTCTTCTTTATCGATCCACCATGATATCTTAAATAAAATCGTGCTCTGTAAAATAAAATTTGATTAAGTCCAATGTGAACATGTATAATATTAATTGAGGATAAACACCAAACAAAAATATTGAAATTAACAAATCAATTGTGAACGTACCTTGCAAACGCAACAGCATTGCAGGCAGCTGTGAATCAACTGTTGTGACTCAGTAACTTCTTCTGGGATGACTGACTCTAATACCGATTAATAATTTACAATATACTGATAATATAATATGCCAAGAATATAATAATCGAACAACACTGACTCGAATTCGCGACTGAAAAATGTGGGATACTACTGTCCTATAATAAAGGCTCTAATTCGCGTGGCTCTACATTACTTTGCAAAGGAATCAAGTTACAGCAAAGAGCTCATACAGCTTCAATAGTGAATAAACATTTCGTAATCAATGAGTGACTCTAAACCGCATTGCACGCGGTCACTAAACCCTGCAAACACTGACTTTAATTCCAATAAATAATGTACAATATACTAATAATATTATAAGCTAGTAATATAATAATCGAACAACACTGACTCTACTTCGCGTGATTCTATATTACTCTGCAAAGGAATGAAGTTAGAGCAAATAGCCCATTCGGCTAGAAAAGGAATAGACATTTCGTCATCAAGCACTGACTCTAAACCGCATTGCACGCGATCATCAATCCTGTAAGAAAAGTTGAGAAATACCCTCTTATTAATTACAAGTTATTATGTCAGAAAAAAATATGAATTAAACTCCAACAAGGTGCAACATTCCAGAGTTCCTGTAACAGAAAACAGACGTTGATTAGCAAAGTGAATAACTGAGGTGCTGCAAACGTTGACCGAACGATTGAGTTCTTAAATTTGAATTCTTTCAATATCCGAATAATGTAAAAATGAAGGAACAAATGAATTCTTGAAATTGAATTCTTTCAATATCTGAACGATTGAAAAATGAAAGAACAATTGAGCCCTTACGGAGAGCAAAATACGCGGTTTGCAGCCTTTAGCCCGGTATGATCCTCGATTCAGATATGAAATCCGATTCGTGGATAACACCGGTTTCCAGGTCACACCCTCATGGAGGTCGCTGCAAGTGGTGACCCATGAGAAATAAAATTATCTAATTATGTTTAGAATAATAATTTTGACCTCTACGACATATACAATTTTACTATGCTCAATTGTATAATATGTCGAAATATTTATTTGATTGAACGTGCAATTTGAAATTTTTGCACTAAATTTATATTTTAAACATCATATATCATGTATATGTATAGGAAATAAGACTAAAAAAATCGTATTACTAACGTTACTCAGTCGTCCCCTCCACGAATGACGTCACCGCCATTTTCGAACGGTTGCGTTTGCGCACTTGTGCTTTCCAACCAATTCCTCCTACCCTCGATATTGTCAAACTCAACAATTGCTTTTCATGCACCAAATATGTTGAACAGACCCGACGTTTGTGTCGAATTAGTTGCTACTACCGCCCTAGCACGTAAATCAAGTACTGAATGATGTGAAACTCACCGAAAAACATGTAAAAATTGCGAAAAACTGGAGCTGAAATACACGGCGTCCTTCGATTTCCCACGCTACCAAGAGTGCCTGGAATAAGAGTCAGATATTTCGATTAATTCACAATATCAAGTCAAAATATATGCACCTCTACGTTGCCTGCTAGTTAATATTCAAGATTGTCACAAATTTAAGGATGAAACAACAAATATTTATAAAATAACTGTGTTAAAAGCGGGAGCATACCTTTCCCGACCTCACTTTTGCCACTGTCTGAACGAACTACCGAAGTGAATGTAGCAACTTTACAGTGGCGAATCACAACGCACTGTGCGTCCGCCATTTTGAAACCGTTCAAATCGAGAGATTGCGTTTCGACCCATTCCTTCCCGCGATATCAAGAAACGCAATAATTGCTTTTCTAGCACGACACATGTTAAATAGACCCGAAATTTATGTCGAATTAGTTGCTACAACAGCCCTAGGACCTAAATCAATTACTGAATAACGTCGCACTCACCAGTAATGCTGCGAAAGCTGCCGAAAACGATGGTTCAGCTCGACGGCATCCTTTGATTTTCCAACCTGTCAAGACATGTCTGGAATCAAAATCGAAAATTTCGATTACTATATATCATTCAGCAGAAACATTTAGATGAACGTATTACACTCTGCTTAATTCGCGTGTCGGTAATAAATTTGGAGATGAAAGAGCTAATAATTATAATTACAATATGACAAGTGCGAGAGCTCACCTGTTACGATGCACACTCTGCCGATGCACAGATGGAACTGCGCAGAGATGGCCGCCGCAAGAGTACATTGAAAGTTTTGACTGTGTCAGTTTTGCTTCAAAGATGAGGTTACTTCTTTTGCTAATACAGCATTGGATTTATGGATTACCACAGTGCAATATGCTAGTGATGTGGATATTAATAGTGAACACTGAGAGTTCATTGTCACTGTCTATATTGGCAGTTAACCTTAACAGTGCTTAATAAATATAATTTTATTTCATTTGAATGGTGCTATTCATTTTAAATACTTACAGTGCACGTTGACACTATGCATATATGTACATAGTAACATGAAGTCCATTCTGCTTGTTATGCGAACCATGTTTTCATACGACATTCAGCAACAGGTGTCTGCTTCCTCTCCACCCACTGCCATGTTTATACTGTATACTGTGTGTCTACGCTGCTTTTGTAAGTTACAATTGTTCTTATTACATATTCTCACTTTGATTACAGGAATAAGTTTAAGCCATTATTATTATATTGTACAAAATGTGGGGTCTTGTCATATTATATGCTACACATATTCTACGGTTGTTTAACTTTACTTATCATTACTCTATATGCATTCTTATCGGACCTACCATACCTGATACCATTAATCTATGTACACATCATTTAACGTATTATATGATCCACATTTGCTTTATTTCTGTTTATATTTACAACCTTTGCTCAACCAAGTATGCCCATTATTTTAATATTGCTTTTATTTACATTCATTACTGTCAATATATGACAATATTGTATATTATACTTTGCGTGATTAAAACTAAATAAATTTGGTGGGTCACCACACGTAACTACCTCCACGGGGTGTGATCTGGACACTGTTATCCTTGAATCGGATAATTTTGTCGGGCTCAAGGATCACAGTGACTAAAGGCTGCGTCTCGCCTTTTGTTTGATAGCGTATTTCAAATAAATGTCACTATACATAAATTTAGTTAACATTTGATTGTGTGTAATATTATAGATCAGGATAATTTAACATTCCTCTGTTTCAATCTAGTTGCCCCACTAATGAATAAGGAATAAGCGAAATAAATGATATAAGGCTTGCGCACTGATCTACATATATATACACTGGATACACGATTGGATTGGATCTCATGATAATAGTTCGGTACAGTAGTGATTCGGCATCAGTTTCTTACTCTGGCCGCAATATATTCTAGAGGGCGCCCGAGAACAGCGAATTTTGCTAGAGACACGATCTCCCGTAAGGCTGGCAGTCTTTAAGAATATCTCGTCGGTGCTATATAATACATTAAAGTTTTGCAACACTTACGCAAATTGAATCAGGAGACAAGCATCAGGTAGGAAGTATACCAATTTTCGAATAAGAAACAGCGCAATGAAAAAAAATTACACAGCATCGTTATATTACGTTGGCATATTTTTTTACAATATCTCTGTAGAAATTGAACACGTGTTGACTCGCTTGCTTACACTTGTCCATACATTCGAGTAGTTCTTCCTCCGTGAATGAGCCTGTCGTGTGACTGCTTACGACGTCCTTTTTCACACTGTCGAATACGAAAGTCAATGTTGCCTTGGCCTTCTGCATCTACAGAAATTAAACTACATCTCCGAATCGTGATTTGGCGCTGTCTGAACTGAATTATCAACAGCAGTTAAGATGTGCCATGCTAAGAGCTGCAAGATACCTGTGAGAGATCAGCATCAGGATCGAGTATTATTTTTCCGCTCTCTAAGATCGCGCAACACACTGCAGCTACTGTGAATTTCATTGAAAGCCCCGAATTTATCAGTGCTAAACACGACGCATTAATTGTGCATGCCAAAATCTGAAATACAATTTCTCATTATATATCTATCTTACTATTTCAATGTAAGATTTCTTCAATGTAGTAAGCGTTATGATGTCATACCCCACCAAAATCTTGAAGTTCCTGTACGTTGACACATATTGCACTACCGGGATGCAGGGTAACGATAAGGGCAGCTTCGCATGTCTCCTTTATGTACAATTCCATCATTCTGTCATCCACCTCTCACAAAACAAATCAAAATATTGAATCATGCACCATTAAAAAAAAAATGAATAAAATAAAAGATTAAAAACAATATACTTACTAGGCGGTCCAGACATAGAGCTATATGTCACTTCTATGGAAGCTCTATCGTACATCATTTTCTGTGCTTTGGTTTCTATTGGTCCATAAATTCCAGCTAAGATCGTAGTATCGCCTAACAATAAGACGTATGTGTTTTACAATATCGTTAAAATATATCACTAAATACCAATACCGGAATGTTTACGTACCTTGCATAAACATAGCAGAACCATCCGGCGCAGATAATTGATTGAGTTCACAGTTCATCTGTCGCAGCGTACACTCATCCTGTTCATCATTCCCAGTCATTTTATACGTACTTTATAGTTATTACAGCTAAAGAAGAAGTCGCGGGAAAACCCTATTTAGGAGGTTAAGAGCAGTTAAGAATACACAATATTCTAGCCATGTGGTGCGTGAAGCACTCATTGGAATGTGCAACTAGTGACATCCAGTGACATCTAAGGGAGATGCGAAGCATATTTCACACGGGCATAGATAAGGTATACTATAGACATGTGGCCGCCCGCGCGCCCTCTCCGCTAGGGAGCGCGCGTAGCGACCACGGACTACGCGACGCGCTAAGAGACGAGCGCTTCCTACTTCCTACGAGTCTGTACGAGTCTACGACTTCTTCAGCTGAGACGGCTGAAACTGATGGAGACTGGAGACTGGAGAGTAGATGTGTGCCTGTGTGAATATCATGTCATAATTGTCATAGACTTATATATAAGGTCAATGGTGGTCTATGGTGAATATATAGCAAACCTAACCTCGGCAAAATCTCGGGTAGACGGTAGACCTGATAAGAGCCCATGTGAGTGCACGGCGGAAGAGTTGCCGCGACCGCTAGCGCGAGCTTCGGGTCGTGTGTCGGTGTGTCACGTGTGTGGTGTCGGGAAGACGCCACAGTCCGCTCATCTTATGGGACTTTGTGTAGTCTCACGTAAAAAATGACCGGCTGTGCCCAAAACAAAGTAGAAAAATCAGGCTGATTCGAGCGCACTTTTTCATTTTCAAATTTCAATTTTTCCTCATTGTCAGACACAGAGTGCGCTATGAGCAGCTATGAGCGGTCTATGGTATACCTCGTCGATGGTATGACTCAGTCACTTGGTATAACTATAGCTGTGCAGTATCGTCCACGATTTTTGTTATTTTTGCTTAATTTTATGTTTACGCTACAAATTAATATCATTACTGAGTATTATGTAATCTTGTTAGCTCAAGAAAGAAAGTGAAGTTGCCAATCATAGACATAGAAACCTTCAAACGTAATGGTGCAGGAGTGTAAGGTTAACACGAAATTAAGATATAAAAACAGATATTATGTCTTTTATTCCCTTTTAAATACAATCTTATATTTTAGACCAAAGAGAAATAAGAATCTAAATACACGGAACGTCATAATGTACCTGATCGAAACCAATTTACCGTATATCCTCACTGGCTGTATTTTTTATGCCTTTGGATTGAAGTGGTGCTACGAATACGCCAAACATTCAATTTCTCCAAGGCCTAGGAATACTCAAACGGAAACAAGTAATCTTAGATTTCCAGAAAAATGTGAAAAGTTTCTTGCAAGCCATCCAATAGAAGGTAGTCTCAAGTTAGTAGCGACTGCAATTGGGCTTGCGGGAACATTACTTGGTGGTCTGCCAGATGTTGGTCCAGTGTCCCCAAGGGTCTCACATGCAACAATTTACCTATTTTTTGCTTTTTCTGGCCTAGTTGATGTTCTGCATTTTTACTTTCCACGTAATGTTAGCAATGGTTTAATGAACCTGGCTCTCGCTCAAAGTTTCTTTGTTGAAGGCCTACTGTTTGTCTGGACAAATGTGGAAGATAGCGTCATAGTCAATACTATTTTAGCAGCTATTGTTTGGGCAACATCTCTGGCAGTTGCGTTAGAATTAATATGGCCAGAGGTAAAGTTGCTAAGAGGATGTACAACATTACTTCACGGTGGTTGGATTGCACACATGGTAAGAATGTATAGAACAGAACCTCTCTTGCCAGCTAGAGTTGCATTAGCGTTTTCTTGGCATGTGGCAGCTGCTTCGGCTGTAACATTGTGCATTGTAGCATGCACAAGAAATTGTACACCTAGGCAAGTGTTTGATGAACCACCAGAACTATCAATATATGATCATTATCATTACCACGAGCCAAATCAACAGATATAACTGCTACTGTATTTATTAGGGTAGAAATGATATATAATAAGTAGAAATCCATACCTTGCTTATAATGCTAATTTATCACAGTTTATGTTGTGTACGGGGGTATTTGTGCACAACCTTCTCTGCCAATTACATAACTATTCATTGACCTAAAATCGTTTTCTATGTGATATATTAGTAGCGTTTGTGCAATAATATTATACGTATTATTGGATACTTCACAGTAAGGTGCATCTTGCAGAAACGATCAGATGTGGTGCATTTGTGGTAATACTCATACAAAACAATTTAATAAGACTGTGCCTTATAATATTACTACAATTATTTAATTTTGATATACTCTTATATATTCAGTGTGCCAAAAATTTGAATTATTATATATTTGTACTAGTAGTGTTAAAGTGCTTTTGCATTTGATACAAATATACAGAAAAAATAAATATATATTGTATGCATACCAATTTATTTATTTATCTTGTATTCAAATCATTTCTGATTTGTACACAAATTTAAGACCATTTTTAGTACCTGTACATTTATAAATATACTCGCAATCAAAGAAACAATTGAATTTGCTCGATACGTGATTGGCTTTTCGCGCAAGAATTGGAAATCATCGTGAGTTGTATCTAGATTATTTGATATTTTTTTTATATATGATCTTGGAAGAATTGTTACAAATCAAAATGATGCTGAAGAACACCGTGACAGTTACTGTTGCTATGGTGTCTACTAGCTAGTTTAAACTTTGGAATCTGACTTGATTCTGTTTCACAATAAGCGCGTATCCGGCTGCCAAAATGGTGGTTGACGTACTGTGTATGCTTCATGGCTGCTTCAGTATGCATATGTGTGCATATTGGTGCATATATTGCGCTTCTGCCACAATCGGCGCGTATTAAACTGTTATGACCATTTGCTGGTTTTAATGTCCAGCGCATTTGACTGCCATCAATTATGTATTTCTGCACTTGAAGTAGTGAATAGACAATTTAGAGCAAATTATAGTTCGCAACTGTTTCATTTTAGAACTTACAAATAGAGCATTTAGAAGCAGCTTACCGCCGAATATGTTTTTACTTACGACTTGGCTAGTGTCATTAAAAATGATCCCAAAACGGATCACAGACGTAGATATGTGATATATAAGTGCTGAATAGAATCATCGTCTCTTTAATACGTCCGTCCTAAGATCAGTATCAATATTATCAAGTATATACCAAGTGACAATTATGGCTAACTGGCAACAACTTGTGTTTCAAACATCCTTGAGAATATGTCAGAATTCTGTCCAGGTTGTCTTAAGACGTTATACAAAAACGACTGAACCCTCGTCTGCTGGCATAATTGGTGAGGCATATAGAAAATAGTTTTTCTGGTTATGTTTTGGTAACTAAAATATACATTAATAAATTTTAGTTATAGGAAATGAAATACTAAAAGCTCAAGTTAAAGACACAAATTCCTATTTTATTTCTGATCTTCTATACAAATGTGGTGTCAGAGTTGACAAGGTAAGTAAATTACATAAGTACTTGTTATTGGCAATGGACAAATATGGTTCATATAATTAATCGAGAAATAGTTTTGCTTTAATTCAAATTGTTCTTAAAGATTTCAGTAATAAAAGATGACATAGAGGACATTGAAAATGAAATTGCAAGATTCTCCAAGAAATATACCTATGTTATTACATCAGGCGGCATAGGTCCAACCCATGATGATGTTACATATGAAGGTAACATTTGTTTACCTTATTACTGCTCGGCTTCATATGAAACTGTGCCAAATGTTATCAAACAATAAGTAACAAAATAATGTGTAGGTCTTGCGAAAGCTTTCGGAGATTCATTGCGTCATCATCCAACTTTGGTGAACATCATAAGGGATAAATTTGGTTACCAAGATAGTTCATCTGCCAGTTATAAAATGGCTTATGTATGATAATTTTACTTCAATTTTGTCTCCTGTCATAATGCAATTGGTCATTGAAATCGTTTTTTAGATACCATCAAAAGCTGTGTTAAAATTCGGTATAAATGAGGATACTGGCCAGAGCTTACTTTATCCGTGCATTAATTTAGAAAACGTTTATGTATTCCCTGGTTCACCAATATTCCTGGAAAAATCTTTTCGAAGTCTTCATAAGGTAATACTTTAGTGCTATTTATGTGCCTTACTATAACTCTGTTTATGCATAAGTGTTCTGCGATAATTACATTTCCCAGATATTATTTTCTACGAGCAACACATTTGTAAAGGATCAACTTTACATAAATACGACAGAAGAATCATTTGCAATGGCGCTTACGAAAGTTGCAGCGGAGTTTCCACATGTCTCATTTGGTTCTTATCCAGTGAGTAACAGCAGGTAAAACAGGAATCTTTTCTAGTGCTCCGTTGTTTTCACCTGAAACGTTTATAAACTGAATTAACGCTGCAGCTACTACAAAGCATTTGTAACTATAGAGAGCAACAACGAAGGAGAAACAAAAAAAGCTAAGCTCAGATTTTGTAATCTTGTGTCTCCAAACATTTTCGTGCAATACGATCCCGTACCGCACGCCAATTGTGTTCAAAAATTCCAGACGTTCCTGCAAAATGATCCGCAGTCTGAAGCTTTCAACACTACAATTGAGACATTAAAGTAATTTACTATTTTCATTATATTATCATCTTTAACATGCAAGGATTTGAATATACATTGGAGTTTAGAAGTTGTAATCTAACTCTACCATTTAGAGCATATACAATTATTTTAGGAATATATATCGCAGACCAGAAGAGGTGGCGATTTGCTTTGACGGTAGTGTAGAGTCACTTGTTCTACTGCACTTAGCTCACGTGGTTCACACAGACAGACAGGTACGTGAAGAATTAGCTGTCGTTTATTTGAAACCTATTGGAACTGGGGCAAGCGATAAGACGATTTGTCAAGATGTTATTGCAAGGTAAAATAAGGTTTATTAATTGTCAAATTGTATTATGATAATGCATGTTGCTGAGAATATTCTTATTATGTGATTCGCAACTTTTAGATACAGTACTAATGTGCATGTGTTGAATGCTACCTCTGACCAGATAGTACAAAATCTGCGATTGTGGAAACCAAAATTAAAAATTTTACTATCCGGAGAAAGAAAAATCAACATTGGAAAGGGACACTCCAACAGCCTTGCTAATTGTGGGAATTTGCACGATTTTGAAGTAAAGCGTCCTTTAAATGATTGGTCTAATGACAATGTCTGGACACTTGTGAAATCACTGTGTTTGCCTTACTAGTCACTTAAAATCAATGGTAAGTTCATGAAATATTTAATTCTCATATTTAATAAATATGAAAATTTTTGTTGTAGGGTCACATGGACATATGAGCAAAATTCAAGCTAGCAAGTCGATAATTCCATATATAACTAAATATGATATTGTCTCTTTGTACAACTGTCTACCTCTTGAATAAGATTAGTCAAAGTGGAAGATACGGAAAACAACGAAAAGTATAAATAATAAATATACAAAAACTGTGTGAATGCTTATAATGTAAATATCTCACCTTAATATGATTTTCCCTCTAGTGTAGGAAAATGTACTAAAAATTTGTTGATTCCAATTCCTTAGATGCCTCATACGGCTCACATTTTCGCGCGTACCATAGAATTAGTTATTTTTTCAAAAACCATATAATTCATAATTATTTGTTCACTGGCTGTACGCGATAAGCAGAAGCAATCAACTCTGTCTCGTAATTATGACTAATAATCGCGTCCCTGTTCAGGTTTATTTTTGTACCTATTGCTGACTAAAGATTCCTTACTGAATTTAATGAGTATCATAGGGAAATCTTATGGCCCGCTATAGGGTACTCTTTGGATCCGCTTCTAGCTTGGACTATCCTATTTATCTTTGATAGCGGGACTATTTTTAGTTGTTTTCTTGTGTGTATTAATATGACTGTCGATTAAGTGTGATTACACGCACAATTGCGTAGATGCGTAACCATAAGAAAACAACTAAAAATAGGTGCACTATCAGACATGAATAAAGTGGTCCAAGATGGATTACTTTGCCCTATGCCCTGTTAGTCTCATGCATAGATGTATGCTTTTTTAAACATCATATAAACATACATATTTTTTCAATTACCTACATCCTTTATCATCCAGTACCTTAGCATGTGATTCGAAGCTTTCTGCCAAATTTGTAATTATAGTTCACTAAATAACATTACTTTTTGCATGGGGGCACTAACAATCTTATATCTAGACGTAAATTCGTAAATTTGAGAAATATATTCGTGGACCGCATTAAATATTTGTAGTACAGTTTTTGTATAATATAAATTATTATGTATTCACCCGACACAGAGATAGTTGCAGCCGCGCTGTCAGGGTTACAACACCAATTGACGTATCGATGGTTCACTGTTTCCTCTATCGTAGGCACTTTTTTTTTAACTTCAAACTATTGTATCAATGACAAATAAGTAACTTACGTATGCGTAACGGGAGATACGGATTCTGCAATAGTACGTACATACTTCTTGCATCGCGTATCTACATTTTCAGCGCGCTGCAATCGTACATTCATGGTTATTGGTAGAGCGTACAGTACTGTTGTGAGCACAACTCAGGATATATTACGTTTTTACGGGAACTATTTAAATCCATCGATTATTGCAGCAGATCAATTTTGACGAACTTATAATTTATCTTGTACGTTTAATCGACATATACATCGGTAGGCTATTATCAACAATGATCAACCCTTTTTACGAAAATAGACTTAATCTGCGAGCAGGCTCTTTGATTTATGATAATTTAGACAAGTTTCAAACTATATGCATCCGGCGCTGGGAAATGATCTAATCGAAACGGACGCCGAATGATGCATAGAAAACGAAGATGTGCTTAACGAGCTGGTTGGTTGAATGCGTCGAAATTTGGGTATCCGAACCGTCAGAACCACGCGTTAGCTGCAGCCACATGGTTGGAAAGAAGCAGAATACAAACTCTGCGCGTGTATATGTATCTTTGAGCTGAGGGCGAGACAGAGGGGTGAGGGCCGTGAGGGGCAACCTGAGCATGGCAGACCCCTATCCTTTTGTCTCTCTCGAAATTTCATTTCGAGTTAAAGTATTTCTAGCTCTTTTCCTTTGAAACTTTAAAATGAGACTGGGAGGCTCGGCAAAGCGGGTGGACGCGGACGGGGGTGAAGGCTGGCAAGGTACCGTGTTACGGAGGCTTGAGCACCAACACCACTTACATCCCGAACGGTGCCGAAGAACTACCACCCACATCCATACAGCCATATTCCGCGCTGCAACCGCAAAAGGGTCTATTTTTCATACTTTCATTTACTCGTCCCTGCCACGATCTCGGCAGGTTATTTCCACTATCTTCCCCGCAGAGCGTTCATCCGCCGATATACGCACGTTCGCTCGCGCGCCGATAAGAGGAAAGATATTGAATGTTGGAGAATCTTTTGCACGGATTGCCGGACGACGTCGAGAATCGCCGAACCTGATGCCTCGCGAAGCTCCGCGTTTCCCGATCGGTCGGATTAGCTCGGAAAAATATCCGGGAAAACATTGTAAGAAACATTGCATGCGGGCTGTAACTGCGATCATTTTTTAGGGCGCCACACGAACGAACGGGTTCGGAGTTCGGAGCTTCGTGTTTCACCGACGTAGGTGGGTATTTCGTTTGAGTTGGGAATTGATTGCTCGGCGGATCGAAGGAAGTCGGCGGTGGGTCGGGGTAGGCAGAGAATACGGATGAGGGTGCGCGTACAGTATGACTGTATGGAGGGGCGCTCAGGAGAGAGGTACCGCTTGCTGCGAACGCTGCAAGAGAGGGAGGAAATATGCATTCGCGAGAGAACAGAACGGTCGAACGGCAGACGGAATGGAACGAAACGGAACGGGGCGAACGTATATTTCCAGAACAAATATTTACGCGAAAGAGGTATAAAAAGAGCGAAAATGTGTTTTCTGTTTGATTTGCGACTGTATTTTTCTTTCCGGCTCGACGGTCTCTTCTGCCTCGTCTCCATCTCCCACCACCCCCTCATACTCAGCCCCTTCTCCTCTCCTATTTCACTCTCTTCCCCCCTTCTTCCTCTCTCGTATTATTTTCGTCCCCTCTCTTTGCCTTCTCTCTTCTTTTTTCATTCTCTCCCTGTCCCTGCTTTCCTCTTCCTCCCCTCCTTCGCTCAGTTCATTTCTATCACTCTTTCCGACGAGGGAGAAGCGCGAAAAAATTATACGCGAATAAAAGAATCGGATTCGTTTTGAAACTTTTCTACGTTATTAGCCGTAACAAGGGACGAGTTAATGAACGGTTCGATTACGTGAACAAAACAGCATTCCGAGAATCATCGAACTGTTAACGTTAAATATGTCACCCTCGACGGAAAGCGCACATATACGTACATATGCGTATGTGTAATAATGTATAATTACGAGGTTCGGAGTTTCTTGTCGTTTCATTCCGGTCAGAAATATCGTTATCAAGATGAAAGGCAGCAGAGTCGATGGATGGTCGAAAATAAAACAGGAGCTAGAAGGAAGGGGGAAAGAAGGAACTACCTTGCTTACTCCAGTTTCTCTGCGGGTAGATACACTAATCGAAATTCTCCTCGACAGCCGGCTCAGGGAGAAGGCTTGGTACAATATTAGCTACTACATCGAGCGAGCAGCTCACCCAAGCACTCGAAAGTCCGCGCCTAATCCAATAGTAATCTCCCTGCTATCTCGGCAATTCAGAAACTTGGCTAATTATTTCCACCGCCCTCTCCTCTCTCCACCTAACCGTGCCTGTCTATTTGTCTTCCTCTTCTTTCTCTCTTTTTGATTTCTCCTGTCATATTTTCTCAATCATATCTCATTTTTTTACATGCACGGCAACGCTTGGCAGATTGTCGATCGTCAACGATTCCGTATGACGTATTGACCAAGCATGTAGTCACGAAGAGGTGCAATAATGCGATTGTACAAACAAAAAAGTCTTTTCTAAACTGTTTGTGAAATCTATGCTTTTCAAATGATTCATCAATAATTCAGAACGCTAAGTTGTACGAACCTGCTGAAAGGTGTATGACCAACATATAGGGCACACATTTTCTACTTCAACTTTACGTTGATTCTTAGTTTATGTGCGTACATTTCTATTATTGACTTTGGACATGCATGCACTGTACGAGCAGGAATATACGCATGGTATTTACGACGGTGTACCATTTCCGTGTTTAAGAGCTGTTGATCAGGTTACTCCATTGCTTTTATATTAACATAATTGTGATACCAATGTCCAACGTGTCAATATATTCTCGTTTCTTAATAAATCTGTAGATGAGGCTTCGTAGTGTCCCGTAACAGAACTTCACTCACGAATTCGCGACGCGTATTTCGTTAAATGGAATATACTGACCTCCCCAACCCCCTTTGGTACAAAGTTGATATTTCGGATATACGTTCGGTCAACGTTCACATATGAAAATAAGTAAAATTGATGCCAGCGTGTGGCAACTGCAAGCAGAACGCGGAAGCGACTTTACTTATTCATGAGTAAATTTCCCTTTAAAACGAAAATACGAACGAATGCCGGAGGTATAGTGGAAACTTCCGAACAGAGGAAAATAGTGGAGTCTGAGAAAGTTGTTACGGGAGTGAGGAAATAACAGAATGAAGAGTTGATCCCATTTTTGGTGCCGATCGTAGCAGTTTATGAGTCTTCCGCGCTTCACGGAGAGCCAACTTAAAAACTTCATATTCTCTTGACGTAACTGCAAGAGTTGTTGTTAAATGTCCGGCCCCATTACTTTGAAGCGCAACTGACTATCGAGCATAACGTTAATATAACATTGATCTCCCAGCAGAACATGCAGCGAGGAAAGGAAGTTGGCAAGCGGTACCACATACAAACATTCACTGGTGACGATTAATGCAATGCGTTTAGACACGTATGTTGTATGAAGAATCCAAGGAACGAAGAGGATGCGAGAAAAAGAGGGAGGTCGATGTTAGAGTTAGGCAAGAAGAAGGTCTTGAAGGTGACGGGACGCGGATAAGTGGAAAAAGGGTCCTTAATGGTCGTGCTAAGGATCAGCGTGGTCCACTTTGAACGGTTTACCATTCGAAAAGCTTTACAGCCACCCGGAAAAGCCACAGCACGAATCGAGGTCTTCGGGTGTGGTAAACGGTAAGTGGTAAGGAGAGAATGAGCGGGGGATGAAGCAGTTAAGGGGGTAGAGTGGTTTAGAGAGCACAAGAAGGGTTTCTCGGCGCGTGCCACAATGTTATCGATTTCCCTCCCGTCCTCCCCCACCTCTTCCTTCCTTCCACGCTTTCTTACTTCCTTCCTTCCTTCCTTCCTTCCTGTCGCTCTCGCTTACGCTCTCTCATCCTCGCACGGCTACTCACTCCCTTATTTCTCGTCTTGTCCACTTTTCTCTCCCCCCCCTCCCCCTCGTGCTTTTCTTCTTCCAGGATAAATATTTGCAACCTAAATTTTCATCTTCTTCCGTTTATTTACACAGATTGTATAGTCGACAAAAAGAGAGTACGAGATGTCCAGAGAGAGAGAGAGAGAGAGAGAGAGATAGCGGTTGAAATGTTAAAGACAATGTCTACCCATGATTCCAAGAGTGGAATGGAGATGGTGTTGAGGGTAGTTCGGAACACCGAAGGGGATCCGTGGTATTCTCCGCGTCGTGGAGAAGCGGATCAGGGGTGGTGGTGGTCGCGTGCTGGTCGCGTGCCGGGGGCGGTGCCAACCCCCACTAAAACCTTCACCACTTCCACCACGAGAACCAAGACCCCCACCGGCTCTACGTTCCCTTGTCGGTTATTGATTCCCCCGGGTAGCTACCCCACCCCCAAAGAGTACTAAAAGAGAATGAAAAGGGTAGTTGAAAGACGAAGAAACATATAGAGAAACAGACACACACACAAATAAATGCGTACGGACTTATAGAGACAGAATAAGATAGAAGAGGAAGAGAAATGGAGCACGTTCGCTGGCAGGGAGAGAGAAAGCGAGGGAAGGAAAAGGAATAAATGAAAATAGCTCGAAAACAGAATAACCGCTATGGTGATTACCTTCTTGAGCACCTGGTTACCGAACGTCATCGTCAGTTGATTGTCGTGAGTTTTGATGAAATCTGTTAAGAAGCAAGTGACGAATTATTGTCGCAATCTTTCATGTTGTGACGTGGCACCGTCAGTGGCACGAGGGATTTTTCCTGAGAAACCGACAACTGAAATACGAAATGACGATTCTTAATCGTTTGAATGCGAAAAAAGAACGTGTCTCGCGTGATACGCGAAGAAACAGAATTTCCGGCATACGTTTCCTGCGATCCGTTAGCTCGCATACAATAAGACCGTGTCTGTTTTATTTAAATACCCATACGAAAGCAAATCTAATTATGCATTGTTTTACATTGCCACCATATGCAGTATGGATATCATCGAGTCTTTCGCCTTGAGTGCCAAGCGGTAGTTGAGGGCACGTTTAGTGAAGGGTTAAACAATATAGTAAACGGGATGGGATAAGGGAGAAATAGCGATGAGATAAGATGCATTATGAGACAAATGAGTCGGTACATCTACGAGAGAGGGAGGGATTGGAACAAGAGTAGCGCGAAGGACAATGGGACACGAATTGCACGAAGTTATAAAAGAAATCGCGGAGGGCGTGGAAGACGATTGTGAGGCAATGAAAGAGTCCGAAAGAGCGCGGGGGAGGCGAGAGCCGGGGAAGGGGATGAAAGAAGACGCAGCAGTCTTGTCTCTTTCATCGGCCGACGCGTGTGTGCATGCATGCGCACGCGCGACCGTATTCAACTCACGCGCCGTATGTACACGGAAAAGCATATACCTCGTTTTAATAAAATCCTGTTTCCCCGTATAAAGTATTCTCGACCAGACTCGTTATTGCGTTCTGTATCCATCGAGCCCTTTCAAAGGAAAATTCTAATTAATACTTGGTTGTGCTGCGCCTCTTTTTTATTCCATTTCCGGCCCCTCTCTGTGCGCCCTCCTCACCGCTCTTATCATCCAACTGCCACCTTTCGCGCGTCACGTCTGCTCGACGTCTCCACCGTAATTCGCACTGTATCTCATCATTGTGCGCCAAGACAAACAATTGACAGATTAATTATTTACACCTGCGTCGATGGCGCGGTTCTCGCGAGTGAGCCGTCACATTTTCGGAACTCACACTGTCGGGCCTGCATTCAAGTATTACGCAATTCGAATATCGGAGGTGGCAATTTTCCTATTGAAATACTTCGCACGGACAGCGATCTCGTTTGGCACAACGCGCATTTAGCAGTCATTTCGTACTTACGGAGCGCGAGCGAAAAAACAGAGAGAGAGAAAGAGAGAGAGAGAGACAGCGACGGCCGGACAAAGTGTCAAAGAGGGAAGCAAGAGGTATAATGCGGGGTGAAAAATAGAGAGATTTCTTACAGATTTGCTGTTTTATTCCCCGAAGCAGGACAAACGTGAAGGGAATTTAGCAGATGGGTATGCGGTGAGTCGCTGGCTGGGGGTGCGGGTGGTGGGGTAGGTTGGCTGATATAAAGAAAACAAAGGAGCGGGGTGCGAAGGGAGTCAAAAGAGATGGCTGTCGGGCGAGGGGAGATGCAGAGAGTAGATATAGCGAGGGGCGGTAGTGTAGACGGGGGAGGAGAGAAGACGTCCAAAGAGAATCGTGTTTAAGGGTTGGGTGAGGATCGGAGCGGGACGGCATCGTGAAAAGGAGTAAACGTTATGAGAGGAAGGTGCTCGGGAGGCGGTAGAACAGGACGGTGGTGGGAAATGCAGCGAGAGGGAAGGGGGTGGTGTGCAAGGAGGTACAGGAGGCAGACGACGGTACGACGATAGAGTGAGACGGAAGCGCGGAATCGGACGTAGACAGATACACCTAATGCGAATAGTGCAGGAGTTGGAGGAAGAAGAGGCTCGGTAGGGGTGAGTCGGACAGTGGGGGCGTGTGGTGAAGGAAGGGAGGATGAGGCCGTGGGGGGTTACCGTGGGGGTACGCGGGGTGCTGGGATGAGAGAATAGGGGGGTCCTCGAGGGGTATGCCAACGAAGAATATTGCCTGCAGCTTTATGGCTCTTGGAGGACATGGACTTTTACGATTATTAATCCCTATATTTTCCGTAGATCCGTTTTGCGAGTACATTTTTTTTTATTCTAACTTCCGCGCAGTCACGCATCGCGTATCGTAAGCACGGATATGCAGAGCTCGCGATATGCGTACGTGGGTGCGTGTATGTAGGAACGTGGAGACGCGTGAGACGAGCGGTATGCTAATTGTACGCGGTGCTTGCAAATTGGAGTCGATTGAAAAATCAGTTATTCAGCCTGGCGGGCGACGCTTCTAACGCTGTCGATTCAAATATTTGTTGGAGTTGTGTTATTAAATGGAGAAAAGTTACCCATTACCCATTGAAGGGAATGACGGTAAGATTAAATCTGCTGGGAAACCAGAATGTTCTATTCGATACTCGGAAAAGCGGATCATATAACAAGAATGTGAACATAGAGGGACTGAAAGTCGAATAAAAAGGGCACACTGGTTGTAAACGTGACGCTCCACGCACTCCTTGTTTCATTCTGCAGAGCTATTCACGTATTACCATTTCAGATTTTATTACGTCAGGCCAGTAAGAGCATTGCCATCTCTCTCTCTCTCTCTCTCTCTCTCTCTCTCTTTCTCTCTCTCTCATACTCACTCTCTAGCTCTATCTCTACTTCTATCTCTCTCATCCTTTTCTTCGTCCCTTTGTCAACTCTCGTCTTTGTGTAGCGCACACACATACAGCTTCGCCATTATTGCAGCCTGTCATTTTGCTGGTTCGGAATGGCTGGAATTTAGTGCGGTCTTGATTTACGAGAGCGTTACACCTGCAGCTCGTATGGTACGTCTCGAATACACGGTGCACCGTGTTAAACGCTGCGTACGAGTGTCATAGCGAAATTACTCTTCTCTACACAATTGAACGCACATCGAAGAATAATCGTAGGTTAATTGTGCGTCCAGTAACGCGACTGATGAATTGGGACCTCCCTATATTCTAATTGCTTATGTTCAGACTGTTAAGTGATAATCAACGACCGTTCTCCGCCGATGGCTGTGCATTATTTTTGTAAAATCTCGAGAAACCGATTGTCTGACAATGGAATTATTTCTAACTTGATTCGTACTTGAAGGTAGAAGCGCAAAGGGATAAGCAGAAGTTGCTAAAAAATCAAGTAAATTGTACCAGAGAACGGTGAGTATAAGCGGAATGTAAGCTCTCGTCGGATCTAAAAGACATTTTCTTCAAATTTTCTCAAATTACATGTTCTTTTATTATCCCGCCGGTTGTGAGAAAATCGCATTACACTCGGGAGCAGAGTAATTCTGGTTTCAAAAATAAATTCAAAGTGTAGCAGGAATCCTTGAAAGGGGAAGTTTAAATTTTGAAAAAACTCTTTTCTAGGAACGAGCCTTTCTCTTTTACAAGACCAAAAATAACAAAGCTTATTCGACTTGTATTATTTGTTATTTGTCATTTAATAGTCACTTGCTTCAGTGCACATTGATTTTTTCGACACCCTGTATATTGAAACGTTCAGGAGGGCTTTTTGTGGCTTGCCACCCTTGTATTTATCGAAGATTCGATTATAGCATTACCAGAAAGGTTCATCCACTACAACTATATCGTGACCCTGACTCAAGTGTGCGATAAAACCGATGGAACTGAATCTTAAATATGCTCGCCCGTGTATCAGGCACGACATATACAGTAATATCAAAGCCGTTCTGTATCCAATATTAAAACACTCCACATTATTGATCTTGCATAACAACGATTGCTTTAAAATTTACACATTCTCGCATATCATTGTTACTATTTTGCGGATAATTACCTGTCGTCGTCACAATCCTTCTTTTTGTGTATACAGGGATACGTAAATAAGGGCTTTTTTTTACAAATGAATTGACAGCAGATTGCTCGCCTCAATAATAAGTTGCTAAATGTAAATTGCAAGGAACGTTTATGAAATAGCGTCGGAAATGAAAGTGGGTCAGCAGTTCGTACGGCCATAAAGACACATACTGTAGCGAGAAAATCTCGTAATATAGGAAAAATATTTCAGAAGGAGATACTGGGGAGAAACACGACTTTGACGTTGACGGTAAGGAATGCAAAGAACGAAGAGAAACAAATTGCATAGACAAGTGAACAAGATAGGTTTCATAACGCGGGAGTATTTTTTCGTCTTTTCTCTGTAAGATATTTTTAATATATCAAGGTTCGAACGACCGAACCATCGTTAGTATAATGTTCTAATTGCTTCGAATTTCACAACCGAAATCCAGACGGCAAAAAGTGTTTGGTTTAGTGATTTGTAACAGCAGACGGCTTGCTCGTATTGTTGATCAAACATACGCAGGAGATGTGGACAGGGAATAAGTGAACTTCCAAAATTCGTGGGACGGGTAAGAGAATACGTAAGGCGTAATTAACGAAGTTCCCGGTACTGTTGATTTATCAAATTTCCTTGATTTATCTATAACGTTACCCGTTTCTGCAACTTTCTGTTTGCTCAAACTTGCGTATTGAGCAACACACTCTTGAAAGTTCGTAAACTCGCTCGCTACCGTCAACTCTTGTCTTTCTCTTTTACTTTCGATATATCTTTCCATGTGCATTTATTCATCTTCCTACATACGTACATACGTACATACCTATTTATCCATTTAGGTACGTATCTAGTTATATGCTACGCCCCTATCTACTAATCCGTATGTCTGGTACTCTAACCGTCTCATTCTCCAATCATCTCTGCATCTTACTCTTACAATAGCCAGTTCTACCATTCCGTCTTTTCCACCTCGACACAACCTATTTTACCCTCTCGACGGATCAATACTGGGAACATAACAAAGGTAAACAGGAGAACGAGATGAATAGCGAATATGAATTATACATTCGTCCTATCGAAACGGGTAGATACGTATATATAAGTGCGCTGGAAGCTAGTACAACGAAGAGAGAGAGTGATAAAAGGGAGACAGAGAACGAGTCTAACAATCATTAGCGGCACAAGAATTTTTGAAGTAGATATTAAGGAACTCGTAGCAAGCGGTTGAATTCCAATGTTAAAACGTGAGAAGTGTACCGGATTATAATGAAATTATAGTAAGATGTGTTTTGCTACTAATCCATCATCAACTTGAGGAGACTATCTTTTCCATTTTGCAAACGTTTGTGGTGTTTTCTTTTATTTTCAACTAATTGTATCACTTGTAATTCTCACTCAAAACGTGTAAGGTGTTGGACTATTAAAAAATAGAAATTATACACAGACCGGAGTAATTTAGCTTGTAAGCTAGTAGATCAATGTTGTGGGATAGGGAATATAGTGGAAATTCGTTGAACCGGACGGGTGTATCCACGTTCATGCAAATGCACACACGTCCATGTAGATTCAATTGAATGGAAAGATAGCTGGTCGTGCCGTGACATCGTACCCAAAATGCAAGCAACTGCATCTTCGAAAAACATCTCGGGTTGCGGCACGAGGCCGTCAGGTGGCAAGCAGAGTCCACCGCTTGCTCTCTTCCGTCTCTTTCTATTTCGCTGCAGCGTGCTGTTTGATTTATCATCTCACTCTTCCCCAGCTGCCTCTTTTTGTTCCATACATCTTGATCCTTCTATCTCGTGCCTTTTCGCAGGTACCTTCTTGCTTTCGTTCGTTCGTTCTCTCTCTCTCTCTCTCTCTCCCGCTCTTTCTCTCTCTCTCTCTCTCTCTGCTCTCTATCTCTCCTTCTGTCGCACCGGTACCTTTAATACACCCGTTGTTCACTCTCGACTACCAGCCCCTCTCTATCACTTATTTCCCCGTCTCTCTTGCTCTTTTGAACTTCCCTTTGCTTCCAGAGGAGACGTTGTTAACAGGCAATGTGGCCGCCACCTGTTAGCTAACGCTCCCCGGGTTACCTTGCCAACGGGCGACGCTATGCAACATACCGAACGTTGAAAATTTCAAAGGACCACAGCGGTGTTAAGGTGCAGGGAAGACAGGTCGTTCATAATAAATATTAGATTCTCAGGATAGTCGGATTTAAGATAACAACCTGATTTACATCGAAAATCGATGCTGGACGCTTATTATGCGGCTGCATTTGTCGAACATTCTGTCAGAAGATATCTCGTCGGATGTCAAATAAATTATTTTCCGCTGGCAGCGGAGTTAGGAACGTTTCCATGCTATCGTTCGCCTATCAAGCGATCGTGGGATAAATTGTATGGCACCTTGAGGGTAGAAGTCAGGTGGCGACTTCGTTGTTGCGTTATCGAAGTTTATCGGCGTTCTGGAACCAATAATTAGAGGCTGGCAGAGTTGATGAAACATTGAATTTGGCGACAGTGATAGATGACCCAAGTTTTTATCGCCGGATTATCTAATTAGATCGCATAGCACGAGCTCTCGGAAATGAATTCGTGACCGACTGTTGGTTTGTAAGAACTGATCATTTTATCGGCATTTATTAGCGTAATTTCGACTTATAAATCATGAAAAAGGTAGGGTCATCAATTTTGTCCTCGGGACAGGTCGACGGATGAAGTCAGCTGTTACATCATATTTGATGTACTATCACTTGATGATAATATCAGAAATTATACGCCAATTTCTCAGAATCGCTATTTATTCAGGTATCGGTTAAGTTAATCTTAAGTCGTCGGAGTGGACGACAAGGACTTGCTAATATAATGTGATTCTATTTTTCTTGTTCTCGTAACATCTTAAGAATACTTGGAAAGGTGCAAGTACACCTTTGATGCAAAGGCGTTTTCTGTTAACCTGTATTTATTACAAAGCCGCAAGCGTCCACTATTTTCCTGTCTGTCTTTCCTTCTTTTTTTTATTCATTATTTTATGACTGTAACTTGCGATAATCGCTCCGTGCTCATGCGCTCGCTTGAAAAAATCTTTTGTCCAGCATCGGCTCAAGCGTAATATCTCCGCAACGATGCAAAATTCCTTTTACGGCATTACACCCGGTTAATTAAACGACACGCTTCGATTCTCCGTGGCCGTCTTGTGGCGTTCGTGCGAGTGACCGCAACTGAAATGTTTTACTTACTTATAAAAAATAACTATATGTCATTCACTGAATAAATCAGCACTTCATCATGCCCCGAATCTCACTAATTGCAATTTTGCGCGTTAGAGAGCTTGTCGCGTTTAATCAATTACGAAAAAACAAGACAAAATGATGTTGAGACATCAATGCAGTATCATTCTCTATTTACATATTGTCGAAGCATTCGAACCCGTTTATTCCTTTAGATATCAGTGAAATTTACGTTGCACATGCATGGCACAAATAAGCAGACATAAAGACGTTATTGGGCTAAATGAAATTTTGTAGACAGTCTTGCGGATAGTAGCCTGGTCTTCGATCCAACCTTGACCTAGACCTACATCAAGTCGATGGGGAGGGATAAGGTCAGAAGCACGGTAGATAACAGTTAGAGAACGAGGGGGGAGAGAGAGAGAGCGAGAGAGAGAGAAGGAGAGAGACATGGAAGAGGACAGGGACAAGGATAGAAAGATTCCCCTAGATACGAGCTTGGTCGAAGACGGAAATAGGATAGAACGAGAGAGAAGTAAAGTGGGAGAGGAGAGGAAAAGAGTGAGAGGCATGGTTCGTGCTGGAACGGAAGGAAGGGGTTGATTCATCTTCTCGAAGACTCCCCTGAGGTCAAGCCGGCTCGTACCCTTACCTGGACGTTCTACGAACGAGCTGTGATAGTGTGTTGTTTTACACAGCTTACGGTGTTTTGCCAGAACTGGTCTGTATTCAAACAAATCACACTTTCAAAGGCGGAATTAGGTTTGATAGGAGAACGTCTCACTTCCAGATCGAAGTTTGGGAAATGAACCCAGCGTATTGTTACACTCTCTCAGCCATGTCAAATCCGAAAGTTATACTGTGGGCCTTGTTCATTGAAAAATTTCTGCAAATACTATATTTGGTCCGACTGGTGTTTCGGTATCATAACACTGAATGCTAAGAAGTGACTGACTGTCAGGCCAAAGATATCAACCCGGGTGATGTGATTTAGAGTCGTGGAAAATGACAAACTGTGATCGAGATATGTTTGGTGAAAATGGTGAAAAAGTTCTACATTCTTTTTTCGCCCAGACCTATACCGTTCGATAGACGGTAATTTGTGCCGAAAATAGACCACTGGCTGCACGATGAACTTTCGATAGTTTCACAGATATGACGATTTTTCAGAAACGAAAAAAAACTTGTTTTTCAGATAGCCAATCGCTCTTGAGTTCGCTCGAAAGTCAGTCATTTCTTAACATTCGGACGAGAAATTATTTATACAACCTTCTCAATAAATCAAACCAACGGTATAAATCTTTTTGGGATTTGATGTGCCTGAGAAGGTGTAATAATATGTCACAGTCTATTTCAGAAAATTTGATCTGGAATTGGGACGTTGTCCTTGTGAGTTTAAATAAAAATTTGTAATTACATAGAAACATTTAACCGGAGTAAGTCTCTGATAAAGGCAAATAATTATGGGGCAAACAGGTAAATAGTAGTTTTTTTTCTTTTAGTTTGATTATACTTGCTTCTAACACATTACCGATCGACCGACCTATCTGTTCACTCATCATATAAATCGGATTAAAAAAAAACGCAAAAATTCATGTTTGTAATGACGAAGCGCGATCTATTAAAATCATTGTATTAATTGAGTATTTAGACAGCAAAGCGTAACGATAGTTTTCGTTAGATAGCGCATGAAAGAACGTTTCATGAAAATCTAATCCTGCCCTCCTCCTTTTTTTATCACGGAATCTCCACGTCGAGCTGGACCAATTTAAAAATTATAAAAATATACATTACAATGTAGGTAGACCGTGTACTTATGAAATATTACTAGAAAGGGCAAATATCGCAATGAGTGTTCTAACATTACAATACGCCGTTTTGCACAACAGGCATGGCAGATTTAATCGCTCTGGTACGATAGCTAGCCAAGAGTGAAAGCGGCACAAGAGTTTCGAATCGTACGAATGAATGCAGTCGCAAAGAACGAGGTGATTGTAAGAAGGACTAGAACCAAGAACGTAAAGAGGGAGACAGTAAATGAAATAAAAAGTTGTGTTTGTAACAGCCTCAGTCATAGCAATCGTATGATCGCAAATTGCAGCCTCTATTCTCAGAATTGAATACTAGTCTGTCTTTAATGAATAATGAATTAATAAATCATATTTCCGCATTCAATGAATCGGCAAGTATGATTGACTCTTTTAGACACTGTATCGTATGGCTGGAAATGATTCCGAATGTGCGTAAGCTGCTTAATGATGTTTCTGGTGTATCATCTTGTTATCTCATGAGTTTCTCATCTGACAGGTCACGACATGAAGTGGTATATGAAAGAGACGTCATATAAAGTAAGTGGCTAGCTTAAAAATTACCCCACAATTTGTTCAACGTGAAATAAAGACAGTGTACCGTGTCTTTAAATGTTCAATACACGAATGCCTGCTTTGTGGTCAGTGTATTTTGTGAGAATTACAATATTGAATGGTCGTCGGAACCGCAAGGCTCAAAGAAAGACGACCACATGCATAAAGATGTATTGTAGCGTGCAGGCATTCAGTTTATTCCGTTTTCTTGAAGGCGATACGTGATATGAATATCTTATTGTTCGTCCTATGCGCGAGAGAGAATAGAAAAAATCGTAATTACATACATTTTTAATAGTAATGGGGAATTGTTGTATCTGATGCATTGATAACATAAACGAGATTATTCAAAGGTAAACTGTTAGAAGCATCGAGTGTTATTGGGAATCTAATAAAATAACATTTTATTTCTCTTGCAACTTTTACGGCATAAAATGCGTGATCGAATGCGAACTACATAAATATAAATGTCGACTGCCAAAGTCATTTTATGGCAGGACATCGGTTATTCGAACAAATAGGGAGATGCAACCGTTGCGTTGGGGCAATAGTATACTATTGTATCGACATGTAGCATTATACGTTCCAGAGAGAATGGTAAACGCGTGGATAGAATGCAAAAAGATTTATTTTAAAATGCGAAAGTTTGTCGGCGGTTCAATCACACCGTTTTTTCGCGCGCATTTTATTCGTCTGTCGGACATTTCACGGTCAACTCGTCAAAATATCCTTTTCCCCCAGCGTGTTCAGTCGTCGACTGTGCCTAACGAGAGAGCGCCGGAGACAGCTTACTCTTCAGCGACACTTGATCCGATAACGTCACTTATCCCATGATCGGCCCGCATCGTGCGAGAACAATCGATACCCACAAATGCTCCTTTTCAGGGCAAAAAGTAAGAACGGCGCGTGACGGGGTACGGGAGGAAGGCAAAAAATAGGGAAGAGTTGGGATAGGCGGGAAGGGTACATTAGGTAGAATGGGAGAGCAAAGGAGCTCCAGCCTCGAGCGTTGCCTCCGACTCTCTGGTTTCTCACTGCCGCATGCTGGAAGCAAATCCTCCGGACGGGATTCCCGAAAATAAAGGGCACGGGCCGGGTTGAAACAAAATCGTGACGAGAGACAGAAGAGCGGAACGGGCGGCACGCAGCACCAGTGTAAGAGGAAGAGTAAGAGTGAGGGCGGGGGGGGGCAGTGTAAATAGGAAAGTACACGGAGTAAGTGTACATCCGGAAAAGAGAAGGAGAGAGGGTGAACGACGGCGTGAACCGTTTTGCGCTCTCCGTTTCTCTCCCATCGACTGCACCCCCCCCCCCCCCTTCCCCCTCTTTTCCTAGGACCCTTCGTCACGATCTTCACCGTCCGCGCTCGACGCTGCGAACGGCACACGGGCCTTGCTTTTCTGAGCGACTGTACGCGCTGGAAAATCCATTTCGTTTTAACTTTACGTTCAAATTGAATGTTTTGTAGTTGTGTGTCGACTAGGGTGAGAGAGGAAGTCGCGCGGGGTGGTGGGGTTGAGGTGGCTATGGGTGGTGGAGGAGGGTGGCGACGGCAGCGACGACGGTGGTGGTAGCAGCGACTGAGAATGAGTTGACGTTGGAGGTTGCCGGTAGAGGGGACAAGACGGGGACAGGGCTGCGGAGGAAGGAGAGCGTGCGGCAGGCGGCAGGCGGCAGGCGGCAGGCGGCCGACTCAGGGGGCGGTGGGTACCATCGGCAAAGGTAGAGGAGAAGTCGGAGAAGGAGGGTAGACAAGCGTGTTCTCCTCTCCTCCTTCTCTAAATCACGTTTATCAGGGGTGGGTAGCGAGCGGTGCTGCGCGTACAGCGATGGAAGGGCGCAGGAGTGGACCAACCCTGTTCTCTTCTTCCTGTACCGCGTTCTCTTCCTCTCCCTCCGGCACCCCCGACCTCTTCTTTCAGGGAGGAGCAGGCACGGAGAGAGGCATAGAGGTGTACAGAGAGATAGAGTAAGCAACAGACAAAAAGACAGCGGAACCGAGAGAGAAAGAGGCAGGGAGCGAGAGAGAGATAGAGAGAGAGAGAGAGAGTCGGCGGGAAGGGGGCAGGAGGGGTGGAACTCACGGATATTGATTCCCGTGGGATATGCGCGCGCTCAACGAGACTCGGAAGTCTAAACGTATGTACGGTACTTTTGCAGACGTATACATATTGTATAGGCGAGTGAGTCTCTACATGTGGCTATGGTCCCTGTAAAAGTAAGGCATGTTTGCTACCGTGTGTGCTCGGAAGGCGTGCGCGCGTGCATGGATTTTCGCCTGCACACGTGTGTGCGCCTCTCTATAGGCGCGCGAATCTATGCGAATGAAGATAGATATTGACAGAGAAAAGAAGCGTTACGGAAATTGATAGATGGAGAGATGGCTGCGCGGATAGATGCGCGAATAGATGAGCGAATAATAGGAAGAATTTTATTCGCCGCGAATGACGCAACAGATGCTGCTACCAGTGCACGAGCTTCGATGATAATGTAAACATTAATTTTATGGTAATTACCGCGGTTCCGTGCGATTTTAATGTACAATTCATTACAGATCAAAATCTTTATTCAAACACTCTTCATTCCCTCTCCGATTCATACATATATCTGCGACGTAAACGTAACGATTATTTGCTTTTTTTATGATATTACCGATGGTACATCGATGTGGGTACTTACATTTGTACACAAATTTTCAGCCGATGTTAATGAAACTAGGTTACACCAATCGTGCCGGCAATTATGTAGTCTACTTATTACCAGGCATATGAAGAACATTCAACGTAGATTCAATACTGATTTCCTACCCAAGGAGTTGCGTGAGTGTACTGTCGAAGCACTCGCAGATCCTTTTATTACGAAAGCTTCACGTTAGTGATTCGATGTTTTCTATTACCCTTCCGTTTTCAATCACTCACTCATTTATTTACTCTCAATCGCCACCCTTACTATAACAGCATTTGACAGGACGTGGGTCGTGAACTTTGATGGAGGGAGAGTGAATAGGGCAGTAGAGCACAACCCTAAGGTCGTCGACTGGCGAGCGCTTACGGTACGGCCAGGCTTATCAAGAGGGAGCGAAAAAGAGGGAGCATGAAGAAGTGAGACACAGAAATGGCAAAACCGTATGAGTGAGACAGGAAATAAAAAATGCAGACTGTAATACGAACAGAGCATATGCTAACCGTATAAACAGAAATGAGAAGGGAAGCCGTAAAGAGGAAATGGAGAAACATGTTCAAATTATGAATACATACTATCTATAAAAAAGGATTGCTCTAGATATTTCTAAATTTCACTCTTGCCTTTACGTTTACCCGTTTTTGCGACTCATCAAACCTCATATGCATCTACGGCCATGGCCACATACGTGCACATCTTTACGTTAGCTACTAAACTGTTACTACGAGAATTTCCACTGGAACTACACCTACTGATGTTACTATTACAACTGTTACTGGTGTTCCAGCGTGGCTCGTACTACCACCGTTGCACACCTGTACAACTACTGTGGTTACTATCGCCGCCACAACGACCTGCGATCACGGGACATGAATGAACGCCACGTGCGAAACACGCGTCTGCCCACTGTGGTCCTCTGCTGAAATTGTTCCTCGTTAGTCTATCAAACAAAGATATTCGTGCATCCTTGTTATCTGTATTGAGGGAAGCTAACCTATCTTGACAGTAGGGCCTTTTTTTGCATCCCACGCAATTGGGCGTATAATCGCATTTGATCTGCATTTGTTTTAATACACATAAGAAAACAACTAAAAATTGCAGCACAATCAGAGATAAATAAGAGTGATGCGAGTTAGGAGCCGGTCCACGATTGCTTACCTTTCCCTATATCGGTTACACAGGAAGGACAATCCTCGCGCACGTACATGACAACTCACTCGCTTCAACTACAGATTGCAACTTGTTCGATATCGCGAAGAGATCGCTTGCGAGACAACTTTGTGGGGGCATTCTCTTGAATTCTGTAAAATATCACGACACGTAGTGTATTGCTGTCTCGTAAGAATTCGATCGGTGACGCCGGGTTCCTCTAAAAAATGAAGCTTATACGATGACGCCTCAGCGTTTGACTAATTATGGACTCACCTGTTACGGAACTCCCCAAGGCCCAAGGCAATCCACACTGTTCAGCGGTCATTAATCGCAGGAGGAGGTGCCCGAGTCTGACGCCGGTGTACGTAGAGGTGGGTCAGTTCTACAACCCGATTCTTCGTCTCTCTCTTCCTCTTTATCTTACTCCTCGCCTCACTTTCACTGCCACCGCCTTCTTCGCTTCCTTCTCTGTCTCTCTCCTCTCTCTTAACCTTCCGCGATAGAGGCAGAGACTAGCTCCGGGCAAAAAGCATCCGTGCAAACTGATGCGACGGATGCGGACGACTCCGGCGCCTACGAACGACCATGACATCGGTACTTACCGATTTTCTCAATGGAATTCCTTCCTCGTCGAACCGCACTTTCAGACACACAAAACGCTTTTAATCGGGACGAAATGATACAACAATGTGAGACTGTTAACAATAATAAAACGAAAGCGTTTTCAACGGATGTTATATTATTCCATACAGATGGATTTTTGTTTTTGACACATACATCGAAGCTTTACTCCAACCGACTCGCTTCCCAGCTTTCATTGATTCACGAACGTCATGTACGTTGGATAGGGTTTCAAACAAACACACTTTTCTGCATATGCGCTTAATCAGTCGTAACGTTTGAAAAGAGACATGAACAATATCGTTTTCGCGTTGGGCTCGTAGGATTATTCAATCAACACATTTTAAAGTGCATTTTCAGAGATGCGACGTTCTGTTCCGGAAAATCAATTGATTTTTTAGTATCTATGAAAAGGATTTTACGGATAAAACATAGGGACAATGAACACATTTTCATTCTAATAAAACTATATTTGCGGTATTAACGAATGAATGTTCCATCGAGTCCAAATAGATTCGACTAACAATTAATTTGTTCTTAGAGTATCCGAAACAAAGGATATCAATGAAGCCGGCCACAGAGCGAAGAAGCCGATGTCTTCTGATACGAGAACCGAAAGAGACTCCCCGGTACTTATAGCACAAAAGTCTGTAAATGCCTGACCGTACAAGAAGGCACTCTCCCCTGTATTATACTCTTCATTAATTAGCACAAAGAATCACAAAAATAAGCAGTTGGAATAATTGGCTACGACCGCCGAATAGGAATAATTGGAATGGAACGTTCGGTTAATCATCTTGCAATTCGAATAATGCCGAACTCCGTCTCTGGGAATGACGGTACGTATATATTTACCTACATGCAATACAGAAGACTGAGTACGAGGCAGTGCGAGAGAGAGTTGAAGCGGAGTGACCGGCGTCGTCGGAAAGAGAGGGAATGAAGCTGGGGCCGGGGGGTGGTGGGGGGGGGGGAGAGGGAGTAACGTTGAGCTGCGTTGAGCAGGTAGTAGGTAAAGCGGCGGCAGCGGTGACGATGGTGGGGTGTGCCATCTCTTGCGCGCACTGCACCCACGGCGACTATCGTGGTAGCACGCATTGCGCGTACGACGTCGCGCGACCTAACCTAACCTCCATTCGGTTTACGGCATTCGGTGTACAACCTAACCTCAAAACCGCACACTACGTTTAAAGACGAGAGCGCCCCACCGTCGCTTATCGTTGTCGCTGTCGGTGCGCCGTTGCATGATCGTCGTAACAGTTGTTACCATTGTCGCTACCTTTACCATTGCCATTTACTTCTTCTTCTTCTTCTACTTACTTCAGCTTTGCCTATCTGTATCTCTATCTCCTCTGTCTTTCTCTTTCTTTTTTTTTTCGTTCACCCTCTCCCCTTTCCGTTACTTTCCCTCTCTCTCTCCGACTGGCGCGCGCGCGCCCTCTCTCTCTCACTCTGTCGATTCTTCTCCTTCCTCTCGCCGTGGTTGCCTCCCGTGCGCGCTCTCTATCTCCCTCGGGCTTTCCCGTGGGGACCAGAAGAGTCACTCGTTTGCTCGCGTGGCACCTGCCGCCTGCCGACCTCAAGCAGTGACGATCGCTTGTTATCCACGTGTTGTGCACGTCTACGCCACTCTGCCAACGTCATATTGACACGAGTTCGGCACAGTGGCAATCGGGGATCGTTTTACGGGAGTAGTGAGAAAAGTGTAAAGAGCGAAGGAAAAGTTTCGCGAGGCGGGAGAAAGTGAGTTGAATCGCGTTCCGCGATAATATCTGCCCCGCGTCGCAGGCCGCGTATCGGCGGCGATCTTTGACGCGCACGTGGCCAAACGGTCCGACGATTGGTTAGCTTTTCGACTGGATAAGGAAATTCGACTCCGGAATCGTCGACGTCGGGCTCTGCGCTTCGTTCGTGAGAAATCGCGCCGCTCGTCGATCTGGTCGGGGGGTCAGTTCCGTTAGTCGGAGGGTTCAGGGATCGGAAGAGTTGACCGGCGATCACGCGCGGAGCGGTATCGCTAGTTATCGCGTGTTCCTTCCAATGACAACGAGACGCCATGACAGTTTCGGCGCCGCACGCGCCGTCATCACGATCTTGGACTTGACGATCTGTTGACGATCCCGCTTGACGATAATCGATATTTACGCACCGACGCGGTACGCCATCGTCTTCGAGTAATAATCGGCGAAAGGGTCGTGCGGGAATAACAGTGCGAATCCTCCTAAGAGGCGACAGTCAAGACAAAGCCGCAACACACGGTCTACCGCTCGTGTCTTTCGCGTTATTCCAGACGCGGCATGTGTCGTCGAGCGTCGTCGCTCAACACTTACCCTGCACGCTCGCCGACCGTTTAAAAGCAGTGCACGATTTTTCGCAAGAGCCGAGTGTGAGAATACGACGAAACAGTGCAGGAGGATTGTACGATGAGCGACGGTATAGTCGGTGCAATCGCGATAAGTTTATTCGGTAGTAATGGTTTACTGTGACATTGTGCGTGCTAGACGTGCTAGGTGTTTTTCACTGACAGTGGACTTATTCCAGGCGGCGAGAAGAAGCGGCGGGACAGCATGGACGCCGGCTACCCCATTCTGACCAACGACCTTGACGTCTGCAGGATGTTTGACCAGTACTCTTATAAGGTCAGTCTCACGCGATACTGTCAGTTTTTCTCCTCTGACGTTCCTTGCGTGCGACTGAGGGGACGTTAGTGGATGATTCATTTTTTACCTCGAAGGCATCTTACATTAAGATGCAAGCAGATCGTGTCTTTTTCTTAAATCTAAGAGGCGACGTGCATTCGATTTTGAATAATACTTCTTGCCGTTGAATGTACGGCTGAAAGGATTCGTACAAGAAAAAGAACCTTTAGTGCACACACCTCGTATAGACGGTCATCATCGTCATTAACATGAAAGTTTTATTATGCCTACGCCGCATCGCTGGCATTATTATACTTTGTGCGTCGCGTTAGATGCCTTATTATCAGTGTTGGGCAAATCTTTCTTTACCCGACATAAAAAAGTATTATTTCCCATGTTCTCTTAAGCAACGCCATTGCCAGCGAGCTATCACCGCGTCACATTTTCGGTAGATTTATGCCTTATTAAGGTTTCGGGAAAGAATAAAGATTCATGCGCTGAAAGCTAACTATGTGTTATACAGGAACTATGACCAAATATGCACGTGATAACAACGTTAACATATTGACAAGCGTAGTAGGAATAATTACACAGGATAGAACGACGCACGAAACGTAGCATCTGTAAGTGAGCGAAGGCTGACGAGCAACATCTAAAGGTTCTCTGTAATCTAATAACGCACGACGGTCTGAGAGATTACCAGGGAACACTTTAGGAATTGTTGGTGTTCACTCATGATTTCCTTGGTATTTTATATGTAAGCGTATTGCCAACCCTCGTTCTACGTCCCCACCCACAACGCACCTCCATCTACACCGCCGCCCTTACCCGGCGGTCTCGCGTATACAGGGTGTTCCATAACTGGCGGTGAAAACGGAAAGATGACAGTTGTATATGAAACCACAAGTAGAACATGTGAAATAATATTTTCTTCATACTATGCTTTGTTATTTGGAAAAACAATTTTGAAAATTCGCCGATGAAGCGTGCATTTAGAAAGGAAAGACTATCGTATACACGTGCTTCGGCGGTTTCGAAGATTCGACTTTAAAGCCGTATAAAAACGAGCTCAACTGCTAAACCTCAGGTTCGCGTCCGCGGTCGATGTCTTCGTTATACACATAATAAAAAACACGAATAACAAGACGAATCGACGTGGCTTCAAGGCCGATTATTTGCCAGAAACGAAGCCTCCTACGAAGAGATGTCTTTTCACATGTTCGACCTGTGTCTCTCATGTGGAATTACCACCTTCCTCGCTGTGGCCACGAGTTACGGAACACCCTGTATTCCCAGCGTCCCTGGAATTCCCCGCTCCTCTCCCCAGTCTGCAGTCTCTCACCACCCGCTTCCCATCTCGCGCCACCCTTCTGCACCCCCCTTCCCCCTTCACCCTTCCCCCCTTTCTCCCCCGTCCCGTTTGCTACTCGCCCGCCATGCAACGTCCATATTCCCCGGTTCAATCTGATTTGAAACGTTCGTCTAAATTAAATCTCTTCCATAGAATCCCGCCGTGTCTGGCATCGCGATCAATGTTTCCGATCGTGCGTTCCCATCGTCGGGCACCTGCGATCGGTTGTTGCACTTTGTCGTAGAAAGCGAACGTATATAAAGAGGACGCGCGGGAGGTGGAATTGCGAGAGGGTGAAAGTCAATGCAACCTCTGGACACACAGCCGCCTTCTGCACATACTTCATAGACGATCCTTCAAGGGGGTCGGTGTAGTGTAACGTGGCCGAGAAATAGTGCGCTTTCCTCGAATTATTTTCTGCGCAAACGGCATAGCCGACTTTTTCCGGTGGAATTAAACATAACAGTCGATATGTTGGGCTGCGTGAATTATGATCAATGCGATCTCATCTGGGTTTCTTCTTCATGTGTTGAAATTCATGCTCCTTTATCTGTAAGCTATCAACTGACATAAGTTAAAAGTTGAACGTAGAAATTTCGTTTTTAACGGTTTCTTCAGGCAAAATATTTTCTATAATCTCGGCTGTTAAGGTATAGAGTGATATTAATTCGTTTTCCAACAGTGCCGCAACCAGGTAACAGGATTGCGCATTAATTTCAGTTAAATAGTATTCACGTCACACTGAATTTAGTTCGTAATCAGTTAAAGTTACTCTCAGTATAAATCTGAACATTTTGCGTCACTTTAAGTAATGTACGACACATTCGCACGTAGTAAACTATATAATAAGAATTATCTCGTTATACGAATTGAAAGTTATTATCACGAATCGTTTAAAAAAGTAGTCTTTTAACCGCAAATGGTATCCAGTGCATTCATTAGCAGATATTATTAAAGTAATGACTTGCAATTGAATTTAGAATCCTTTCAATTGCGGGGAAACTCGTCTTAACAAAACTGAATAAACAACTTCACTAATCCTCATTAACTGACTAATTGCGGAAATATCAGATAGGGATAAGTAAGTAATATTATTTATGTGGTTAGAAAAAGACTCGTGCGTGAACGAATGCAAAGATATTCATTAATAATTTGACGACAGTCTATGCAGTACTTCTGGGAAGAAAGTGAGCTTTTTTTAATGTAATCGGCGTTGCTCTTACCTGCGTGCAGAGAACCAATCAAAATGCAGGAGACTCTTTGAGACGGTGTGCTCGCTCATTGGACTCAGATGAAGTTATACAATTTAACGTTTCTAATTATCGTTTAATGATTATGTTTCATAACGGCAATCGTAATTTCATGTGGCGACCTATAAATATGTCGCAAATGTTTGTACGTTATTGATTCTTCCTATGCATCCGCTTCGACTAGTTTGTTGGTAGTTAAACTGTATTTAGGTCGTATTTGCATCTGTAATATTAAATTATAGTAGTCAGCGTTACGTTCCAATCAGCGTGCGTCCGCGCTGTCGTAGGTTAACCGTTTACTATGTATAAACTGCCTGCTCAGCTTTCTCCATCACAATTTTCCGCAGTCGGCTTGCTCGCGATTTCACTTAAAATATATCTAATTGATTATTTCGTGCTCCGACGTTTCATCGGTCAAAACGTTAATTCTGCCTAGTCGAGAAATGTTTCGATTGGGATCTAATATGTGATTCGGTCCGCGTTGATATCGGTCGCTATATTATCATCTTCCCCGTTCGTGCATTGTGCAATGGGAAGATCAATGAAGGGGGTTTTTTTTTTTTTTGAGAATATTTATATGTGGAAAATATTATTTGTGTCTCGTCGTGTCTCGTTGTGCCGACATTTATATTTTCATTGTGAAATCAACAATTAGCATTGTACCTATAATACATGCAGAATAGGTTAATGGTTTATGACACGTAAGCTTCATAATTTGCATACACATTTTTTCATTACTTTTCAGACGTTGCAATGCCATGTTAAGACGCTTTTATTGGACACGCGTTACTTGAAATTTAATCGAGACAAATACAATTTCCGTGACGTACAGTTATCGATCAATTGAAACTTATTGTTAGTACGAGCCTCTTGTTTTCCTCTGACGTAAAAGATACGATACTGATCGCGCCGAATGCGGGCATGTCCGAATTAAAGATAAAACGAACAGACGGGAGGGAAGAGGATAACACAATTTCATCTTAAATTTTGTATCGGTAACTGCTCCGAGAATAGTTTCTTTTTAGTGCTTTGTTTATTAGCTTCTTTACCACCGTTTCGATCTTATATCCGACGTTCCTTTACTTCTATTGCGATCACAATAGTAATATTTTGTCATTGTTTAACTTCCTCGCTCCGTCATCTTTTACTTACGTCACAGTCTAATTTTTGCTCACTTTTATTGGTTGCTTTTAGTGTGTTTTACTTTTCAATTCGGTCCTATTCATCATTGAAAGAAGCTGAAAGCGAACCAGATTTATGCCTGTAAAGAGTAGATGAACGGAGATTGAAAGGATATGAAATAAATGCGTATATTCAGACACACGTAAAAGCAACAATGCAGTGAAAGATACACTTCCACGAATTCGCTCATATTTTGCATAAAATACGCGCACGCGCGGCAGATTAAGTACGACAGAAACCCCTCAAACGGTAATGATGTAAAATATGTTTATAAATTTTCAAAAAGTATCTGAGTTTTTTCTGCAACTAATTTTCGTGGTTCTTAGCGATTTTTAGTAAATGAAAATGGCAGATCGTCTTCTCAGTGTAATGATTTTTTTCGCCATACTATTCTTTTCCCAACCTGCACGTAAAGCTGGCCCGAATACATGCGTAGACGTCTTCCTCGAATTATCGCAACTGGAAGCAAAGTTTGACCTGATTCGGCGCAATACTCAAGCTTATTAACGTTAGCCGCTGTCCTTACGTACATATCAGTTTGGAAAATAGGTCGTTGAAGGAATAGGAATAAATTCTTATCAATATTCAGCAAGTAATAAGATTTTATATTTGCCGGAGAAGTTTTCTCATCGCCCGTTCCGCTTCTACGTATCTGGCATCGCGCGCGTACTCGTTGAATAGACAACTTGCAGTCAGTTACTAAGCCACTCAGAGTAAATATTTAAACGGCTTGAAACCGCATACGCGGATACACACGTCATATCTGCACGCATCGCCAGAAGAATATACACTTTGGTTCAACGTAACGTTTTCGACGATAGCTGCGGGTAGGTAATCATGAGTCTGTTTATTGCAATCGATGCGGTGACTCTACTGGAAGTTAACCGTCGTTCACGTTTAACATATTCAGTAGCGAAATAACTTTGATTATCTGTGCCAGGGTCCTATTGACGTCCCTATTCGCCTTTATTTCAAGTAGTATTGTGATATAAATAAGAAGGGCTCCTAGGCTGATCTTTATCCTTATATTTAACAATAAAGCGACATAAGTGTCTACACAGATTGTTTATTACAACCTAGCATTTACTTTTTTCTTAACATTTTAACGTACAAATTATTTGAAGGATTTTTTGAATAAATATTCATGTTGGGAATGTCTATTTCTGGTTTTGGGTACTGAAAATGGTCATCGTAGACGACGTAGACGATGTTCTCATTTGTCGTATGTCGGCATTTGGGCATATCCGAGCTGGCTAGAAAGTGGAACAATTCGATTAATTATGATGCTCTCGCGGCGAAGACTAGATGAGTGAGGAACTCTTATTACACAAATGCGACCACTTTCTCCTTCGAGAAACCTGAATTCGCGCGAAAGTGGAGCGTAAGTGCGCGAATACGCAGAATTTAGGTCCAAGTTGTTCTCTTTCCGTTCGCAGTCGATATGAATAAATAAAATGAGCAATAACTCAGACACAAGGACGTTCTGACCCGTTCCAATTCTTGTAAGTTGCATAGACTCTTATTTGTCTCCTGTATGGTGGAGTTATGAGCATATTTTTGCTCGAAGTACGTGTGCTAGAACTTTCAATCGATGATTGAAAATTCGACGAAGCATACAAATTCTCATGAGTAGCTGACTATGTTTGAGTTATTTGTAACCAAAAACAGAACATCACGCACCCTAATAATCAGACTTATGGTAATTGAATAATAATCAAATAGAGTTCAGTAGGATATTGAAAAGAGGAGAAATACACTTTGTTTAAATAAATGAGTTGTCATTTCGACAAGCCTACGCCATTTCTCGCATTTCCACTGCAACGTTGTCGAACATAATTTCATTAAACCCGAGGCTCCTCAGTTGCCGTTTGTCGCGTGGTTCGTGTCGCTATTTCCGGTATACTTAGTGTCTATTTTCGACGGTAAGAGACGGAGTTATATTCAATTTCTTTCCCACGTTGTAACGTCAAACCTTCACAGGAATGTTGTTTGGGCGAAACGTATCTATCTAAACAATCTTTGCCGTTCGAAAGTAAAGGACAGTGTTAAAAACTGGTAAATTTGGGATCACGACGGAGTTGTTAAAATTTGAATATTATAATAATTAAAAACGTCAGTTGTTAATCACGAAATACTGAGATAGTCGTAATGATGAGTTACGTTATTTCGAATGTGTGTAGAGACATGACTCTCTCTTCTTCCGCTGAAAGAGTCTGGTGTGTGCTACATTGCGACAAAGCCAATATTGGTTTCTTCATAGCGCTCCTTGCGTATATTTTCGTTTAGCATATACCTATATGGAACAACTCTTATATAATCTAATAATAATATTCTTTACTGTTTATTACAACTTTCCCCTCACATTCCGATCAAATAGTTCTCGTTTTCTAATACCTTAGAACATGTACAAGCATGTCCTGCAGGAACTTTACAACTCCATCGTGGTCCCATATCGATCATTATCCGAAATTGTACTTGAGATTGCGAGCTGCTTGAACAGAGACATTTCTAAATTTGAAGCACGGGCGAGGTTAGAAACTTTAAAGTGTCGCGGAAACAGGTCGCCACGTTGACAGCACAAACATCGGATTTTAAAAGTTTTGGGCGGCAATCGGCGTTTAATTGCACGTCTGACTACGCATATCTACTCGTGTAATTTTGTCGGTTTGGATCGATGATGCACGGCGTCGCGCTTATACGGCGAAACTTTGCCGACTGAATTATCAGAACGGGTTTGGTCTGACGTATGGCGGGAAGTTTGAAAACTTTGTCGCATTAAAGTTTCACCGAGCGGTTTCGCGCGCGCGAAAGGGAAGTATGGCTACGATAAATTCTCTCCAATACTTTCTGGCACGACGGAGGTAAGCAAGTAGAAGCGCTGGAAGAGATACTAACGCTCGGCCATTGGCGAAATAAGCCAAACAAATTTTGTAAATTGTAACTCACCCGCGACACTCCAGTGGATACGGGTGATATATAAAAATCTGCCTTTACTTACAACATGGTTGTAAGAGAATTGCCATTGTCGTGATCGAGTGACCATAAAGGTTAATCGAGTTGCTTAGTTATGTATATCAACATATTAATGTGATCATTAACATATACCAACATATGAAATTAGCATACGCGTACGTACAATCGTTCAGCTAGGAAACCGTATCTCGCTCTTTGCTAATTAAATTCCCGTCTGGAATCCATAGTCGTAAACATATATACATATACAGCACCCACACGTTGTATAATGTAATTGAAATTTCATTTAAGAAGTAATGTTATTCATTAACAAGATAACGGGTTTTATCGTTTTTTCACTTTTTTAGTCTGGCCAATGTTGTCTAAACAATATATTAAAATTAGTGGGTTTGATGAGTTCTGTATGTTTCTTCGGCATATACCTCATACATTTCGTTAAAAAATATGCGTAATCTAGTAAGAAGCGTATTCGCTAGAGAACTTCTTGGTACGGATTTTAGAATGTTAATGGATTTAGCAGCTGCCGATTCGATAATGTTGCAAAATCATTTGTTGTTTATGCTAATTTCAAGGCAAGAACGTGATAACAAAAGTCAATAGCAATAATATCGTTACAAACTGTAGAAATCCCCATTCACTGGCGAACATTTCACTTTCTTGCTGTGCAAAAAGAGAAAGTCTGACCGTCGTTGTATCATGTCCCATCATGTTTCTGTTACTATACCAAATGCAAATTCCTTAACTTCCGGCTTATGCCGAATTAACTTGAAGCGAGAGAGAATGTAATCATTTGCATGGCTGGTTGTAAAACGTTGTCGACAATTCTGTAAAACTGAGTATCGTCCGGGTTAATTGTGTCTTGAATACAATTATGACTAGATTGTCCAATCTTGTTTTAAGTCAATAATTAGAGAGTTTGTTTGTTGTCTTGTACCGGTTTACTATTGCTCAACATATTGAAGAGATTAAGCTTATAAATAAGAAATGTCGACGATTTTTCGTATCTAAATATTCCCTTCAACGTAATAAGAGAGAATTTATAGTTAGTTGTACAGTTTAACTGACAAATTAAGGATAAGAATGAAATACAGGTTAGAGTAGACTAGAGAACGGATATTTTTCTGCATTCTGGGCACAATGCATGGAACTGCGTGATGTAATTGGAAAAGTAAAAGTGTCTCTTGACCTCCATTACACGTACTGTAATTCACTCTGCGCAGATACAAACTTGGCCATTTCTAATGTCTGCTTGATTATCACTTTTCTCATTTATTTTCATCCTTGTACTTGTCACGGCAAAGTAGAGAAAAGTCATGGGGAGGTCTCTTTCGAATCATGTGCGTAAGAAAATGCCGCCCAATTAGTCAATAAGCAATTCATTTGAAGATTCTGGTGGATAAGAGAGGGGGTGCAGAGTTTGCAGGTAAAAGAAGGCGGTCGGGAGCCGTATCAATTAGCTGCAATTCGCGGGCCGGCTGTAATTGGTGCCTGAAGAAACTTTAGGGGGGAACCTCAGAATTCGATTCACAGCGAGCGATGAAAAGTAAATCGTTAATCTCAAGACCGACGTAAGTGGTACTTTGAGAGGGCGCCCATTAAAATCCAATATCCGGACTTTTAATGAGCGACATGAACATATATACATTTTTCTGCTTGGCGGCGGTGATCTGAAATTGTAAGCACATGCACCGCGGAGGAGATGTGTAGTTTCTTTCGGTGACGTGACGAGTGAGATAAAATCCTTGTCGGTATTCTTTGTAGCCAAACTAGTTGTCAAAGCAATGTTTCCAACAATCGTCTCATGTTCTGGAATTTCTAAAACAAATTGATCGTGAAATTTGATTTTTTTTTTTTTCGAGAATGATACGTGATACGAGGTTTACGATGTTTGCACGTTATATGATATGTACACATTATTTTCGCGTTTATATTGAATTATGCACAATATAATTCGATTATTAGCGGTAGCTATTCAGGTGGTTGCTTCGGTCAGTTTTATTCGTTACGATAGGTGAGTCATGACACTTGTTGCTCGATTATTCGTCCGCAGCAGTGAAATTTTTGGAAAATATATTCTCGATTGCGCCACGGTGCTAAAAATACTCCTTTTCACTGGCTGCGCGGAAGTGAAGCATGAATGTTCCCTCGCGATCAAAATCGATTGGCAATAGCGGAGTATGTTTAACTAAAATTATGAGAATATAACAAATATAGAATAAAATCCGTGCTGGTCACAAATGGTGCTAGCTTAATGGTAAACTCTCGGTATGTTATTTTATTTTTTCATTTATCACTCAGTGTCAATTTTCAACGAGGATCAATTTTATAAAAGGGTTTTATGTCAAATCACTGTAAATTGCGAGCAGAAAACAAAATTTCTCGTGCGCTTTATATAAAGCCGATTTACCTGAAGGCCGAAAAAACACGAAAATGGGGGAAAAAGGGGCGAGCCGGGTAGATAGCGGTAAATAGAAGGGTGTTTCAGAGGTGGACCGCACTATGCGGTTGTTGACAAAATCATGAACCACTTGTTGATCGTTCGATGATCGCGCTCTCGCTCACTGGCCGAACCGCTGTTATCTACGATGGAATAGCGTACTACTGGTACGCTAAATAATCCTGCCGTTAGCGTCACGTGACGGGAAAATCCTCTCAATCAACGAAATACGTAGAATTTTGTCGACGCTCCATCGCGTTATCGACCTTTTACAGCCATTCTGCTCGTTTCACTGCGACGCGCAACGGTGCGATTTTCATTACTCGCTGCGGAATTTGCTTGCAATTAAATTCACGGTCCAGAAATTGAATAGCAAAACTCGTGCCAACCGGTATGTCATTCAATAACTGTCCAATAGCTATCCAATTTTATAACACAAATAGGCTTACGACAGAATTGTACGCGAGTGTGGCGTGTGTGTGTGCGTGTCTCAGCTGTCTTTCCGTCGTACCTGCTCGATTAAATATTCACTACCACGTTGACGACGCAGGTGATGATGACTGTCGAGTATGTAATCTACGCGCGATACCTCATGACACGCCTAACACAGTGAACTACAAGGCGGACGGAAATTTGCCCCGGTCGGGAGGTCCAAGAGACTGCATTGAGCAGAACATTGTGACGCTTTTCTCAAGTGTGTACATGTGTTGTTTCGCGAAACCGGAACATACTATTTACTCGAAAAGCTTTGTGGTACGACAAAAAAAAAACAGTTGTGAGGAGAACATTGTTTCTTTTTTCTATGCTCAGCCATGGAACTGGAGAATAGAGTTAGATTATGAAGTTTGTCCCACCATTTTTGGTGCAACATGAGCCACCGTAATTTTTTTCTTAATTTGTTTACTGTCGTATACCTACTTTTATCTTTTTCTATCGACTTTTCAGTGTCCATCAACCGGACTCAATTAGTGCTATCTATTTGTATGCGTTTTATTAAAAATCCAGTATCACGTATGGGCCTGCGGAATAAGCCTAATAAATCGTGAAGGTAATGGATCTCGGTGATGGCGACCCCTGCTTCCCAGCTGCTGACCAACTGGCGCCCTTTTTTTCAGCAGGTTTAAAACCTTTTCCACTACAAGAATACATTACTACCACTGCTTCACCGTTTATTCTCCCTGCCTCTATTCCCCTTTCTCCTACACGTTTAGAGTTTGTGCTTGAAAATTATAATTATATCAATACGTAGCCGTACTTCTACACAGACACACACATAAGTTCACTTTACTTGAGTTCGTTGAGGCGCATTACTTGACGATAACTACAAATCTAGCGGCAATTTTAGTTGCTCAGACGTGTTTTGTAACATTTGTATTATTACTTATGTGTGTATTCTTACTTAGGCATCGCGTCGCGTCGGCTTCTTCGACATGATCATGCGCGTCACTTCTTGATACACTTTCTGATGTCCTTGTGCTTCAATCACTTGAGCAATTTATTTCTTCATACCTGATCGCACAGATGCATATTGGCGGAGAAAAGAGAGAGTGCAAATCGTATGCCGTATGCCGATCGCATACCAATTTACTTGCCACTGTAACGTCTGACCTCGAATGATGATCAAATTATTATACAAATTCTTTCTCCTTTCTCTCAAAAGCCTATTCTCCCTCTTTTAGGACGTTGCTCGTTGTTCGCGCCACCTTGTCTATTTCGCGGTGGCGTAACATATCGTTCAGAAGCCATGATAAGTTTGTTAAATAGGTCGCATATCGTTGGCTGGACCGACTATTGCGGAAAATAACTCGTTGTACCGAATAGATCAAGAATGACTGAGAGTTTATATAACCGTTACTGTAAACCGTATACCGTTAGATTTGAGGAACTGTGAGTCTGTCCAAGTGTCGTGCCAGTCGGTCTTTATAAATCGCTACAACTCCCCTTCCACTTATACGTACAGCGATATCCGTGAAATACGGAATCCGTACAAGGCGGGGAACAAAAAATATCTACATGTCAGTGTAGAAGAATGTTCATTGGCCTTTACGCATGATCATTGGTCATCATTATCGTTCACCCCTTGAGCGCGAATTTTCTTCTCAAAAGAAACGATGCCGTGAAAATTTCATACAATCCGTCGCAATTTCAAAAAACGGAATTAAAGAAGTACGCACCTTTTTCGTAAGTGGCGATGCTCGCCAAACGGCCCCACGAGCCTCGTCGCATAAAAATTACGGACATTGTCGCAGAAGACAATGCGGCCGCGACGATCCCTTTTTTGTTGCATTGGGATGATTTCGGTCGGCGCGGGCGCAGGTAGGCAACACAACGACTCCCGGGGATCGTATTTCTTAGTGCATTGGGCTTAGCGTTTAACGATCGCTCGCTGCAGGCTCACTCATAAATATTTAATCGTATCGTATCGAGTCGCAAGCGCGACCGAAACTAGTTCCCAAAGTTGTGTCGATGAAATCTCGATTCCCATTCCGTCTTTTGTTCGCTATTTATAGGCAGGCCGCTTCTAAGTGGGTCGTTTATCGCAGAGAACATTGGTATGGGAACGAATCTGTTCTCGCGTGTTTTCAAGCCGGAGGGGAACGGAAAGACCGATCGGGAACTGGTCTATATCTTCCTTCTTTTCGCTCGTGATACCTCCTGATCTCTTGTCCTCTCGTTGTTCGGTCGCATTACGTTCACGGTCCCACGTTTTCGGAGACTGGTCGAAAGAAAATTATTTCGTCTGAAAGTGTTTGTATTGTTTGCCGTTACTTTTACTTTGCATTATATATTGCCATGTCAGTTTAGAAGTGTTTGCAAATCTCTTCATAGTTTGCTGAACGTAATTAACTTTCAACTAATTTCGAAATATCTCTCGCAGTATTTAGCTCACTTTGTAACGACAGGCAAATCGGGTATACAGCCATATAAGATTGTATTACGTTTCAACAAAAGGAGAAATCCGTTCACTTCTTGTAGCAATTCCTGATTTATGCACTGAAAAGGAGAGCAAAGGTGAACAACCAGGATTCACACGCTTTGCCTATTTAATAATTTGCATCATCAAAATATCGTAGAAACATGCTATGTATCCGAAGCGAAATAACTATAATTTGTAAACAGTTCACCTTTGCGCGCGTCGTTCCGCGAACTAAAAATAAACGAATTTTAATCCACAGGATACCAGCGCACAGTGGTCAGTTTAATAATTCAGACCTTTACTCCAAACGCCGAACCTGATTCAGGATAAGAATGACATTACCGTCCCTATTGCAAACAAGGCCGTAAGTGTGAAAATCATATGAAGCAGTCGTAACGTTCAAAGATTACCGTCTCCACGTTATATATCAATCGGTAAAGCCAGTTTTACATGCGAAACGCAGATAATCTTTCCCTGTTACCTCTGATCGCGTGCAACGGATCGTAGTTCGCTCGGCATGAGCAAGCCATGTACGCGTGGTAACCGCTCTTAAAGCTCTATAGGTCCGCCTAGTGGTACAAAGAAGTCGTAAGGCAATCATAGTTTGCGAATTGATTCGTTGAACATTGTGTTCCTGATAGAGGAAGCGATAGGTTGACGCGTCATTTCTGTGAGACGCGGTATCCTCCTTCGCGCACATACGCTAACCTGCTGTCAATCATTCCGTACTGACACCTTGTCCTTTTTCTCTTACTTTTCTCCCCTCGGCACTTTCCTTCTCATCCTACCCACGGTTAGCAGGGCTTTAGATGCACTGGCGAGCCCGATAAACGCCACATAAACGAGGATAAGACCTGCCTACATATGTATGTGCGATAGGTGTGCACATGTCTCACGGAAGTCGAGGGCTGAAGTACTTGTTGCTGGAACTTCCCCCGTCACGCCTTCCTGCAGTCTCTTTTAACACGTAAGCCCGCCTCGCTATATTTACGACGACATTTTCGTTCCACAATACTCGGCTCACTGTAAAACGAAGCGCCCGAGACCAGAATCAGAACGCACAACTGATGACAGTGCCGTGCGTACGTCTTGCAGAGAAAATTTGAAGAAAAAAGCAAAAATCGTTGGGGCCATTCGTCAGGCTTACCGCGCACTCCGCACGAGGTTATTATCGATCGGTACACTCTGGCCGCTTTGCCGCGCCGAACCGGAAGTCGAAATTCAAGACCGGGTATCGCTTACATTCGCTAATCACATCAGCTCCATAAATGAGATTAAAGGTAATTGGTCGAGAGTTCGGCGCCCGGCAATCAACGTCGCTGCCGCGCCAGAACAATGAGCAATCTCGATCGCTGACGTTTATAGGTGGCGTTATATCAAACGTCCGATACATATATGTAATTTGTACGTATCAACGACGCGACGTGCACTCGTTCGTCGTTGGGCGCGGGGAGCGTCAGGCAGTGTGCATCCCGCGTCGACATTTGTACTGGCAAATAGCCGACCTACTCATTTTACGGCGTGTCACACCGTCGTGAGAGCCGTTACGTCGATTGACGTTGCTTTCCAGCTTGCTGGCAGAATCACACGCACCTTCGCCGTCCCCTTCGCTTCTTTCCTTTCGTTTTCCTCCCTGGCGGAGAAAGAGACTGATTATCTCCCGATCCGCGATTGCTCCTCCACCGACTTTTCTTTCGGCAAAACGACAAAAATGTGTCGCACACTCTGGTGGTGCACCTTTTAAGAGGCATGAGTAGCGCCAATTTGCGTCGCTGCGAGTTCGATCGTAGACCCTGATACAGCCCCATTAGCCCGAAGTTTACGTTGCTTTAAAGGTGCTTTCGATGTAACTACAATCGTGACACCGACGGCGATATTTACGATCGGAAGACGTGTTCCTTTATCGGCTCGTTTTTCGTCCCTCGATTTCATCCAATTATCCTAGTTAGGTTTGCATCATTTAACCTTTCGGGGAGGAAGTTCGTTAGACCGATAATCGAGCAAATAATGTTTCTAAAACGAATGGTTCTGGGTACTGCTGGCTGTGCTGGTTTGATTATGGAAAAAGTCACTTACAATTGTTCCTAATGGCAAAAACGTTGATATTTCGAGCAATGGGGACAAATATTTTTGAAGACATAATTGAAACGTACTGTAAGACAAATGCTTGTCAATATCCTTGCAAAATATGCCGTCAAATGCTAATGGTGCTTCGATATCGATGATTCCAAAGTCTCCAACTTTACTTATTTAACTTCTAAAGCATTCTGCATTCGGATGAAAAACACTTCTGCGTGTGCAATCTACAGATCTCATTTCTATTTGTTCTCTGTACGGGGTGTAAATTCATGATTCTCTCAGATTTGAGTTAATCCGATACGAATGGGTCGATGCAGCGGCGCGAGAGTGTTGCTCCGAGGTGAAAAGATGGTACATATATCTATTTTTGCTTATATCGAACTACTTCATTCTTCTGAATCATATTCACCAACAGTAATTATGCATGTTTGTGTGAATACGTGGAATTCGTAAATATACGATTTGAAACACGTTTTTTGTTACTTTTTCATTCATATTTATAGAAGTTTAAAAATTTTCTGTAGTAATTAAAACCAAGAATACACTGCTGCCACAGGCAATTAGCAGACCTCTGCAGAAAACATGGTTTCAAACGGTGTCAAAAGAAATCTGTAGCGACAGCGCGATAAGCTCGTCGGAATGCCGATCAATTTCATAACAAGTGCATGACAACATGACGCATCGATCCGTTGCAATGAAAGCGTCTTCCATCGGAACACGAAATAGTTATTTTTCGAATCTCTCTGCTCTGACGAAACATCACGGTTTCGCACTTCACTTGCGGCGCATGCGTAATTAAATGAGCAAATGAAGACAGACCAGAATCACTAGGTCTTGGCGATTAGTATACAGACAAACGGGTTCTCTACTCTTGCCCATTCCCTCTCACTGTCTCCCTTTCTCTCGTTCCTCTTGGCCTGTTTCTATCTCTCCCACTTTCAATAGTTTTGTTTCGTCGTTCATTCACACGTTCAGCCACAGAACGGTGAACACCTGGCGTGCACACCTGAGTGTTTAAGGCCATTCAACTCACACAAGGCACGTGCATAGTTGTGTAAGCATACACGACACTATGTCTTTTCACGTAAATGTACTGAACGCGGAGAGCATCTTATGAGCCACATTTTCTTGGCAGCCACTCTTTCTTGCGACGATTGAAGGAAGAAGCATCGCGGTTGTTCGAGTTGGTAAATGTTCTTGCTCAACGCTCGCCAGCGTCGTGGCGCTTTTGCTCGTTCTGTGTTCTTTTACAACGTGCATTCATTATGATTTTTTCACTGCGCTTTTTCGGCGAACATGCGTGTAACCTTGTCGCGGAAACTGTTCGTTAGTTTCTTTTAGACAGCGTCTGTCTAGATTGAACATACAAACACGGGTATCGTAACGGTTGGACATTAATTATGTGTTGTCGGATGAATGTCGTTAGTTGCTTTTGAAAAATCAATATGATCAAGACCCGGCAAGGATAGAATTTTTTACGCAACTCGATTGTTTACAAAGACATTAGACACATTTCTTGCGTCACGCGTTTCTTCAGCGTATACGTCCGACATGCAGCTGCCTATTCATTTTCTAAATTACACATTCATTTTTACTTCGGAACGTTATGTATGTATGTAGGCGCGGTTCATTTTAGTGACTCATATAATCGAACAGATTTCGGAATCTGGCGGGTATTTTTAAGATAGTCAAAATAGAATACGAGTTGCCGAGATTTCTTACGTGGTATTTTTAGACAAAATGAAGGCAATAAATTCGCGGTATCTTCTATCGAGAAAATCAATTTTATTCTTAATTCCAGTTATGTAACTTATCTATGTCGTCATTAATTAACACATATGTACGTCGCATACTGTGCATTTGGTATACACAAACTACACGAACAGTGTCTAAGAACAAAAAATAGGATACCTCTTTACGTATACCGAATTTGTAGGGGTTGATTTGTATAATCGTATGCTAAAATGGACGGGCGGGCCGACATTATATTTTTTTCCGACAACACCGCAAAATTCGAAATTCGTGCTAACAAAAACCGTGGAGAGTGCAGTCAACAAGCGTGTCCCGATAAGATCGACAAAAGTGTAAACATTCGCGGTTAACGGATGAAAAAAAAAGGTGAGAAAAAGATTCGATACGACATAGCACGTAACATTTTGAGTCGTTGATTCGACGAAATCAGAAACCCACTCTTAACCGCCAGCGGGTTGTGTCGATCCATGTTGTCAGACCGGATTCTTGACTGCCAAGGTCATTCTTCCACTACCATCACCACCTGCGCCACGATGAGACGTATTTCCCTATCCTTTTCTTTCTTTTCTTCTGGTACCATGGCTCTTATTTCTGCAGTTGCTACTGAAAATGTACTATCATTGGGGAGACAATTTCAGATATTCTCCTTAACATGAAGTGTACATATTTCTGGTCGCTCCATCGATAATAATACATAATACGTAATTAATACACACCCACACCCACACCATAAATAAATTGGTTTGGGTTCGGTCAATTGATCATTATTTGTACCTTCATACCGTACTGTAACATACATATATATGTGTAATTATTTATAACTTAGCTAAATTGTTTATATGAAACAATATTATTAATTGAGCTTATACGCCTGGCGCTAATATTATTCTAAATATTTAAAATGGTTCCAAGAAGTGTATTTTCGGGGAGAATGTTTTGTTTTAATCGCAAGCGAATTAAAAAACATTGCTTTCGATCAACAAAATATACATACATAAGAATATGTTAGAATTTTACATAAATCAGAACTGTTATTTTGACATGACTACTGGGGGGCTTTCTTATTTTTACGTGCCTTATGTTTTTGGTTCACGGAAATTGTCTAGAGCAAGAAACCTGGTATGGGGATCAATATGTATCGCACAACAAGGGTAGAATAATGCCAACAACCGTTTCAAAGAACTCAATTCTAAAGGCATGTTAGTCATTCCATTCGATTTTCCATGACTTCCCCTCCTTCCTTTCCTCTTCAACTTGACACCCTCATATCAACCGGTCCCGCGAGCTCTCTTCCCCGTCTCTCTCATTAAATCAATAAAAGTCATGTTCACTTTTGTAATGCAGTTGAGACAGAATTTCTTCTTCCGCTATTCTTTGCCCGTACATTTTCAATTAAAAGATTACGTTCGTGATCCAATAAACGCAATTTTATATCAAATCGCAGTGTATTCATGAGTCAGTTTTCACTCTCTGTCTCTCTCTGTCTCTCACTGTTTTACGAGCGTATACGAGTTAATTAGCTATTGTTAGAGACGATTAATGCAGATATGTATACGAACAAACAAACAAAAAGTTCTGAAATGATATTTCGCGACGAAACGTTTCACTGTTTGTTCATATAGAGGATTTGTACCTACATTGCAGCGAAAAATGGTTGCGAATATCGATCGCTTCGCAATGGAAAGTCGCAAACAAACCGAGTATGTCCATACGCTGGCGTCTGTTTCAGCTTTGAAGCGAGCGCGCTGACTGTTTCATCATAAGCATACGGGAGTTTTTCTTTTGTCGACAGCGGACGCATGAAATTTCGATATCTCAAGATCGTCGCGAAATTTATGACAGCGCGTCCGCTCGACGCTTAATCGAAATAATTAAAACGTCGAAAGCATCGAAATAAATGTCCGTCATTCGCGAATCGGATAGACGGGTGGATGGCAGTCGAGCAATGGACAGGGGATACATGGCATAGGAGTGGGTGCATACGATTATATACATTGGTACGTGCTCCCTGAGCGATTATACTACTGGCAAGAAGGGCTTGTAGAGGGGCGGGCGGAGGCAAAGGGACATGGAAGCGGCACGCATGTCACGGATAGAAGAAACGTCGGCGCATGCAATATTTACATTGCATAATTAAAAATGGTACGCTTGGAATTTATTTTGGAGGGTCGCTCCTGCTTTATCATCCTGCATACTGGATATACTAACAGTGGTCTACCACTCCACCACTCCACCAACAATAAATATTGTTTTTCATTTAGTTTCCTCCTCTCTCGCCTCTTGTCTCTGCCATCCGGTCTCTTTCTCTCTCTCTCCTTCTCTTACACTGCCCCCGTACGGTGCGCCCCTCTTTCTCTTTTTACATTTTCACTGTCCACCGGTTATGAAACTGGGCAATCAAAACGGATAACGCATACACGGTGCTTTATGTTGACGCTGATTGCGCCGGTCGACAGTAACGTTTTACTTCATGAACCAGGTACTGAAGCGTAACTTCTTGCCAAAAACGTGTATAGGCCCGTTCGCGGTCATTAATATTGCCTGCCGCGGAACGCGTATCGTTGACAATAAATTCCAAGAGAAATCAAGCCAGCGCGAGGGATTGGGGGCGTAAAAGAAGAAGGCGGAAGGATATCTGAAAGTGTATTAGAAACAGATAGAGATAAAGATAGAGAGAAAGAGCCTTGGTAGTGGCGTGGCAAAACAAGCGAGTAAAGCGTAATGGGGAAGCGAGTTCGTTCGTATTCGAAAGTTTCGGGGCAAACTCAGCAGCGCGGCAGTCGAATACAATGGCCGCGCGGAAGTTTCCGTGAAACTAAACAAGTTTATTTAACTTACCTCGGTGCCATGCCCCCCCTCTACCCTTTCAGCCCGGGTGCCACCCTCTGGCTCTCGTTCTACACTCTCCTCGGAGCTTTCCAATCCCTTCGTCGTGCCGTCTCCACCTTCCAACGTTCGCTGTATATATACATGAGCATATATACATATATATATATATATATATATGCGCGTGTATGTGTACGTGAGCACCCCTCGGTTCTCTTTCTCCTACCTCTTCATACTCACCCCCGTCGTCGTTCCTGTCTCTTTTCCCCTACCTCCACAACCACCACCCATCTACCTGCAATAACGGCAAGTTTTGCGAAAGTTTCCGACAGATTAACGACTATTGGAATTGTCGAAGTTATGGGAGAAAGAGAAGAGGGGTAAAGGTAAGAGAATCGGCAAGGCAGGATACCGGGTCGAACGTGGGTCCTGCGGCACGGCGGCGTTGCTGGCGTTCCTAGTAGCCAAGGTGGTGGTAGTGGTGGAGGTGGTGGCGGGGGTGGTGCCGGCAATGCTGATGGAGGGGAGTGAATATTGGAGTTTCTATCGGTGGTACGTATTCTACGTACTGTTTCACGGGGGTGGCACGAGGTTAGCGTGAGTGAAGATTGTGAAAGGGAGGAGAAGGGGTAAAGAAAGACGGTGAGAAAGGGGGTGGGGGGAGCTGTAATGTAGCGCGGTCAATATCCGAGAAGATTGGATCTGATCTTCTCAGAAAGATTGACCGTCGTTTCCCTTCGCTAGATCTCGGAGGTTCTCCTCATTCGGTATACAGGAGTATCGTTTGATCGGGGAACTGACCGTAATATCATGAAGAAGTCTAGGAGAGAAAATGGAGAACTGCGTAGAATGATGTGGGGTGGAGTAGGGGAGGGGGAGGGTGGGTGAAGGGAATATTGTCTTCCGCCGCAGAACGTTCGCTCTTTCCATCTACATGATCGATGCTCGGGATTCAGAGTAATAACTAATGTTTAATGGAGTATCGTATCCTTTGCCTTTCTGTTTTCTACCCATCTCTCTCTCTCTTTCTCTCTCTCGAAAAGGTTTACACCTTTTTCTTCGTCACCTTCCTTCTTTCATTACTGCTCCTCGACACTTTCCGCATCTGTGATCCTCCTTTTGTCGACCTGAACGTACTCGACATTGTCACTCTGACCGGCATTTCACCGCGGATCATTCTCGTTTCGCCTACACGAGATTGTTGCGTACAGCCGCATATTCTTCTTGCTTAGTCAAAAGAGCCTTTGCAGTTGAAACAGTTCGCTCACAGTGATAGCGGCGGTACCGATATTCCATTACTCCCGGGACACCGTGCGTATTTGAGTAATTCTGTCGTGCAGGCAACTGTTCACCTATAAAGTCTAACCGTTGTTCCGTAAACGCCGACATAGGTGTTCGTGCGCTCACGTATACATAATGGACGAATACGGCGCAATACGCACGCGAGAATGGCCTACTTATAGCAGCTGCAAATCACGCTCCAGTAACACCGCAAACACCATAGCGATTGTGGCGATTGAGCCTAGATCTGGAGTAACCGTAGAAATAAGCCGTACAGGTGTGTAGTTTGGGTTGCCAACCCGGTGCATACACTTACACGAGCTAGTTATACGTCTCTATTTGCAATGGATTCTGCTGCGCGCGTGTGTGCACGTGCCAGCACACTGGCGATCCCTGACGACTGTGCACGGTAATTAATACCCACAACTGCATGCGATGGCCGAGGTGAGTAACGACGAAAATAAATAACCGCGGGAAAGTAGGTACATCTGCGCGCGCGGGCCAGCCGCGTGTTTTGTTTTGATTTAAGTCGGGTGCAAGCGATTACTCGTTTCCAATCGATATTTTGCAGCAATTTTCACTTCTCTGCTCGACCGATCGCACCACGTTTCGCGTCTGTTCGCGCGTTGCTCCGGATAGCAGGTAAATTTGTTGGTATTCGTTGTTATTTGTCCTATTCGCTGCGTTTTAGCTTATTGTTAGTAGTACAAGTATATTTTCAACGAAGAAAACGGCGTATCTGAAACGTGCTTACCTTAAAACTATTAAAATTGTGCTCGATTTATTTTTTCCGTACGAAGTCTTAAATATTTTTATAAACTACTTTTTTGTCTTCAAACGACGATTCTATCGAATGAAAGTCCAAGGAAACCGTCCACAAGAAACGCGCATATCAGCAATATTTATTCTCTCTGAGCACAGTAAGCAAAGAGACTGGGTCGGATCTGACTCCGCTGAGTCTTAAATCATGAATTGATGAAAACTGCTCGCCGACTGATTCGTGCCCGATTTCGGACCAGTGCAGTCTAATACGACAAAGTAATGGCGCGCTACCAGGAAATATAACACACAGCGTCATACGCGTCCTTTGGTTAGCATATATTCGCGATCAGCTTTGCTCGTTACCTCCGCCTCGCGCTGCAACATCGTTTAAATGCTCTGAAGAGCCAGTGTATAATCGGCGCTTAATAAGACCGGCGACCGTGCGCGCCTCTCGAAGAGAACTGCAGCGCATTTCGAAGTGAAATTGCGTTTGTCAAACACCGTAGGCTGTGTTGTTTCATACCATTAATCGGTAATAGAACGATGGCCGTGCCTTGTTCAGCTGGCACTAGTACCGCTGGGAATATATGGACGGTACTACACCACCCAGAGGGGCTGGCATCTGTCGATTCTCGTTCCTTTGAGAAGTACCCCGCATTGTTTTCACCCTAGTAACGAAAATTACCGCATCTCCGTTTGTTTCACAATACAATTTACTCTACTCGTCTCCCTTACGCTCCTTCTCACTTTGTCTGTTCTTCACTCTCACTCACGGGGAGCCCCTTCCCTTCGGCCCGCCTCGTACTCTCTCGTTTTCACTATCCGTCCAACCATCGCCGTACACAGGCTTTTCAAGGGTCTCTCGAAACTTTATTTGGCGATCTTAATTGGATGCCTAGTAGCTCGTGACATATTTGTTTATTTTCGCTCGGCCGACATCGACTATAGGTGAATTATTTGTTCAAACGCTTAAGGCTTAAGCGAATATTATGTGGACCCGTAGAACCGACCGTAGAACTATGCCGTCGTATTTCGCATCCGTGCCCGTGTACTTTCGAACGTTCGTCATCGCAAAATAAGTCACTTAGCCGTTACATTGAAATTTTTCTCGCTCATCGCAGTCTACCCCGGTAATCGTCTACTTCGATGTTGAACAATTCGTTCTGCATGTCTCGACGTTACCTCCCGGTCAAATTGAATCTCTCCTAATTGCTATGCACCCAACAATCGACCGTAAATTTATCTATTAAGCACGGACAATAATTACGGCGAAGTATCAAGTGCTCGCTCTTGGTACACATCGCTGCGTGAAAACTTTCTCCCAACGTCGGATTCCATTAAAACGTCGCAGGAACATTAAGTATCCCTTTTAGACGTCGCAAATAAAGAAATGATGAGGCGCGGTGGAAGGAAAGGAAATCGAGCGAGGGAGAGAAGGGAGCTAGAATGGCTAAAGCGTGAGAAGGTGAGGTGGTAGGAGGGAAGGATGGTACATAGGGCACGTATGTATGTATATACATATTTCTGTATGCACCGCTCGGTTTATACGGCCACCGAGTGTACGGTGCGGTGTGGGATACATACATACGCTGTATATCTCCTTTATGGCAACCATTAACATATTTTTTGCCGCGCGTATTACCATACAATAGTAGCGCAAATATTATAACTTATGGCCGTAAATCAAAGTGCGGGGAGGCTGAGAAAGAAGACCAGCCAAGGAGACGGCGGAGGACCGTGGCTGATGGAATGGGAACGAAATAGAGCGAAAGCAAAAAGGGACGGAATAATTCTTAAGAATCGCTGCGCCCGATACTACGGATCATTTCGTTCCTCCAAGAGTAATTCAATGAACTCGTTACAACCTGTCGATAGACTCTTGTGCTATACGTGCGTCTGCGATGGTTTACAAGGAGAGCGTCTCGCTTCCAGATCGAACTTTGCGGAATGGACCGCAGTACATTGTTGATTCCCCCGTTGGTATGCCGAATTCCAAAGACATGACCCCTACCGTGAGCCTAATTTATTGAGAAAATTGTATAAATGATTTTTTTTCTGATTAGTGTTTCAGTACCGTAAGACCGAATATTTGGTGCCGTGGAAAGTGACAAACTGTGATGGAGATATGGTTGAGAAATGGTGAAAAAGTAAATTTGTTTTTGTCCTGGACTTACACCAATCGATAGAGACAGTGATCTAAAAAATATTCAAATGAAATTTCAGAAAATAACGTGATAGAAAAAAGAGCCGTTACAGCAAAATGTAGAACAAGTCAATCTGACAGTTCGATATATTTAGTGTTAATATTTATATTCTGAAGTGGGTGGCGAATCTGAGCGTCTACCTGTCGTACTCCCTCTGTTTTTCTAATCGCGATATCATCTTTAAGATATGATATCAGTATTATGAGGGTCACGGCGGATAGAAAGAACGTACTGCGCGATGAATGTATTTAGAAGAACATTGCGTAAAAGCGAGTCGGCGGCATTCGAATGATTTATGGCAATAAGAATCAGGCTGTCCAAAGAACTGTAGAACGTAGGCTGAAATCATACGCAAGGACAGAACAAACGACGGATTAAGAACGGTTCTTGTTCGGTGAGCTTTAACAGTTTAACGAGCCAGTTTGTGCGCGCATGCCACACGGGGAATTCACTTTTTATATACATACATATATACACATATGTTAACTCCCCGTATGTTCTCTCAGTCAGTGCATTGTTTGTTTGCCCATCGATCGACGGTTTGCAATAATTAGCTTCTCACGGAGTATGGCACAATCGTGCATAAAAATGAATCGACGTGTATGAAAAACGAATTGCCTATAAATATTCCGCATTGAACACATTCCGCACATAGTGGGACGCTTTATGATGACATTGTGCAAGACAACATTTTAGCGACGCGAACAAGCCGAAATTCATTTTGACCGTATTAATCTGATCTGCCTGTGATGGATTGCGGCAGCATTGTAATTAGTAAAAAGTGTGCCTTGTTTTAAAGCTATAATAGTGTATGCATCCTAGTTTAGTTGCTGTTATAAATTGATTGTATTCTGTGTTAGTCGTAACTTTCAGCCCTTTCGGAAGTATGCCACTTATAGGGATTTTCTTAGCAGAATAGTTGCTCTCTTCTATATAAAGAGCTAGTTTATCCTTTGAACTCATTACTGGATGAAAGTAAAGAATGCATGTTTTTTAGAGCTTCACGTTTCATGTTTCCATTACGAGATCGAGTTAATCAAGTTAAAGCGCAAACAATGGCGAATTGCATTCGGCGACCAATCACTTTAGTTCACATCAGTCGGGAAGAGTAAACATTCCCGCGAGTTCTCCTAGTACCTACGTATGTATGTATGAACCTATCAGAACTTTCTTTCTTCGGATCGGTACTGAGCGTACGAACATGCTCAATCATCAAATACGGTTACGGAGTAGTCAAATACTTTTTGCATCCGTTTGCATCACTGCAATGCTGTCGGAAAGACTCTAATTAGCATGAGTGACCATAATATATCTATTTTAATATTAAAATATTCTTCATTTTGTATATCCAATAATGAACAGTGCCATTCGCAAAAGTAGATCACAATTAGAGTAACTCATTTATTCTTTGTTCCCAGGCCAAGTAATTCTCTCCGTAATTTTTCGAGATTGTCACCTTATTACTCGTGCTTTTAATCCGTGTAAATATATGAAATGAGATGATCGCTGTTACGCAACCAAGTTTTAAATAACATTCAATCTTTAATGGGGAAATCCTTAATTGACACAGGCGTCTAGTGTAACTGACGGACCGATACATCATTTACCGCGGATAAGATAGACGAGGGAGTCTATATCTCTCTGGTACTGGTTCAAGCACGAAGCATACACTACGTACTCTCGTTTTACCAACCTTTCTGCTGTTTTATATCGATACTACTCGTTCGCCCCACCGTGTAACCTTCCGCAGCACGTAATAGCTTTCTATTCCACGCGAGTACGCAGTTGACAATCAAACAGGCGAACGATTAATTTGCCCTGTGATCACCTTTCGCTTAGACGCCCATTATAGAAGGCTATATTTATTCATGATATCTTACATTGCAATGGATTTCTCATGCCTTTAAGTCGTGTAAAAAGTATCTGCGGTGAATTAATTCCATCCTTATTGCTATACATGGTGGTGTAATATGATTTGATAAATTGAAATGGTCCATACTCTGATATTCGTTATAACAATTCCTTACTTTCGTGGTTGCTGTTTCTTTTTTGGGGTAGGTGGACTTGTAATTACCGAGACAATCGAACAATAGATTTAAGTACTCGGTCTTGCTTTTGAATAAACAGTATTTCACAAGACCCTAATTTATACTGATACAAAGGATTATCGAATTCTACGATCATTGTATGTATCCTTAAACGGAGAAGGCATTTTTGTTTGCGCCAAATAAGATGGTAGATTACCGCGCTAATGAGATCGTGAAAGGAAAGGAGATTCCGATATATTCGTTGCGCCAAACGCTTCAAAAGGACTACGAACAATAACGTCCATTTTCGGAACGTTTTATCATCTCTTATACCTTATAGTTACAAAGCTTTCTTCTGCGCGCAATTTTTTCGACGGAATTTTGCATAAGCAACACCGCCACGATATTTGCATGTTTACCCGTTGAAATTATTGTGTTCATTATATCATTCAGAAACCAAAACGTGAAAGGACGAGATGTAAGATGACACAGGCGAATGAACAAAGGTTTCTTTATACTGGGTAACTTTGAAGATGGCAGTTCGAAAACTTCCCTCGTAAGGAATATGCGAGCATCCTGTAATATATATATATTTTATATAGATATATATGTATAGATATATATAGACTTACGACAAATACGACGTAAATAACTGCGTACGTTCGCGTAAACTTTGTAGGTATCGTTAAAACCGTGATTTATGCCCGAGACTTGCATTTTATCGCCCGTTCCGAGCATACGCATAACGAGACCTAAACTTAACGTACGTATAGGTACACACAACCGAAATATTTCACAGCCTGAACTTATTACTCTAACGAACGTAAAAATGTCATGTTCACTACACGTATGTATTCACTTGGTTTAACCCGCAGTTTCTCTCATTTCGTCTCCCCATAACCACGTTACATTTACCGTCCTAGTTGCTGCTCCTCCGCTGGCCATCGTCCTTGCACTATTGTTTCACTTTCAGAGAAACATCGTCGATTCGCACTTTTCGCTAAACTCGATATGCATTCAAACGCGGAATACGCATCCAAAGGCGAATTGGCAAAAAATTACGATAAATACATAAGTTCTATCCAGATGTTACAGATTATGAGGCTCCAGTTGGACAGATAGTAACCGGTCGCGTGTCCGCGTGCTCGCATATTATATCGATATACACATATACAGGGTGTTCCGTAAACGGTGGTTTCTTAGTCTTAATATTTTTTTATTTTAATTCATGGTGTATTGTTTATTATGAATTATAATAGAGTTTAAACGGAATAAGAAACGATTAAAACCATAATAAATGTAAAAAGCCGGAGAAAGACGAAGGATTGAAGGTAAATTTTGGGAGAAGCAAAGCATCGCGTGAACAGATATTGTTTTGCGACACCGACCTCAAATCGAAACATTATTTTATGCTTTTTAGTGTTGCTTTGAAGTCGGTGTTATTTCTTTTTAAAGATTTGTCTCATGCAGAATCACCACCTTCCCGTTTGTTTCTCCAATTAACGGTACACCCTGTATGTAGGCACATATCGAGGAGATAGGCGCAGCCGGTATGCCTAACTCGTAAGTAGAATTAAGATAAATCGTTAAAGTTTGCCAGCTTGATTTACGGTTGTAAGAGCGAGGGAACTCGCAAGAGAACCTTCGAACGTTCTACCGTAAGATGTGTCTCGTTGCGCAATGTGAACGAAAGTGTACTTATGAGTGTTTGTTTGTTGTCTGTACGAATCCTTGCGCAACATGGAGAATGTGGGAGTGATCCGTGCGTTTGCAGCCTGTGTGAATAAATACGTGCACTGACGCGATTCCTGGATTTCCCATGATCATTTTACAAACGCATCAAAGGCCTCTTACGATCTCGCTTCTTTTATACAACCACTTCCTTTTTCGCTCTGTTACATTCGTATTTGTAGAAAAACGATAGAACTCCCACCGAAATCACGTATTACGCCAACGGTGATACGCCACTATTTCCGTACAGTGAAGACTGTGCAGCATATCTCCATTTGAATCGTCGAAATCAGCAATAAACAGACCTTAAACACCGTCAAGATAAATGAAAACGAAATTACCATAAGATTTAAATCGCCAGTAGAAAGACACTGGGCCGTCGCGGTGCTTGAACGGACTTAACGAACAATAATTTAGAAGGGCAAGATTCTTTCTAATTCGTTACTTGCCGCGGACGTGCGTGGCGGCACGTCGTCTGATCATCGGCGAGAAAATTCGATCCTGCCAGGACAATGCACGATAGTGTATTAAGGATAATGGCGCTTCTCTTAAACAATGTTGACACGGAGCATTTAATGCGCCCCGTTTGTGACGCATACGACGGCCTATGTCGTGCAAGAGAGGAGGTGGTTGGTACGCTTAAAGAGAATCGGCGTCCCGTACCCGGTGTATGGGCGCACGTGCGCACGCGAGAATACGCAAGCAAGCATGCGAGCGCTTAAACTAGCTGTACATTGATTGTATAATTAACGTTAATGGGATACCGGCGGAGCACGTTGTAGCGAAGTAATTGCACCGCGATGGCGCTCTGTGTACAACTTACCCTGGTATAACACGACGTTAGACCTTCGGGCATCGCATTAATGCTCTATAAAGGCGTTAACGGATCGACGTTAAGTAAGTGCTTTTGTCCGTTACGGTATTATTCGAAGGAAAGGAAAAATCATGTTACCGTTACATCGGACAAAAAGTTTTTATCGATGCCGTGACGTACTGTTAACTGTTATCCCAACGTCGCCGTCGCCGTCGCGCGTCGGGACGCCGCGCCGGGCGAATTGACTTTTTGCCCTATCTTGGTGCTCACTGTATCATGACACAATTTTGTAAGGTCTTTTCTGCGATAGGTTTTGCTTTTGTTAATTTGTTGAATTGAAGAACGGCTGGGATGAATTTCTGAGAGATTGAAGGCGGTGTCGGGCAGTCGTCGCGAATTCGTGGCATTTAACAAGGAAAGCTTATGCTCTGAAATATTTATAAGATCAGAGGAATACCAGGATAATGTGCAGTACATAATATTACGCACCGAGGAATTATTTTTCCATCTTACGTTTAATCCACAATCGTAGAGCAAACACTTTTGTATCGTGGAAATTAATGCTATCCAATGCAGAAACATTAAATACATGAAGGAATTACGTTTTTCAAGAAGCAAACGATGCCGCCAACCTTTCAGGCTTTCAGATTGCTTAACGATCCCGCCAAGATTATTATTTCTGCGTAATATCTAGTACGTTTGCGGCAGAATGACAACGTATAACTTGCTTAATTGAGAGGAAAATGAGCGCAATAGTATAGTACGGTGCTTACGATCAGCACCGGCATTTTTATAATTTATATTTTGGCGGCTATCATGCTTTCCCCTTGCTGCTAAAACCTATATTCAAACGAACACATCATATCACTGCCAAAACTATATTTCAATGTGATTTCGGTCATATCAAATGTCGCTAGAGCAACAATATACAGTATACGATCGTGTCGCGGAAGTCAAAGCGAAAAAATTGTAACACGAGGCAATGCAATAACGATATAATTCACATAGCTAGATACTTTCATCGATCAAATCTTTTATTAGAAATAGCACGTACTATACCTCAGGAATAGTTAGCCGATGCAAAGCAGGCGAGCGTGACGCAAACAAAGACAACGTTGTTAGCTTTCTGCACCTTGTTCTATTACAGAGACATGGATATACTTTGCACGCTTGCTCAATTTACATTGGTTAATATGTCTTACGTGAAGAGACGACATGGGTTTCGATTAGAACAAAAAATGTCAGTCTGTGAGGACGGATGCATTGCAAAACTGTGAAACGTATCGGAAAAAACAATTTCGCTTCTCGTGAGCGGACAGGAATAGGCGGAGAGTACGTATGTGCCACAGTAAAAGCATTTCAAACGGCAATTGCAGACATTTATTAGTGAAAGTATATATATCTAGAAAGATGTAGGTGAATGAATTATGGTCCGTATTTTGGATGCGGTGAAGGTTTTACCCATGTTTTTTCACACACAATACTGAGTTTATATGGTTTCTAGTAAATGTTTAAAAACCTGAATTCATTCTTTCACTGTAACTTATATACGACAAGCTCCCGTTTCTGTAGATGTAAAGCAGTGAGCCTAAGCTAAGCCAATAATCCTATTTACTTATACAGTAGTTTTGCACACATTATTAACTATCTCAAGCTAATAGTTTAGTTTTATTAGTAGCTATTGTTGTTAATGCTCTTCAACGGTTCATTCCAAAATTACGCTTACAGGTCCGCAGCTTACATCAGGCATCAGCATGCTTGTTAGTATTGAATATCGTTGAATGTTTACCTGTTTACAGCGACAGTGCGTGTGTCAGTAGTGCTTCAGTCAAATTAAATATGCGAACCAACAAACATTAAGGATGTTCGGTACAGAAATGATTAACGGTAGAACTACGAACGACTAGCATCTATTTCTACCGGATGAGTCAAAGTCTGTTTCAAAATATAAACTTTGATGAAAAAAATGTCGAAAACTTATTTTCGAAAAGGAAGATAGGTCACTTTGTCTCTCTTGACAGTTCTAATGTTAAACTCCCGCGAGATGTCCCTTTTATGTTAAAAGTAAATCAGTCCCCTATACGTTCTCAAAAACGACAGTGTCCGGTACTCAACATCGTCGCGTCCGCATTGGCAACAATTATCCTGAACCTAACACAAAAATACCGGCAATCTTCACAGACCAATATAAGCGTCGCGATAAATCGATCGGCACAATGATTCCTTCCATCTTTTTCCTCGCCCCCGAGTCTGCGCGAGCCGGCAAACAATATACTTTCTGCTTATACTTCGTGGCGCATTAAAACGGAAACGTCGGAGAAATTCCAAGGTAATGCCCAATAGTAAATTAAGATATAATAACTTTCGTGAAAGTTGTACGATGAGGAAGTGGGGACTGCCGAGGAGAGGTGGGGAGGCAAGAGGAAGAGGTGGAATACGAGGAGGTAGGGAACTCCATTAACTTTTATTTCTCCGGGAAAGTAACTTCTCTCCTCCTCCGCCTCCTTCTCCATCTCCTCCTCCTCTTCCTCCTCCACCGCCCCCCCACCTCTTCGACTTTACCTCCCGCCATGTTCGAACTACCTCCCCCTCTCTGTCCCCTACCTTTCCACCCTTCAACCTCTACCCCACCGCCCCGGTTCCTCTCTACTGTCTTGACACCCCGGCCTCACTTCCCTCCTCGACGCTCCGGTGAAACTTCGTAAAGCGACTTAGTCAAAGTTTAATAAATTCCTTCGTAGGAGTTTCAAAGCGGTTCTACGCGGGATTGCAAATGATTACGTTTTGCCGTATGCGAGGGAATGAGAGAAAGGGGAATTTCGAGAGCGGCCGGAAGAAACGGATAAGTAAGAGAGAGAGGGAGAGGGAGAGAAAGAGAGAGAGAGACAGAGTGACAAGTGTAGGCGAATGGAGAGCGGAAGGAGGGCTACATTATTTAGGACGAACGAATGGCACCGGCGAAAAATGACAGGAATCTATTAAGACGGCACGGGAGCTTATTGATCGACGGCCGTGTATGTATGCAACTGGTTTTGACGGAACGGCGACGTCAGATTTGTCATGCCTCGGTTGTCTGCCTCGGAGGTGAACGAATTTGGATCGGTTATCGTTGGTGAGGTAGTTGCGAAGTTTCGGAATGTTTCGACGTTGGATGGAAAAAGTCGCACGAAGGTGTCGGGTGTCGGGGAAAATCATCGATCAACGTGTAAGCTCGTTAGACTTTGCTTACGGCTTTTTACGGCTGGTCGTTTTACTCGACAGTCGGAATAAAGTGTGGATGTCGCAACAATTTTAGTCATGCATTATTCTTCTGCACGGAGTTCTGTCGTAATCCTGCGCCGTCGAGTGTTGTATCGTAATACATCGGCGGAGCGAGAGGGAAGAATTAATAGTTATTAGCTGTTGCGAAGTTGATCTTTATTGTTCGATAATTATACGATTGTCATTCCGTAATCGATAAGTTGAGGAACAGTGCGTGGCACAGTTAAGTACGTTTTCTCAGAACAATTTGTACGCGCGGGTATCGATTGAAGCATACAGCATTCATTTCCAAAGCACCTTGCTCAAATCGATACAACCACTTAAAACTCTACTTTGACACGTGATATGCATAAAGTATATTAAATGTTACGACGTACGTAAAAGCACAGCTTTCTAGCAGGGCATTCAACGTTACAATAGCAGAGCAGAATACTACTTCTCCGGCTTACGTTTAGCCAATGACAGAATAATATTTTCATTATAAGAGACAAGCAAAACGTTCACGCGGATGTAACAGTTATATTGAGGGCCTCGACAAAGAATACAAAGAAGAAGAAAACTAGACATTTTCGTATACACGACATAACTATGTGCACGGAAGTATATTACCCGGCGTCAGTTCTCACACTGTATGAATTTACATGACAATGAGTACGTATGCCGACATACGGTATGAATTTGAGTAGGTACCAATTTAAACGGATCTACAGCTTTCGAGACCACGACCACGATGTAATTATATGCCGTACCTATTTTAACTTCCCGCGTCGCGGGGGATTCCATCAATCTTCCCAAAAGTCACGGTACTTTGAAACGTACGACATTTAGCCGGAGGATCGATTGATCGAAAGAAATATTCCGATCGATATTCGTTCGCCGAACGAGAATGCTTGCTTAACGCAACAGATAGATAGCGGAGAAGGAAGGAAACAAAAAGAGAGTGGAGGGGGTGGGAAGAAGTGAGGAATCGAAATCGGTTAAAAGAGATGTATTTTCAACGTCCCAGCCATGACGTGTCGTCGTAACGAACAGCGAATGGTGGTGGTGACCAGAAAATGGCCGTCACGACGCAAACAAATGAGCAAGTCCGACCATTCCCATGGCAACGATCTCAATCGGATAGGGGCCAGCGAAATGGAGAACAGAGAACAGAGAACACGCCGGATAATGTATTCGATACGGGTAATATATAGCGCTCCAGATACAATATTTATGTCCTGGCGTATTTCACTAGCAGCCCATTATTCATTCGCTAGCACTGAATAAGCAGTAGTATCATAGAGCGGTCGGCCTGATCTTTCCGCAGCTTCTTAAGGCCCTCCTCTGCACCCGCAAACCGCGGTACGCACAAAATACGAAACAACGATTGGCGGCCGATGCTCCATTTGCCACGCACGAGTTTTTAACACTCGGAACCGCCGACGCCTCGAAGTAGTTCGTTCGGCGTTTTCGTCACAATAGTTCCTCATTTCTAAAACGTTGCTTCCTACGTTGTGGGTTGTCAAAAAAATTGGTAAGCTGTGATATTTTTTTTCTCTTTCTTATTATTGTTATTATTATCATCATCATCGTCGTGGATTTGTTTCCTGAAGAAAAATCTGAAGGACTGGCACATGTGAAAATTGAAAATCGGAAAAACGGCGAAATAAAAAAAGGGTGGAAAATTGGTAAAGATAGATGACGTTGTATCCACCGTAATCTCATTTGAATAAGTGGGTCACGGTACAAAAAGACTTGGGAAACACTGTTACTTATTGGTGTGTAGATGGAAGTCACGCGAGATGTGAGAAAAATAAGGTAGTCTAAAAATGAGCAATCATTATTACGAAATGTCGAATCATTTTAACCCATCAGAACAGTTCTAGTGTTGAGTACTATGTGATTATCGACAAGTATCATCAATTCGAACCACCGACAGTAGTACTGAGTTTGCAAACATGAATTACTTATCAGTTGCAGCTCTGAAACTGAAAGCGTGAATGCCTGAATCGGAAAGTGACGGTTCGATTGTTCTTACTCACGTCGAATATTCTAGAGTGCGGCAACGTGACGAACGTAAGGGTAGTAAATAAGAATTATTTTTTTCGCAGCTTGTATTGCATACATACCTAATGATAGTTTGCAGTCAACATTGCCAATAATGACAATTGAGTGTTTCATTGAATGTCACACGCTCTTCGACTTTTCGCGAATAAAATGAAAATATTAAACATGTATGCGGATATCCTAATTAAATGATTCAAATGATGGTTAAATATTTGTTATGCATTTTTTTAGTCTAGGAACCTCTTTCTTTTAGTCTAGTAAATATGAGTGCTGGCGCAAATAAAAAAAATACTGACCGTAGCATAGTTAAACGGAGCAAACACTTGAATATTATTATTATACGTGCAGTTTAGCTCACAGAGAACAGGTTAACGCTAAAACGTAATCCTAGATATGTGTATATACACCTACATATAAAGGGACGTAATAAGTCCCGAAATACAATTCTGTGGAGCAATGTACGCTAGAGTAATGCATGGGAATGTGCATAGCGCAACGATCAATTAGAACGGCCATCAATTAAGAGCGTTACAGAGCAGGGCGTGTTACATAGCGCGCTTGTGTGTGTGTGTGTGTCTTGTTCATTGCATTGACGCGCAGCGATTTTATGTGTAACACAATGCGTTACATTTCCAGCATTCACTCGACGTGACCTAACGGTATGTGTGGGAAGAGCCGAAGCAATTATGATCCACCGCGTGTCAACCTCACGAAAGATCGCAATAATTGAGATCAACGGGCTCCGTAATTGATTAACGCGATACTATTAACGATACTTGACTATAATGTACTTCCAGAACGCAAAGTCGACGATCTCACGAACCTTTCCCAGTATTCGATGCTACTATAGTAGCGCTGTACATGCTTATAACGGTGAATTGTGGTTTCGAGGTCGAGTCGTAGACCAGAGGCTCCGGGGTCAAGATTCTTTGAACTTCCTTTTGTAATCACTACTCTCCCTAAAATCACTTTTGAGTGATACCACGATATTGATACAAGAATTTGGGCGTCGCCTTTAGGCTCTGCGCGGCAATTCGGTTTCGTCGGAATTATGTGCACAAGTCCGGGGTCCGTATGATTTCCACTTTTTGCGTTCCGGGATCCGTGTGACACAGGTTCCGCACAAAGCGCAACGGGGTCCTCCTGTAGACTCAAAATGAACGACCGAAAAATAAATACACAGAAGAATACATTTTTATTCAAAAAATGATTTGAATAAATATTTATTTAAAACATGCTGTAGGTTGCCCGACAGCTTCCACCTGAAAATATAACTAACGCGGATAAATAAACGGCCACAGACATCAAAATAGACAGAGTTGTATATACAGCAGGGTGAAAATCATGGCGTAACAACGAGCGAAATCTCCCAGTTCGAAAGATTGAATCGAAAATTCATATTCATTCTTTCGTGTGCGCGCAAAACATGGTGGAAAATTGTTATTAATTTTCGACGTTCCACACATGGATTTCGAAAGGCAAAAATGGTAGGAAATGTAACATAAATATAAATTAAATACGTGGAACTCTACTTGAGTATTTGTTTTTAGCATTTATCTTACTTTTCAAAACATTACGAGACACATCTTCTGAGATTATGAACTAAGAAATTTCATTTTTTTTACATACAGATTTGCAGACTTTAATAAATATTCCTTACGAATTGAACAATATAAATAATGTTCTAATAAATATTGTAGCATGTGTCACTTTGTTATTTCAGCACCGATTATAAACATATCGCCGGCGAAGATTTGGCTCATACGCAGATTAAGATCTTGTTTTTTTTTCTCGGGGCCAATGTATAACTCCCGGACATTTAAGGCAATTGAAACGTAGGGCGAGTCAGAAAATCAACATCCCTCGAAGTTCTCGATTTTTTTTAGCTAGCTTATCGCCCTCGGTCTCATGTAAAGGAACGTCGACAAATCTTCAAAAAAAGTCTAATTTAACTTATACACTCCGATTTAAAGTTTAGGCGTGAGAAGCCCGTTAAAAAATTGAGAATTTCTTAAGTGATGTTGATTTCCTAGATTTTGTATCAACACTGAAATATATCGATGAATGTTTTAATCATAATCCACTTTGTTAATATTACGCTGCCGTTGAACTCTGTGCAGAAGCATTGAAATTCAAATCAAATGAAGTTTTGATTCTACAACGTGTCGGTGGTGTCTGTTAGCATATTCAGAGTTTCTGACGCTTTTAAAACGTCAACTGTCACGCGTGTTGATTACACGTTCACTTCAGTACTGTGTATTTAAATCTTGTCAGCACCGATCTGGCTTTTCGACTTGTTTACTGGGAAATGATCACACAAGCGTGTGTCTGCTTCTGTTGCACTTGGAGCGTGACGTTATAATGATGAAAAGACTGTACAAGTGCATTAACTGTAGCACATTGGACACAGGTTGTTAACACAGTGTGCTTCCTGCGACGCATGATCATTCTAGTGTTAAAACATAGTTTAAATGTACCATTTACAGTATTAAAACGCGATCCAGTTAAATGTCTTGATACACTGTATACTAATATATAGTGGGAAAACGTTTTGAAATTGGGGTCCAATGACACCGATAAATATTTAGAGAACAGGTAAAAAGTAAATTAAAAAGTAGAAAGCCAATATATGTTTTATTCAAACATATTAAAAAGTATAATATTTGGATCAATAATATCATTATTCGTTAATATGAAATTATTTGTATAGGTATCCCATTATTAATGGTACAGGTGAGGAGAGGTTCGGAAAACACAGACGCTAGAGAAACTTGCCATCGCGCTGAGAAATTTACAATGGTTTAGGAGATATCACCAAAAATAGTTGCGAATTTATAGATTAATTGTGATTTGAGCTGAAACCCCACCGCTGTCTTCTTGCTGAACTTCCAATAGTTTCGGAAAATATGATAATATATCGGCGGAAAAAAAAACTTTCTTAGAGCCTCAAGAAATCTTCAAAGAAGTTTATCCAACTGATAATCTTCGATGAATGATTTGACCTTTAGAAGCCTATGAAAAATATCGAGAATTTTTTAAGCACTCGATGGAGTCGAGTTGAACTGATTACTTTTTCGTCCCGGATGAAGTCGTTGATCTTTACCCGCCCGCTGTCTTGCGGACAATATTATCGCATAAAATATACCCGTACATGTTAGCGTCAGCAGGGACAGTTTTGTTGAAAAACGGCTCCCCGTTCTGCCGTGAAGGAAGGCTTGTCGCGATCGATAGTCGATCTGCTTCATCACTGTCACTGAGAACACGGCGAACTCGTACGCTTAACTTGCTGAATTTCCTAAATTCCTTCAAATGACGGCAAACAGTCGACTGCGACGTGTTTGACTTTTGCGCCAATTCCTTTGTCGCTGGTCGTGGACTTTGTTCTACTCGTTCTTTTGAAATGTCGTCATCGAAGTCAGAAGGGCGAGCTGCCCTACATTCGTCTTCCAAACTCGTATTTTCGCAACGAAATTTTGCAAACCATTTCCGCACTCCACGATCCGTTATGATATCACTGCCGTACGCATTGTATATTTTTACAGTCGTCGCCGGAGCAGTGTTTCTTTGTATAAATTTCGAGAGCATTACGCGCTGAATGTAAAGTTACGGGCATTCCATTTGTATTCACTTTAAAATCCCTCTTTCGAAGCGACGCTGCCTTTTTGACTGCCGATTTGAAACTAGGGGGGTACTTATCTACTAATGGAACGCAAAACTCGTTACCGGAAATTGCGCATTCGGGGGTTTTCAAAGAAGAAAAAGTTTGTCTTTTTGTAGTTACAGTGTTACACGTGTGTATACATACAGTGTTATTCGATAGGCACTGTTTTGCCGTCTTCCGGTATAAAATTGGTTTTTCTTAACCGACCACTTTTTATTAATCTGCCGCTCAGGCAGTTTTCTACATTAACCATTTTTTTTTTAACAAAATCAAATAAAATTCTTTAAGAATTTATGACGTGCTCGAAGATATTGGAGTACTCTGAGTGTATTGGATAATGATTACGTTACAACATTCGCAGCATATACATACTTTAATACTTCAAATTCATAAACCGATTCGCTTATGCATAATTTGTGAACTTCATCGCAATTTATACCCCGTAATTATTATGTTTGCGTTACAAAGTTAATGAGATATTCAACATTTAAGTATATATATATATATTATATATATTAGCAAACGACCCGACTGCCAGATTTGCCAGATAATGCCAGATTTTTAGTCTTGTAGATTGTTACATTCACTTTTGTCTAATCATTTATCCTACAAAGGCTGTGTACTTACGTGCCCTGCCTATACATTGAATCATCCTCTTCTACCGGCATTTTTTGTTTCCCCTTTTATCGCTTTTAAAGAAGAATTGAATTCGATTTATAGCATAGGAGCGGAAGCATTCAAGCAAATTAAAATTCGCATTTGATGTTCGATACAATACGACGCAGGTATACAGGGTGTCTGATACGTACTTGGCCGAGTTTAGACGGGTGACCAAACAAAAGGTTTATTAGAAAGTTTTAAGTAGAAATAAACGTATGTTAAATCCAGTGACCTATTACCGGCAGGATTTGTTCTCGATCACCACTGATCGAGAACATTAGACATTTTGGCACAACATGCGGTTATCCATTACAGAAATGTAATTCTATCGAAAACGCATCGTATAATAGAAGGGTGCAACATTCAATATAACGTTCAAGGAAACGTGTAAATAATTACTGCTATGGGCATCGTTAGTACATTCGAAAATCAGCAATGACTTTTCCGCGAATCAACGATCTTATCCGACGTTCTTCTTACCTACTGACTCCCTTAACGGCCTGTATAAAATTTGTCCGCAAACTTCTCCGACACCCTGTATACATAATGTACGCTTCGACGATATGCGACGTCGAAGGAACGGATACACATCAAATAATAGGAGAGGGCATTAAAATGGCATTGACGGTGGAATGATATACGCGGAAATCGTCTATGTTAAACTGCATCGTTGCGTAACTGAATGATAGGATCTACATTATGCCAACGGTATAAACCACACGGTGTAATACCGAACGTAATCCACGATGTCTGAAAAGAAGTAAAACGTGGGTACCTGCAACGTTGATCAGCAGAAGAAAGTTCGTTAAGAAGAAACGTCAAAACCGTCAACGGTCACTTACTATTAGCTTCGAAGAATGGAGAGGATGAGTCGTTTGCATACCGAATGGTTTCCGATTCTTGCGTTATACGGTTCAAAGAGACTCCCTTTGAGACTCGGCGTGTTCATGGTTAGCCACCGGAAACGTGACTAACAGAGTGATTGCATCACTGCATAACGCGCTGCCAGTATAGTTTTTGTCCGAGTACTTATTGAAGATATTGACGTTCGTTCGGAGTAAAAAGGAAAAATTGCATAACTTAAAGTCTCCCCATGGGTAAACACCGGAACTTGCGCGACAGTGAAAAACTCGTTTACAGCCTATAATTATACTTTGTACGTGATCATAACGCTGGATGATTTACCGTGCGTACCCGTCGTGAAAAATCTCAGGCACCTTATCGTTTTCGTCAAGTAACCCGTTACCGTTCGAAGAGTAGGTATTGTAAAATGTACGACGAACGGTCGAATATTTCCATAAACTGACCTAACGCGTACAAAGTACAAATACTTCAATCCTCGACGTTAATTCTGAATATATAACCACAACTTTTCTGTTTTTTTTTTTATCGCAATATATGACTGAACGCAAATTCTCACATGTTCTCGAAGATACGAGGGACGCGAAAAAAACACGCGTTATAGATTCCGTACAGTTGACAAATGTCATTACGATAACAGGACGACACGACTCATCGCTATAAGTTCAAGTGGTACGTAATATGTACCTTTCTTTTCGCGATTGTTTAACCGAGAGTGCTTTCAACGGCGCTAAGAGTATATAAAGCCTAGCATAATCTTTTCAAGACTGACACCCTCGTTCGACCGATGTTTCAAGTACGGAACTGAATTCTTCTAACCCGATCATACTGGAGTACGCGGAATTGATTGCAATCAAAGAGCAGGGATTATTCCTATCAGGTCAGAATTCTGCCACTTTTGCCTTTTTCTCGACACGTAGTTTGGCAGCTATCGTGTGCCGGCTCGCACGTATCGAATCGATGTATCGAGGATATTCTAGTAGATAGAAACGTGCGGGGAAACGGTGATCGAATTAATTCGCGAGCGATCCATTCTCTCGGATCACAGATGAGACGATTATCGTAACTGAATCACGACGCAATGACAACGCGGATGGGATGTCTGAATACCGACGATCAGGTATCTCATTCGGCGCCCCTGAAATATTTCCTGAGGATGGATTATTTAACGCTCGCAACACTGCCGGGACACTACGCGATAACGCGACATTAAATGATAAAACGAATTAATTCCCTCTTATCTGCGGCTTCGGTTGGCTGCGGTCCGAAAATATTGAATGGAAAGGTCCGGACATAAACAATTCATGAAAGTTTTCACTTCCGATGACAATGTTCTATAAGGTTCTTTCTAATAGATTTCACCGCAAACAACCCGTCAACCATTGAGCAACCAAGATCCCTGATTTTATCGTTGATATCCTAATGCATCTTATTTTTAAATTAAACTTTCTCATCGGTATGTATGCATGTATTGGAAGAAAACGTGGTGTAGTATGCGATAATTCATTTATTGCCAATAAACGGGAAGGAAGCGATTAATGAGAAACGTACTTTGACTGTAGCGAGTTACATACGTAAGATCGTACAAAATGTACGATTGTATTTCATACACTGCTGTATGATGAAGTGTTCAAAAGGAATCTCTTCTAACAGTGTCCGAACTTGATCAACTCCGTGAGTTACTGCACGTAACATGACATTAATGTGACATAATGGGACGGCACAGAGGGAGATATGCGAGGCCTAAAGTGACGATCATTACTATGTTGTTACGTAGGAGGAAACGTTATGGAAATAATGTATAGTTTGAAGACTGAACAATGAATCTCACAATCAGTTGTTTACATCTACGGATAATCAGTGAACAAAAAACAATTACATGCAGAAGTAGGGCGAATGAAAAGAAATGTTTCGTGTTTACATAATTGCGCGCAAGCTGGCGACATGGTATTTTTCATTCGTATTATGTTACCGCAATACCTATTATTGATGCAATGACCCATTAAATATTTCCTGTTGGCCAAGCAAAACGTTAAGACCGAATTACGAAACGCGTACTAATTACTAACTTTTTTTTTTTCAAATCCGACGAAGAACACGTAGGTACACAAACGTAAGCGTAAATGTAAAAATCTTTAAAATAATTTACCGGGTACGATACAACATTATGACTGTACCGAATATATGAATCGGTTGATATTCAAATTTTTTATCTGCAAAATTCGAATATTGCGGTGAAACTATATATAACAGTAATACGACAACGTTCCAACTACTCGAGATACTGACTTAACAAATATTTTTGCATACCCGCGTGTGAATTATATATGTATGGGTCCGTAGAACTGAGTTTTATAGCGTGTCGGTTAATGTGCAGGCACTGGGGGCATAAGTTATGCGAGCAGAACTCAGTACGCAATGTGTTAACACACACTGAACTTCTTATTTTTGGCTTTGCGAGAAATATTACCTCGATCTAAAGCGGCACAAAAGAAACCCGCAATAGTTTGAACAAGGAGAGTATTGCAGGCGCTCCGTGATTTACGCGACTTTCTAGTCTCTCTTACGTGCCAGACATGTTCCGATATGTTCAATGGACCTTTATTTACGAGCAAACTCGCGAGACGAATTTACTCGCAGGTAGATCGGCTGTTGAGATACGTCTTTTTGCGATGCATCCTTTGCGTTATATATTGTATCACGTATTCCGATTCTAAACGCGAGACATAGATTTTCTGCTTTTTTGAACTGCGCGGATTGTTTTCAAAGCAGATCAGGCTATATCGCTAGTATTTTGAATTCATTGATTACGTTATATATATTATGAGTGTAAGTGTATGCAGGATTAGAATTGCTACTACCGTTTAATAACACCGATCTATGGGCCGCATGCCTATGCTCGGATGATTGATGTTTAGTGCGCAGAAATAGCGTGTATAACTCGGTAATGATTATTTAAAGAGGATACCGGGGTCAAGCAAATTGCACGGTATAAAAAATGTATGCTGCTTCGTCTTATAACGTCTATACGTGGGGTCATGATTTCTCTAATTAACACCGAGAAGAATAATTTACGCCTATTAACTGCGGTAATGCTCAACGGATAATTATTACGAAAATGCTTCTTGTACCGGAGTAGATTCAAATTGCAATCGACAACGATCAGTAGTGTCCTTCTCTGACAATACTCATCTCATCCTTTGCAATTCTTTACTATCGTTGAATCCTTCTCGGTTGTTACTTTTTCAACTGACTGAATTTAACCCTGATATTTCACTGATTCTTTACAGACTACCTACTAGATTCTGTTCTCGTTCATAGTCAGACGTGAAGATGCTGGGGCAAGCATTATCTGCAGCCATTTTGCGCACATCCATAGATATTGAAAATACTGACTGGTGTAGGATACAGTTAGCTGAACTGTTACTTTTAACTGTAGACTCGGTACTGTTAACTTCATGGCGGTTCGTATGCTATCCGTTTTCCCAAATGCTTTCTTATATAGCCTATGGTCCCTGAAAGTCAGCACCTGAAACAATATATTTTCCGTAAGAATTTTAAGAATACGGTAGCGGGAAACAGACAGATATGGTTATGATACCTGGTGGTACGTTGCATTTTTAAAAGAGCAAGTAAGTCATAAGCACAGCTTTCTACTTTCTGCATCAGTTAAATACAATGCATGTTTAGTCGTTATTACGAACAACAGATTAACGAGATCATCGAAATACGCATAATGAGCACTCGTTGTTGTAGTAGAGCTTAAAGAGCCAGTCCGATGAAATGCCAATTAAATATTCGTCCCTTTGAGCCGCTAAAGTGTTTTTCGTGAAGCTTGGAAACATTGCGATTCCAAGTTTCGCGGCGCTCGCGATATTTTGCGAATCAATACGCGAATATTAAGAATCACGTCAGACTGGCCTGACGCCAAGTAGGTCAGCTTCGTGCAGACGTATCTGTAAAAGAGATCGTCAAGCTTTGAATCTGTCGAAATTCAATCGCTCCCTCAAAAAGAGCAACATATTTACTCTCGCGTGCATAATGCCATGACGATAACCCTAACGCTGACATAGGGTATCAAATTTCGCCAGGTACATAAAGTCAACTATTTATTCCTTTACACGCAGACGGTGTCGGGTCCGTGTTCGAAAATTACTATCCACGTTCCACGTTACGGCGGAAGCATGAACTCGACATTTTTATACATTTACTGGGACATGCGTGCGCTCACTATTCTGTGAGAAATAAACATTGGCGAAGAAGAATGAGTAGAGGGGAGGGACAGATGAAACAGCTAACTATAGACTGCATTGCGAATCAATATATTCGGAACCTGGGGTTAAATGGAAGATGAAGAAAGTTGCTGCGACTTGATTTGAAAGCAGTCCAAGTGTCTACCCCACCTGCTCTATCAAAGACGGAGTCTTAACAATCGTTTGATGAATTTTGTGGTAGAACGTGAAGGTGCTTGTAGCTGTACACTTTTTCCAAGTAATCGGATACTCTTTGCAGAGTAGGACATTTCGTTGCAAAACGGAATAATTGCATGGATTCTGTATTCACGCTTTTTTACATTTCCGTCCGTGCTATGCCTGTGCAATTGTGCAGCAAAGCTTTTACTGCCCTGTTATTTTGCGTGCATTGACGTTACTGTCGTTATTTACGGGACAAGCTTATGCTTCTCTAAGCTCACAATAAGTGCGCGATTTCAGGTTTAACGCTTTGTTGCGTCATAAATATCAACGTTGCAGTTTTTGTCCCATTTTTTCTTTTGTAAGACAACGCTTGCGACACGCCGATATTTTTCAGGTACCTACTTTAGGACAAACCACCCGCGCTTATTTACTGCGCACGAGACACTGGGAAGGTAATTACTTATTTCGGCGTCTAGAAAGAAACTTCTGGATCAGAGGAATTAACATTGAATTTCGCCGTGTTGTTCATATTACAACCCAAAATAATCGTTCGCTGTCAATCATTTCGATTCAAAGATCGGAAAGTTATAAAAGCGGTTCTAATTTGATTAACGGATTTTCACGAGACAATGATAAGTTTCTCTGACGTTACTCAATATCATGAGTTTAATTTCGTCTGCATTAAATGCACTCTTCAGTGGGAACAACGTCCAATTTAAAAGTGTGAGTTGAAGATGGATGCATGTAGGCGAGTTGTTTCGATTGACTGCTCAAATGCAAACTTACGCATATGTTATCGTGGAGATTTCCCTTGCAACTACTCGCGTAGTCTGTAAATAAGTGTTTATTATGCAAGTTTTTCTCGTATGTTCATGTCAAAGTGTGCTTTATTGATGATGATTGGGCAGAAGTAACTCTAGCATTACACGTCGCGTTTCCTCTTGGAAATGATATAAATTATTCATTTCACTTTTTACGTAGTGTATTCTGCCTGGCGTAACTGTATCTCGCTGGCTATATCCACGGTAACATTTCAGGTCAGTGTATAAGTTTGTACGCATCTTCGAAGTATTCCGAAATGAGCTGAACAAAACATAACTTGTTTGCTTAATGAACGGCATATATTCTACAATTTTCAATAATTTATTGTCATTTTACATTTTCATTTCATCTGTATAAATTTATTGAAGATCCTTCTGGATGCATTTCGAGTAGTTCCAGCACTAATAACAAAATTCTCTTGGTAAACTTTGTCTGATGTTTTGGAGTGTTGAAAATGTGTTTGTGTCGCTAAGAAAAAGTATAAGCGCGATGTTTGTACTCGATAACGTAGGTGCATATTTTAGAAGAAAAACAAACTGACGCTTGCGTATACGTTTTTCCAGGAAATTGTAAGCACCTACCGTAAACGCGTACAAACTTTTACATTGATCTGATGCACTTGCTGACTTCGCGTCGCGCGTATACACTGTTTTCTTTAAGTACGCACTTCATCTATACATGTAATCAAGAGATTAACATCCAGATCTAAAGTTAGATAAACTTGTTGTGGAAACAAAACTTGGTAGAGAATTGCTTGCTCTTTTTTTTGTGTATCTATGGATAGTGTGTGAGCGATTAGAGATGAGAAATAACATGTCAGCGCTCTCTCTCTCTCTCTCTCTCTCTCTCTCTCTCTCTCTCTCTCTCTCTCTCTCTCTCTCTCTCTCTCTCTCTCTGTCTGTCTTATCTCCACTTCGTCTCCAACATTTCCAATTCAAACTCATCAATACGTCGATGAAACCAGTTGGGTAAGAATTGATCGAACTGGCAAATTATTCATAGACGTATGTGTTTTAGCAGCCTTGTTCATGCAATGCGGACTTTGGTACTAGACGCTACCGTTATCACCTATGCCAACTTATTTCTCTATTGTAAAACAACCGCATCCATACATTTCAGAAGTCAACACCTATTTTCATCCTACTAACAGTACTATGCAAAACGAATGAACGGATTAGCGATGCATCATCTACGTGTAATATATCATACACGTGTAAAACGGGTTTTCTCTATATATTTCCAGATTACCATGTAATTCGCATCGGGTGTATCAAAGGAGGCAATTATATATTTCTCGAACATTCTACATCCAAGATAACGCACGTCTTTTAATAAAAAAAAAGACAATTATTCTTTAACCGGCATAGTGCAACAACACCGGATAAACAATAGCTGGGCCAGTTTTTTAAAAGATTCCGTAACGGCATTGAGCGGTGATATGTATTTATATCCCTAATGACGTTCTTGCGATAGCACGAAGATCGCCAATAGAATGATGACTTACATTTGCACAATTTTTCACGTTGGTCGGTCTACGCCGTTTATCGCATTACATTATGTTTTCCGTTATCTTTTCTTTACCTGCATTGGTTCCTTCTTATCGCTCATGCGTCCTCCGGGCTGCGTTGAAATCGTCGCGTTACCTGACCCTAAAGAACGACCCGCGACGCGACTTTTCGAGACTATTCCGTATATGTACCTTCTGGATCGGATACAACCGATGCACCTTCGGAGCGGCTCATTTTCCTGAGAATCGTGCAAGAAATGTGAACGGGCCGACGTAAAAATTGATCGCGGGAGCAGGAAAGACATCTCATGAGTTTAACAGCGTTTATTCGCGAGCTCGTGCACGTCTGACGTGCGCGCTGTAAGGTGCGACGCAAATGGGCAGCCGGCGCGGCATAAAAGCGTTAAAGCGGAAAGAAGGGCGGAGAAAAAAGGACGCCTGAAACGGGAGACGAAAAGATCTAGGCGAGGAACTAAGAACGGAAGAAAGAGTGGCCCGTCCGCTAAGTGAATGAGAGAAGGCGACAAACGCGGTCCGAGCCGTGAGATTTCTGAGATCCCACTTGTTGCTCCCTGCTCCTTGCCGTGGTCCACGGAGCAGGGACAGAAAGCTCGGGACGGTTATTCGGCGAATTTCCTATAGTCGAAAGATTCCGTCGGTATCGGGCGACGTCTTCCTTCCTCCCCGTCTGCCTTTCAACCACGCTTCCGATGGTTCTTGCGAGCGACCGTCTATTCTGTCGGTGCCTCGATCACGGAAGGCACGACACGAACACTTCCGTGTGTGCCATTGAAGAGCTTACGGCTTACGTACAAATTATGACGCTGAAGTCGAAGGATCCGGAAAATACATTTATGTGCGCGTTCGTGCAAAACTCTGTCGTACTTCGCCACGGGGCTGAATTGAGCCTGTTTTCGCAATTATATTTTCGTGCGTCAGGTGGAGTGGCAGTGAACGATAGGTTGTATAATAAATGTGCTGCAGGATCGTTCCGCCCGCTCGTTACGCCAATACCGTCGGTGTGCGCCTTATGAAAATAGACGATGTGTTAGATTTTCCAGTTCTTCGCTCGTTCACCTTCCTCGCCGCGGAATATTGTGCAACGAGTCAGTAAATCAGAGTACGGGCTCGATTCTTGGTAGTGATAGTTCGTATTGTTGCAATTCCTGTCTACAGTTGTCCTGAGCACCGTGCCCTTTATCCGGTTGAAGGCAAGCAACTCGGTATTTTACAAATACTTTCCTAACGGCGTGGCGGCGCGCGTATGCGAGTTATTTAGAGTTATCAAACACTTTGCTATTCGATATGAATGTGCAACCTTTCAAATATATTATGTAGGGCTAAATGAGTCGAACTGGAATGTTTGAAGGCTCATACACCAACCGGTAAGGAATTTATTATATGACTTGTGGTATAAAATAATTTGTAGCTTAATTATGCATCTATTGCTGACACAATATACATTATCACACTCACTTAACTTTCATATGTTATCTATTAGACACAGAAACATTTTCTATGTAATTATTATTAGTAATTTTTAACTATTCAACGATTTGTTTAATAATCTGTAAAGCCAGTGGAACTTTGATAGAGAAGTTCTTCCTGGATTTTTAAATTATTCAAATTTGGAACTTTCAGTATTTTAGAATCCGCACGTATATTCAATATTTCCAACGTAATCGTTTATCTTGTTTTGTTAACTAGGTATATGAATGGTATGTATATCCAGGTTGTTTCACAAATGCATGTTGCTATTTCAAGGGACTGGTGGAGAAGAAAAAGATTCCCTCCGAATCGTGTACCTGACAGTGCCTAGGTAGTGGCAAATTAGAGTATATAAATTCATTAAATTTCCATATTATGCTTCGTTGTAGATCAGAACGCGTTTTAACGAGACTCGACGCTCGCAAATATCGTTGCTTCGCTGTTATCAGCAAATCAAGACATGAGTATGCCGCCACACTTTCTGCTTACAGCTCTCACATTTTAATGTAATATCCGGAACGTTAGCAGCGATGAAATGAAAACGTCTTCTCAGTCAGCTGACCTAAACCCTTCTGATTTGTATCTCGTAGAGATACGCCTATTGTCTATCCATTCAACGCGCAAGAGAAAGACCGGGTATATCATTTCACATACCATACTGCTCGCTTCTTACATTACGTAGTCATGCCCCATTTAACGTCCGTTCGCTCAACGCCCGAACGAAACATACACGTATTTAGCATTACACAATATTAAACATTCTGTATGCATTAAGTTTCGAACGAACACCGGCAAGAAGGCGATAGAGGGGCTTTCGCGGATAAACATTGCGCGCATAATACACCTTTTGAAGCTCAGCTATGCAACGTAACACGTAAACGGCCGAAACACGAGTACATCCACGCAGAGACATATGCGTCGATCGGCGGATAGAGAGCGTTGCCTCGTTTGAAGGCATTTGATGGATGGAATAACCGTGCTTTCGGGACGATAGTCATTCCTAACACGTTCCTTTGCGCGTCCACGCAAAAGAGAGAAGCATGGCGAAGGGACGGCAAAAGCGAACGCAGCTGCGTAATAGAATTTCGAGGCCAATAGCGAATTACTCGCACGTTCGGGCAACCCCGAGGCCAAAGGCCCCGTGTCTGTGTGCCCCGGCACTCAGCATGCACCTGCAGTGAAATTCAATCGTGCTCAAACAAAAGGCCACACGCGACGGGCTCATCTCACAAAAGTGGACGGGACCGAACCTGTCAGACGAGCACGGACTTTTTGCGAATCCTTAAGAGTAATTCGAGTGCATTGTTTACGCGCCGCTCGTTTTGCTCGGCAACGACGACGACGACGCCCAGATGCGTGCGACGCGGAAGGAAGAGGGGAAAAAGGACATTTCGGGACGAGGAAGTTGGCACCGCATACGGCATACGCGTACGACGTGCTTCGCTCGGTGCGTTCGCCTGTCGATTTCGTTCGCCGCACGACGACGTCGTCTCAATTACATTTCATCCTACTCGATGCAATAAGGGCCGCTCAATGTTTCTCATCGTCGTCGTTTAGTCGCGCGGACGGAATGGGGAAGAAAAAGGAGAGGAGAGAAAGGCAAAGTAAAATCGATCGAGATAGAAAAACCGGTTGGTGTAATCCATTGCCGTTGGAATGTAATCACAACCTCAGCTTGAGTTTGCTTAACGTCACGGCCGTAAACTCGCTTCGTTCACTCAATTTATTTTCCACGATGCACGTAATATCATGTCGACGCTGGAGAGAGAGATAGATAGATAGATAGATAGATAGATAGATAGATAGATAAATAGGGAGACAGAGAGAGAGAGAGAGAGAGAGAGAGAGAGAGAGGAGGGGGTGTTATTATAGACGCTTACGTCTACTCTCGTAATTATTATCAGCCGCGGGAAACTGTTACGTACCTCCGTCTCTCTGTGCAAAGAGAAGCACAATTCTGTGCAGCTACGAAACAAAGGAACATGAATATTTCTCATTACTTCGTGACGCAGCGACTGTAATCCAGGTGTCCCGGATTGATCGAACTATTTGTCCTGTGCAGAACAATGAAACGAACATTGTGTCAAATTGGTTGCGATAGATTGCAACAGATTTGACGTGTCTCTTACAGCGGGGCTATCCTGAAGTATTAACGAATTTAAGTGCCAACGAACTTGTCCAAGGTAATGCGTCATTAGAGGCATATTCAATTAACGTTTTGCTGCGTCGCTGATGTAAAGCACGCTGATGCATAATATTGTGCCACGAGAGAGTCACGTCGAATGATTTATATTCACTTATACGATATACGATATCTGCTCGCTTCCACCGTAATTACTTAAACATCGAGTGTGCCTAGATTACACAGTTACACGCAGTTACTGTACATTTTGCGTTGAACGCGTTTTCACATTACCGATCGATCGAATCTATAGAAACGCACGAGACATCGATTTGCCTAGAAAACACGCTGAGCCGTCAAACAAGCAACTAATTAGTATTTTTCCCGGATACGTGACAGTCGGAAAAAACATAGTGACGACGTCCTTGTATCGATCAACTCGTCATTTGGCAAGCAGCAGAGGTGCGCAAACTGAGCAGATTTAAAGTTTCGCCTCGTCGCCGTCGCCTTAAGTGGGATTTAGTCAAAATATGAGACATGAATGAGCGTCGTCAAGACTGAATGCACCTTTATACCGTGGACCGTGTGTTTGCACTGACGCGCGTTAGCCTGTGCAATCGCACCATCTGCCTTAACGGGACGCGGTTGCGAAAACGACAGAAACACGATGACTTATGTGCCCTGGCATTACACACAACCAATCGGACACCTGACTAGAAAGAGAGAAGACTGGAAGGCGCTACGACGATAAGAGCCTATCATCGCTGAATATATACGTTGCTTTTCGTAGTAATATAACAGTTTATATAAAAGCCATTAAAGCACTATGCCCAGACAATTTTCGACGGGGCATTGAGGCTGAAAGGGAAGCAACGGTAAATAGGAAGCGGGGCTGAGCAAGGCAAGGAACTATGATCGAGACAAAGTCACAGGTCTGTTGAACCGAAAATTATTCACAGCGCAGGAACGTCGGTTTGCGTAATATTTGAGTTTCTGTGAAAATAAAAATTAACAGCCGTTGCAACATATATCCCTATGTGTCAGTGTAAGCGACTGAAGCCACTGAATTCTCTTTTATAATATATCCCGTCAATATTAGATCTGCGACGGAAAAAGTTACATCGGTATAGCGAATGTCGCAGATCCAATACCACAATTAGAAAACAGGTGTGTAGCAAAAATATATTTGACGAATTCGTTAAATCGAGGACCAAAATATAACGATTAATTGTAAGAAGCAATTAATATGGGAACAAACTTGTAATGAAATTTCGCGGGACTAAAAGCGTTTCACCGACTGATTATTTATATACGAAAACGTAAAACTGTTAATAGGAAAGTATTTTACGATCATTGCCGTAGCTACTTTGAAACGAACTCTGGCTCGTACAGAGCCACGGTAGCAATAATCGTAGCGATTGCTCTAAAAGGATAACATGCGATTGTGTATCTCCCCCCTTGCTTTTGATGCTATCAACGAAATGCGTTAGGAGTGATTTCCTCATCCTCTCTACTCACCGGATCTCGCCTTAAGTAATTATCATGTATTTCCTGACTTGAAAAGAATCGCCCACAGCAGAACACTTTGTGCCGTCCGATCGCGTTAGAGCTGTTACCGTATTGTCTACGAACGAATGGAACAAACGCTACAGTTAAATAATGCGAAGAATACATTCACTTGAACATCAGAATGCACACGATTTGGGGGAGACTTTCGCAAATCGAATCAAGGTCAGTCCGTTGTCGCAGGTCTTCAAGTCGATTCGCATAGCTGCTGTGAACAGTTTTTCTTCTCCTTCTGCTTTTTATTTTTATTACTTAAGATTCTAAAGCGATGGTAGAATGACGACAGTACGCAAAAGTCTTTTAACATCGCTTAAAATATGCACTTGTGCCATGACTCAAGGCAGTCACGCTTCTACGGCCAATTTACTTCTTTTCCATTATACATCTCGGTGTACCAAATCGAAAATCGGGAGAAAGAGAATGAAAGGGGCAAGAGGCGGGAGAAGGAAGGTCGCCGAGGATGGCCGAAGAAGCGAGAGAGGAGAACCACAGCGAGAAACGGGACTCGCCTTACACGGATGTTGATTCGTCGATTCTGACGGAATGATTTACGGCCCAGCCATCAATTTTGGATAACTCCGTAATAACTTGACTGAAATATTGCTCGGCGCACTTAAACAAGTTTAGCAAGCTTTCGAAAGGTTTCTGATTGGATTCGACTCACGAAATAATGGAAAAGTTGCTTCCATTTATATTGGCGAGAATGTCGGAGCCTCAGTTTTTTGTTTTATGCACAGGCCGACATTGTTGATTGTGCCGATGCTTTTGGCAATTCTTCATTAATTTCAATCATTGCATAAGAAAACAATTCGTTACACGAGTTTTGGTTCATCATGAAGTTGCGAAATGTACTGACACACGTTATACAGTTTGAAGAAAACTTCATTGAAGAAAGCATCATTCCCAACATTCTGACGAATGTTTCTTAGCCTTCCTCGTATCTTCACTTTGGGAACCTTGACATGTGCACGTGCTTATGTCCTTAAAAGATATGACGAGTTCAAAGCCGTAAATCGATGTATTTATCACGGTAAAAGAATTTCTTCGACTTTGTAGGTCTCTGTTTCTTCCATCGTTTTGTGTTCTTCCTCCCGCGATATTTGTAGAGAGCCTCGACCACTTTAAAGGTCGATGGTTTTCTAGGACGTGAAAGTGCCTCATGGCTTCGCCGATGATTTAAATCCATGGAAACAAACAGCTGGATGTACTAGTTAGCGTATGCTGGCACATATTACTGAATATATATTCCCTAATTACCATAATTCGTTCCGTGTAATGCTTCTTTGTTGCGCATTTACAAGCTGTCTATAGGGAACAATGCTGCAACGATAATGCTAATATATGTGAACAATATAGCAGTGATTCGAAAGCATGAACGCAGCAGTAGCATTGTAGATTTTCAAGAAAAATATCACGGACCATGTTCGAGAGTTTACCCAAATCTTTCAGTGTACGTATACATTTGTTATCGAGTGTCTATGATTACAGAATTTTCTTGCCGTTTACTGTGACATCAATTCCGAACGGTTTACCTGCGATACTTTGGGATTGAAAGTAAAGAGTGCAGGATTTTTATGTGAACGTGCTTCCGCACACTCGATTACCCTAATATGCCTTTCGAAAGCGTAATCTGCAAATCGATTCGACATGTCAACACTTGGTCGTTTGCGTTTAATGAGGGTCGCAAAAAGAGAAGAATTCCGACAAAAATGGCCTTTCGTCGGTGCAATTAATAACGCAGTCTTTTACACTACGACGTACCTGTATGTTAGGCACAATGTTACATCAACCTTTGTCACAGGCGGAAAAGAAGCTGCGTAATGCACAAGAGAACGAGGCCATTAATAGTGGGAGCGTTGCGTTAAAAGAAGTATGCAAGTCTACTTGTCACATATTACATGCTCATTTAAGTACATGTCAGTTGAAAATAAGAGTGCGCGTGACTAAACGGACATTTATATTATCTGCGACGAAAAGACGAAACCCATTTTCGTTTCACGATAAGCCCCCGGATGATCAGCTGTGTAAACGTTCGTCCAACGAAATTTGTAAAATCAACATTTACTCACAGTCTTAAAAAGCCCTGTTAATGGATTCTCGAACAAACGCGAGGAAACAACGCCGGCAACTTTTCCTTCGTCATAGACTCGATCGACATCGTTTTTTTCTTTGCTCCAGCGAAAGTTGCGTTTATATAAGTATTTGCAGCAATAATTTGTCGAGACGTCACGTTCGACGATTAATTGATTTTGTTTCATATTTTCAGGAGAGAAACGTATTATCCCGAAACATGATGTTACTGTGCGTAATCGGGAATGTTTATACGCCACTCCTAGGCTATATAATAAACGTACTTTAAATGTTAAACACATTTAGGTAGACGCTTGAACGTCATTATGAATTTGATCTGAAATGTTTGAAAGCAGAGCCTGCAGGGTATATTTTAGCTATAAGCGAAGCTTAAGAGCTCGTGAATTAGTTGATGAGCTTGAGTTCATTAAAAATATTATGCACTAACCTCTGTGCAGAATGAACATCATCTGGTACCGACAAATCGATTATACCGAATTGTTAATTTTATAATGTTTACCTTGAAGAAATACCAAAAGACGATGCACGCCAGAGTAATTTCATGTAATGCCATTTGCAATATGAGTACGAGACGCGTGTGTTGTTTTCTATGTCTTCAGGTTCGCTGTTATTAATTATTTAAAAGGGGTTGAAAGATTGATAACCTTGGAGGTCAAAGTCCCCTTTCCACGAAGGTACTCTCCTCGATCCTTGTATGTATATATCTGTACAGCGCGCTGTGCCGTGCACAATGCTAACGCAAGCCAAATCTGTCGTAGGATTGAAGTAAAGCGCGCTGAAATTTATTTCTCATCCGATGTGACATGACAGAAATAAATCACTTTGGAAGTTTAATATTTCACTCGCTTCGATCGTTGCAATCTTACTTTGACTGATATTCGCGGGACTCGGAAGACTCATTCTTCGCGCATGTCATTTTTCAAAGCGTGCCAGTCTTCCTCTTCGAAATCGAAAGATGCGCTTGAGCGCGATGGAATTTCAACTAGGGCCGAGTCCATTCGAATACTTCGAGTATCTTACAATAGTATCAGAATATTATTACTTGAATACTGGAGACTCTCGCGCCCGTACATTGCCAGTTGAATAATAATCGCTAACAGCCGAATACCGCATCCAGAAATTTCCAATACCATTAGATTTACAATTAGCCTTGGCTAGATGCATTCGTTATTGCGATCTCCTTCTCTGTGTTCTCCTTTCATTAGTCACGAGGAGAGCGCGCCACGTGATTGCTAATTGCGCAAGAGGTTGATCGTAAGCTATCCGATGCTATTTTAAAAACTGTGAGGACAACTCCGGCGATCGTTAATGCACCGTGAGCATTTAACCACTTCGAAATTTCAAATGTTCAATCGAGCGTGACTATCACTGTCAAGGTTTCACAACCGTTTTCTCGGCTTCCTACTGTTAACTTTTGGTGTCGTCATTCGTTAGCGATGAGTCATGTTTTCTATTTCATCGAGGCCTATTCTTTACCTTCCTTCAACTAACTGGAAGTTATGATGGCGCGAGAATTTTGAAAAGGTATCATCTTCCATTTTTTTGACGCTAGAACCATCGACGTGGTGAAAATGGCTTGGTTTACATATTTTTTTTGTAATAATTGCTCATTCTTAAACAGTCCCATTCTTCCAAATTTTGCCTCACTTTTGTGCATAGTGGATCCGTGCATGTCAATAAATATAACTTGTTTGACAGTTTGACCGCGTCAGTAGTTCTTGTGTTAAATATTTCTAACAACGAGCCGTGGCTAATTCAACTGTTTCGAATGAGTCATTATGCCGTACTATTTATATTCACCCAGCTCTCCGTAATTGTTTTCCTGCTCATTGCGCATTATTCTTCCCTCAAATCTCATTATCCCGCACGAGGACGCTACCTTTAAAAAGCTTTATTAACGTGTACGTTATTGCGCTGAAGAAAAGGTGCTTAGTCATATCCATCGCGAGTTTTTGTAGTAATACACTTAGGAAGCTACTTGTCATATTCTGCCTCGTTATTTTCTTGACTCCTCACGTTGTTCGCGTAAAAATTCATCGAAAAGCGCTGGCCGAGATAATAGAGCCTGTAATATTTCCCTCTCCTCATAGGACTACAACTGGTTCAACAATACTGCCTGGTCGAGCCAGCTGTCCAAAGTGTGCACTACATGAGAGGGAAGAGAACAGAATGAGAGAGAGAGAGAGAGAGAGAGAGGGGGGGGGGGGGGGCGAGCAAGGGACAAGAGGGGATAAAGGGAGGAAAGAGAAAGATAGAAAGACGGAGAGAGTAACAGAGAAAGGGAGAGAGAAAGGGAGGGGGAGGGAGAGAAAGATGACTCAGTGTGCCAATACATAGGTATACGTGTACGTACATGTACGCAGGTGATACTACAGGTGGGTGGTACGCACGAGTGAGAGTCACAAAGGCGAGAACTTAACAGGTGCTTTCCTCCCGCTATAATCTCCAGTTTATTATGATACCGTGTATCCGTACGTACATTGTCACGTACACACTCGCTCGCATCCTCGTTCTCATTAACACGTATATCGGGTTAAATAGAGAAATGTAAGCTACGGTTTCTTTAGTTTTTCTTTACCGAAGGAATGGACATATAGAACGGCACCATTCTGTGCTCTCTTTGCGCTGTATCCGTCCAGTACAGTGTTTCCGAAACTGTGGCTTGCAATACCTGCCCTACATGTTTAATGCCGTCTCAGCAAAAGAACGGTTACCCATTTGCTTTTGATGATTGTGAAGATTTTCTCATGATATTCTCGACCGCTTCAAGCACGGCTGTTCTATTCCATGGAGTGGAGTGACACTAAAAGTTAAATATAGTATTAAAGTGTGTAAAATGTATTAGTACTATCAACGATTAGAGCCTTACTCTCCAAAACTTCACTATTGAACCAAGTTATTTACAAGTACGTAGCACCAGTCCTGCGAAGATTACTTTATAATTAATTTTAACTTGTATTGGCTCAGTTACATCCTTGCAAATGACATTATTTCACACTCTGTTAGAAAGTCGTGCGTATTTGTCGTAAAATAACTTTCAAATTTGTTATATGAGATTCGTGTTCTATGTTGCCGACCGTAATGTTTTGTCCGTTACTTTAGTAGCACGAAAGACTGATCAGGACTCTAAAAAAATATAAATTCAGGACCACGGATATAAAATGTCAATTCGTATACTGGGACAAAATAATAGTTTAAGGCAATGCTTTTCAAGTCCGTTCAAATCCTTTCTAATCTCCTAATGAAAGACTAAATGGCGCAGTCATTGCCCAAAGCGATATTCTGGCCGATTTTGTTTCTTTATTCAGAACAAAAAATGTGTGCAACTTTCATGCACAGTTTTGTAATGGCTGTCATGTAGATCTTTACTGATTCTCGATAAAAGTTTTAAACAGGTTAACCGAAGCCTGCAGACTACGTTGAACCGGAAGGCTTAAAAGAGTACAAATTGGAAACAATGGGATTAAAATTGTTAGATTTAGTGCGTGTATGGATCATTGTTTCCATCGAATGTGTCCGACAGTAATATGTGTTAACTATTCACACGATTTATTTTCATGCCGTGCTCACATAAGAAGAGCTAAAATACGGGTGCTCTATCAAATGTTTTCGAGGCCATCGTCATCCGTATCGTGTGTATCACATGCTTTAATTAATTGAAACACATGCTTGAAGCAAACAAGATCTATTTGCATATTTACGAATAATGAGTATTATTTAAGTGCACTTAGCACTTCTGTCATCTGCGACAAAATATTTAATCAGTAATGAACATGTCATTGCGATAATACGTGAGATAGCTTTCGTAAACGATACAGTATGTACCAATTTGACTTGGACGTGCTCAAAAGCAACAAACCGCGTAATCCTTCGAGACAATTTGAACAGAACTTACTGTTATCCGACTGTTTTTAACGGAAGTAACATTGCAGGTTTTAATGACTTTGTTCTATTTGAACGCGAACATAAACGTTGTTTCACTACCGTCCTAAATAAAATGCAGTGGATTTTAAATAATATAACTTTAGACACTTTGCTCTGCTAGGGAAGTTGCAGTGGTCAATAAACTTTAATTGTGGGAAACGAAATAATGTTGAAATTATGGGCACAATATAATAGGAGTATTTTATTTACTCCTTGTATCATTTAAACGATAGCGATTCATACAGTTCGTCATGATCATGAATACTTTTATTCTTCAGCTATTGTCAGTAATACTGCATGAATTAGAGTGCAAAAATTGAAGAACTTTGAAGCGTCGCCTTGTTAATTATTGAAGCGTGTCTTATGAGCAGGCAAATGTACGCGGAAGTGATATTTTTCAATGCTCTTCCATTCGATATGAAATGCGCACGCGCGTGTCTAATTCCCATGATTTTGCATGTCGATGAACGTACGTGATTGAACGCCTTTACAACGGATTCTCGGCTTCGCATGCATACATTACAGAGATATGTTTGCGTGGTTGTCATCGCAAATAAAGGTGCGAGACGATGAGCATGAGTGTGAAGGAACATTGTCGCGCCGCAAGATTGGCCACACATGTCTCATTCAGTAAGATCGTTAACGATTACCACCATTGAAATACTTAAAGTGATCTGGCCTTGACTAGGTCTGCAAAGTCACAAATTGTTTTCACATACGCTTCTTTCAGAATTATAACTAGCTGTAACAATGTTTCTCTAACTGTACTACGGACTACTTGCAAGTGCAAATACGAACGCTCTATGAACATTGTTCCGCCCTGTGAGAATTAAACTTGATTCAATAACCACTAGTGCAAACTACAGAACCCTGACCTTTAATAAATATCGTAGGATTGCTATGAATTGCTTCCAATTGCTGGTCTGATTAATCAATCGCCTATTAGCGTATAGCGATAAACACATCTGACGCTAATCATATCTCAGATTAGCCAGTCTTCTCTCGGAAAATCTTCTCCTCTTTGAAAGCCCTATCATCCATGCACGTTCAGAAACCACAGACATTTGTAATCTTCTCGTGTATTATCGAACATATTTTGTTCAGGACTTCGGGTCAAGATTAATGTCTACGGCGTAGGGAACATACAGTTCGATGAAATGTTGAAAATGCTATGAGGAACGTGGCACACGAATCCTCCGATCGTTATGTAGCGGCAACTTCCGCAGGACACGATGATAATATCACTTGTGATTAAGCGTATTATGCGCGTTATTAGCGTAGATAGATCAGGATTTTTTTATGTGAAACTGACAAATTCGCAGGTTCGCAGTGTGACTATTGTTTCGTTAAAACTGCTCTGTTTCTGTCGAAACAACTCGCCCGCCCTCAGTCGCCAAAGTTCAGGTTTCCGAAATTATAATTATTCACAGAAAATCGGCGATTTGACTTCCTGACCGCGCGGATTCACGATCGTCTCTTCCCTCTTCTATCCTTTATGCCTCGGCCGCATTTGAAGTTTTAACAGCCGGCAGTTAAAACTTTTATCGTTTCGCCTTTATCGCGTATTTGTTCCAACATCAAATCAGTTTCAACTTTCGTCATTCAAAGTCGTGTTATAGTCTTGCGGACTGATATCTATTCGGATGCGGACCAAAGATGGCACGGAGTAGGGGTAGAAAAACTGCACGCTCCAGGTGATATTTCGAATAAACGCATCGCGATGGAGCATCGAATTGACTTCAATCGAATGGGAATAGAAACTTTTACCTTTAGTGCTCGTATGGTACGTTTCTATTGGAGATAAAAATGTTAACAAATTATTTCGCGGTAAATTGATTTCCAATTGGAAGCGGACAGTATTCGTTCGTTTATTTTGTGCCGAATCGTGCACTTCACTTGAATACATCGCATATAATATTTAGTAAAGGAAAATTAATGCAGGTGCGCTACAGTCTCTCATATATATATGCACATAGCTTCGCTAAGAATGTAACGCTCGCTTAACAACATCCTATTTCCCCGAACGAATCGCTTACGTTCAGCGGCGCACATTGTATCTGCTCTTTAGTTATACATATATGTTCGTTGAGTACAATAATTATCGTCGTTCGCGTCATTGTTAGACGGCAACAAAAATTGGAAGGAAATCAATCAGGCTGCGAGATGCGTCACGTTGTTACATGCTTCGGTGTCGTGCTCAGTATCGTGTTCTAATCAATACATAACACACACTGGGCAGGAAAACATTTAAACGTGCGCATACAAGTGTTTGTTGTATCCATTATACACAAGTACTGACAATGAGGCAGAAAAGCTTCGAAATAGCAAATCGCACCGCCCGATAGGCACATGTCAATACCACCGCCACCGTTCAAAGGAGCATTGATTTACGCTTGATTTCTAATTTTCCGACTGTCCAGTAAGTGTGTATAAAAAAAAAGTATAAATAAAGAAAAGCAACGAGCGGATATTTAGCACGCAGATTGTAATCGCATACGCGCGGACTGTGGACGCGAAGGGCAAACAGAAGAGAGGCTGTGAGGGTCACTATCAAAGTTCCGAACAACGGAGGAATAAGAAAAAAAGAATGAATACAAATAGTATAAAATTGGAAGTAATAAGAGAGACGGGATTCTCTCTCCCTTTCTCTCTCCGCCTTCTCTTCTCTTGCTCAGCGAAGATAATAACGTAAGTATAAGGTCCGCCAGATGAGGTAATGTGCTGCTGCCGTCCCTACCTCCTCCTTTACATTGACGATATGGAACTAACATTACCTGCGAATGGGAAGAGAATGTGTATAAGAGACAAGAGCAGAGGACGAAATAAGATGAAAAAAGGGAAAATTGAGGAAAAACGAGAATCGGGTGATCTTGTAGATGTGAGCCGGGGAAGAAAGAATTATAATGCTCGCCTGCTGTCCTATTATCTGTCGTCAACGTACGATGTAGTCCAGGCGGGAACCGTGCTCCTACCTCCGAATATTTCCATCATGATCTCGAGATATTTGCTTTCAGTAGAATGGTGGCAATTCAAATTTGATTTTGCCACCATCAATGTATGATTCATTTTTTTTTCGAATTTGCCGTCGTAAAATCTGAATTACAAAAAGAATTTGACGTTATTGAATTGAACACATAAATATGATGGATATTATAAAATTGAATTTCGTTAAGATTATCAGTTTCCCGCTCTCGACTTTGATAGACAGAATAAAACAGTTTCTCAGAAAAAGCTCTTCGTCGATACAACATTCTTCCATCTTGATTTTAATGAGGCAGTAAAAACATCTCCGATGACTTGGACAACCTTTTATCTAATCAGGCTGTTAATTTCATGAGTGTACTTGAGGAATCATTACATTATCGCATTGTCGAGATACAGAGTTATATTTACACGTATTAAGCACGTATGGGCAAACATAGCTCTGCTATTCACAGTTTTTAGAACGACCGGCGAATAAGAGAAAATAAGATACTCTTCACCTTCTGAGAGTCAAACTTTGATCGCTGAAGCATTATTCTGGCGCGAAGAGAAAACGGGCCAGTATCATCCGTCGCCAAGTTGTCATCTCTTTGCAATCGTTCACGCCCTCTATATTCACCAAAAACTCTCGTTAAGCCGAACAATACTGTATGATGCGAAACCTAATTGTGTCATTTTATAAATAAGCGAACACGACTGCAGAGTTTATCGTTCGCGCGCGTAAACACATATAAACTTTTCTTTGTGCCAACTTTATGTTGGCCCCACACGAGCGGTTCACGATAACTGACTCAATTTCATTTCTTCGCTCGATAACAGATTCAGTTCAAAATTAAAAGGCCCTTATCTCGATCACGACCATCAAACAAGCATTGTTGGGTTGTATGACTTCAAGTCGATCTCATATTTTACATGCTTCTTGTTGCTACCGGAAGACAGAAGAACGGATTGATAGATGCATTCGTCCGATCTCTCACGCAGCGATAGATAAAAAATAATTGAAAAGAAAAGGAGAAGAGACGTTATGGTGTTGCGGTAGCAAGAAAAAACAACACGCATGTGAAGTAGTAAAATCAGTACGGAAATAGAAAAAGACGGGGAAATGAAGGAGTAGGGGGTGTGAGAGGAAGAGGAGAGAGATCGAGGAAAAGGTGGGAGGAAGAGAAGAAGGAACATTAGAATAGCAGCCAGGCACGCTTGAGGCTGACCTTATCGTGCGGTGCAATTAAGATTGAAGAGATCCGTTGGCCGAAGCCAATTAAGATTATTTATCTATTCGTAAGACCGGAACATATCGTAAACGGCTGCCTTGGTAAGACAGAACAGTTCAACACACTCGTTTACAACGGCCGAATACTTGACAGGGGGAGGGGGAGGGGGGTAGAATGCGCATGTTTGCGTTGCTTATCGTAACCATTTCGAAAGATGTGGTACATTGACACGTTCGCACATGCAACTTTCACTCCCAATAGTTCCGCATGAGCTTTTGTAATTTCCCCCTCTGCTCGAGCCTTTTCACGTAAAACGGTACATCACGAGAATTGTCAGTAATTGTCGTAATTGTCAATTGTGGATAATAGCGTTTCGACGGGAAAGTAGTCGTATAAAAAAACGTCTAGCAGAAGAACACAGTCTTTCACACGATTAATTACATTATCTTTCAGATCAATGAGAGAGTAAGGGATGTAAAAAGATCGATGAGGATCAACGAACAGCACTTGCTGGACATTTCTGTGATCCGACTTTACAGAATTTTCACTGATTTCCCATGCCTCATTAGAATATTCAAATGACGATACTTTACACATAAGCACTACCGCTGAAATAAGTTCTCTAATGTTAAATTACTTATATTAATCGTAATTTTGATATGCTGTACCTACACCGTAATTCAGCAAGGAGAGCTTCGAAACTTTTCGAGCAATTGGGTTGTCCATTTTGTTGCTAAAGTTTTAACAGTCGATAGTAGAGTTTGCCTTTACTCGGATACTTTTAAAGATTCCTTACTTTACTTGACTCATTGTCAGTAACTGAAAAAGACGAATAATATTTACTATATATATATGTTCTAGTAATAATAGTAATAATTACTCAGTCAATAATTTTATGATATTTATGTATGTATAATATAACATTATATTATTTATATATTTTTTGAACTTAACAGTTTATATTTTAGTAATTAAAAAATTAGATTACTCTCAATGTATCTTTCCAGAATAAAGTATCATGCCACGTATACATTTATTGTTCTTCAGACACTGCCATTGTAATAATGGTATTTTCGAGGAACCGACTAGGGAGAAATATCCGGACTACACTATGTAAGTTTCATACTGACAGCGCAAGTTAGGCATTCGACGCCATTGTAACATGCTTTACGCTATTGGCAAGATGACTTCAGTGCCTTCTAGGTATTATGATGTTTCTTTGCGAATGAGTTCATTCATGCTGCGCGTGATGCAAATCCAAACAAGTCGTGACGTCACAAAAATAACCGTCTTCTCCGGACCCTGTTCAGCTCGCCAAAGAGTTTGTGCGAATGTATTATCGACTGTGCGAAGAGGAGCACTAACTATTCGCATAGATAGCAACTATTTTTTTTTCCTTTGCCTGCTTGTAACTCAACGTAACTAGGACTGTAACGTCCACGATAAGTCACCACAACCTTAGATATGCCGAACAATGTAGATATTGTATGTACATGTGTAATGGCGGAATTCTCCATATGTTTGAATATCCCAGATTCAGCAATTAACTCCATTTGCCTGTTTGTTTGCGGTTGTTTACTACCAACCACGGAAACCGGAATGAAGTCGGCGAGGTTGACGCGTCACACGACAATGTAAACACTTGTAGGAAATTGTATTTTTTCGACAAATAAAACGTAAAGTCATACGAGTATTTGACAACCCGGGGTCATTCCGTTGAACGAAAAATATATTCATATTAAAACTGTACATGTAACGGGATTAGGTAGCACATATTTGCGCGTTCTACTTCTTATCTATTTTATACGATGTGTCGCTATGCTGTTAGTGTGGTAATAAATTTGGCCTTGGTTGCGCACGGTCACAAGAAAAACGTGGCATGTGTCCCAGCGCGAAGTGGCAACGATCAAATTCTCACAAATACGTCCTTCGTGCAGATATTGAACGCGATTTTGAATAACTTCGGATTGTACAGGAAGTAAATGGTCGGAAAAACGTAACATTAATTAATGCGAATACCCGAATCTGTACACTCACGGACCGCTGAGATCCTTCTCATGACGCGTACAATGTTTCTACCAGGACTGTCGTAATATTTATTAATGACACAATGCTTCGTACGAAGCCATCGAAGAGAGTTCACTTTCCACAGGCCACTTTCTCCGGGCCACAGCGACTTCACTGCGTAAACGTTTTCTCTCGCACGTACCATGACAGCTAGACAAAGCTACGACATTCTATTAGTAGAAAAACACAATAGGTCCGATCAAAAGACTGATTTGCAACCAACAAAAAAGTACCGTGAAAGCTGTTATAAAATCTGGTGTCCCGACAACTATTTACATCGTGTGTCTCTGCCTTTGAGTGCTCCCGTCCCGATACCTTCAATCCATTTCTTTTCCCCATTCTGTTCCGCCGGATTTGATTGCATAATTATCTACTTTTCATCGATACCATCCATCTTCTCTACCGCGATTAAACGTGCGCATGTCTCCTCCGAGCCGTAAATACATAAATGCAATTGAAATACCTTTGAAATTAAAGTCACCTTTCACAGAAACGTAACGGGTCTTTATAAACTCCATTCAGCCGTCACCCCTCCTGCCCTCGCTTCCCTCACTCCCTTTCAGGCACCCCCGCTGAGTCCTACTTTCCCACAATGCGTGGATAGTGTAGAAGTGTGGATTGTGCGTTTACAAAGACACCGAGCAAACTGGTGTCTACTAGTCTGATAACACAAGCGTCTATTTTAAGTAGTGCCTGAAACGCATCGTTCTTCAAATATATAATTGTGATAATAGCTTGCAGTAGTAGTGATAACAACGAATGCACGCTCACGGAAAATCGTATGGTTCAGTGCATGCGAACCGTGCGGCTGAAAATATGTGAATGTGCGCGTTAGAAAACACGAAGTGCAAATATTATCGCCTCCATACTCTCCTTGTCCTCCCGCAATATTTCAGATTCATGTTTTTTTGTTTTTCATTAATAATATTGCAATTAATTTCTATGCCGGTGTCGAGAATGACGCTTTTATGATGTGAATATAAATGATATGCTTCACTGTGTAAAGGGAAACTTGTCGTTTTATATTATTCGCAGGTATAGTATAATAGTGAAATAATGACTCCGACAGTATCGGTACCTCATCGACTATGCTGTTTAAATGTATCTTGAAGCTAAAAATATAGAGTGATGACACATACGAGATAAACCTTGCTTTACTAATTTCTTGGTAGTCACAGATACCAATAACATGCTCCGGTTTCTCTTAGTCTCCATTTCTTCGTATGTTACCTGTAATATTCTTGACATTTTAACTTTTATATTATTTGCTGAATAACGTATCCCACGATCAGACTTCTCTTCTGTGTGTTATCTTGATCGACAGATGTGGGTATTATCCGCACAATCCTGAATACCTTTAGAAGAAGCTCGAGTTTCAAGCGATGAATAAACAGATCATATTTAATGTAATCATTTTAGAATTTCATAAAATATTCTCCAACAGGAAGAAATTATTATCCTCGAGGTCTTTTGTATTCCAGCTCGTCTCCTTTACCCCTTCTTACACTATGCCTTCGATTTCTCCTTTTCTACTTTACATTCGTCTCTCTCTCTCTCTCTCTTTCATTTCTGAGCGAGATTTAAACGTTTGACTACGCCGTCCCTTCCCCTATTTCCACTGTTCTCCCACCAAGTCTCTCTCTTTCTCTCTCTCTCTCGTGTTTCCCCTGACTCACAAAGATAGTCCCTCCTCATGTTCTTTATTCCTTACACCCGTTACGTTCTTTTTACATTACTTTTCCTTTGTCTTTCACTATGCTTCGTAAAATCTTATTTATGACTCAAACGTAAAATATACCAATAAAATAAGCTGTCAGATTTACAATAGTACTATAGTTAAGCGCACGTTAATTTGTGCATCACACTTCGTATTATTTGCACCAATAAGTATTATACTTGTTGCTTAATTCGGAAGAATGATAAAACGTGCCACATCTGCTTCTTCCTTAAGTTATGCATACTATGAAGATATTATATTCCGTAACATACGAATACTTTCACTTTCAAGACAAAAATCCCGTCTATTTAAAGTATAATGTTATTTGCTTTATTATTTATTATGAGTATCAAGAATACGCCGGGGAAAAAGTGGCTGGTTCGTTCCTTTTTCATAGTTCTAAAAGTGTATCATGCAAGTCATGCAAATGTTGTATAACGTCTATCTTCGTAGGAAACCGGGCAAACGTTCACTTATGACATTTACACAAGTTTCGCCAACTAGAGCAACAATGTTCTGATGTAAATCTGAGTAAGTAAGGTAAACGAAACATAGATGGCGACAGTTTTGGTTTAGGCTTGCCTCTTCGATGAAATTTCATCATTGGGACAACATTTAATACACAGTGAGAATTCGTAGCATAAAGTTCTAATCAACCGGATGATCATTGAGTCTTCTATTATTAAACAAATATAGCGCGGTAGAATTTATTATTCAATTAATCAAAGAGTCGTTATACATTTACTGGTACAGGTAGGTGGGTAAGTTGAACACATTTTAAATGAAAAAATATTTTATTGAATAACTAAAAGATCATGAGAGATATTAGAAAATACACAAAATATCTGTATATAATTAATTTAAAACTGTACCTTTAGAAATAATACAATACTTAGATTTTGAGTTCGTCTTTACATACAAAGTCCATAAATAAATTCATTCGCAGTATCACTCCCACCTCCCACTATGACGTTTGTGTACCCACTCTAAACATGCTAATCACGACGATACCACAATTCACCATTTCTACAAAATTCAACTCCAAAATGAAGATGCCACCACCTTCACGCACGACCAATTTTACCTCAAAACCCACCGAACAGTATCTAAATACACCGTACACACTAATATCAAACGAAAGACGAGAAATTGACGTGGCAAAGGCCGATTGACGACTGTGGGCGCCTTAATCGCGTCAGGTTGCCTTCAAAGTAAACGGCACACAAGCGACAGCACGCGATGGTCGTGACAACTGGCCACGCAATGCCCTTTTGGCGCTAAAACTCCAGCCGGCCATCCTCGACGCACGCCCTACATATATCCAAGCAGCCCCGTTTCCTCCGCAAGACAACAACGCTCGCGGCATCAATAATCCCGTAATATATTTATATTCATCCAGTTGCCGCTCAAGTCCGAATTGGCACTAGAGCTCCGTAAGCGCTGCTCTTCCGCGTTATACATTGCGAAACGATGACGTTAATAAACGGGCCATTTAGCGTGAGATGGGAAACAGGCTTTTTGAAGGACACAAACGTTGCCTTCCTCCGGCTCGCGTGCCCCTCGAAACATTCCATCCCTCCGTTGCCGCCGCCGCCCCGCCCCACCCCTCCGCGCCCACCGCACCGCACCCCACCCCACCCCCGCTGGCCGGCCGATGGAAAGGTTTCCTCTTCCACAGTTCCACGAGCAGGCCCGTTTCCCCCACCCCTGCGCCGACACGTACACCCTCCCGCACCCGCGGCGATCCTTATCCCCACCACCGGCGGATGCCACAAACCAATGCTCCTCTAGTCATTCCCGCGCCGACCGCCGTGAGGAGCGCGTGTCGTTTTGCCACGCCATCAATAGTTACGCCACGAGTTAATTGTATTCAACGTATACGCATTTCTAACCTCACTTTCCGTCAACCTCCAACGCGTACGCGCGCGCGCGCCGACTCCCGAGTCCTCGTCTCGAGCCGACCAAGCCGTTCGAGCAGCCAGTGATTTATCGGCACCAGTGAACAAGTGACACACACACGCGTACATACACACATACACACGCCATCGTGCTACGCACGACACCCAGTTCTTCGGTACACGGATTATAAACAACCGGAACAACATCCGACGATTGCCGATCTCTCCGTCGCTGCGGGATTGGCATCGAGTGCGAGGATCGCGAGCCTAGACGAGTTTCGAGGAAAAAGTTTAAGACGCACGGGCCAGAGAGAGAGAAAGAGAGTTCGTCGTGCTCGGCGGCTGCTGTTAGTCGCGCGGTACTCGACGCGCGTACTCTCCGTGTGACACGTGCATGTTGCTAAGGTGGATTTTTTCCTATCGACCTGCCTCGCTGCACCGGTAAGTCATTTGTTTCGCACTCTCGCATGTAAACGTCGCGAACGCCGTTACTCGCGGCAAGCGCTACTTTCGACTGCGCCTCACGTCGTCCGGATCGTGCTCGTGATTACGGTGGCAGCGGTCACACGACGATAACGAACGGCCGCCGACGATGGTATATAATCGTGGAAGCTGTGGTCCTCGCATGCCGTGATCGTCGAGGCGGTGGTAGAGATCTCGACGGTGGTCGGACAGGGAGCGACAATGCCGACTATACTGTTACGTCTCGACCAGTCTCGACGGACGACGTGCTAGTCGCGTGCGCGCCTTAAGGTTTCCTCGTCAATGCAAAGCATAGCCAACAGCCTGTGGCGCCACCTGACAGCCGTCGAACAAAGTGCGCTGGAGATTATTATTATATCAAAATTGTTCCGCTCAATCTCGCGTTGTATGCTGCTTTTTTTTTCTTTTTTGTTTTGATTGTTTCCTTTATTGACCGGAGGATGGAATGATGGAGGAAAGGGGTGGGGGGTTGCGTGTCGTGGCAATTATTGCTTTTCTTTCAACTAACTTTTTTAATGGGACCGAAACTTGTTTTTCTTTTCTTCATAGACCGATTCCTCGCTACATTCTGCGTATAACAGCATTAGGGTGAAGCATACATGAAATGGATACGTTACCAGATAACTTGAAATCCAAAGCGTCGAGCTATAGAGATTCTCACTGAATATAACGTTGGTGGTTTGAATCCAACGCTATTCAACTTCTTTGTGACGATTCTTTTTGTATCTGTAACTTTCTACAGAATTGAGAGGGGAGACCTTTTTTCCGTGGTTGGGTTAAACTTGCATTCGATGTATTAGGTCGAAGTTGAGTTATAATTGGAAACGTAATTGTTCACGGACATGTGTTTATATGAACTTTTATTCTTGTTTTGATACGTAGAATTCGTATCCAAAGTCACGATCGACCTTATTGAAACGCTCTGTAGACACCTTGACCGATGTCATCACAACACAGTTTACTCATCAGTTCGTCATGTCAGGCACCGAATACATAATTAGTATACAGTGTCAGTAAATATATGTGAAGAGAGAGTGAATATTTCGCTTTCAACAAGCATTTGTAACGATTGAATAATTGTCATGCTAATTGACAGGTAAAACCGTCACGATTAATTATCTCACCATAATTAATAAGTACGAATATGAGCTGCACAATTTCATCGGATTTTCGACAGCAAAATTCGTTCAATGCGTACATGTACGTGCCCATATATGTACGTATTTACATTAGATACGTAGTTTGAAGGATTATGATAAGTTACAACGAAACACATTTACAACTGGTTACTTTTCTTATATTCTCATCACTAAGCGTGACAAACGTTCATTCCGTGTACTCCCGATGATGCTCCAAAAACTGCTTTTCTCTTAAATATATATAATCTTCTATCTGTCACACACACAATGCCTCCATTTCATCTCGACATCTTCGACAAACTCGCTCGTAATGGCAGTCGCACATGCTTCGTACAGAGCAGAATCAACCGGTAGAAAAATATTCTCTCTACGTCGGGAACAACGATTGAATATGACGACCGACGACGCCGATTATGATCGGTTATGCATAATTTAATATCTGTTCCACCCATTTTGTGGTAGGCTCGTGCCGTAACGATCGATTTCGATCCAAGAAGTGAGTGCATTTCCTCTTGCAGAAAAAGAAACGTTCGTTTCAGCAATGTCTATGATTACTTTTCATTATAGAGACTATCCGGTTAATAGATTTAGCCGAAATGAATTGCTGCGTACCGAGATTAATGTGAGCACGTCTCTTTGAATGAATGTACGTGGCCGACTTTCGAATTCTCGATCATTCGTCGTCCTCCCCTCATTTTCTTCCTCTTATCTCCATCGCCATCTTTTTCAGAGTTATAGGCACAGTACACCGAACTGATGACTCTGCAACAGTACGTACGTACGTACGATGTGCAGGTGGCACATCGGCCAGACCGGAAACTCATTGAAATAGATTGCCTTCGTCCGATAATAAGTATGATGTAAACAGAACTCCACAAAGAACAAGCGTATGGCGACTACTACAAAAGAATTCTAATCTTTCTCCCCCTTTTTCCGAAAGATAGTTCCTTCTAGCTGCTCCATAAATATGCACGTCGTATGTATTACGGTCCGAAAGTAGTATTTGCATGCGCATACCTCGTTTCAGATTTAATCGATATATGTCCTATCTTACATTTCGGGCATGTCATAAGGAATATTTTGTTCGCCGTTCGATAATTATCGTACCGCGAGCAATAGCAATTTACTGTCAAATCATGCAGCAAAGTGACTCCGTGCTTACAATTAGATGAAAAACTTCGTGGATTGCCACTATACATGGAAAATTTCGTTAAACGACAGGAAACTTCGTTAGTCCAGTATCGCATTGGTTGAGGAACACAGATACTTAACAATTTAAACGGGGGCATCGTTCTACGATTCGTACCACGTAATAGCTGTTCCTTTAATAGAATGCTCTTTTTCTCATTAGCGAGACGAGAGAATATCTTGCTGATACCAGACTATGATACCTCCGCGGATATTATGCTATCTTCTCTTTTACTGTATCTGCAAAATCGTCATGATTACCGATCCGATATTCCGCTGCCATAAAGTCGGCGAACCGCGAATTGAGTGGCCAATCAAATCGTGCGCGTTACATTAATTTCCCGTTCGCCGCGGCGCGGCGATGCACGTAGAAAACGAGAAACAGTAAAATACGCAGGAACACGGGATTTGATCTTTCGAAGGTGCACAGAAAGGAACCGAGGGGGAAAGAAAAAACCGGTTTAGCACGACTTACGACGAGCAAAAGAGCTACCCAGGTGTACCTATCAGATCTTTGCCTCCCGTTCCATTTCTCCTTCTCCCTTTGCCTCTGTCCTCCTTCACTCTCGCTCTATCTTCTATTCTTCTCCCCCTCGCCCGGATACAACCATAAGGTCAGGTAAACATCTGTTCCCAACGCTTTCCACGCCATGACTTTCTTATTTGAGGAAACAAACTGGCGGCCGTCTACGCGCTCTGTTCTATGTATTCTCTCTCTCTCTCTCTCTCTCTCTCAGGACAATTCGAACAATTTCCAACAGTTCGGATTATCCGAAAATTATTCCATTTCCCGATATTGACTTGGACGCTCGTACACCCACAAGACCTTATTTACTTTACGTAAACGGACACGTGGGCGGCACGAAAATTAACAGTGAGTGCTGCTACGAATAAACATCGTTAATTAGCTTCCTTTGCATAGCATGCGTTGTGTTTACAATTTTAAATGATGTATTGAATGCATCTGTTGGAGAGTACGCCAGTTACTTTCTTCTTCCTCCTTTTCATACGCGCACACATAAGCGTGTACCCTGAATGATTATATTCTTTCACGCACTGTTTTGTGGCGTAACACACTTGAGGAGGGCATGTAACGCGTGGACGTCTCCCAGGAATTACAGGATTGTTTGTGAAGAAATTGTGTGCATTTAACGAGCGGTGAGAAATTACGTGTAACTAATAACCGATACGTTTTATCGTGCTCTAATTCGCTTACTGCTGATAACTGCGAACTATTCGCACGTATGTTACAGCGAAAGCTTGAAATTCAGTAATTGTATGCAGTATATGTACACCCATTGGTACACGTACTCATGTACTGCAAGATTCACATGTACTCTAAAGTACGGCTTGTGCAATTTGGGTCGGGTGAAGGTTTGGCCCATGTTTTTTCCACATGCAATTGCAAATACATACATTTACTAATTGTAAGCCGTATATAAAACTGCTGATTTCAGGATTTCACTGCAACAATATATATCAAATGGTTCGCGATAAAGTCTGCATTAGGAAGCTTTCTTTTCCGGCATCGTCAACTATCCGTCACAGATTATTCGGTATATTCGTTCACAAAATAAGCTCGAGAGCAGCGTAGCTGCATATTGAAAAACCACCCATCCTTCTACGGACGTTTGAAAGGGGCTCATTGTATCATTTCTGGCATTGTGGGCTCGTTCTGGCTCGGTAATATCTTGAAGTTGCTACTCGATGAGTATACAGGTCGTTACACATAAGTGTACCCATTTGCAGAATGAACTATAATCAAGTCGCTGATTCAGTGCCATTTCTTAATTCGCAGTTCCCACGAATCGACAAATAGGATCGCGGAAAGATGTCGTAAAGCGTCCTTTTTCTAAGCTCCTGGTGCGTGCTCGCAATGCCGAGCCGCAGTGCGAGTATCGTATTATTGCTTTCTAATTGGCCGCCTAAGCCGATTCGCCATATTCTCAAAATATGTCCAATTAATGCTATTCGATTTTGTTAATCGACCGGGATCTCTAATTGCTCTTAAATAATTCACGTTCGCATATCCGCCGCGTACAATTGCATACTGCCGACTCTAATATCTCTCGCTTATTAAAAACTCGTTCCCTTGGTATATCTTTTCCGTGTAATCGGGGCATTGCCTAAGCAATAAACTTCATCGCAATCCAACGTTGAACCGTTGTTTGTCCTTATATAGGATTACTATTCCTTCGGTCGGTCTCACTGCACATAATATTACTGATTCCCATTATAGATAACATTGTTGTTACGTATTACAACAGCTCTGCTTGGTAATGAGATAATCATCGCTTGGTAAACCGTAACCTTACCGTATTGCATCAGGTAATTAGAAAATGCATACACGCACCCAAACGGTGGTGCACTCTTACTCGTTGTCTGAGCTAATTACGCAGATATGTTTAATATCGCAAGGTGTGCGATTAATAATGCAACAGCTTTATGAGCTGTATACACTTTGAATATAAATCTCACCGTCAACGCCAATCATGCAAATAGTTCGCAGTGATATCTCTGATCAGTCCAATAAGTAATTTGCCTTGTGGTAGAACGTAGCGAATGCTGCCGTTACAGTGCTGTGATTCTGTTTTTGCTCGCCCGGTTTGCTCATTCTGTCGATTTTAATTATGACAGGGTTTTTATCGGTAAATACAAAATTAGAGAAGATAAATCGATGCTGCACGAACTAAATCAAGAAGTACATTTTTTTTTTTTTTTTTTTTTTTTTTAATTTTCACTTACAAATAGGCCACTTTTGTATTCACCGGGGGCACGTGCAGGTAGTTGCTATTTATTTTGTGCTCACCCGTAGAAGACGCTCCTGATTGACAGAATAATTTAAGCGTAACCGGTTCTCAGAAACATGTCCAACAGTAGATTTGCGCGTTTGCAAATGAATTTCTTTTAAACGTCTGAGCATTTTTCTTATTTAATGGGCAAGAATCGAATTATGGGTTACTCTTCCCGCGACTGTGGCTATCAGTTAATAAATAGATTGCAGTGGTTTCTTCGAATGTCGGTTAATTCCATCGGTATCTACGACTAATTAGCGCAGTTTTGACGAACGAATCAGAAACATTTTAAGCCCTCGATTACTACCCTGCCCTTCTCCGTGACTTTCTCTTTCGTCACTGCGATTACGGAACAGTTTCCGATTGGTGCGTTTCTGCTTTGTGCATTCATCTTAAAACATTCTGCCGATCATTCGGGCAGTCGGCATGTTGTTGGTTTCAATTTCTTCACCGTGAATTTGGCATAAGTCATTTATTCATAGAGCGCGGAAATGTTCGAAATGTGTTGCATATATGGCGTCACTGATATCAATTATTTTGGTGCTTAATTTCAGAATGATCGTTGAAAGTGTTTCGAACTGAAGACTTGTTTTTAGATCGATTTTATTTGAAAAATAAGATAAACCGATTACAGATTACTTTGCGTGCGTAGGCGTGTTTCGTCATATTATGAAATTGTGTAACGAACTAATACCCTTCGTGCATAGTATACTTTCCACTTTGCATGTCTTCTGCAAAAAACAAAACGGGAGAACATGGGATGTGGTATTGTTCGTTTAGATGCAACTTATTGCGTAAGAGACAGTGTTCACAACCATTTAACGCACATAAGATTTTGTTGCCAGTTATTTGTAAGATGTAAAAATTGTGCATAACTGCAGATTTCCTATTCATGATATTCCCGTTGACGCAATATTCTGCCAAACACGACACTTCTAACACATCTTTCCGAGAAATCAGGATCTGAGAGATACATGACGTCACTTCGCAGAAAATTATTTAACATATGCATTTGCGCATGCATATTTGAAATTTCAGTTGCCCTATACATTGATAGGTTGCTTATCTACACATGTGCGTACATGAAACGTGTTCTGTGAAAAAGTATTGCACTCACTTGTTGAAGCAGCTGTGTATACAAAAACAAACAAACGGAAAATGTCGTCTTCCTCACTTAATTCCTAACGGTCTACGCACAATTAGTTTGAACAGTAGAAAATTCGTAGCAAATACATTTGAATTGAAAACACAATATAAAATCAGATAGTTCCTCTCGGACGATAGGGCCATACAAGCAATATGTACAATTAAATTCTTAAAACACACAAGCCTACACTTTGAAATCTACATCGACATGATCGAAATCCTGTTCAAGCCTCATGGTTAAGTACCTAGCAATGGACACGACGTAAAAAAGCACATTAAAAAAGAACGTATAACTATTATAACCTTATCGGCTACGATAATCGGTTACGCTGTCAATAACATACTCGATGAAAGACGACAGGGAGATAATAGCATGCTCCAGAATGTAACATAAATTTTGAAAAACCGTTCAGTAACTAAGAAGCCTTTTAAATAGGCACACACTCCTACAGGAAGAAACACAATAGATGCCATAGGCGCCTAGTAACATGATGACAAAGCGTCTCTTTCTCTCGTTCCCTCGTCTTTCTGACTAACACAGAAACACGTCTTCATAGCGCGCGTATAATCATCAGACTCAAGAGGGGTTCCTATTGTGGGACCTTTTTCTCTCGGTCTGCCTGCTGTTACAGAAAGGTTCTCTGTTTTTCTTTTTGTTTTCTTTTCAAATACCACACTGATCCTCGTCATCCCTCCTTTTTTTTCCCCTGTTTACTCCTCCCTAGTCGTTTCGAAGAGTACCATGTACCGGCCATCTACGCTTGGTAATCTCGTCATCATTTTTCGTTCTTTTCCTATTCCTCCCTTAGGCTAGGCAGCTTCGAAGATCCTCCATCGAATTATTCTCGACGGCACATTACCACTGGCCCTGTCGGCGGTGCGTCAAAATGACTTGTTTGACAATTTTTCAATTTCTGTCTTTCATAAGCTTTTTTATTTCAATTTTTTAACTTACCATTATTTTCACAGATGTGCAATTTTTTTTAATAATAATTAATTTTCAGCATGTTATTTTAGTTGAAAACCAAGCCTTTTCGTCGGTCGATATGCTGCGTCAGAGTTTATAGATTTGTAAGAACATCGAGGAATGTACAACACACTCCCAACACTTAAATGTCGTAAACATTTTTACTTGTTTGTACCCTGAATATGAACCACGGACCACCCTATATGCCGCTTCGCTGACGCGGAAGGTTCCAGTAAATAACGAACTCACTGCTCTAATTGTAACTTTTGCGCGAACATTAGAATCGCGAAATCCATTAATGTACGTCTACATCTGAGCACGAACGCGCACGAGGCAGCCTGAGCATGACGTCATCAGAGGCGCGTGAGCAAGCCGAGGCAATCCGATTCAATAGTTTTACATTGCATCTGAGACTGTCGGATCGGGCAGTGAGCAAATGTGGCCGATCCGCGACTTTCGAGTTTTTTCTGACTTTTGACTAACTTTTGACTGACTTTCGGCTGAGTTTTGACTGACTTTTTTGTGACTTTTGACTGACTTTTGACTGATTTTTATACGCTGGTTTCATTGACTGTGCCTGTACTGTGTGTTTGACCATGTACACATCGTTGTTATTGTTGTGTGATTGCTCGTTGACGCGCTCAGACAGTCGCGGATCGGCCACATATGCTCACTGTCCGATCCGACAGTCTCGGATCGGGCCGAGCAAGCTAAACCGATTCACCAATACTAGAATGAATCTAAAACACACCAATGATTTCTCGTTCACGCGCTCAGACAGTTGCGAATCGGTCCGAGCAAGCTACACCGATACTCCAACACACTCCATTTTTTCTCGTACGGCGGCAAACCGATCGATCGATGAGTGCAATGTAAATCCATTGAATCGGATTGCCTCGGCTTGCTCACGCGCCTCTGATGACGTCATGCTCAGGCTGCCTCGTGCGCGTTCGTGCTCAGATGTAGACGCACCTTAACACACGCTACAATGTATAGAGCGCATGATTATCACCGTAGAGGCGTAGACATAATTTTGCCTTGTGCAAAATTTATGCCTCGATATATTTATTTCTTGTCGCTGCCGTTAAGGTCAAGGCTACTTCGCGCCCGATGACATTTCGCTCTTGCCGCCAATGTGCTTCAATACTTTTACGGCACGACATGGAAGGAATAGGTCACGATGTAAAGACTAGTGAAGAAGGAGGAGCAGGAGCGCGAGAGGTGGGCGGAGGTCGGAGCTCATATTCGATTTAATTCAAGTTGATGCACCGGAGAGGATAGCACCGGTGCACCGGGTTGGCGGAGGCAGAAAACATGGCGTCGTACCGTGAGAGGGCGGTTGCCGGTTGGAACCACTTAAAACTAAGGAAAACAATTCCAATTCAACTTTTTCCTCCGACCCTCTTTCATTCTTGCAGGCCGCGGCGCGATACAAAAGAGATTGTGTACGGAATACGTCGAATGCGCCCCGGCAACGTTCGTACAATCGCTACTACTTTCGCCGGTTTCGCTGCACTTTTTGTTTCAAACTCTTCTTTTCCCCCCTTTCCGCAAGCCCTCTCATAGTCAAGACAAATTTAGGATAATCTATTATTATTAAGAAACTTCTGAAAAGGAGAGACGACGGTCGACGGGACTCCAATTTCGACCGAAGTTCCAGGGTTTTCTATCGTAGGGGTTTCATTTCAACCAAAAATTTATGTAATAATTGACTTTGTAACCGTCTCATAACGTACGCAGCAGATTCGTGCCTCAGAGCGCGCATGCTCGCATCTCTATGCGAATAAAGTAGGAATATGATCAGTCAAAGGTTCGTTTCTTTTGAGATAATCAAGGCGTAATATGTGTTATATTTGTTATCAATCAGGCTGTGACCCGCAGCACGGCGAAACGAGAAAACAGGTTTTCGCTCCTGCTCAGTTGGTTGTAAGTGACTCTAAGAGACACAGCGATACGGTAATAGAGCGTTTAACTGTACGATTTCTTCAATCACGGACTGGAAACGAAAAAAAAATTAAATCGAATGTTGCAATCTGCTTGAATAGTAACGGGCCCGATAACGGAGCCGATAAACTAGTTCTAGTACATGACTGTTGAATAAGCTAACATGGTAGAACACTTGTGATAACATTCTACGAAAATACTGAAGCACAAGAACATGTAATTACCGATACGGTGGCACTTAAGTACATACAATTATTTCAAGTTTACTTTATTGCATACTACGCTAGCACGTCCTAGAGGTGCTAACGCTTCTGCCTCTAATTATTTCTATATATCAATTATATCTGTAATATTCTTCTTACATGTTAGGGATTTTATTATTCAAAGTTGAAAAAAGTGGCTAACAGTGAAGGCAAATCGGCAGTTCGAATGTCCTGAAAATAAATATTACGAGTAGCTAATTCTTTTTCAAAATTTCAAAATGTTTCCTTGCCTGGATCTCACACCTTCCATTGGACTTTGGCCGAAATAATTTTTTTCCCTCTCTTTCTCTCTCTTTCAATGTTACTACGGGGACATGATGATTATTACGCCATGATCCGGTAGCTTGCCATGGAAACTACGAGTTAATTACCTCCCATCGCGATAACGTAATTATGAGAACAACGGTGCATGGCGAGTTCGCCGTGTACACATCACGCATCAAACCCTGGAAAGCTGGTCAGTGGCGTATACGCGCATTTGCATTTAACGCGAATGTCGCGTCACCTATCGCCATGATGGTTAGGCGATGCAGCGCTACAAGGAAGTGTAACTGATTCGTTGCGGACCGTCAGTATAATTAATGTGTCGTTCCCGTTGACAGGCTGCCGTTAATATCCCTCCGTCACTGTCGACGGGGATCGGCAACTTACGTAAAGACAGAAGATTTACGTCCAATATTCTTAGTTCGATGCTAGTCGGCAGCATCGTTGGGGTAAAATTTGATTCTCACAAGGGACGGAGAGTAAGAGCAGCGAATACCATTTTATTCCGGTAAAATTGTAATCCGGGTGCTCATAGCCGCCGAAAATAATGAAGGAGTTAGTTCAATTTCGTCAGTGACTGCAGAAACAGAGTTGTAGAAAGCTTCTATTTCCCTTATGCGACAATCGTAACAAATTGAACGTTAACGACGGTGTAGAACCATGTACGTGGGTATTAAGTGACACGTAATCAACGACGCATATTAGCGAGCGCAAACGGAAAAGTATTCGTGAGTGGAAATTTACGGCGCAGGAATGATGCACAAGATAAAAAGCATTTATGTATGGCAGAAATGAAGAATGCAAAAGATATTTAACGAGTTTTTTTTTTCTTTCCAATTTTTCCATTATTCACTGCGTATGCAGCTGTCGTATAAGTAACTGTATATATGTATACTTGAAAAGAGACGGGAAGGACACGTGCGCGTGTGCCAACGTTATTGCAACGACCTGCCGTTAATGCTACGTAATTGATTAATGCGAAACAGTTAATACACTCATACATAATAGATCTAATACACAAAGTACATACGTGTAGCACTGTCAGATGGTGTTTTCATTCTAACGGTACCGACGTGTATTATGGACAGCGAAATGAAAAGGGCAATGCAATCTTTACGTATAAAATCGTCTCTTATCGTACATGAAAACAATTTAAGCAATCTCATTTGTAAATTTTTCAAACGCCTTTTTTCTCCTGCCAAACGTTATTGATAATACACGTATGTCGGTTGTAAAAGGCTCGAGACCTTTATCGCAAGCTTAATCAGGGTCATTGAAACAGATATAAATTATTGATGCGATAAGAGACATAGCAATTGGTAAACAGAGTATTAACCCCGTTTGAGTCAAGTTTCCGATAACAGCGCGCTCCGAGAGCCGAAGTGGTTAATAAATGTTTCAGAACACGCTTCAATTCTCTCCTGCCACTTCGTGCTCCCTTCTTCTTCTCCTCGTTGCTCCTCGTCATCTTAGTCATCTCACCTAGCATAAGCAGAAACTACGGCGAACGTAAGAGTATTTTGACGTACAAACATTTCAAGTTTGCCTTTCTCACTCCTCGCTATCTTGGATGCGTTCAGCATTCGTACGTAAATACAGTATCGACACAAATGGCCGTTATCAAATTTAAACATTCCAATGTTTAAGCATACGTTCTTAAGATTCGATGATATTTGCGCCTTAGATTAGCATTATATATACTTAATAGGTCGGCGCAAGACATGTTCTAATCATCCAATTTGCAGTGCGAATGCAAGCACTGATTAACGATGAATGCATACTCCAATAACGAGTCAAATAAGAATGCACTTGCGTAATGCCCACGTTCGAGCCATTATTAGTGTGTATCAGAAGTTGCATTGATCAAAAAATGAAACGCAGCAAAGCACATTAAGCGACATGGTCATGATTCGAGTAAGTAATGAGATGCACTGTGGTTTGAGCATGATAATACGATATAAAACGAGATACGCGTAAATGACCGCAGTAAGGGAAAGATATCCCTGTAATCGTTTGACACGAAACAGCGATTTTTTGCAGTGGTATATACCTGCGCTTCGCATTCCGGCAAATATGACGAAACATGACAAGCATTACGTATTATTTGCGCAGAGAAATTCTTCACACAGTATATATCGTCGTGGCGGACGCTGTCTCACGCCAAATTGACGCTTTTCCCCCTATGACCTTCAATTATTTTCATGCCCATCTTTTCTTTTTTCTTTTTTATAACTTACAATTATTGTACGCATTTTGGCATCCCGCGCGACGACACGTCAGATTTATTTGCACGGGAATACGTCACTCCTCCTGAAAATTGAATATAACGATACGAGGAAGGCACCGCTTCGTCGGACTCTCGCTAACGACGACTTTGTGACCGCGTGGCACAGTTCGTGCGCAACGAAAAAGAAAGTAAGGTTGTGCTTGCAAGCAGCACACGCGTATAACAATTATTGCAGGCCGTCAGATCACCTCTAACGTTTTCTGCTAACGATCTGTTCGGTCAGATTTGTTTAATATTTTTATTATTATTATTTATTGCGGTTAGCTGGGGCGGTGGGGGTGAAGTCGGTGTGATACAAAGTAAATAGACAAGCAGCAGCTATGTGAAAGTGAATGAATGCCGAGATCGGTAAGCACATGCGTTGGACAGCTGAAAGGGACGACGTCGGGGTGCGTTCTCACAATTGCAAGTTTCCCAGAGCCGACGGAGTGCGGTTGCTCTCGGAGGCTAACGTACCGGCACCTTGCACGCAAGCGTTCGAAAGGGGTGGAAAGAAAAAGTCTTAGCACGTGGTTAAGTGCGTGAGCAGGATAATAGAAGAGCGAACCGAACGAGGGCCATGCAACGTTACGAAACAGGTCGATCGGGGTCCTGCCTATACTCAATCGCTCGACGAGCAAGGAGTGCAATCTGGAAAAATGAATCGCTTTTGCATTTGTAGTGCAAGCCGTAATGACGCTAATTACTGCAACCGGGCGATACATATGTGCCGCTGGCAGCGTGGTCGGCGTAGATTGTAGATAGGGAGCTGAAACTGACGATGGGCGGGTGCACCTCACGATTTATATGAATTACTGACAATCAAACTCAGTTTTCTCAAAAATAAATATCGATAGAGGGGTACCAAATTATATCGATATCTGAACTATCGTCGTGATTAGTCGGTCGTTAATGTCGATGCTGTTCAAAGTTTGTCGGTACGTGTACGGATGTCTATACTTATTGGAACACTTCGTACAACCTAAATGGCGCCAATCACCTCTCACCCCCGTGACATTCAATGGAATTAAATGCCATTGAACCCGAGCGTAGCCTCTTCAGCCTCGAAATATATTCAAATTATGTACACGCCCGTGTTTTTTTGCATTCTCTGCATTTTTGTTCCACTTCACTTGTAATAGTCGATTCAGTCATTTTTCCCTCCGCAAGCCTTCTCCTTCTGTCGATATACCCGTTACACCGTGCAAACGGAGCCTTAGTTTTCCCCCACGCTTTTGGCTTCGCACACAAACGCGAGTGCGAGCGCGCTCTCGTGTGTGCGCTTCAGGAAATGCGCGAGATTAAAAGCACACAGAGGTGAAATTGTGCGCAAATATCTTGGAAGGAGCTCGGTTAGGAGAAGGAGAAAGGGCAAAGAGAATGCCATGTAGATATCAGAGAAAAGTGGGAGGTACATGCTGACAAGTGATACACCTTATTAGTTGTCCTAACCATAGTTAACAGCATGAGAAAACAGAATTCTTATGTTACTCCCTCATATTCCTTTTTTCTTTTGTTCTGTTTCAGTGTGCGCTTCTAGTGAGCTTATTCTATCAAACGTTCTTTGTCCGAATTTACAACATTTATTATCCATCAGTTGCAAGATCGAAAGTTCATCTATTATCGTTTATCCCAACGTTTTTACAAGTCATAGAACACGTACAACGTGGTACAATTCGCACGGCATATTGGGTAAATCTGTAAGGATTTTTTTATTATTCCGGTCCAATTACCGCACTCCGTTGGCGCTCAAGTATAATTCCAAGCGTTGCCTCGAGTTGAAACTTTCGAATTGTTGTGAAAAATTGGTTTTACATTTTTCCGCGCTATATATACACATATGCACAATCGTCAATATTTCCTGGGCACACCTGTAGCCCCTTTCTATCAAATGGTAAATTGGTTAAATTCCGGTGACCAAATTATTAGCTATTGCGCGGATTTACATTACGACATAATTGAAACATTCTATTTTCTTAGGACTTTTTACTTTTCGTTAGACCCCTTTCCTAATCACCTGCGCACATCCGGTTTGAAAAATGTGTAGTGCAGATGACCAGCGAATGCCCGCGACTCTTCTTTCATCGCGATGGATTTGCAAATATTTCGATAGAGCCGAAAGAAAATGCTGCCGGTTCCGCGTTGCTGAGAAACAGTCAGCGTTGAAGGGGTGAAAGCGAAGCGGTGTCCTGAACAAATATTATTCTGCAATTTCGACTTACGTCGCGCTCACACTGACGACGCCGACGGGCCAGAATTGTTCACGAAGGTTTCGCGAACAGAAGTAAGATCGCGTCCGCACTGGAGCTCGCAAACAGTTCACAAGAAGGAGAACACAAGTTCCAAAACTGTGTTCATAGCTGAAAATATGCAGAGTGCTGGCAAGCTTCAGTGTGCACGCCGCATTACGTTTTCACTAAAAATCAAGCCCCTTCCGGTTATGGGACGAATTACGGACCGCCGTGTGTACGTACGTAGGTGCACATGCATATGGACGTCCATTAATACGTGTAAAGATGCAGGGGAGATGCATGCGTCTCTGCGAATTCCGACGAGGCTGGACGATGCAATGCTCGCCGGCATTGCTCTCGTTCCGTTCTCGTTGTTCCAATGAACAGATTCCTATGAAGCCCGCCGTGCCCCGCTCGCGATTTCTCTTCTTCGAAAGAGGAGCGGGAGGAAGGAGAGTATGGCTGTCGACCGTTGTCGGAGATTCTTGCTGTCCGCAGGAAATGTGTGAGGTGTCAAACATCGCTCGTTGCCCGTACCTCGGAAATTCGGATCTTCCGCCCTGTTTCTTTCAGTCATTCGAAATTCCGAAGCTAATACCGAATTCCCCGTCCAGTTTCGAACGATTGAGTCATACCGGTCGTCGTGGGTGGTGCGTTCCTTCACGTTATACGAACATTGCAAGCCAAGGCAGGTTGTATTGCTACTTTCATCGCTGGAGACCATTATTACTCGCAATCAACATTTCTGCAGTAGATGTTTGACATTAACCATTTTACTTCGATTTAGGTATGTGGTGTACGGTTACACGGTGGAGCACTGTTATGCGTTTTTTTTAGAACGTAATGGTATACGACAGACTACCTAACACGTAGAAACCGGTTGGTTTGTACAGATTTCGACACTGAAACGTCTCAAGAATCTAAAAATAACCGTAATGCAATTATCGGGAGAAGTCATCTCGCCTTCATTCGAGATAGGAATTCTCCAATTACGAACCTTGGGAAAAACCTTTTATTCATCGGCCGAGAGACTATTCAATCCTTCCCGGAAAATGGAGTTTTCTGACTGCGCTCTAGCTTGGGACCGATTGAAATGATTTGCGCCTCAAACACAGACTTAACAATTTCTTCGCTCACCATAAAAGATACGCAGTCCACGTTTCTCGTCAACATTTACTTACACTTATCCACACATCCTTCCGCTACGTCCCGGAAAAGTGTGCATTATTATTATGATCGTCGCCATCATTATGCCTTCGCTTTCCAATATGAGCACTCTGACAAAGCGAGCTCCTCAACTGCATTGTCACGCAGAAGAATTGGAGCGGCCAAAACGATTTGGCAATAACGAAACGAGAAATTATTACTAAAAAGTATTGCGAGCTGTTGAGTAACGGGCGTTGTTTGTCGCAGCCGCTCTCGAATCGTGTGGATGTGTTCATGCACTCTTTACCTGCGCTCCGCCGTAACTGCCTTCTGCCGCGCGCTAGAGCATGTAGAAGCGTTCGCCTCATAGGTACGCTCATCTACTTCTTCTCACGCACTTAGGCGGTATACACAATGTGCCGCTGCTCGTTTGTATAGTCGTTCATCTATATTAAAGCTCCGCGGTATTATATGCACATGTCGTCGCGCGCGCACGTTAACATACACGTGAGCAATTTCTTCCTTTATTACGTTGCGCAAGTCATTGTATGTATTATAGTCGGTACGTTATACACGGCATGGAGTCGATCGGCACGCGATAAGGAATCATGAACACGGAAGCACCGGCGGTCAATATTAATCGTATCATTTTATACGTATCCCACTTTCGTCGTGCGTTACATGTAAATGTGGAAAATTGTGCGAGCGATGAGGCGTGTCGTGTCGTGATTTTGCTTGAGAGCTGTCGCGCATGTAAGTCAAACGTTCCTCGAGTCATCATTATCAAATGTAGTATGGCCAGGACAAATTTTGATGAGTGGACGACCAGTTTCACTTTTGTTGCTCTTTAAATAAACCCGAAATCAATACGACAAATAATACTTCAGACTGTTCGAATTGGTGAAATTCTTTGAAAAATATTTAAGAAAATCTTCAAGTGCAGTGTGGTTTACGTAATGTAAAGATTATTATTTACCGCAGCTACAAGGTTATACGGGCTATGGATAAGAGAAAGTATTGTGTCATCTGCAGAATAAGAAAATATAATGGACATGAGATAATAGAGCGTGAATCTATTATTAAGGATGAACTGACATGCCTATTTAAGTCAGATTGAACAGATGACCTTGAGTGATCGAATCCACTCCAGCAGACAGTTTCAAGTCCTTGCAGCATAACAAGACACACGAATATGCATCAACTGCTGAAATAAATTATAAGAGTTATAGGCAGAAGCGGAATCAATTGAGAACTTATTAAGCGTTCTAAAATAATAGTTAAGAACCTTCACGTCTTAAGTGTTAGCAGTGACGTAGTACAGTATACGAAACAAATTATCATCGCGATAATCAATCTGTGGTATTACAACAATCGGTGTACGGCAGTTAAATATCCCAAGAGTGCTTTAAAGATTTCTTAATACCACTTTATCTTGTTCACCGTCATGGAATAGTTGGTAACACATCGTAGTACGCGTATTCTAAAAATGATGTCCTTTTGTAACGTCTAAAAATTTGACTCGAATGCCACTTTTGTTTAGTACGAGTTATTTCAGTTTCTTTGAATTTCTTTTCTACGCTGCTTGGTTATTTCTCTTCTCCCATATCTCTCATTGACCTTGTTTACCGTCTACTATATGTATACATACATGTGCATACGTACAATTCCCCTTTCCATCTGTTTCTCGATTTCTCGGATACTTGCTAAGTGACGTCACGGTCAGCCCATAAACATATCGTGAAACGGTCTGTAAAATTACAAGATTCCATTATATGAGACGGGGGGCGGCTTTAAGCAGCGTAATGCGACCCGCAGGGTCAATTATACGTCGTGGGAACTTGTACATAGAATAAAGATCTTTAACTTCTCGGACGCATAGTTAAGATCAACATACATATGTACGTACGTATGTAACAGTCTAATGGAACGCGGCTTTTTGTTATGTTTCCATTGTACAGACACCGTTCGATACGAAAGTAGCTATTAACCGCGTCATTTTTCGACTTTTTACACTCTACTAAATAAATCCGTTTTTATTGATATGTTACAGAGGAACGACAATCTCGATCTGTCTCTAAACGTGCCACAGCAGGTTCAGGCACCGTATCAACACGGCGGCTACAACATGGCTGATCAGGTAAGGAATTGCGTATAAATGATTATAATGTCGGATAATAATGTCATTCGTCCAAGTCTTTTCCGCCTATATTCAAATAACTGTTTCTGCCGACTCATCATTCATCGCCTCTAGGTGAATCATACTGTTTTCATGGCCACAAAAAACCATGCATCATTGTTTGATAAGGTTGATCCGGTTGGCACGTTGTCTATACGTGGTTTTCTTTTAATATTAATCTTACATAACACTACATTTATCGTGCTGTTTTGAATTCTCGTGAAACTTTGCATGCAAGGAAGTATTATCACATGCATTATTGAATAAAGAATTTAATTAAGCTTTATACAATGTCATCAGCGTTTGGGTCATCGTCATGGTAGAAGAGCATGACGTGAAGATGAAATGGTAATCGGCACAAAAATTAAATCATATGCAAAAAAAACCATACATTTTCGATATGTTTTATTTATATCAAATCAGTGTCTCAAGTCTTTGCGAGCCACCCGATGTACATGTTGTAGTATATATATTCTGAAACCTTATATTGCTACTAATTGTAAACTAGTCGAATTAGAATAACTAGTTTAACCAGAATTAGCTTATCTGATTAGGCATACATTAGCTTGACGGTGACGCAATGAAGACTGTTGTGTCTGATCTTGTCAACAAAAGAAAGTTCTACTAAGGAGCATTTTTTATTTCCTTAAACCTTAAACCTTAAACCTTAAACATTGAAAATGTAGGAACATGTCGTTGGTTCAACTTAATTACCCACCTATTCGAGTTCTACTTCATTGTAGGCAAACACTGCAAATGATTCCATCACCAAATTGTCGCCGCCAAAGTAAAAAAATGATTTCGTAATTTAATTTCCGCCATTTATGCAACAGAAACAGTGTTAAATATTTTATATAAGAGCACAATAGAACTCTAAATTTAGGCTCATTCACTTCCAACGACTAGTAGTTCGCTCGCAATCTTTCCCTCAAATTGTTTGACGCGAAACAATACCAGCCTACAGACCATACATCAGCAGAAAAAAAAATATGCTTCATTTATCTCGCAGTATGTAATTGTTACGTGAGTAGACAATGTCCGGAAAAAGTAATGACTGGGTCGTTTGCGCAGACAAGAAAAATCTCAGAAGCAAAACTTTTCGCTGCGTTACGTTGGACCAATCCCTTAAAAATACGCCGAGCAGGGGGTAGGCATTGGGTGGGGGTGGCGGTCGTGTCCTGGCCACGGTTAACATACCTGACCTTTCTCGGAACGATACAATGACATCCCCTTTTACTTAAGTGCCAAGTCTAGCAATTATAATAATTCCCGCGTTTGCCTGTTTACCGAAAGTCTAAAGGTTTGGCCTAAATGCGTGCCCGGTAATAAAAGACTCAAAGCTATAGGCGGGTATAAAGGGAAAGTAGAAGCGGGCCGAATACAGTAATACGAAAACTCGAAACAACGGCCGGTGAACATATAGACAGAATTTCAAAAGAACGACGGTAAGAGGGAAATAAAAAATTTAAATGACTAACGGTACGACAAAGGGGCGCAGCTGTATCGACTTCTAAAGTTAATATTCGCACTGTCTAAATAATGCCGTAAAGGACAGACCGAATAAGTCGTAGATTAGCATTGCTCATTTTAAATGAAACATGTGTCAGTAGGGTGCGGTGCTCGTTTTCCATGTATATGCTTATCCCAATTGTAAATGACCAGAACATTCTCGAAACTGTACATACAATCCACCATTTTGTTTGCTATTAACGATGGACTTCCTTCAAATGATAATTTCAAGGCTAACTTCTATTTCTTGCTTATGTCAATGGTCAAACTATCGTGCTGCTGCGTAGCTAGCAATCGTTCAATTGAGGCCTACAGTGGACAACATTTTTTACATCGGATCTATCCCAGTGAAATGTGATTTTAATTTCCGTTCGTTTGTGCAGAATGTGTAAGACCGTCAGCGAACGTTGTACGAATATCAAGCGCAAAAAATGACTGCACGCCAAGTTCGCACATACATACATACACAACATACATACATACATACATACATACATACGTATATAAATATGTACATATGCATGTAGTCACATTTCACGCCCCACTGAACAACTGCCGTCTATTTACAGCATTCTCTTATACGTCGTTTTTTTCTCTCAACGCATTTTATTACTTATCTTTATACTCACCTTCTTGCTCTTGTCACGTCATTATTTCGTTTGTACTTTCGTCGTCGATACTATTTGTTACCTTCATAAATATACTTGAAATCAAATCCTTCCTGGTACGGTAAGAAATGGTAATCCTCCAGGCCGGCGGTCGAAAAAAAAATTCTTAAGATCGGTTCAACTGAATAAATTTCCTATAAGGGTACTCGGAGTTTGTGCGGCTCACGAGAAAAAAAGGAAAGAGCGAAACTCGTTACGCTTGCAAATTTTCCGCGCTCCCGCTGCATACGAACAAATGTTTTCACACGAAGCTCTCACACCACAGAAATATTTAATTCAGTTCATTAGCCCGTTGTTTTATTTGTCTTCCGTCTTCTGTTAAAAGCGGCGCGGCGGGTGACGGACGTATTGAAAAACAAATTATTTGAACGACTGGAGGAAAGCGCACGAACTTTTATACACGTCAACTTAAAAACCACCAATTCTTGATAGAAGAATTTCCCACGAATTCGATATATCGCGAGCACTGTATACGAACGGCATACGAATATGCATACCATTACATGTCAGCCTCGAAAGTTCCGTCGATCTTTGAAATGTCAAACACGCTTTTGTTGTCCAACGTGAAAGCCGTTCTTACGTAAACTTAACGTAAAATTCACGCACCGTGTGTTGTGCGAAATACATACAATCATGCACTCGTCATGGGCCAATATCTTCCAGCGAACTTCGGCGAACTGAGCAGATCCGAAATTAAGCTAGGCTCTAAATATTAAGACCTGACTGCGGATGGATAGTGGCAAAGGATGAGAGGAGTAACCGAGAAACCACCTAAATAATATTTCCAGGAAAGGAAACTAAGTTGCGAGAACCTAGAAACTTTTAACGAGATGGCGAAACGAGTTTAGTTCGGCGAGGAAAAGAAAAATGATGAAGGACGACGATATTTCTTCAGTCGGTTCAACCCCACCCGCTCCTACCCACTTCTGCCGCCAGCATAGCTGCGTGGATATATCCACCATTCTATCTTTCGCAAACTCTTTCTCTTCCTTTCTCCTTTTTACTGAATTGTGTTCATACTCTTAGTTTCCGGTATACTTTAATATCGCTAACGTAAACATGAGTGGCGGGGTTGTCTGAACATATTCAACGATGCAGTCAGTAAACGAAAACTTATTGTTATTTTATTTTATTACTTATTACTTATTATTTTATTACTTATTATTATTATTATTATTATACGAAGAAGAACGTCTTATATGTCCAACACATCCCGTCAATTCATAAAGTCGAGACAGTAAGCAAGAGTGGTGCGGATTTGAACATATTACCGACACAGCCAATAAACAAAGACGTATTGTAATTGTACCAAGAAGATTGGCCGATATACGCAACGATGCGAGTCGATTAAAAAAAATCGAGACGGTAAACAACTATTGTAATTTTGGTATGCTTCTAACCACACCTCGGCTTCTGTGCTAACGTATTATCGATTGCGCATGCTTTTGATCGTGCCATCTCGATTGTTCAATGACAATAAGAAAAACTGAGGCAGTGAACAAAAGAAAAATGGAGATTCGAGGGAAAATGGATTTTTCCAGGAAAGGCAGACTAATTTCCAAGTATTGATTTGACTACGTTCGCACTTTATCCTTGGCGAAGGCTGTTATTACTTTTTTATGCTCTTAATCTGTTCATACACCGCTCATACTAAATCCGATGTAACGCAGAGTATAAAACAATTATAACCATAAAGGCGCACTTAACGGGACGAAAAACAAAACGTGGGTACGCCGGGACTCGAGCCGACAATTGCAGAATTACGGACACGGCTCGTTGTTACATTATTAACCGACTTCAAAAAAGGAGGAGGTTGTCTATTCGACATGTATATATATATTTTTTTCGAACTAAATGTTTCCATCGATTTTTCTTCGGAAACTGAAGCCCATCAGAGAAAACGACGAACTTGGGCGTAAAGATTTACTGAAGACGTTCCGCAATGTCGATAGACATGGAATATTCATTCTATACTTTGCAGTGACGCATATCACCTGTGCATGTGTGCACGCGTATGTATGTCACATAGAAACAGATTTGCCATAGCGGGAGGTTCGAATGAGAACGTCACGAGCGCGTAACCATAAAATGGATTTCGCGATAAACGGACTATAGAATTGAGCGTAATAAAACGATTAATGGGACGTATAAATCTGGGTTACATTCAATAGTACGTACCTGGAACGTATTATGCACTATACGAGCGTAACATAAATTCCGAAATGATAAATTGTCTGTGTCAGGTAAGACATCCAGTTATTAGATTTCAAATTCAAGCAAGCCTAAGCCCCGCGATTGACAAATCAATTCCCGACCATTTGGTTAAGTAACTGGGTGCAACACAAAATGAATGAAGAAATAAATTTTTCATAGATTTTTCTCTCACATATTTTTGATAGCATAAAATATCCCCCCCCCCCCCCCATAAATTTAGCGTTTAAGCAAAGTTGTTGGGATACATTTTGTATTGGAAAAGTGCATTTTCGCGGCATAATACAGCCACATTACAATAACGCCCAACATGCAGCCGCGCATAACTCACTTGGTATTTTCAGCGTAGTAATATACCTTTTATGCCATTCGCTAGTCACATGCCACGTGGACGTGCAATTTCGTATGTAATATTCTATACATAAATTCTTATTTATACCGCCGCACGAGCCAATGCTTTTGATGAAATAAAAGCAGTTAGTCGAATGAAATGGCGGAGTGCCTGACTGAAGCGTGGTATGTCTAATTTCGACGTACCGTCGTTTGATTAATTACGTGAATTAGTTACACAAGCGTAAAATGAGGACAACTGTTGTGGAAACGTTTCAACTATGTTCCAAAGCAAAGATGTCTCTATTAAGCGTCTGATAAGTGAATCGGCGCAAAGCGTTATCTACTTTATGTCCCAACGTCCGATCGAGTTATGGAAAGGAAGCCATCACAGTTTCCATGTAGCCAGACGTAAATTGATGGTTGATTCAGACGAGATTCATTGTTTAATACCTCGCATTGCAGTTCAAGAATATTCTCGTATTCCGTTTGCTTATTTTAATGCTCAGTCACCACGACACAGTCGATTCAGAAATAGGTGCATATTAAATACTTAAATAAATGCGTAATACCACAAACGTTTTCAACGGTAACATGAAACGTTATTCTGTGTGCAGTATTACATCGCTTTTATTATTGTATTAGCATTGACTTCAATATTCTTATGAGATTTTTCGTATGCAGAATGACATTTGCACAGCGTAATATGTGTCTTTGAAGGATTTGTTTTAGTCCGAATATTAACAGAAATCTGACAAATTTACGTCATATACCGCTAATGATGCTGATCATAGCTGTACGATTTTCTAAGAAAGAGCATGACGCGATGAATTTCACATGAATTGTGTTTGAATAAAGACTGGGAAAACAATAGAAAAATTGTATAGGCCGTTCAGTTGTACTACTGCGCACAATATCGTTCGCGTTTTAATCATTCCATCTCTCATGCAATTGAATTATTCACTTGCCGTCATACGTTTATTTTCGTGCAACAACAACTTAATTCCTTTGTGACCTAGAAATCGTATCATTTCTTATTACGTATTCAGGGCAATTAGTAACGGTATTACTATTTTTAGGCTAATTCTGCCAGAGCTAGCCCTGAGTATCAATACTCCATTCGATTATGTAATCCTATTAATGAATATGTCAATGCATGTCGTAATATTTCTGATAACGTCAGACGCGCCATTATTATGTAATTATCATAAAAAGAAACACCTTGATTTTTCTCAAGTCAAAGAGAAACCGTTTTATTTTGTCGAGCACATTTTGCATCTTTTCAGACGTAAGCTGATCGCACGATTTTTATTTAACGAAATAATAAATCGAAGCTTAACCTGTGCGCTATCTTGGTATTACCCTAACATAATTGGTTAGGGACTTCCAGGCACGTTCGGCATGGGACATAAATCATTGTCAGATATTTAACCGATAATGATTGTCAAATGTCAGCCGTACGAAAACGTGCCGCATATCAATTTCGAGTTTGCACATAGAAATGCCACTGAATATCTCACCATCGCATCGTCTTGTTATCGAATTTATGTACCTACATGGAATTTCGTGATCACGATCGCATGCGTGCGCTCAGTTCAACAAGTCCTACTCGTGCATCGCGCTTAACATTCTGGTTTCGACGTTGGTGACTCATCGTAGCCTGGTCTCTTTTTTCCTATGCAGTGCCGACCTACAAACAAAGAGGACACGCTCTTACAATTGCACTCGCGCATTGCACCACCAAGTATTATCGAAGAGTCAATTTTGCCCGTGTGCACATATAACAGATATTAGCGTTTATCGTTAAGGGTTCACTGTATTTCGTCTTTGTGTACCTTCATAGACGTCTAAAGCTGTCGACAAATGTACGGTCGCACTGTCATTTTCCATTGAATTCCATTTGAAACTTCCCATCGCATTATTACTGTGCCGTATTCAATACTGCGACGCTGCTCGATCATTTTCTTTCACGCACAATAAGCCTATCGATGACGAAGTCGTTTCAAAAGGGAATACTTCTCACTGTCATATGAGGAACAAACCAAACGTGTGTGCTCGATAATAGTGATGTGCAAAACTTTGACACTTTACTGTAATGAAAATGGGATCCCCCCTAGCTTCTTATCGTTTTGTCATGTGCTGTTTTTCTGTTTTTTACGCGTAATAGTTCGTTTCTGTCGACAATTGGATACTTTCCCGCTACGTGCATTGACACTGGACCAACCGAACTCGACAAAATTACGGATTTCAGAATTCGAAAACTGGCGAGCTTAACAGTTAGCAGTGGACCGCAATTAATTTGTAAAAAACATGCAGCAATATCAATTTCTCCGATACCGATACTTACGTTAAATATTACTTGCGCTCTACGTAGAAACGGTTTTTCTCGTACAATTCTCATTATTCCTGCTTCGTCCCATTTTCAGTAACGACCGCACTCAATTAATTCGCCGAGTAACCCAAACTAGAAACGTTATACAAGAAAATGATATTTTGTTGCAAATTTCCTACATTTAATTGGTACAACATTAAACCAATTACAGAAAGTAATAACTAAAACGTTCTTGTTTCGATCAGCCATAAAATCACCCGATGCCAGTATTAATTTAGGAGTTCTATTTTGATCGCGGGGTTAAGCCGCCAGCCGGGGTAGGGTTCGGGCTACAGAATACGAACTACCTTCTCACTGACATAGCCATAAAAACTGTAATAAAGCGCACGGTATTGGCCCCGTTCTGCGTTTAAAAAGAAACCACGGCAGCTGTGTCACTGTGTATCCGTAGCTGTTCGAGGAGAGTCTTATAGAATAAATTGGCGGAATTGAGTACAGCGCGCCTGCATCGGAGCAGAATGGAGTGCAAAAATGAGAGTAAGATGGGAGAGGAGAAACAAAGCGAGTAAGAACATCGGCGAGCGAAGAGATACGGACGAATGATTGTAGGAAGGGGGTGAGGGTGGGCAAAGAGAAGAGGTTTGGAAAGGAGACAAGGGGTGGAGTTAGGTGGCATAGTGGGGAAATGGGGGAAGGCAGGAAGATTGAAGGGAGGAGAGGTGCACTCGATCAATAGGTAGGCAGGTTCCTTCAAAGGAAAATTCCTGACGCTATTAAATCCAATTTAAAAACTTTTAGCCCCCCCCCCCCCCCCCCCTCCATCCCCCTCACCCTATCCTCGCGCGCCCTCTCCCCGGTCCCCCGTGGCAAATTTATTTTCCTTCGTTCCTCTTTGTGAAAGAGAATACATTTCTAAAAAGATTTCGAACAATATAACGCTATCTATCATCCGCCGAGGAGGGGTTGGCTCTATAAGGGTGAATTCTGTGATTCGACTTTCATGTTCAACCTCCCTCACCTTCCTCCCTCTTCCCTACTCTGTTCTTTTCATCGCCTACCCGCTACGGTACTTCCTGTTATGTCCGCTTTATCCATCCTTCTGCTTCTTCTCCCGCCTTACCCCTCGTTCGGCTTGCCTTTTTGCTGCGCTCTTTTGATTGTCCTCCGTTGTACGTTGTTTCTGGAGATCATTATATGTCCAACAAGGTGGCAGATGCAATTTCGCGTTGGCTTATGTATTTCCGGAAAATTATAATATTCTACTAACGTTGGATGTATTCGAGTATGCTATATTGATTCTGAGTCATTCTCTATTTAATTATTCATTTATTTAATTGGCGAGCTGTGCGCTCTGTAATATCAGATGTTAAAGTGTATGAACTGAATAGAGAAGAGAAGTGTAGCACGAAAATGATAGGGTGTACCGCCTATCAGTGACACCGGTCGTTCTCTTATCAACGAAATTCTTTTGTTTCAGACTTTTCACACACCTAGTTTCGGCGATGAGGATTTCGACATCCCATCTATCCATTCCCATCAGCATCAGCAACAGCAGCAGCAACAGCATCATCAGCAGCATGATCCAATGCATACATATCAGCCACAGGTAAGTTAACGTATTCCTTGCTTTTTTTTTTCATCATCGTTGAAATAACGACACGTCACACAGGATTGATCGAGAAGCGTGAAATCTGTTGAAGCGTTGCGCGTTGCTTTGTCATTAGTCCACTCTGTGGTCGGAGCAATTAAAGGTGCTTGTGCGGCTGTGAATACGCAAGGAAAGTGAGAGGTGCAGAAATATTTATTATATTTCGCAGACTTTCCTTCTTGGCCAGGACCTTCGACGCACGAGTTTCTACGCGTCCGTCTAACATTTCGCTTCATTAATCCAGTCAGGGAAAAGGAAGACGATGGTGGCTGGAAAAATATTATCTTGACATCGCATGAATAATGCTCGAACGTGGAAGTAGTTAAATGGTCGATATATCATTCCGACATCGTTTTCTGCTGTACGCGCGTGTGCGTACATGAATCGCTCGTAACGATATGTTTGAGCGTGCTCGTGCCATTCTAATGTTCCATCTAACACAATGAGGAGCTTATGAGCGTAACAAAGGGAGAGGAAGTGCAGCTGAATATTTTATCCTAACAATGTCGCGCCGACATTTATTTCCACGATCGATGAGCCGTTCTATTCTTTCGGGACACACTTCAAAATACCGTTTGAGATGCTGCGCGCGCTTCTTTATAGGACTCTGTTCTTTGCGTAGAGGCAGTGACGTTCGCAAGAAAACTGTCATTGGTCCGTTAAAAACGCGATAATATTCATGTAATCTAAATCTAATTTCACGCAAACTGTCAATCATCAATTACGAGAATTACTTTCAGCATACAGCTGCTGATCTGTGTATAATATTGTCAAGAATAGTATATTGCTATTACAGCAGCGTATACGTTGTCAATGTTTTTAAATGAGTGCTGTAGTACGTTGACAGAATGAATAATTGTAGGAACGACAAACATTGAAATTAATAGAAAATTTAATTCGAAGGACACCTTCGACGTAACGACATCTCTATTCGCTACCTATCTTCAAATAACAGTTTATTCGCGTGGCTATAAAGTTTCATTATTATTATAGATGATTCAAGGCGGCGGAATGCAACAATCTCCGGACAGCCTCAGCTTAGATCCTGGTGGGTACCAGCAACCTTTATACCTGCAGCAAGAGCATCCAATGCAGCCAATCAACGTTAGGTGAGCTGATTCTTATTTTCCAACGACAAAGGACTTACGTACTTAAGAGGAAACTTCCAGTGATCTCTATTTATAGGGGTACTAGTTTGATGTTCTCACGTTATTTACCAAACTTAATCAAACACTCCGATGTCTTTTACTTTTTTTTTTAAATACCTGTTTCCATGGCCTACATGTGGATTGAATTAATAATTAAGTTCTATGATCTCAACGCTGCTGCATTAATGAGCATTTGTTCCTCCTAATTTTTTATCCTACAACTTCTTCATTGTTGTCTAGTCACGTCTCGATACATTTCGTTTCACTGAGTTTAAAATGAAACTCGCTTCTCAATATCATAAGAAATACTCCACTTTCTCTCGACGACCTAGACTGCTTTTTCTTCACGGCATCTACATGTCAAAAGACGTGGCTCTTTTTCCGATAATCCTGTTCGTATATTCTATCATAGGGTTGATGTTTCTTCAAACAACACGTTATTTTCATTTTAATAGAGATCGCTTTGATCTGTTCAAAGAACGATACGAGCCCACATGCTACAAACTATAAATGTCTTGTAAGCGGAGGCACATGCAAATGTACTAATATCTTAAGAGAGGAGACAGCGGTTGGTGCGGCACCCATTTCTCACAACTTTTTAAACATGTTTTTGAGGTAAAAAATAAAGGGGGCTAAGAATAAAAATATCGGCATTTTCTCTGGCAACCATATTTTTGCATTTTTCTCAATAAATAAGGCTCATGGTACGGAATGCCTAGGGGGTGTGCCAATATGCTGGGTTCCATTTTCCAAACTTCGATCTGAAAGTGAGACATTCTCTTTGTTAGTTTCACGTACAATCCTAACTATACGTAGCCGTGAATGGTAAGTACACACTGGTTATATACCTGGAATGTGTGCTACATGTTTCATTGTTCGTCAGAAGTGAATTCATGCTAGGCTAACTACGGTAAATACTCATTACACCAGATATACGCGTGTCTAGCGACTGCGTTCAATAATTTAACAGGTACAGGAAAACACTACGCTGGCTTACTTTTCTAATGCCAAATTATTGTAACTGGGACGCATTCTACTCCATTCGTTTATATGACGTTACAAGTGTACGAAACAATGGTTGCATTGTTTTGATATTCCTAGACGTTAGTAATATCAAGTAACTTTCGTCAATTTAACTACGCACATAATACATGTTCAATACTAAAGTTTTTCAAACTTATGAAATGAACGTATACTAACGGAGTAATTATATAATACAAATTTCTCCATTTTCGTACTTCACATGTACTTCTGTCGATTCCTCCACGACGCCAAACGCATATGTTTGTCCTATCTTTAATTTTACCTACCACTATTCAGCTTCCGTACAAAAGGTCAGGCTTTATTGTCTATCGCCGGGAAACAGCGGGTTGAAGAGTTCATTGTTCCCTTGTGTAATTTCTATGATGTCATACAATGCAAAAGAGAGGGGGTGGGGGCCGATTCGGTGATAGAACCGCAATAAAAACCAGCACAAAAACTCATCGATGGTTACGGCCGTACATCAGCATTGTTTCACTTTCCAATCGTCTCGCATCTGATCTCTTCCGTTCTTTTCTTCTTTTTTTTTCAACCATCGTTTCCGCGGCACCGTATATTTCGCTCAGACAGACACAAATCGCTCACGACAGAAAAGACAATTTCAATTCGTACTCTGATGTCTGGCGAAAGATAGCCTGATCCGAGTCTGGAGGCTTGAACTTTTAGACGAGCTTTCATAAATTCGTTTCAAGTTTTCCATCTGCCGCGCAATGCTCCAATGTTGCAAAACGACACACAACGTTTCACCGCGTCTCGTTGCTCCTGCGTTAAATTGAGCAGTACACGTTTCGACGATAGGTTCAATTATAATTCTGTCAGTGATCATGCAAGATTAGAGAATAGTGGCTAAGGCGTGTACGATGCAGAAAGGTTGTTTGAAAGCATACGAATCGTTCCTTCTTCTCTACTTCAGCTCGGCGTACAGTAGCCCACAAGGATCGTACACGACGATGAGTTCTCCTCGTCAGCAACACAATGGGCAGCAGCTTCTGCTGCTTCAGCAACAGCAGCATGCGCACCAGCAGCAACAGCAGCAGCAGCAGCAGCAACAACAGCAAGTACAGATGCAGCAGCATATGCAGTACATGCATTCGCAACAACAGCAGCAACAGCAGCAACAGCAACAGCAGCAGATGCAGCAGCAAATGCAGTACAGAAGTCCTACGGGCGGAAGTCCTCCGGCCATACAACCCAATGTGATCCCAGAGACTAACAACAACACAACGACCAGTGAAGACAGCGACGATAGTACCCCGCATTCAGGGGTGGTAGGTGATCAGTGATGATTTCTCAATGCATTCTTATCCAATTCAGACTTTACCCGTTGGAAAATGTGCGATTTCAATCGCATCGGTTTTTCCGCTGTCCCAAATTGATCATTTTCCAGCGTTATCACTTTAGCGAGTTTAACATCAAACTTGTCTTCCTGAGTCACACTCGATACGGTAGAATCTAGATGCCTTAGTTACACGGCTCACACATGTGCCTAGTAAGCGCTTAACCCGTTGCCGCACGCTTTTATTTGATGATCGTATTCAGAAACACAAGATCGGACGGCTATAGCCGTCATTTGCGGCAACGTGTTAACTACCAAACGTTCCCTCCCTCCCCGAGAGGATGAAATCTTACGCACTCCGTCATGCATGTGCCCTCTATTCCCCATTTATCCCGCATATCGTTTTCCCTGTCAACAGATCGCCGGCATCAAGCGGCCGTCTCCGGAGCCAGCAGACGCCGGGGCGAAAAATCAGCGGAAGACGAAACCGCAGAAGAAAAAAAAGAAAAGGGATCCAAACGAGCCTCAGAAGTAAGCATTATCCAACAGACCGCTTTCTCCGTACAGGGCGCACAATTTAGTCCCGAATTTCAGTTTCCATAAATCTCCTTCCCCGCCGTTTGCCTCTCGGAATATCATTAAGGAGTGCAGCCATCAGTGGGGCACAGCCGACAATGCTTTCATAGAGGCACGCACTCGGGTTGGCGATCGTCTGCACACGATGCGCCATGTTACCGTGTGCCTTCTGGTGCAATTGCTGCGCTTTAATGAAGTTAACGTTACGAGGCGTAATACGATTTAAGGCAGGCACGTTCGTTTCACTAGTCACACGCGCAGACCAATAACACCGCTTCGCAGTGCCGATTGTTCGTGTTGAGTGCACGCGAGCACGAGCTAACTCGTACCTTTGGAGGTGGTGCGCGTTGGCGGTGTAAGTTATTACCGCTGTGAATTGGCAATTACCGTTATTGTTGCAACCCTGAGTAAATGTAGGACGTTGTTGGCGGGGGGTATGGGGGAAGGGGGGCGTGCAGATCCAGAGTGCGGAGAGAGAGGGAGAGAGAGAGAGAAACGGGTTTCCAACTACAAGAATAACTAGCGGCACTGACATTATTCCCGTGGAAATAGATACGGCTGGTATTTGCGACGAAGAGGCGCGTGGAAGGAGAACGGGGGGGAATTTTAAGGTGCGGGGGTGGAGGGAGGGGTAAAAGATAGGGGTGGAAAGAAGGAGATTTAGTTGTGCTAGATTACACGATAATGGAAGCAGCGATAATTGTAGGGTAATAGTGATGATAAACGCTTTTCTTTCTAACGTCACTGTGTAATCGTTGCGCGTATAACGGCTCGATGAATGACGCAATTTCTTAGATATTGCCTAAATATAACCGCACACCAGGCGCATGCTGATATTTTCCGTTCATTTCCGTAGAAAATATTCTATCAATTTGTTTCCATTGTTGCAGGCCTGTTTCCGCGTACGCCCTTTTCTTCAGGGACACTCAGGCAGCCATCAAGGGACAGAATCCAAATGCGAGTTTTGGCGAGGTGTCCAAAATTGTTGCTTCCATGTGGGACGCTCTTGAGACTGAGCATAAGAATGTAAGTATTGGCGTTAATTTCTTTCAGTGATCATCGATAGACAATGTAAACAAAAATAACATTTAGTCTGGCTTAATAACATCTTCTGAATACCCATCAATGCATTCGTTGCCTTCAATACAAACCCATTGTGAGAACAAGCAAGTACGCAATGATGATACCGAAAGTTGCATAAATATACAAACTTAAACACGTACAACATAGTTTATCGTTCTGAAAGTATAAAGAGCAGAATTGTCTTCAAGGATGATGAATACGTTTAACATAATCTAACTAGAAATACGAACAGTGGATGAACTGTTTCCTGTTGATAAGATAAGAGAATAAATGATTAGGTATCCAACTTTACAACTTCAATCGGTATGCCTCACTTTTTAAGGGTATCTTATTACTTCCTGTTTAAAGATGGCGGCTACAGGCCATTTATATGACGTTACTGGTACAATTGATGTTTGGAATAATTGTGTTCACAACTATTACAACTATCACTATTTTATTTAGTCCTTTAACAGCAATTTCGTGTTAGTTAAGACGATTTGCTAATGGGGTGTTGAATCGTATGTTTTTAGGTGTATAAAAAGAAGACTGAAGCGGCCAAAAAAGAATACTTAAAGGCACTTGCGGCATACAGAGCGTCTCTAGTAAGCAAGGGTGCAGGAGAGAATGAACAGCAACAGCAGCAGCAACAGCAGCAGCAGCAGCAACAACAACAAGTGCAGTACGCTGGATACGCAACCTATGGAGGAAACGGGGCTGCAGGTACTGTGGCGTACCAGGTATATAGCCCTCAGCCACAACCACCTTCGCCACAACAACATCAGCAACATCAGCAGCATCAACAACATCAACAGCAGTCACAACAGCAACAGCTTGCCATTAAAAAGTCGCCACATCATCTCGCAATGCAGGCCAATACTCCACAGCAGCAACAGGTAATTATTTATATACTACCTTTTATGTATTATTTTGTACATATATTCGATTTTCTTTAATTCCAATATCTATACTGGCTCTAGTAATTATGTTTTGTGTCTGTAGTACCTATTCTAATAGTTTTGTTTATCTTTTCAAATGACTTCTGCAGTAGACGGTTTCACAAATATAACGTGCAAATAAAATATATAGATTATAGTTACGTGAGCTATTTCCTTGTATCTCTGTCATTAGTATTGTCATTTTCTTTTAAACGACATAACTCACGGTATTAAGAAATTACCCCAAATTGTTATACTTTGCAGGGTTTAATGGGCAATCCAATGGCACCACCGCACATGACGCAGCAACAGCAGCATATGCAGCAGCAAGTTGCGCAGCAACAATACATGCAGGTTAGTGCTTTCATTCTTATCACATTTCCCCTAAACACTACTTGCAGTCTAGAGCTTTCCCGAGTTGTTCCAAAAAGTGTAGGATTCAGTAAAGTTTACTCATACCCGCTAATTTTCACATGTATGGCAAGTGTACCGCACTATAGTAAATCCATCTGATTTAGAAAGTGAATTATAAGCAGATGTTACGTGATGGCTGCTAATGAGCTTCGCCTACTTTTAGACAAGTGGTTACTTCCATTAACAAGAGGCAAATTTTTTTTATTGATCTGTTCGGCGTGCATTCGCTTACATTTTGCATGCTCTCTGTAAAATCTGTAGTATGTGATTCGATTGATCATCATTGCGGTGTATATAAACCTGTGCAAAATAATTGCGGAACAACCTCTTGTTAGCTGTGCGTTAACAGATTTTATAGTGAATTATGTCCAAATTGATGGCGAGTGCCAAATGACTGCTTCCAATTACAGGTACATAGTATCGTTATACATTCTCTATTAGTACGTGGTTTTTCAGCATATTTTCCTATAGTAGATTTTATAAATTATGTTAAGACTTCTAATTTGCAGTATCGGAATACTTAACAAAATATGGAACAGTCATAATTTCTTCAAAGTTACATTACATCGTCAGCCGATAATTGCAGTTTAGCATTATCGACCCCTGGGCCAGGTGCGCGTCGCGTGTGCAATATCGAAATGGCTGCTACTAATGCATTTGAGGCGACAGGAAAAATATTTTCAATTCTTTGTCTCAAAGCGTCCGGAAATTACTATCTTGTAAGCGAACTCTTTTGCAAAACACTCCACCAAATATTACACAATCTTTCGAGACTGCCTTTAGTTCGCCATTCTTTTGACATATAACCTTAAAGGTTGAACTTGGAAGATATTTATTTCGCGGTACTCGCAAGCATCGTTTGATAACTGGATTACCACTCTGCAATTTGTAATAGAAACACATTAGATAAATTTAGAGCAAGCGACAACAAAATAACCGTACCTTAGAGCTGTTAACTTGTTGAGTTTTTGAAGTTTACATCTTGTTTTTTCAGGTGCCTCAGCAGCAAGTGCAACAAGTACAGCAAGTTCAGGTACAGCAGCAACAACAAATGATACACACTAGTCCTCCCAGAGGAGATTCCTTGTCAAGTCCTCCGCCTGTGAGTGGTCCACAAGGGGCAATGGTAGGACAGAGACCACCAGCAAACGCATGCATTCGTCATGGTTGTCCAAACCCGGCTGTAGCGAACAGTGAATGGGAGGATGAATATTGTAGTAACGAGTGCGTGGTCAGTCACTGCAGGTTTGTAACATCATTTTTTGTATTTACATTCATATGTTTATTGATTGTTGGCTACAAAATTCACCATCATCTTGAGTGTACATTCAATAATGTTTTCTTATGATCTATTATAGGGATGTATTCAACACATGGGTGTCTTCAAATCAAAATCCACAACAAAATTTCTCAACAGTGAAATAAGTATTTGAAATGAATGATGGCCCCTGATCACTTGGTGGCCTCGCAGCTTTGGGGCCTTTTATTGACCCGTCGAGTAAGATATCTGTACTGACGTGTATATAGGTTAGCAAATGTGACGTTTTTCATTACTATACAATCGTACAACAGGGCTTCACAACGATCTGACCTGATAAGTGCGAAGAAAACTTGACATTAATTGAACACATTGATTATGTGTTTGAGAGAAAAGAAAGATGGTGACTACTCGTTAGAAAGAAATTAGGATATATACAAGTTATGAAGCCTTATCGAAGAACTCACTATTCTGGCCAAAAAGTCTATGTTTATAAAGAGGCTTCATAAAAATAAAAGAGTTTTGAAAAGGTACGAACGGCGATACGATGATACGCTTTAAGATTTGAATAAACACATCCTTCATATATCGAAATAGTCCTGGTAGGACGTGCCAATTATACCGTGTCTGTGTTGAACATAATTTCGTTTTTTTTTTTTTTACAAGTTATGTGAGCCATTACACTTTTAGAGTCTAGAATGTGCAAGATGCGCTCATTATGATTAGACATCTAGGTTTGAATTTGAATGTATTTATAAATATTTCTGTACCGATTCAAGGAACAAACGGAAACAGTACAAGTAAGGATGGGATATTAATGCGTGTAAATAAATGTGCTGTTCAATAGAGGATGCGTCGAAAGCTCTCGAGGTGAGAGGAACAGTTGGACAAAACGCAAAAATCTGTATACAAAATTGTATTACCTGGCAGTGCCACGGTCGATTGTTGCATGTTTACCTTTTACGTTTAGCTAGGAACTCTATAAGTGATTCTATAGAAATTTTATTTACACGTATAAACATGTATATTTATATTGATCGTTGAGTGAGATATATATATATATATATGTGTGTGTATGTGTAGATATATATGTTTGAATGGTTATCTGGCAAATTATAAGGTACGTCGTGGGTATACTGGGTTGCACGTCCGAGAAACAGAATTCAAGTTCCTGGTTGCTCTCACCTCTCAGATAATCTCTACAGGGGCGGTATTTAACCATACCATTATAAAAGCAAAGTACAGTTGCATTTCATATTATTTCATAAGACATCGGCACCCTGATTCTGTTAAATGAACACTTATTTCACCGGAAATGTAAAAAAAAAGAAATATAATCTTAACACGGACACATCACTCCTGAATAAAATAAATCTTGCAACGTACGTACTCAAAAGTGTTATTAATGCGTTTATGAGTGAGCTATGAGTTCAGAGTAAAAGCGAATCGGTATAAAAGTATTGCTCAGCTACAACTTATTTTTGTATCAATTTTACAACAAGCAACAAATTTACAAATTACAGTGTACATTCGTCAATATAATATTAGAACGGTTTCTAATGAATTTTTCAGAACACTAATGACATGTTTAAGGACAGTGATATCGACGTTTTCAGTATAAACGAGTATCGTAGAATCATGTACCGTTTTTTTAGTTTGCACAAATCTACTTTAACAACACAAAAACCGAAAATCCATGATCTGTGTACCGTTGCAAGATAAGTGTAACGGGGGCGGGGGCACGTGATCTTGCTTTAATTAGGCTGTCTCTTCGAAAATTCGCCGTTATCTGCAGGAACTGCCTAGAAGAGTTGCAAACAATCCTGTACCTACTTCCTTGAAGATAAAAGCCAATGGTGATCCGTAATACATCGGGACGTGTGCGTGTGTATAAAAAAAAGAAAGAGAACGTATCTTTTCATACCAATGCCAACGGTGGTCTCACAACTGATCCGGTATTCCGGATAAAGAAGAAGGTCGATATCGGTAATCATACGATCGTTTGACATTTCGAGCAAACGTGTTTACAAATTTTTTTAATTACTTGTTTTTAATATCCTTTATGTAAATATACAGATATATTCTATAAATCTATAAGTTACAATGTACACATAATCAATATTGTATTATATTGATAACGATTTGTGGTATATTATTAAAACGTATAAATATATAAATATACAAATTTAGATGAATAAGTAAATATATGGCTATATATACATATAGGAGAAAAGAAATAGTTATAACTAATTACAGAGATAAGAAATGGTTTAATAAAACGACCCTGTTATTAAACGGGTGCTTGGCATGTCAATAAGGTATTCAAAAAGAACGCACGGATACTCGTACAACCCTGTTCACCTTGTTCATGTGTAATCCTTGGCACAGGAAAACCTTTTACAACAAATAACCATAACTACGTAAATCAATAGAAGGAAATAAGTCTAGGAGTTATCGAGCATATATTCTAGCACTAGCACTATGCATCAAATGCTAATATATGATGGTGATTTGCAATAAATTTATGTTAATTTTTATTGTTTCCTGTACAAAGAAATAATTAAACGATTTTAATCCCAAAAACTGCATGAGTCTTAACTTATTTTAGGCAGAGCCCTGTCTAGCGGTAAACTTTTTATTTCTCTTCCCATTTCGCAGGTATTCCGTGCAAATATTCCATATCTAAGTGGTTCTACGCGGGTGGATATGTAAACATTCGAGACATGCAACATATAACACAATGACTATACCTTTTATTTAAAATTGTTTTACGAGGTACATTTATATACATACAAAATGTACGGCTGTTACATAAACTTATACAATAGACGTTTTATATATAATAACGTAACGTTAGATCTGTAATCTCACGTTCGAATCTGTATTCCATGTATCTTAAGTCGTTTACTCCTAATTTGTATCAACTTACTATGAATGATACCGGAATGTTTGAAGTTCCTCCATTACATTAAAAAAAAAAAAAACACCCCGCCTGTCAGACAAATACGTTGCGATTCTGTTAACCGAATACAAATGGAATTAATAATGAATCAAGTCAATTAAATAGAAGCGTAACAAATCAAATAAATGAATGAATCAAGGTGACGTCACATAGGCCTTTGACCACTATCACTCTTTACCAACCGTCATTTTAAGTTTACAAAAGTTTGAGTGATGCACCTCAGCGTGGTCTCTTCATGATTAAATAACAATCGCAATGAGTCATATTCCCAGACTCAATCTTACGTTATAAATAGTTAAATATTTTTTTCTTACAAACTAACTTGCGATAACATTACGATAAAGTTATTCACTGCCTAATTAATGATACATTTAAACTGGTGTGCATACGAGTCATAACTGTAGATAATTAGATTACTGTTAGAAGATGGACATCACACGTAGGCTGGGTTCGCACTTATAGTATACAACAAATCGATCTTTATATTTAACTCCATCTCCCGAATTTCGATAAACTTGTCAGGACAACATTTAACAGACACTTGAGATTCTCGTGGTACAACAATATATCAGTTTCTTGCACTATATATATGTTTAATGCACATATTCATGTATGCGCATATTATAATTATTGTATTTATAAGTCAAACTCGTTTTATATATGTGTGCACATAAGGAACACACATAATGACACGCGCGCATGCACGCGACACTCACGCATATACACAAAACGCACGCTCGATGCACGCAGGACGCACACACAAGCATGCATATAATACATACATATATGTATCTTTGTAATTCGTTTATCGATAGAGCTTCACTTTATATTTATCTTTGCCTTTCATAAAATGCATGACACAAAAATAAATGCTCGTATTTTTAATTATGTTTGTCTCCTTTTTGCCACACATTTTATCAGCTTATACCTTTAATCATTTGTATAGTTTAATTAAGTCCTCCTTTACAAAATATCACAAAAATCGCACCAGCCTTTGTTCGCAGCTGAAAACCAAGTTGTCACTAAGAAATTTGATTGGACAAAAATTATTCGTCTACAACCTGTTTTCATAAACTCGTCAAACAACAATGGTCGCGGAAACGTTGATAACATGCAGCGTACGACGTGTTATCTAACGACGTATCATGTGTGACAAAGGGATATATTTGGCAGTATGGCGTCGTGCAGCGAAATAATATTGAAGAACATATAAATGATGAATGAACAACTGTTATTAACATATTCCACGAACACTGTGAATTTTGCTACCCTCTCCTGACAATTAATGTCCTGAATTATTGTACACGGGGTACAATCAATTCAATTTCGTTCTCTTTCCGTGATGGTCAATCGCTACGTAACATTTCATTATCAAATTATACGCTAAGACGCATTATTTTCTAACTCCTGCCAAAAAATATGGTCTATGCAGTAATAAACGTAAGTTGCGTTGCTTCGACTGAATGTAAGAATTCCATTTGAATGGCCGGCACTGTGTGTATTACAAAAGTGCTCGTACAAACAGGGAAGGATTATCAAAGGAGAAAAAAAAACAAGGCGCTAGTGACCAGCACGACGCATTTCTATCGCTTGTCCCCACAATTTCATATGGGGAGACCGACAAAAAAAAAAGTAACATTCATATTATACTACTGTCTTTTTCAATGCGTTCATCCGAACATTTCCTATCATGCGCGAAACGTGCAACAACAAGGCTTCTCGTACGCGAAAACGAGGAAATTATCGACTTATCATGTTATGCTGTCATTTGACGGTAACTCATAACAGTGCCCTGAGGAAGTGTATTAAACACGTTCACATTATGCTTCAGGCATTCACGATAATCCGTTGTTCATATATGTCGTGTGCAGGGTACGAGGTCGATACATCATCTGAGAATACCTTTCCATCGTACAGAGATGAAATCAATTGATATATAATGTTACACAAATACCCAGTCATACGAGTTAGCAATTGGAAAGTCGCGTGCAATTCATTCCCGGGGTTTCCGTCACGTACACGTAGACTTTCACAAGATCATGTTATAGGTGACAAAATCTACTTAACAATAAACTAGCAGCTTGTTTCCAAACGCATCATAAATCGCACAAGTATTTCCTTTTACGCGTGAATCAGATGGATACAAATTAATCGTTCGAACGGACATCTTGTTGAGTAATCTTATGATCAGAAAATCGTAAAATCGAATTTAGACTGTCATGAACAAAACATATTTTGGATCTGATCCGCACAATTTTGCCAAAGTTACGCGGTAACATCTGACTTGGTGTGTGGGTGAATCAAATTTGAGTGCTGTGCACGCTGTGTATGCCAACAGTACTCGTCCACGTTACGGTGACAGGAAAGGCATACTCACAAGTCTAACCTACGGGACAGGAATAGACACAAACAAACGACGTAAAGTTCTTTCTTTCTTTGTATGAAAATATTAACCGTGCTTCTAATCTCATTGTCTATCTTCCAATGTTTCGTTTAAATGGGCTCGTTGATAAATGTTACAATCGTACAAATAACATCATGTAACGGTCTGATGTTACCGCAAAATACTATCAATGTGTAGAGTTACCGGACAACAATGGAAATGAACAATGAGGTATGTACAATTGAAACATGAAAAATGGCTATGCAATTTTCTCATTCCACCCGCGAGATACAGTGAGAAGGTTATAATTAAAAAGTCGTTTTACTTAACCAATACGTTTTACGTCGGAGAGAATTTGGAATACTTGCGACATAATATCAGACCGCTATACGTTACCACAATTGAGAATATATCACCACTCTCACGACAGCACTTTGTTCGATTCACATATTACTTCTGATGGCGCCACGACCCACTGACAGAAAAACGTCTAACATAGGGTATAGAAACCATTCGTTGTTCATTAATAAGACACTAGATCAAAAATTTTTTCCACACATTCCGTGATACTATGGCGAAAAGTATACTGAATCTTCGAAACAATAATCTTTGTATTTTAAACGCTATCGCAGTAGCCGCAAAAACAATGATCAATTGTAGAAAATGGCAAATCATCGCTTGCCTACAATAATCCCACAATAAATGTACGTAACGCGTACGTAAGTACGACAATCAATATTTCCAACACTTGCAAAGAAATTGTTGGACTCCACAGAAAATTACAACAAGAGACTATCTTCTTCCCAATTTCATTACAATGTATCATGTGTCATTCAGCATACGCTTTCCGGATGATTAATTCTCTTTGCTGACCCACTATAAATATTTGTATATCATCCTGAGGGAGCAAAGCAATTGCATCCAAAAAAGGTATGCGCATGTCTCTGTTCCGTGCATTCTGAAACCTCCGTCACAAGTTCACAGTGTCGGGCGTTTACACGCCGTACCTTTCACAGTAGTTATACTGTGCACTTGTCTTGCTAGGAAGTCATCGCTAGCAACAAATACTATGCTCACAAGATGTGTAGGCGATAACGCTCCACAAAACTAAATTGCAGTTTTACCCTTAGCATTGAAAATGTTCAGTTTTTCATTTTGCATCATCCTGCTCCATTGGTTCTTCGGATACTTCACGGGAATGTTCTGGCGTGGTCCTAAACAAACGCGTTTATAGCGATTTATGCCATCGTTCCATATAATATGCATGAATTCACCGAAGCACATGACTAAAATTACTAGTGTACCTCTAACTAAGAAAATCTTTGTTACAAATTGTTGTTGTGCAATTCAAATGCATTGTAACGATAAGTTATCAACAGAACAGTTTTATGTTCTCCGTCTACTTTCAATCATTTGAAACGTACTGTACTTACGTCAAATTTGTAGGCTGTTGCATTGATAGAGAGGCCATTGCAGAAACTGTTTCAGTTTCGTCATGTTCCTTCTGACTCGCTTCTATTACGCTCATGCCCACAGTGTGAGCGGCGAGTTTTACGCAGGGCCAATGTGACATCTGCCACGAACAAAGTTATCAGATTACCCACAAAAAGTTAAACAAAGCGTGCCGGTGCTGAGGATGCAGAATGATTAAAAATACCTGGATTGCGATAGTTTTCTGCAGAGTATCAATGGCATTTTGACAAGGAGGCCTGGTGAGTTCCTCTTCTCGAAGCGGGCTAGGCTCGTCACCTAAAAGTGCTCTCACGCATTCTTGTGCAGAATCACAAATAGCAGCAAGATCATAACCACCTTCCAAAGCGAGAACGACTTTGCCGTCGGCTAAGCTAAGCAGTTGCTGCGTCATTCTGCCGAAGCATGCCGGGCTGACTTTATATCCACCCAGAGGTGCTGGATGGCCAACGGCCGCGTCAAAACCAGCAGAAACAATGACAATATCAGGGTCGAACTCTTTAGCAATCGGCATAACGATAGTCCGAAACGCAGCGAGATACTCAGCATCTCCCATTGGTGGATTCAGGCCACCGGACCATGCAACGTTCACATTATAGCCTAATCCTTCACCCGCACCACACTCGGTTGGACCACCAGTGCCAGGGAAAAAATTTCCTTCGTCATGTCTATGTATCGATAGATACAGAACTCGCGAATCGTCGTAGAACATCTGCTGAGTCCCATTCCCATGATGCACGTCCTGAAAATAATTATAGACGCCCAATTATTTATCATTCAATGTTCATGACTTAATTTAAATTGGCATAATTTACGTTTCACTCGTCGAACCCTATAGGACAGAAGCAGCGAGTAATTGAAATATTGTTCTTACCCAATCTAATATCAAAATTCTTCTCATGTCCAGTTTCTGCTGAAGCAGCCTCGCGGCTATGGCGACAGAGTTGAAGAAACAGAATCCCATTGCCTGATTTGTCTCTGCATGATGTCCGGGTGGTCTGACAACGGCAAACCCGTTCTTAATATCACCCATTGCAGCTTTGAAGGCGAGATCAACGACGCATCCTACTGCCATTCTAGCAGCTGGCGCAGTGTTAAGTTCATTCCATGTCGTGTCAGAATCAACGCCTACACCTCCACAAGGTAATCGTACAAAACTCTTAATCGGTAGCTGGGAAAGCTTTGACATATCCAATTTTTGCCGGTTTAACGGATTCGTACCTGAATAAGCAGAAAGAGGAATAGCATCTACAAAAGTTCGTTTTTACATTTATTCGTTTAGTATTTGTTCATGAGCCATGGCTACTAGTTGCTCTCAGAAAATATTGAAAGAAAATCTAAATAAAGCGTGCGCTACTACTGCAGCACACGAATACATGAAAACTCATTTTAGCTATTTACCGAATAAAAGAGCATGGGCTTCGCTATGACAGGTCTGAATTTCTTCCAAAGTGGCTTTGCGAGAGCGGACTCGATCGCATCGCTGCAGTAACCCCGTCTCTGATAGCCTAGCCCATACACTCTGCAGTCGTCCACCGTGTTCCGGATGGCCTCTCACTGTCTCACCGCAAACGCACGCATGCTTCAGCATCAATGGATCATAAGCTAAGCCAGTGGTTGGCCTATGTGGCGAGCCTCGAGTGAACATATCGCTTCCGCTACCCTGGGGTCCTTCATACCAATTAATATACAAACGATCATTTTCTATCTACGCATCGTCTCATACGCCTATGGTAATTTACAAGTAGAACAAGCATACCACGATGTAAAACGAGAAACTATCTTACCTAAGTGTACGAGCGGACTAGAAAGAGCTCTGGATAACGGTCGGGCGGACTGAGAGGACCTACTACTTGTGCTGTTACTGTTTCCGGTGGAATAAGTGGTCGATTCGGTTGCTTGCAAGGTGTGCCTCATCATGAGATCCCTCTGTTGCTGAAGGAATTGCTCTCTATCCCTCTGTTGCTTCGAAATCTCGCTCTCCTCCGACAAGTGATCTTTCTTCCCCGTAAGATCGATCACTTCTGATTCTTCGCTCTCCGGCGCCTCATCCAGTTGATTAGCTTGGGTGCGAGAGCCTACCCGAGTCAACACCGTCTGCCGAATTTGCTGTTTCAAGTAATTGTGCGCTTGTTGCTGGTCATGCAGTTGCTTTTCCGCGAGGTATTCTTCATAATGAGCAGGAGGTGCGATCATACCGCCTTGAAGCATTGGGTGACCGAGTGGCAAAGGGGCCGACTGAGTTCTACCTACGTGCACGAAACAGATTGACAGGTACAGAAACACATTAATAACGAGAGTTGAGCGATAGGTAAACGATGGGACGTCGTGACGCGTGCCATGCTTCTTGTCCTCAAGACATATTTTCCTTCAAACTGACTGATATCCGCAGTGTGATGCGAGATACCGTATTTGCAATGCACGACACGCGTGAACGTCAAAAGGGTGGGCTGGTGCAACGTAGAAAGAGAGAAAACATACTACCTAAAGGCCGGTGACCAGCCTTATGCAGTCTCGCGTGTGCTACTTGTGTATCCGTTATCGGCGTTGCGTGATACATTGGATGCTGCCTGTTCGCTATGGACGCCTGTTCCAGGTTTTGCATTTGCTTGTGAATATATGAAGCGGTCTGCTCACCCTCGATAACCGTGAGGGACGGGTAGAAGGGCAGGGTTCCCGGTAACATTTGACCGGTGAGTGGCATGCCTAAGCGCGCAGTAAACGCCGCGCGAACCTCTGCTTCGGAGACTGGTGCTAGCTTTGTTCCACTCTGTAAACGAAAGAATATCATCTTCGAACTGACGTTTTCTGACTACACGAGAACCGTATTATATTCTTCTCAATATTGAACTGCACTACTCACAGTTGAACTCGATGGTACGTGAGGTCGTCCCAATGAGATATTGGGCATGGACGGTGAACTGAATAGGGAGAGATCCGAAAGACTGCCCTGCTGGCTGCTACTTGTCAGAGGACCTCCGTAAGGTGAGTTTTCACTCTCCTAAACACGTGCGATGCGATATTATTAGACGAGAGTAACGATTGAGAGATTATTGGGCAGTATGATTAACTCCAACTACCTCCTGTATTGCCGTGCTACTTCCAGCTGTAGGACTGGCCTGCGAGTTGTTGACAGTCGGCGGCGAATTAGGCCCAGACTCGGGGTTGCTCCCAGAATCTAAAAAGTAGAAAATTATTCCCATAAGGCAGAACAGCGACTTAAACGCGAATAGTAATACCGTTGTTGCCGACGCTGACGTTAGTCCCAAAAGGAGGAAATACGTGACATCATATAATTCGACTGTGAAATTGATAATTGGGCCGAATTTTTCCCTCGCCGGATTTGATGGTGCGACCACGGTGAGATACGAGTTTCGGATACAAAAAGAAAGTGTCGGAAGATTTGAATTTCTATTCCGTAGCGTTAAAGTGAGCTTACGTTTTGATGTACATAATAAAGGAAAATTTAGAGACTCGCATGATGCATCATGACGTGTGGACAGTGTATACACGGCGCAGCGCGTCAGGTTCGAGTATTGTTAATGATAGAAAATGGTCTTTCATGCGGTTACTGGACATGGGCAAATCAAATCAACAATCGATTAATCAAAAACAAGTGCAAAAAAACAACAGGACTTTCGAATGAACAATCCTCACGCACAAAGAAGAGCGATATCGTATTACGATAACAATGGTATGCAACAACGATCCTCCTTGCTCCATTCCATTTCATATCGTTTCGTTTTGTTTCTATCACTTTGGCCCTTGGACATATCTCCGTTCTCGTTTTTCTTTGCATACTTTTTCATTCGTTTAAGTCTAATTTGAAGACGTACTTGCTAGGAGTGACTTCCGCTTGAGGTGCGACAGTAGACGGTCCTTCCGACGTGCCATAAGGGGTGAATTTCTTGATGCGGCCATGTTCCTCTCCACGCGCTGTTTTAGTCGCACCTTCAGCAGGTTCGGCTCCGAAGCTGGCCAATTTTTAGCCAGGGTTAGTTGGTGTCATCATCATCATCATCATCATCATCATCATCATCATCATCATCATCATCATCATCATCATCATCATCATCATCACCATCATCGTCATTATTTGGATAACAAACAGATACGTGAACACGAAACGATCGCGTTCACACACACACACACACACACACGCACACACACAATATATATACGCCATCACACACCCGCGTCCATCCGCAAAAATTATAATAATGATTTTCTTCAAATCACGCGAGACACTTTCTAGGACCATAAGTCTACTACGCATGTTTTACGTAAAAAAAAGTATAAGGTCGTTGCATAACTTATGTCGCATTTCGTGGGTTCATCTTCGACGCGCCATAAATTATTCTTACATTTGCATTCGAACTGCGCTGTTAGTTTTGATTGCGTACTACCTTTGATTGGCATAACAACATCGCGTTTCTATAATTTGGTTTTATTTATTTTTTAGCTCTAAACGTCGAAGCATGGAAGTTGACAAAGATCCGTCATTTAGTCGTTCGAGTACGATTAGAAGTAGTATGTAACCAAGTTAGCGGAGCAATTTGAAATTAAATCTAATAATAATCGATTGCCTCGTTGAAGATAAGCGCGCGAAATACGACGGACATTATGCAACGATCTAATCATTTCCATCGTGCGGATCTTACGCGTATATGCGCAACGCGAATGTGTAAAACTGTGTGACTACGTATACAAAAACAAAGCCACGCACTCTAGAAATCCGCTCGTGCTCGCCGAGTTCTCGTTTGAAATTTCGATCAAAGTCGTTCCGCGATGGAGAAATCACAGTATTTACAAGTAATGATGAATTCGAGGCATGCTGCGAAGGAGAACAATTAAAATAAAAGTGGCAGATAAGACTAATGGGAACGTAAACGGACACCTGCGAAGTTTCGTTAGCTCAAACCACGTGGAGAGGAAGTATCAGGCGGCGGATTAAACACGCAGTTAAAAATCATGCTACGTTATCGTGTGTTGCACGTTAACGCGGCCTTAACAAGGGACCAGTTAACAAAACGGTACATGTTTAACGTCGTGCACGGATACACGATGGCGTACTGTTGTAATCTGTACTGTGAAATCGTACGATCGTGTATTCACGAGAGACAGAGAGATAGAAAAGAGAGAGAGAGAGAGAGAGAGAGAGAGGAAGGAATACTGGACAAATACGCTTTGCAGGTTCCAATGTATATGACAAAGATGCACGAAAACGAGTTAACGCGTAGACAGAGGTTCATCCTTGACAAACCAAGTGATGATAAGGCTTGTAAGGGCCTCCCACGCACTCACATGAAAAGTTAAATCACGAAACAGGGTACTGTGACAATTAAGTGTATTCATTACTTGAAAATAAAATCAAACGTCATCGCAGACTTCTACTCTTTGGCTTCGATTATTTCCTTAGCCGAGAAACGTTCGACGAGCGCATTTTCAGGCGACTGCAAAAATCCATGCTTTAGTAAGCATTCTACCGACACACATACAAAAACTCTACCTTTCAAAATAATGTGCACATCCACATAGAGTGAACAATCGTGTATCTACCTGTCTTTCTCAGTGGGAAATCGTCGCTGAACTTCTCTTGCAGCATTTGTGGTATCCGATAGGGATGGGATGCATTCGTACCGCTCGTTGGCTCCGATGGCTGCTGTAACCTGACGAATAGATCATTCTTTCATTTCGTTGCAATTTCTTCACATTTTTCATCAACTTTCGCTTAAATGACAATAACAACAACGATTCCGACGGTTAAGTAAATCAAAGTTACTGTGAGATCTGACGCTGAGTGTTGTAAAATACTTCTCTTTCACCAAATTATAATCGAAAATCCATCACATGTGCCCGAGTATTTTCTGGGCAAAAGTCATGTATGAAAGGAATATCGGCATATACTCGGTTTAAAAATATTCGGGACATTTCAATATAATACAGCTGAGAGTTCACGACTCGCAGTATAACCGATAGTAAACTGTCACCGGCAGCATAAAATTAGACAATGCACTGACTCGCTTCAAAATAGTAAATATCACTTGAATACATAGATAAGATAAACATATCCTCGACGTTCCCACTCCTCAATGAAAAGTCTGTTATTGCTTTTGGTACATTTCATATCGTTCTTAATTTAAAAACAAAATGCAATATATTCATACATTACTTTTTGTTTCGCCTACCCGTACAACGATCTGTTAAACTTGCTTCGAACAATTGTCAAATACTGCGTTCTTCTGGGAAGTGCTAATTTACAATCGGAAAAACTCAGTTTTTTTTTTTACTTACCAGCTTCTGTATCCAGGTGTACCAGGGACTGCTCCATTTGCAGCAGCTGCAGCCTCCCTTTGTTTTTTATTTACGAGGAAGCTCTAGAACCACAGAACAAAACTATTAATGTAATATGATAAGGATCGTAATATATAATATGCCATTTCCGTTCGGAATTAATGAAAAAACTATCACAACAGTGAAAATGTATAGATCTAGGATGAAACAAGTATGAATAATATGTGACACGCTTTTAATACGAGATTTATCCTTATATTTGTCTTGCCATTTAGAAATCGTTACGGCAGCACATGTAATGTACCGTGCTTTTCAGTGACTATACCCCCTGTACACACATGTTTATATGAATTTATTGGCACGCCCTGTACAACGCATCTTTAAATGAAGTGCCAATATTCAAGTTTCCTCGCACGGATTTCTTCTATAAGTCTTGTATGATAGAGCAAAATGAACTGTTATCAAGTGGTTAGATAATTGTGGTAGGGTGTACCTGAAGACGTTGCTTGACTTCCGTCGAGGCAATAGCGCTATGATCGTGCTTGTCCTTTTTCCTGAGTGCCTCCAGCCTCTCCTTTTCCCTTCTTTGCTCCTCCAGCTGTTTCTGCTGTTCCCAGAGCTGTAACATAAGAAGAAACTCCTGTAAAGGAACGTCTTTACATGTCCAAATCGTCTGATTTAATCTAATCAGATAAAAATTTAATAAATCATTACGAAGCAAATATAGTATCTACATTGTAAGATTTGGTTAAATCAAAATCTTTCGGAACCTTCAGCAGATTTAACTGCCAACCTATTGGAACGTTTAAAACGATACAAATGCTGTACAATATGTCCCAGAAAGCATTGCTCACGCATTAATCAGAAAGGGCTGCATGGCGAAAAAAGTGTGCCCTTAAACGTACATTTCTCTTGGAGCGGAGGAAGGTCGCTATCGTTGATAATTAGCTGCGATACCTGCGACTGTATCGAGCCTCGTACGTGTAATCGATAAGAACAATGAGTGCGCAGACGATCGGATGGCAAATAAACTCGGGGCAGACGCTCTCTAGACGAGCGTCGTGTTCGCAAAGAGAAGGCGCACCGAACGCGAAATTACTTGTAATAGAAGAAAAAAGCTGCGCGGCGTATGGTGGGAAATTCGATTGTCGGAGGTGCATGGGGGTGCGGTTTATTTTTCCAATCGGTGGTTATCATTATTATCGTCCTCGTGACGCACGCTGTTTTCTATCAGCGCGTGCTGACATCAGAATAAGAGGAATATTCCGCTGGACTTTCGACTCGTGCGATTCACATGTGAATGGACGCGGTGCGCGGCTCGCTCGCTGTGTAACTGACACATAACGTTCTCTTGCCGACAAGACTCTGTGCTATTCCTGGGCAACTGCAGGATGCAAGGATCAACTGGACGGTGATTGGGAGGGGGGATATATACTTAACGAGATGCTGCCGTTCGTTTTCTCCCATCTCCTTGTCGAACCGCGAACGCTCACGAGTCCGAACTGATTTTTGTCTTTGTCACCGCCGGTCGACGTTCGCGAAGGTGCCGTCCCGCGAACGTTATCGGTTAAAACAATTGGCCGGGTGTTAAAATATAATACGTACTTTATCGTTGCTCTCAGCCATGATTCCGACCCGAATCTATTTCATAAGGTGACTCATTAATGCTAATTACATACAAGCGCGTGTTTGACGTTTCGTTAAGTCCGCACATACCTCTCCGATTTTTCACCATATGTTTGGATATTCGAACATGCTTGGCATTAAATAAACATCATCAACGCGACGAGTTACGTTACGGTAATCCTTACGTATACGATACGCATATACGTAGAGTCAGTAGAGTGCCGTTTCCGACCATTCGGCTCTTCGGCTCGATTTGTATGCGAAGAAAGCTCGGAGGAATCTGAATCGGTATCAGATATAAACGTGACCCAAATATAAGGGAACGGCACTGTCGAGGAATATGTTTCTGATGTTGCTGAAAGTGCCCGTCAATTTCTGTTCACTTTCTTTTTCTAGAAAGACAGAGCGAAGAAGAAATGTATCGGGCAGAAGAAGCTTTTGCACGCCGTCGTAGCAAGAAACAACAATGGGTAAATGTTACGCAGTCCTACTACAACTACACACGTGCCCTTTCGACTTGGAAGTACAAATTCTTCTTCGCGAAGCAAACAAAAGAAAGATAAGGGAAAATCTGAACAGTGCGATACGAAGGCGCCTTACCTTAAGCTGATGCATCTGTTGCTCATGCAGCTCTGCCAGTTGTCGTTCCTGAGCCTGATACTGTTGCCGCAAAATCTGCTGCTGGAGCTGATGGTGCTGCTGTAGCTGGAACCAAACCCAGATACCTCAAGGGTAATGTTCCGGTTTCGGCGGAGCACATCATCATGATAATTCACCATAGTAACGACAACATTGACACGCAAATTCTCCTTTATCAAGTGCGACAGTCGGTCGGAGTATATATATATGACGTTACAATGTAGGCTCCGTGTCAATTGAACGTTCAGATGAAATGCCATGAGGCGCTTCAATGAAAAGGTCACTCGCAGCGATCTAAATAGCGCTGATTATAACTTAAGAACAACAATGCTAACGTGGGCACTGTCAAATCTTCTGTCTGCTCTGTAATCAGTGACGGGACTGACGATCAATTGCAAATGATAAAGTATAGTCATACGAGACTGTTTTTAGGCGAAAATCGAAACGGTAGTATATGCTCTAATCTAACGGAAACAACCCTCTGCACGTTAGCTGGCATTGATTAGTACGCGAAACAACGACAGCGACGCGAACGATAAAAGAAAAACACTTTTCATGTGTCGTCCGACGTTTCTTTTTTCATTTGCAAATTGGTACAGAGCAGCGATGGAAAGGCTTTACCCGGAGTTTGATCAAAATTTAATACGAAATATTAACAAAATATATAGTGACTGGTTGTTATACTCGTACACACGTTTAAGTCAATAATTTATTTCGACAACGTATCACCCGTGTGATGATCCTTGATGCGAACAAGTGAACGCCATCTCGACATTTCGCGTGTATTTTTCTAACTACAAAGCATTCGTGAAGGAAACGTCAATTTTGGCAAAATACCACTTTTTGAGTCCAGAATACGAACACCGACAAAGTCGGTACTTTAGAAAAAAACACGAAGAAGGACAAATTGGGAGAAGGACTGACTCAGCATAAGCAAACGATGTAAGTGAAAGTAAGTAAAGCGAAGCTGCACTTCAGTACACGTAAATTGGTTAAATCGTCGGCTTGTTTTTGCAGAAAGCGAAAGCAAGTGTCCCTACCACTACATAAACTCGCCCAACCCAAAATTAGACAAACCGCTCAGTGTACCTTTTCGTCTGACACAGCCAGCGGTGGCACACCGTCAATTTACTGATTATTACAACGTTCCATTTCCTATACTATCGTTTCATTATTGAATTACTTCACTAGGACACCAGAGGCTACGATTCCAAACAAATGTATAATTTTTGTTTTATCGGGATCCTAACACTAATCCAAAAGGCAAACATGCATTTTACGGAATCGCTTCTGAGAAGATCCTTCGGATTGGTGACGAAGTACGAAGGATTGGGGTGGAGAGGATACGCCTTGAAAGCTACTGTCCTGTTGATAGGACTCGGTACGTATGCGCTAGTTTTCAGAAAAAAGAACACGCTACGCGGTAGACAATGGTTTTTTCAGCGCAAAAGGCAAGTTCCCGCAAAGGAGAACGAGGAATCGGACGCCACCGAGATCGAGTATGAGACACATGTTAAAGAGGTCGAAAGACGCTAAGCGAGATTCATCTTCTTTTGTATTGGCAGCAGTGTGTCGATGGTGGCGTACAATCGGGAAGTTTGTCCAATTTGTCTTTGCGCGCCCACGATCGGTGTGAGGGCATCGTGCGGGCACGTGCTCTGCGTTGATTGTCTCGTTAACTATGACGCTGTGAAAGTTACACCTGCGCCACCGCCGTGTCCCTTATGCAGAGCACCGCTCAATTCTATTGCTTTGGCCAGTGACTTTGTTAGTAGACCACAACGTTTATTCATCGACTTGCGCAATCGCTAAACAATCGCTTTGCCACAGGCCCATCACGATCTGGTGGTCACGCAACGTATAGCTCGACTACCGATGTTAGAGGCCAAAAAGTTCTCTTTCTTTCACTTTTAGACCACCGTGGCCACGACCATCGCTGAGCCGGAAGTCGTTGCTAGCATTAGAACATGGATCGAGGAATATAATTCTCATTGTGGTCTCGTAAAGCCAGACAAATCACGAGTTTTTCAGGGTATACGAACAGGTATCGCGCTGATCGAAGCTTTCGTCTTCATTTTACCCTTCGGATTTATTGTACTCAGGCTTCAGGTTAGTTGTAAATTCGTTTCTCTCTCTGTCCGGAAAGAACTTACAATTAATGCAAGAGCGTGTCGAATAATTTTCTATGATTTATGTGTTTAGACACCGCCGTGCACTAATTGGATTCTTGACTCCGTCATTGATATTGCTTGGGGTATTTCTGTCATGGTATGTCTTTGGTTCAAACGTAACTTGTGAAAAGAGTTGCGTGAACGAATACCGACCGAAACGTTCAGAGTGAGACATTAAGAGTGAACGGTCATGCGCCTTAACGTGCGCACACACGTCGATGCGCATTTGAAAACGAGCGGAATTACGGCGGAAACTGTATTCTTTCAACCTGCCCTTATTTATATCATTTACAACTTTCCTACATCAAATTTATCTTTCCACTAATTATTATAAAGACTTTACACTGTTTTGGAACGACGCGCTTAATATACCTAACGTGCCCATTCCATGAATTTTGGTAACATATATCAGCAGGAAGATTATCTAGACCTACATAATGTGCATAATATTAGATCTGTATAAAATAATACTTAGTTCAATAATTTACAAAATATAGCCGCAAGTAATGCAATCAAATGTCTTTCAAAATCTTATTTTCCAAACAAATCCGGAAACAGCGTTTCTCGTTATGTCGATGGCATACTCGACGCGGAAAGCAAAAGGAACCAAATATAGAAATAGGTTCGACAATTGGATACCGAGAATACGCGGAAGAGTCCGAATTCACGACAACCTGTGTGAATTCACGAATTCACTGTACTAGGTTGCGAGACGATTTTAGATATCATTTTATATCTGTAAAGTTTATTGCTAACGCGCGTCTGTCCCATATAATCCGGGATGGTTGGCAACCTTATTCCAAATGCACTGCCGCACAGTGTCACCCGGAAAAGTGTCTGTCTTCTCTCAAACGAGCGTCTTCGCACGTAATTCAGATAATAATTATATGCTGTTACGTCGAAGTGATTACATCACGAAATGTAAAGAGACGTTTCCGTAATGAAGAGCGGAAGCAACAAGCGATCATAAAGAATTTTAACGCTTGTAACGTCCACATATTCTTCAGCGCCGTATACAACTTTATATGGCAATAATAATACGGCAGAAGTAAAGAAAAAAAAAGTTGAACGTGCAATTGCTCTAAGTAAACGTAACGCAATGAAGCGAAATTAAAGAATCTCTAAAACACTTTCGTAGATATAATATATGTACACACTCAAAAGATATACTGCAAATGACATACAGCCCGGACAAGAATATTCTGCACGAGAATAAATACATTTGGACATAAAAGAATGTGATTCTCTAGTGAATAAGACTGCATTTCCACCCTACGCATAATCTTAACATCTTCATTACGCAACGCGGCTACGAAAATATAAGAGTTCAAACCACAGTTCAGACCAATTTAAATTAGACGGAACCTTATACCGATAACGTGACGGAATGATTATACGATTTCTACAAATTCTTACGGCATTTAAAATAGAGTCTTCGGATAATTCGAACTTTATCGTAAGCACACCGAAAAAGTAATAAGAGCGAGAAAAAAAATTAGGTTACGCCGAGATTCGAACCCACGACCCTACATGATTACCAACTCTGCTGGTTAAAGAAAATTCTATACCAAACCCTAGAGAAAAATAGACAGAAAGAGTTGTGGAAAGTTTGGGACACACTATTAAACAATATTAACACAACGCTTGTAAGGCGACTGCGTATAATCGACGTGAGGTGTGCGGAATAGAAGAAAGAATGCCATGATTTCGTTACCTCGAGTATCTTCTGCTGTAGAGCGTGGCCATGCAGGGTGGCTGGGTCGGAGGCTGTGGTGTGATAAGCACCGGAAGTTAAGGTAGCTGTAGCTGCCCCTCCCCCACCGGTACCCAAATCCCTCGGCCGCGATGACATCGGCGAGCCTGGTGTATCTCTAGCCATCTCTGTGTCCATGAAACATAATGCAGATTCGTTAAATGTCGATTTAAGCAAAACAAACAGTGACGAGGAATAGACCTTGTCACATACTATTTTCTTGCCGTGAACGTGCCAGCATCAGGACACGGTATGACAACCGCATTGATATCTGACACGTTGCCTTAAACGTCCATAATATTATCGATAACAAAGATGTTTTTCCAATTGTCGCAATCTCACGTAGGGAACTGTGGTAATCGTTCTCAAATTTCACGTTTCTTGCTAACTTCTGCCAAACAAAACTTACAAATACTACCGATTGCACGTATCAATTTTCCAAGCAGCTAAAGCGATAGCATAAGCGTGGTACAGTATTTCGATAACAAATCAGGAAAATCACATTTCTTTCGCTGTTCTTGACAATTTGATAGATATATATGAAACGAAGTGAAAATAGTAAAAAATAAAATCTTTCTTCGAATACTCCTCAAGTATACGGATCCAGTAAAATTACGCATAGATTCGACGGCGATTATTCGTAAAGTTAGCGTCGATTACGTATGTTTCTTAATAATAGTGAATGAGAGAAAAAGAAGGAAACTCGCTCTTCTACCAACGGTGATGGTGCGCGCGTGCGTCACAAATGTAAATTCCACAGTACACACACCGTCTGGAATCGTATGAACGTAATGCCGTTACGATGTTTATCACCGAAGAGACTCGCTTGGGCTGCGATAGCGGGATATATTTAGAGTTCGTAGTGTTCGTCGCATGTATCCACGGCAACTTGCTTATCGTTCGTCAGAATAGAATTCTGCCGAACGTGAAGATTAACCGTCCGCCGTTACATTGTTATATTGTCACACGATTGCAGGTTCAAAACCTTCGAGTTTCTCAAGAGTTGCTCCACAAGGAGAGCTTATTTGTACACTGCCGCGGCGCACGACTGAGCGTGAACGTTTTGAATAATGAAATATTTATATGAATTCTACGAATTGATGTGAAATGACCGTTACTTCGATTTGAGATAAATATAATTGATGGCGTGGTATACCGGTTCATCCAAAGTACAGTAAAACTTCAGCCTTCGTATCATCATTAAACGATCGTTTACATATTTAAGTTACTTTACCGGACAATTTTTGGAGCTTTTCATGAACGTTGTGTGAGTGTACAAATATTACGTTTGGTATCGGTCTGTCATACGGCAAGCGAACCGTACTGCCGTTCGGACTGAACTGAACGAGACGGGACTTCCCGTGAACGACAAGTGCAAAAGCTAGAAACGGAAAACAAGAAAACAAGTAAGGCTGGTCGAGTCGAAGTCCGCATAGTGATCGAAATGAGACGAACCGCCTGATGTTCAATGCTTGCGAAACATTGTTCTAGTGTCATCGTCATCAAGCTCCTACTTTAAGTATGTTTATTCCGGGGAAATATCAATACGAGCGATGCGTACTCCAAGTAACGGAGCGAAATTCCGAGCCCGGAGATGTTAAAAATATGTTCAAGGAACACAAAAGATTACCGTGGAAAAAGGGCAACGGATGGATTTTTAGCAACATGCTCAGCGATTTAGAATCTTGTATTCCGATATGCGAGTCAAGTACTGATAACACCGTAATACCATTAGTTTTATCATACGACCCATCATATGTTCGCACTACGTCCGTGTACGGCAACTCTTAATCATTCATCCGATCTTGTACCATGACAATATATTATTTTTGTTACCCTTCGTAAATCCATTTTAAATAATTGACTGTGCAAGATTACAAGGAGAATGTCTCAATTTCAGATCAAACTTAGCGAAGTGGATTTTCTCAATAAATAAACGTCACGTTACGGAATGCCTTGGGGATTTTACATGCCTAGAGGTGTAACAATATACTGGAGTCAATTTTCCAAAGTTCAACCTAAAAGTGAGACGTTACCCTTGCTAATGGAATTTTACGTTTATACTATTCTTTTTGTTAAATTGGCTCACCTTTTTGCTGCAGATGCGTGAAAGCGGACGTAATCTCGACACTTCTATAGCCCACGTCTTCTGAAACAGATTAACCGAGTTTACAGATCCACTTGTAAAACATAAACGTGCAATCAGTGCAACAAACTGAACGAAATCAATATTTTCTGGACCGAGTGTTACGCGAATCATTATAGTGTAATGGGAAAAAAGATAATCTTGTCTAGATTTTTTTTGAAAGCTTACATACGGTCTTTAAAAAATGCGTCCCTAAGCGATTATGATGAAATTCAGAAAAATTACTATCAAATAAGATGTGCCAACTTCCTGGTTGTATCGTTAGTCACACGGAACACCCTGTATATTACAGCTGTGCGCGAATAAATCGATCACATACCTGCTGACCTTAAATAGCGGAAATCAAGGGAGATAAAAGTAAAGTGAGTCAATAGAGAAGTATTTACAGTCAGTGGCAGAAAGATTCGGACACTAAAATATTTTGAATTCATCTTTTCATATCTCGGCCATTTGTCAATGGATCGTGATTTTTCTTGTTTCATCTGATTCGTCTTTCATTCAAGTTAACGAAAATGTGTATTTTTTTTTTAAATTAATACATGGTCTATTTTATATTAAATAATAAGTTCCATCATGTCACTTTTTCGGGCGGCAAAAAGATTCGGACACTTGTGTTTCTATCATTGTTTAATTCGACGTGCACTATTTTTAAACTTTTGTCGCACGTCCTTGTTGACTTAATACTTCCCTTAACAGATGTAGCGTGTGAAACAATTTTTTTTGTTAATATTTAATTGTATATCACGTTCATTTCTCCTTTGATTTTCATTTCAAACTTATTATTGTTTTTTTCCATTTTTCCGGCGACTTTTTCCAAAAATTTTGTCGCAGAATTGAAGCGCAAGGGTTGTGAAGACCGATGAAGGACTTTGAGCTAGTGGTGCAACGCAAATTGTTGCTCCCTGTGTGCTTTTTGTTTGGATTTGGTGCCTCGATAGAATATACGACTTTCGTAGAACGCCATTTTCTCAGCAACCGCTACTAATTTTGTTATTCTTGGACTGAACTAATGAACCTTATGCATGAGAGAACTAATAAATTCCAATTTTGCAACTCTATTGTTTAAATTATAGATTTTACAAGCTAGTAGTATGCTACGGCAGAGTGTCCGAATCTTTTTGGAACTTTTCACTAAGGTGTATATGAGCGTCCGAATCATTTTGCACCTTTTCACTATAGGTGTATAAAAGCGTCCGAATCTTTTTGAAACTTTTCACTAAGGTGTATATGAGCGTCCGAATCATTTTGCAACTTTTCACTATAGGTGTATAAAAGCGTCCGAATCTTTTTGAAACTTTTCACTAAGGTGTATATGAGCGTCCGAATCATTTTGCAACTTTTCACTAAGGTGTATATGAGCGTCCGAATCATTTTGCAACTTTTCACAACAGGTGTATAAAAGCGTCCGAATCTTTTTATCACATTTGGAATAGGCAATTTTTGACAAGTATTGTCCGAACATTTATGCCACATTAGGAACATACATTTCGTGAAGTAATGTCCGAATATTTTGTATGTCCGATTAATTGTGCGACTTTTGTAAAATTTATGTTACGTTACAACATAATTTCGTAGTTAATAAATTAATAAATTACTGATTCACATATTAACTGGATAAGTGGAGAGTTACGCTGAAGATGTAATGATTAAAGATTTATGTCTTTACCAAGGCAAACACTTTATTTTAAATATAATAATAACAATGATAATGATAATAATAACTATACATTGGATTGAAATTTGTTGACAAAACAAAACAAGATTACAATAAATAAATAAGTAAGTAAGTATGTACATAAGCAAGTAAATAAAGAAACAAATAAACAAACAAACATATAAATAAACAGAAAAATAAACAAACAATTAAATATGGAAACAGAGAAATAAACAAATAAATAAACAAATAACTAAACAAAGAAATAAACAAATAAATTAACAAAATAAAAAAGGACGCCTTCAACAGCAATACCCGTTCGCTTTTCTATCTGAAAATAAACAATATAATATATTAAAAATACTCAGCCGCTAAGCTAACATAACCCGTTTGCACATTGAGTGCTTTACAACGTTAGCTTTACGTACGTTAAACAGTAAGTCCAAAAAATTATTTCAAATATGCCGAGGCGGCTGACGGAGGTTTGCCAACAAAGGGGTTACCCCACAAAATATTAATACTGTAAGTATTTATCTAATAGCAAATTTAATTTTGCATTTTTTATTGCCTAAAGCACTCAATGTGCAAACGGGTTATGTTAGCTTAGTGGCTGAGTATTTTTAATGTATTATATTGTTTATTTTCAGATAGAAAAGCGAACGGGTATTGCTGTTGAAGGCATCCCTTTTTATTTTGTTAATTTATTTGTTTATTTCTTTGTTTAGTTATTTGTTTATTTATTTGTTTATTTCTCTGTTTCCATATTTAATTGTTTGTTTATTTTTCTGTTTATTTATTTGTTTGTTTGTTTATTTGTTTCTTTATTTACTTGCTTATGTACATACTTACTTACTTATTTATTTATTGTAATCTTGTTTTGTTTTGTCAACAAATTTCAATCCAATGTATAGTTATTATTATCATTATCATTGTTATTATTATATTTAAAATAAAGTGTTTGCATTGGTAAAGACATAAATCTTTAATCATTACATCTTCAGCGCAACTCTCCACTTATCCAGTTAATATGTGAATCAGTAATTTATTAATTTATTAACTACGAAATTATGTTGTAACGTAACATAAATTTTACAAAAGTCGCACAATTAATCGGACATACAAAATATTCGGACATTACTTCACGAAATGTATGTTCCTAATGTGGCATAAATGTTCGGACAATACTTGTCAAAAATTGCCTATTCCAAATGTGATAAAAAGATTCGGACGCTTTTATACACCTGTTGTGAAAAGTTGCAAAATGATTCGGACGCTCATATACACCTTAGTGAAAAGTTGCAAAATGATTCGGACGCTCATATACACCTTAGTGAAAAGTTTCAAAAAGATTCGGACGCTTTTATACACCTATAGTGAAATGTTGCAAAATGATTCGGACGCTCATATACACCTTAGTGAAAAGTTTCAAAAAGATTCGGACGCTTTTATACACCTATAGTGAAAAGGTGCAAAATGATTCGGACGCTCATATACACCTTAGTGAAAAGTTCCAAAAAGATTCGGACACTCTGCCGTAGCATACTACTAGCTTGTAAAATCTATAATTTAAACAATAGAGTTGCAAAATTGGAATTTATTAGTTCTCTCATGCATAAGGTTCATTAGTTCAGTCCAAGAATAACAAAATTAGTAGCGGTTGCTGAGAAAATGGCGTTCTACGAAAGTCGTATATTCTATCGAGGCACCAAATCCAAACAAAAAGCACACAGGGAGCAACAATTTGCGTTGCACCACTAGCTCAAAGTCCTTCATCGGTCTTCACAACCCTTGCGCTTCAATTCTGCGACAAAATTTTTGGAAAAAGTCGCCGGAAAAATGGAAAAAAACAATAATAAGTTTGAAATGAAAATCAAAGGAGAAATGAACGTGATATACGATTAAATATTAACAAAAAAAATTGTTTCACACGCTACATCTGTTAAGGGAAGTATTAAGTCAACAAGGACGTGCGGCAAAAGTTTAAAAATAGTGCACGTCGAATTAAACAATGATAGAAACACAAGTGTCCGAATCTTTTTGCCGCCCGAAAAAGTGACATGATGGAACTTATTATTTAATATAAAATAGACCATGTATTAATTTAAAAAAAAATACACATTTTCGTTAACTTGAATGAAAGACGAATCAGATGAAACAAGAAAAATCACGATCCATTGACAAATGGCCGAGATATGAAAAGATGAATTCAAAATATTTTAGTGTCCGAATCTTTCTGCCACTGACTGTATATATCGGCTGGTCTTAGCATGTTCCGCGGCAAGCTGCTGTTTTCACGTGATGCTCTCCATTCTATAACGCGTGCCTCTGCCAATGACCACATGTTATCGCACTTATTATCACATTTTTTAAATGAGACTTGCCCATTTTGATTTGCGGAAGCAGAACAAAAACTCGAAGTGCGTAGAAAAATTTATTACGACGCGAACACTCATAAATCCTGTTCAATCTACTAGGAGTGCAAACGGCTAAGAAGTGTAATATCTCTCCAATATTCTTCACGAAGATGTGCCTGACACACGGCACTATTTAATATACATATTCGTTTTGCGCTAAATCCTGCTCTGAATTAAATACAAGTAAAAATAATTGTTCCTAACGTGAGCCCGGAAGCAGAAATCAAAGTCTGCTCCTAAAGCTGCGCACATCTTATCGTTGTCCGTGCCCGTATCACCGGATAAAAGATTTCTAAAAAAAAAGAAGAAAACAAATCGTAAACAAACGGCGCAGCTCGTAATCGATCATTTCGACTGACAATGAGAAAAACAATGGTCTCGTAAGAGGCCGCAAATACTCGCGGATTATAAATCGCGGCAATAGAGCGAGTAGTGCTGTGTGTGCACGTAAACACGCGCGATAATAGTAATGCGCTACCATGCAGATTTCATGCAATCGGAATGCACGTGAATATATCACGGCGTCGAGTGAAAAGTCATTCAAACGCTATTTTCAGCCGAAGGTCATAATAGTCTACCCACGTGTTACCGCAATAATTTGCAATGACCTTAGGCGCTGCGTTAGCGTCGGTCTGTTGTTATTGAAGTTCAATCCTGGATTGTACTTATGAGAACTGCTTTGCAAATAAGTCCTTCACGTCTACAAGGAGATTACGTTTTCATTATATCGGCACACCGCGATAAATACACGATACATATGTATGCGCATAAGAAAAACCATGTAACGAGTATTCCTTATTAGTAACACTTCGGAAAAGGCTTCGGCACGCTTTTATTTTCTGTTAGCGTTTTCGTTATTGCTTCGCATTCGTAGAACGTCGAAGGCAAGCAGAGATACGATTCCATGTTCTCTTGCTGAGAGTCTGGTGCGTACTCAGCGTACTCCATTTTTGAAGGCACTTTCGAATAATCTACAGAAACCTCAGTAACCGTTGTCGAAGCGTTTGCAATTGTTCACTTAACACTTAACTTCACCTAATATTTTTAATCGTATACAAGCAGGTTCTGTGGAATTTTGAAAGCTTCATTATTATCCCAAACGGAGCATTTCTTGTCGGTCACCTTACATTCGTAAAGCAGGAAGTGCCTGCAGTGCATGCACCTGGGTATATCTGTACATTTAACAAAGGCACTGCATTCGCCGCGAGTCATCGGCGGAACATTTTATCGTACTTACGAAACGATCACGTAAGTGTCGCGACACCTGTTCGTCAGACGACCGCTCGCAACTTGCATGCGGTGCCGACGATTACGAAAGCGATCTAATTCAAAAAATACAAAAAATAAAAAACATCAACGATATTTCACTCACACCTTGACGCGAGTCGATGCGACGCAAGAGAAGCGAAAAATTCCGGTCTTCGAGAAACTCCACTTTGACCACTTTCATAATCGCCGGGACACATTCGCAGACATTTTGAAGCGCGCAGGCCGAAAAGGAATTCGGAGCGTCATGCGAAAGAATGCCGCGGACCTGCTGCACAGCGCGTCGTCCACGGTGAAACAAAAATGGGCCAACGAAGGAGGTAAACCAGATGAGTACGGCGTTAACGAGCGGGTGAGCATGCAATGGAGTGAGTAGCTATCCCGTACGAGTGAGTAAACGGACGAATGAGTGAGACAGCGAGTGAGCGAGCAGAGGTCACTGTACGCCGCATTCCTTCGAGTCAAGTCCAAGGTTAATCAGCGGAGAGCCTTCTGCTGTTACTCCTTTTTCTTTTCTCTCTTTTTTTTTTTTGTTACCTCGGTAGGACGCCACGTAAAAAAGATCGCACTACTTCGATTCTACGCGGAGTACGAGCTCAATCGGTCAGCGACAACAGTTTATTGGTCGTCTCGTTTCGAGGACTCTACGAATTTCATTTCAAGCAGGATGTGAAATTTTAGAAGACGACTTTGAACGCGAGCCGCGCTTCATTTGAATTTTCGATTATTTAAGCGACGACCGCCGTCACTGCGATAAGCACGCACCGATTAACCCGGATCGAATTTATTAATAAAGTTACTGCAAGTATTACGGAGTGGCGTTGTTTTATGCACGGACGTCTTGGACTGCTTACTCATCCGTAGAGTATTTTTAGAGAGTGAGCAAAATCTATGCCTTGTTCGTCTCTTCCTCGTACACGTACATACATATGTATATTCTTGCGACAGGCATAGAATAAAGTAAGCGAATCGTCGTAAAACTCCGAAAAAAATCATATTAATAATAGAATAAGATAAAATCTTCCTAAGTCAGGCATAAAAAACAAGTAAAATTTTCACTTATAATCTCTTTTTCTGCATCAATATTTTACCTCCAGTACAAAATTCTTTTCAAGCCCGAACACTCCACGTCTATCTGCACAGATTTGAATTGTGTCCGAAAATTCGACGCGACCTAAAGTACCGTGTCGAGCGCTCCTCACAATTAGCTTCACAAACAGTGCAGTCGGAAGTGCCCGCCCAGGAAATGAAATGAAACCGAAACACATCGAATGACCGCTGCAGCACTGCCGTTATCAATGTAATTACGAAAATGCAGGTACATACATATCAGCGGACATAAAAGATTTCCGTTACGACGGCTGCGGAACGCAAGCCGATTAAATACGAATACGGTGTACACAGAGGACGAGAATACGTTGCGCAACGTAATAATGGCTCGACGAAGATCATGACTGAAGGTAAAGCTCCGACGAAAATGATGCGCGTACGCGTACGCCGTACGGCGCGGCGTACGCAGTTTCCGAGCGCGGCATTCAATTCTCATGCTCGTCGGCGGCGGACATTGGCTTGGAATCACGTCCTTTTTGTCTCGACAATAATTCGCTTTTTGCAAAGAATCGGATATTACGCCTGGAGGGGAGGAGAGGCTCAGCACATTGCCCCCCCCCGCCGCGCGACCGGAAAGATCCAACGCTGCACGATGTGTGTACTATTCGCAAGGACGCGTGTATAGGTGGTACGTATATATGCATGCCAGCATGTCCCACGTACGTTTGCTTGAAAACCGCATACCACGTACGTATATCGCCGCACACCGAGCGGCCGCCAGACACACAGACGCAAAGACGGAAATACCTGACAGGCAGTAGTTGAATTATTCAAGAAACCCCGTGCGATTCGACGGTATTCTTGGAAACTGCTCGGTCGATGCACGGAAGGGGCAAAGTTACATAAATAATAAATCATCGGCGAGCGAACACGACTAGAGCGCGCACACCCCGTCACAGTGAGCGCTCGATTCTCCAAATAGATTCTGCACCTTCACTGGTACGCTGCTGATCAGACTACTTGTCGATAACGGTAGCGCGAGCACGCCGCCGCCGCTGCTGCTGCTACTCATCGTGTCAATGCAAAATGGAATACGCGCAAAAGTCACGGGAAGGCCCCACCACAATACTTTGTTTACTTTCCGTACCCTTTATTCGCGCCATTCCGTTCAATCGACAGTGGAAATAGACATCCCTGGTCATGTGGTCATCAGTTTTACGACATACATATGTACGTGCGCGATGAACGCATGAATCATCGCCGGTTAACGGTAACAATTATTGACGCGGAGGAAATCGCGTCGGGCGGTAAATAAAATGATAAACGGCATCTCTGCTTTGAATGCACGAAATCCGACGTAATCGTGCGTCTCGATCAATTATCTTTTCGCCAGAGGGCGTAACATTATCGTTGCGGTAATTACGATTGATCAGCAGATACCGTACTTATCCGAAGACGACTGTCGACAAAACAAGAATTATATAAGACGTTACGTGTCGCACTTACACGGCTGATCACTTATTGTCATCGGAGCTCTGGCCATTATCCGAATTGTTCCGAATGAATATTTATCTGCGACAATTATCCGAATATATTCTTGTTATTCGGATTTTTCGCCGGGATAATAAGCGCTCGTTCTTCGCAACTAATTATTCGATTTGTCTCAATAATGTATTCGAATAGCAATGCCAATAATGTCCAATTCTATTCTTCCTGAGTCCTCTTACGAGAAGTCATTAAGCCTTCTCAACGTTATTTACAGATGCTTCGAGTACCGAATTATAAGAAGCGTTTTATTCGATTCAATGGTTGCGGCGGTCACTATAAGAGCGGTCCAAGAAAAAATCTAAAATAGTAAAATTGTTCACTTATATCGCAAGTAAGGTAAGTTGATCAAACACAAAATAAGGGAACAGTTCCATTTCTTTCAGAACTTTCACCGACCACTTTCATAACTCTACCGGTATACACAGAAACGTATGCAGCTTGAACGAAGGATAGCGAAATGTTAAAATCAGACGCACCTGTCAATTCGTTTTTACAGCTAGATGCCATACTGTCATAAAAATTGGCACACAACGCAATGTCCAACAATGACGGATGCACGGTATGAGAGTTTTACCGCTGGCGCTTTTCGCGCCGGACTAATCTAAGTATTTAGTCGTTGCCAAGAAAATACGATGAATTTAGCCAATGTCACACCTCGGTTCGTTTAAGTTCATTCGTTCATTACTGGCCGCAGACAGGTAACACCAACAAAGGACAATGCCGGAAAATGGTCGATCTTGGAGCACAAGGGAACTCTAGAATTCCTACAGAACATTCTTCTATTCGTCCTCGGGAAGTCAGAGAAATCATAATTGTTTCATCGAAATCTGTTTTCTGATGACTTAGACTTAGGACCTTAGGATCTACACAACCATGTTCTGTAAGAACTGTAGAACGTCATCGTGCCCTTTAAATGCACCATTTACCGACAACATTCTTTGACTCCATCTTCATCAATAGAAGCATATCAATTATGGCACCGACTGCTGATCACTGAACTCGCCGCCGTATCGGCAAGAGCATCATAGCTAGCGATGTCCAGTGCGAAAAGTGCGTCAGCTGTGAACAAAGACAATTAGGGCCCGCACTAATTAAAGTAATTGTGCCGAGCAAGCAACCTTTCGCACAAGTGTTCTCCGGATGTACGCACTTAAACTCTAACCGCTAATTACAATAAATTTTCATGCTCCTGCAACGCGAGCGGATCCACCAACCTCCGCTTGTTAAAACATGCACGGGGCAACTTCTTTCGTGCAATCTCTGACGATTCGAAGTTTTATTTGTGCCAGTTTATTGACGCCTCTTAGGCGGTTCGTTGTAACGACGACGATAACCGTGACTGGCGCGCTGATAATTAATGCGTGAACGCCGCTCAAAAGTGGGAAGTACAGAAGCTTCAATTGTAACTTTATCTTTACGAAAGACTATGATGAAGGTGTTTCGGAATTGGTTCCCCTGAAACGTCTGGCTTATTTTACGACAAAGCTTTATGGCCAGCGCTTTTGGCTGCGCCGAAAGCGTTCAGTAGATTGCCAGGTGGTATGTCAACGTTTCTGGCAATAAAACATTTTGGCAACAGCTTTATTGATCTCTCTAAACGTTTTACGCTGGATTATCCTTCGCGTTCACAGCAATTGTCTCCCCGACTCGTAGGTGTGCGGACGGATTTGCACGCATATACAGGGTGTATTAAGTGTATATGGGGACCACTTGGGAAATTGTTGAAGTACGTACGAACAATGGAATCATTTTCATAGAAAACATGGTTTCATATTATTGTATGTCTGAGGTTGCCATCTTGGTTTTTGTTCAAAAACGCATTCTTTTAAATTATCATGAATGCGAATATTGTTTCAGCTAATTAAGTTGGCAAAACAGTTCACAAACAAAACACGATATCAACTTGTGTGATTTTAGTGTAGTTGCGGTTCTATACTATTACATTCCGAGTTTTTTTTTATTCTACCCACGAAATAATAATGAGTGCTTAGTTACATTGATAAATAAAATATATGCGTTTGATGTACGGACTTGCTTAATGTGGCGCAATCGAAGTAAGGCGTCTCTGTGTGCGCAACGTTTTCGTAATTATCATTTGGTAAACAAGAAAATGTCTCAGTAAAAACGTGAAAGTCTACAAATACTGCCTTATTTCAGAAACAACTATAACACGTTGGCAAATCCATCGAAATTGAAATTTCCGACACCTTTATTCAGATACTGAGTTTGATTTAGAGTTGTGCACCATAGAAGTATGATCACCGACTATAATGCTACTATATAACACTCTAAGTCGGTTTATTTGTAGCCCACACTTACTAAATTGCATGGCACAGATGAGCCAATAATATTAATCATACTATCAATTGTTTCCACACGTAAACGACAAGGGCGCTTCCCCAATTATTGAATGAAATACAAAAAAACCAATAAGTAGCCCCATCACGGACTTGTTCTTCCGTTTGCGAGAGCTAATTTCAGGCCCAAAGTGAGTACCACATAATACGATACACCCTTTAGGGTGTCTTTGCCGGCAATATGGGTCTATGGATATCCGACTGGAAAGTCAATGCGAATTTGCAATTCAAAGAGATTGGGACGAGTCAACGACTGGCTGTAAATCAACCAGCTGCCGCCAATCAATGTCATGAAGAATAAAAAACTGGAGCAAAGTTCTGCAGAAGAGTTCCCTCATAGAGAGGTTGGAAAAATCAACGTTCCCTCGTATACAAATGGCATTACGCATGCGTATCTTTTTACTACTGTTAAATCAGAAAACGCAAATGGTTTTATGTTTTGTACCACTTCGGAGAAAATTCATTTACCCTTATTTCCTGTTTCATGGATTTGCCTTACAATATAACTGAACTCTTTTCTTTTTTTCAAATTCGTCACTAAGGCCACCTTCTATAATCACCTACTCGTAAAGCACATCTACCAAAAAACGTTGCCCGTCAATTAATAATAAACAATTTATCGATATATTGCCTGTATAAATATAGTTGACGCTCGTTCAGTGGCTATTTATTATTGCAATATTTGCTGCACTGCACATAACGTCGCGGGAATCAAGCGCATCCCGTTCTTGCGCTTATGTTGGTGGTGTAAAGTTGCCTGACATTTACCACCGCATAGAAACGATGCCACACGTTCACGCATTTTAACCGGCGAAAGTTCGTTCGCACGAGGACGCGTGTCATGTGACTAGCTAGACGTCTGCGGTAAAGCTGCATCTATATGCCTTAGTACACGCCGAGGCAAACGTTGTTCGCTGTCCGCTACAACTTACAAAACCCATTCGCTTTCACCTCGCAATATCGTTTTGTATTATTATTAATGCAAATGCTAACGTGCGCGGAGAGAACGAAAGTATCACAAAGTACAATATACATAGAAACTGTCTGCGATAGGTTGGACTCATTAATGTTCGTCCGCGAAAACAACTAATTGGTATGAGATGAGATGCGGGAATGAATGGACTTCCGTCTGTGATTTTTTCCGGCTTCTATACATCCACGTGTCATAGGTGTAAATGTATAGCTTTTGGCGATGTTACTCTCAAGAATATAAAACTACTCTACAAGTTGACGGACAACAGAAAAAAAAATTCTATGAAAGTATGAAAATAACAAAAAATAATAGTCGATACCGTAAAGTGTACGAGCAGCCGTCAACTCAAAAACATTGGTGTATCATGATACTATAATTTAGCAGTTAAAATAAAATCCAGTTGGAAAAAGGCAAATAAACAGCAATTGTGGTAGATTTTATAAACACCTTTGAACACGCCCTGATTTATTAAAATAATATGTCAGTGTGCTTGTTTCCAGTCAATATATACACTAGGACATTGGTAGGTGCCAATGACTGTGTTACACAAAATATTAATATCGAATAATATTTCCACATTCAGCGTAAGTATACACCGTTAAGAAATACGTTTGCCAATGTGCGCAGTCTTTCACTGGTAATTGTATCGAAAGTGCGATTGACGGAAAAATCAGAGTAATTAAAACAATCAAATAAAAATCTACCCTAACTTTGTTTACTATTGAACAATTGATCACTAAAACTTTTGAGTACTAAAGATGTGTGTGTGTGTGTGTGTAAGAGAAAAATGTACGAATGGACAGAGATAGAAAATTTCAACCTAGCTTTGTAGAGCACATGTTCAACGATACGTACCTAATTGATTTGTATGGTGCATATTGTAAGTAGTAGTACCATAGTCCAGGGCCATATGCCACCCCTTAAGTAGTATCCACCAAGATCTTTAGTATCCACTGAGATCCGCCGAGTGCGACGCACGAGGCAACATCCAGCCCGCTTTTACGGTCACTAGTTTTCTCATTCAAATCATTTCGCGCCAAACAAGTATTGTGCGTGTCAATATTGACGCGGACCACCACTTTGAAACGGCACAAAATTAGAATATCGTTAATCACGTTAGCCCGAAATCGCGACCGCACGTTTATTTTTGTTGTTTTACTCGGTTCTCCTTTTTTCCTTTCACGAGTACATTTTACGCAGCTTAAGATATGTCACTTTTTCGCAGGGCCAAGATCCTCCCCCCCGCCCCTCCCTATTTCTTTTTCTCCCTCCCTCTTTTTTCGACGGTCTACCACTCCTTTCCCACGTCCGAGAGATGATCTAAAAAGAGAACAAAGGAAAACATCGATTTAATGTTAAAACGAACGATGTGCATGTACGAAGCATAGATAAATGAATACGCGAAGAGTGGCGTTGTTTAAACGAATTAGGTAGCTCGAAATGTAATCTCTTACTTTCACTTCTTTTTATGGTACACGGTATAGTTTTAGAGAGACTGTGATCTCGAGAAGGATTACGGCATAACTTAAAAAATTTGATGCAGCTGTAGATGGTGGTACGTAATTCAGGGTAAAACCGTAAGCGGGTGAAATATTCGTGAAAAGGTGAATTGAAATCGCAGAATCGCCTATTTATAGATACTACTTGTATTTCGATGTGCTTATTTGAAAATTACACAGCCAATACACGTTCCGGCTGAAATTTCTGTTTTAGTGAAGTGCACCTTTAGCTTTAGTCCCACCGTTATCGGTACGCCGCTACTGTGCCATGTCTTAGGAACGGTTTCTATTCTAGTAACGCACGATCATATGTATGCTCTTATCGTTCTATTGTGAACAACGAGAATACGGCATCGACTTTGAAGGGATGCATTGAAACCCCAATGAAATCGACAATTCACTTACACTTTATAAGGGTTCAAAATGACCCGTGCCGGTATACGTAGATATACTACATACAAGTCTAGCCGAAAATAGAGGGAAAGAAAAAATGGTACTGTAGTTATTTATCTACGTATGCAATTCTCTAAAAGTCAGGTAACAGCCCCGAAGATGAGATACTTTAAAAACGAGTAACCATTACAGCAAGCTGTTAAACCAAGTTGTTTCAGCCTTCTTGGTAGTCGCAGCAGCGTTAAGGCAAGGCGTAAATGTACGTTCGTACTGCTCAAAGGGTTAAGGAGACCGTCTTTCCCAGCGACACCCTGTATATCTGGCACGTGTGAATAATGACGAGCCTTCGCCATTTGATTACCATATTTTCGTCACTAGCTTCGCCTCGCCCAAAGAGCCTCACTGAGGATTGGGCACAAAAATACATCAGCCGCGTTTATTTATGTACGCCAGTCAAACAGCGAGTTCAAGACATGCAACGAAAGAAAAGGATCGGAAACGAAAATTGTGCAAGAAACGCATGTAACGATATAAACCTTTCAGTCGTTGAATCATAAAACAGCTTATAATTTTAAAACGAAACATTTCGCCGAGGTTAGACTTTTATTTCGTATAAAGAGATGTAACGTAAAGTCCTCGTGAGGAGTTTCCCCGATATTAAGTTCGTGGATGTATTTGGATCCCATCACGAAAGTATAACAAGAGAGGGTAATAAAAAGATACGTTCGTAATAGTAATATTATTATTGTAAAGTAACTTTTTGATTACTTTCTATACCATAATTATAAATTAAAATATGAAAAGCAGATGCGAAATAACAGCATAGAAAACATCTCATACCACAGAAACTATGTCAATTATTAATTGAAGTATAATTAAAGCAGCCACGGAAGATCGGCTTTCAGTACACAATATTCATTACGGTATTTGGTCCACTGGAAGATACACTTTCTTGTATTTGCTTTTCAGTCGTCTTGTATGTAATATCGTGCGAAAATTGCCTAACGATCGTTTATGCGAATGATACGCGCGCCGAACGCTGAAACACTTTAATATACTCGTAATAACGGTGACTAAAATAATAATCAGATAAACGCGATCTTTTAACCTTCATCACGACGAGAACGAAAGGAAAATATGTGTGGAGAATTTTTATGTCAAAGAACAGAATGTTCAGCGGTTGCTTGACCATTCACGTCTTTAAATTGATCCCTTGACTTCGCCTAAGTGGTGCGAATGATTGCAATGACGTCAGCAACCGCGTTTCCTTTTCGCCTCTTCGTCGCGGATGTTTTCAATGAACGGAAACTCAATCACATTATAAATAATCGCACTTTTACATGTCTCGTCTATGTACCCGTTAACATTTTTCCACGATTTCATGGAGGAAAAATGTAGAATCCGCGTGGGGGACGAATAATCGGCGTTAAGCGAAGGTCTAGTGTACGCCAGAAAAGAGTTGTTATTGAGGCATGGCCACTGGACACGTTTTCTGCAATATCAATTCTCCACACATCTCAATTCTTTAAGGCCTTAAGAATTTCACGCAGAAGTGACAATTTATTTACTATGTGGTGTTGCACTTGTACGAAAACTGTATCGCAACAATACACAATGAAGATGCATTTTCAATAGGGTGCCACTGCACACGATAAGTATAATAGGTAATGCAAGAATAAATAAGAATTCACGGTATAAAACAAAGAGTGGAATAGATGGGCATTTGAATTTGTGCGAAAAGGTGCGGTAGGGATTTTGCGAGAATTCAAACGGTCAGGGCAAAATTCGCGGCTGTTACGTGTACTTTCCTTCGTATTCGTGACGCAATGATACGTTCCAGAATGAATAAATAAGGAAAAGTTACTATTCGAGATTCTCGTGACGCTGAATTCAAGAAAAACTTGTAATTTCGCTTGTCGCCAAAACTTATAAAGTAAGTATTACAACAATTATTTTAAGAACTTGTGTATCTTATGACGAGATGGAGCTGTGCTAATTATAGAATTCTATAAACTAAAATGATACGTCCTTGCCTCGCCCTGTATGTTCTATTTTTTCCCGGCAATATGTAAACGCTTTTTTTTCCAAAACAGGAAGCTGAGCGGTTAACCATATGTTGTACTTGGCACAAAATCAACCGTCTCCTCACGTCTTACTCCCCATTTGTGAAAACCCGGGAGTCATAAAGCTGATTATCTCGAATTTCACGAGCAGCTCTATTACACGGGTATCTACTGAACGACAAAAGGGGAAAGATTTCCAAAATGGTGGGACGACAAGGGGGTTAAAAAAATGTTTTGACATAAAAATACCAGCGGACGCGCGGAATGCTCAAGTATCACGTGGTCGGAATTGAAACGATATCCAGACGAAAACTCGGCACACGTGCCGAAGCATTTGGCACATTTAGGCGACGTATAACGATAAATATAGAGTCACGGGTCAGGTTAGGTCGGACACGTTTTGGTTGCTCACCGTTAAGTCCCTCGAGGCAGGACACGCGCATCTTAAGAAAGTAGCTGCTAATCAAAGATCAGATTTATCTTTACCGTACTCCGTTTTTTGTGCCGCCACAGTTCTATCGCAACCTATCGCCACGTGCAAACCGAAAAACGGCGCGTAATATCAACGGAGAGCGTTGTTGTTCGACGTTTGCGTACAAAATTCTGCCTTACGATAACGACCTCTCTTTACAGCGGACCACGGCGAATTTTATTTCACGTACGAATAGCAGGTAACTGTTTTCAGATCGTAACTCAGCTCGTTATTTTGAATACGATTCTTTGGAAACGCAGAATACATACACATACTGGATTGCTTGAAATAATCAATTGGGATGCGCAGGGAATTTGTGATGTCTTCAGTCTAAATTAGGAAAAAGAATGATCGTGAAGATAGTGCGGATTCATTGGAATAAGCCATGAGAGTGCGGTATGAATCATTTATAGCACATATCTGTTTTGTATGTCGGTTAAAAGAAAAGTCGACGAATTGTTCTCTGCACGTGATAATTGTCAATCTGGCAGTGGTAATAAACAACGCGTACCGTATGTATACACATATAATTTTTCGACAAATATTTTAAATTGCTTAAAAACGCTCAATTCTCCCCTGCCGCTATGCTAATAGTCAATCGTTTGATAATTCGCTCAACCCTTGATAGTGGCTTTGAACATTCCCAGTAAATCTTGTACAAAACATATGTAATGATCGTTTGATAATTTCGAAAGAATAACACATTATACAATTTCGAATTAAATTCTCAAGTCGACAGTTGTTGCGTGTCTTTCTTAAAGATAATACATGCCTACCTAAGTGGAAAATGATTTAATCTATAATTGAAATTGAAATTTGTATGAAAATTATTGAAATTCTAAGTTTTTGAATTATTCAATGTTCGTACCTGTGCTAATGATATGCACAAACACGTTTAAAAATACCGATTCTTTAAAAAACTAGTAAAACAAGCTGCAGAACGTTGTTCGTTCTCGGGCATCAAATACACGCCTGCGACCAATAGTAGACCATCAAATCATTCTTTGCTTAGGTACTCATGCACTGCTTCCGAAAGCGACGCACAACTGGTCGAGCAGTTGGCTCGAGAATTTAAATTCCGGTTCTATTTTTCCACCAAAACAGATACACCGTAAACGTTAATTCTTTCCGAATTCCCAAGGAAATGGGTGGCGAAAAATTGTGAAATCAACAAATTGCGGACTCCCTGCTGTTTTGCGGCCTTTCCGTGTAGCGTGGCTTGCCCAGTTTCGTTCTCCCGTCTCATTCTTTTCGAAGGATAGAAGCCGCAACCTTTTTGTCTTTCTGATTCTCTTCAACACGGCCGTCTCGTAAAGCGGGTACCCACGGGGTCTATTTCTCTTGTTGAGTAGGCGCCAAGAATCTAAATTTGTCGTTACCACGCCTCCGCGGGCTTTTCACGTGACACGGTGTGCGCATGGACATATATGCGTGCGTGTTTGTGTGTGCATGTTTGTATGCGCGTGTTCAACACAGCGTGCGGTGAACACAGATGAAAATTTTGCTCAATTAATACTTTGATAGAATCGTTACTACTTCCTTAGAGAGGACTTTCCTACTCGCGCCCAGTCTCCTTCCGATCCTTCCAGAATATCAGAAAAATTGTTAATCAGAAATGACGTAACACGCTCGGCAGACTGGCCACGAACGCCTTACCTTTCGCGACAATGCCCGGAGTGAAGTTGGCCCAATACTGGTCACTTGACATTTTAACGCGGAGACATTGGATTATTTTTACAGGGTGCCTCCTCGTTTATTGATCGAGAAGCGGCTGATTCCTTTTTGACAAACTAAACTGCAAGTGTAGAATAATGACTTTTCAGACAGGACTTTGTTGTCAGGAAAATAGAAAAAAAAAAATACTATTAATATGGAGCAAGGATTCTTTTAGCTATAAAATCCATATCTTGAGAAAGAAAGACTTTTGTCAGACCAATGTATTCTACATTTTTTATTTATTTCCTCATAAGGAATCCCTTTCCCGGTTGCACGATCAATAACGGCAAATCCTGTATAATAGGAGAACACCTATAAATGCATGAGAAAAGTGTGAGAAAAATACAATAATGATGATAGTGGAGAACTGAAAAACAGGGTACAGTGGTACAAGAGCTTTTCTTCGCACACCCACACTCTGTATAAGTATTGCGATTAGTATACCGTACTCCCCCCTGCGTCACTCTTCCTCAGAGCTATTTTTGAAGATACACGAAATCCGCTTGCGTTTTGCACACTTCACCGCCACTTTGAGACGTCTAATAATAGAGACTCTCTCCCGGTTTTAACGTTATGTTTATACATATGCACGTGTATGTGCATACCAGAGAACGAATGTGATGTAGACGGTGTGTGTGTGAATGTGTGTGTGTGTGTATATATCTAGGTTTCAAAAAGCAATTTGTGTTATTTTTCACTGACAGTTGATAAGTCTTCATAAGCGCGTTGACGATTAAACCCTGCTATCGAGTGTATTTATTTTATAAATTCAACCGACGTGATCTGATACTGATAATCAATTTTAAAACACAAAAACGCTAATACGGGCATAGCGGTAACCAAGCAGACATATTGATCGAATTATATTCAGCAGCGGTGTACCGAAAAAATGAAGAGTATTTTTTGTGAGAAAGCGTGAAACAGACGTATGTTTGTGCGATTTTTTTCGGTAGAGGACAAACGTTGAATGAAAAAATAATTTTTGCAAGATATTTTGCATACTGACGACAGAATTCTCGACCTCTGGCATATGTGTACGAAAAATCTCAGCTTCTCCGTACAGAGTGTTCCGCAAAAAGAAAAGTGTTACACGGTGTTTCGTTCTCACCACTGTTAGAGTGACTTTTTGCAGTAAATATTAAGGATTCTTATAGAGGCAGATATGGCTCCCATACACATTTTGCACCATACGTAATACTAAAAAAAAAATGTTTCAATAAATGTTATGAGACTCCGTAAGAGCTGTCAGAGTATGTGAACGTTATTATTCCATACCGTTAAAAAAAGTTTAATGGTCACCTTACAATATATAAAAAAAAAGTTCTACTTGATATCTCTAATGGTAGCGGATTCCAACTCTTTATGTGAGACACCCTGTATAATGTGCGCAGACAGCGGGACATTGGCAGGACAAAAGTAAAACTTATCATCCATTCAACCTGTAATGTACTTACTCAATAAACGATATAATCTCACTGTCAGAGACAATAGTGTGAAAACAATTAAATATGAGTTCACGAAGTTTTCATTACTAAAGGACTTAAGGAAATCTGTGAGATTACAAATTGTCACAAAGCGACATAGTAACCGGTATGCATGTAAACACATGTATCCGGCTATATGTATCGAGATAGTTAATAACCGATTACTTCCACTGACAGTCTTAGCACCCCCTTCTAGATATCAATATCCGGTGCGGAAAGTCTGAATTAAACTTTCATCAAATCTCACTCGTTTTACATTACTTCCCTAACCGACGCGCAACATTGAAATAATAAACTATCCAAGCATGATATAAAATTTGCCAAACTCGAATGATTCAAAGATACCGAACTGTGAAACAAGTCATTTTGTCCCCCCCCGGTTAAATCTATGTGTTAACCAACACATGGCTACATAGCGCGTCACTCCATTCGCGCGTGTGTGTGCGTGCGTGCACGAACTGTCCACACAACAGGTGTTCTTGACGCTCCGAATGCACACAATCGTAATGCAGAGGTAAAAACAGTGGACGCAGCACGATGGTCATTATGGCCAGTAGATTATCGGCGGCGGGTCATGAGAGAATTGCGAAGAACATGTACAGTGAGGCCAGGTCGTTTTCAGCGACACACACCACCGAGACACGACACGACACGACGACACGGGTCCAACGAAAATTGCAGAAATATGGCGGACGTGTTACGCCACGACGAAGCATAGCCCGCGCCGTTCTCGCGAACGGTCCGCCGCCGTCAGAAACCGCGCGAGATCATAATAACGCGGGGGCAACATGTTTTCACCATTTACCTTTGAAACGACTATCAGGCCACACGCTTCCTTCCCGTCCTTCCACCGCCGCTCCCGAAACAACAACCACTGTACCAATTCAGCCGCGAGCCGTGACTGCGGCTGTGCAATAACACTGTAGAAACAAAATTCCTAAGTCGCAGAGACCGAGAGCTCCACTCTCTGCCCGATTCGCTCCTTTCCGATGCTTCCGTCGGCGCGCACAAAAACAAGCCGCGTCTACTTGATATCAGTCATGATAGGCGCGAATGAGACACGCAGATATTCCGAGAAATCTGCTCCGACGAGCGAGCGAACGAGCGAAGGAGCGAGCGAGCGAGCGAGCGCGCACCAAATGTATAGCCGTGGACTTTTATCCTCACTGGCAGCACATTCCTTTGCCCGCTACCTTTGCCGGGAACGACGGACAAACGGAAACGCACTGGGAGAGGAGTCGGTGAGAGAGTGCGGTTGCGGCGGTAACGACCGTGGCGCACGACGGCATCGGTAACAATAACAACGGCAATAGTGACGACAAACGACACGATCGGTGTGAGAAATGAGAGAGAACTGAGGCGTGCGTCTCGCACGCCTCTTTCGCGCCTCGCGTCACCGTCCACTGTTGTCTGCGACGACAGCGCCACCGTTCGCACCAATCGTCAACTTCAACTATTTATAGAAACGGTATTGTTGTGTCCGCGCTCTTCTCTCTCGGATAACGACGTAGCTAGTCTGTCGGGGCCCCCGTGCACTCGTCTGACAGCGCACGCTGTGCAGGCGCAGCTTGACTACAGCCACTACAGCCTATAGCCGAACCGGGTGGACCAATAAACGTTACATTCGCTACCTAAACTAATGCACGCCCTACGCTTGTGAACTGTGCACGGAACGCCGACGGGGAACATAGTTTCAGATTTTTTCTACAGCCGTCTTTGAAGAACATTGCCATCAGAAATGACATGCACAAATTTTTCATTTAATATTTTATTAGTGTGCTTTTAAAGAACTGCTTGGTACCACTAGTGCCAGTAGCTTGTTTCTACATAAATTTGTTATTCTTCACGTAACTCGATAAGCAGTACAGCAACCTGACATTTGTATGATACGACGCGCGTGCGGTTCTTATAAACTGAAGATAAATCGTATTGTTTACATGTTTGTTTACATACGTGAACCGTTTGCTACGTAAAACCGAGAGGAAAATGAGTGAAGCCGCATGATGCGATTCCGATAATGACGGAAACGTATTTCTCCGCAACATTTCGTCGATAGACTGACAGCTAGTAGCATTTTTTTTTTTCTTTGCCTTGTCGGCCATACTGCTTTGTTTTCGGTTAGAAAGTGAAAAGGATATAACGTTCGCGGAATCAACGTCCGACGGAGCCGTACGATTTTTTGTCCTCTGTAAATAGCTCCGTAAACACATCTGGCGCAGTACGACGTATTGCGCGACGGCTGAAAAATCGATTTTTCTCCTTCGCCAACGTCATATTTATAACATAATCTTTTTACATCGCTCCTGGCCACATAACCGCACCATGCGACACGTCTGTCATGTAAACTGACCCCAAGTGAAGAACTCTGTAAATAATCTCTTCCCTCCTTTGTTGTGCTATTTTTAACGGAGATTACAAAAAGAACGTCATCTGATCCCGGTAAAGAGGAATGTGTATGCACCCGATCCTAATTGCACAGAAGTACCTAGAGCAGCGGACGGGCGGCCATTTTGTCCAACTGCCCGGTTTAAGCGACCCTATTCACGTAACTCGTACGACCGAATTAGTTGCATTATGATAAATGTCACGTGAACAATTCGAATTCATTGGATAGTCGGTTTGCGCGATTTACTGTGTTTCTCCAATAAATAGCAATCCTGAAACGAATAGTTGTGTGAATGAAGTACGTACGTACACTATTATCGGAAATTCGTGGGCTGCGGTCCGCTGCTCCCGGAAGTGCCGTTATCGCTGACCCTTTGTTTTTCGCGCTTTAATTCCCCGAAATCATAAAGTAATCAGCCGCCATATTGCCGGCGTTAATGACACTGCACCGATTACGCTTATCTCTTCTTGTAACGTGTAGTACGAGGAACTAGAGGATAGTCCTATGCTAACGAAGTAGTTATAATAAACTGAATGAGTGTAATATTTACATTGTGCGTGAAGAAATGATGTAGGCGAAAATTAGCATGCAGCGTAAAAGACATAATTCGTGACACTGTGTACGAACTTTATATTAGAACCGACGTTACAGGTCGATTTGCTTATCGGTACAGAACCGAGCATAAATGCGACTAGAATAAATCGTAGCTCGCTTCTGTGGCTGACAAGTAGCTCGTACCTTGTAAAGTTATGTGATCCGCGAAAATACGCTGATATGAGTGACGATCAATACGAACGGTTAACGAAGGTAACTGATTACTCAATTCCGTCACTGTTACTCTGTCCGCTAAATCGTGGTACGTTTTTCCGATGTTGATACGTACAAAAAATACTTGATTTTCACTCGATCGATATGTATTAATATATATATGTATATATAGTTTATGTAAAATCTTTTCTGAGAAAGCGTTCGGTCAATCACGTGCTGCCATCCACAAATAGCAGACAAGGTCACCTGTTTTCCTCGCGCGTCTTCACCCTTCGCCGACAACCCCAAACATTATCGATCCCCCGAGACAGATAGTATTAGCTGCACTTATACCGTCGCGAAACATGTACGTCGTTTAGGAAACATTATTACTGTTAAACGCAGCGACCGCGGCAAATTGAAAACTACAAGTTTTCAGATACATAGACCTTTTCCAGGATACAGCAACAACAAAACAAGGGGCAAGTAAAAGACTGAAACGAATGATACAGAAATGTACGTGTCCGGTCCGAGTGTGTATCGCGGAAGAGCGTTCGTAAAAGCAGTTTGAAAGACGATACGATTACTATTCATCTCGGAGTTCATAATTTTTACGGTACGCGATGTGTCTCTTTAAGCAGTTTTAATCCATCCAGAGTTCTCGTCACTTCAGACTATTTATAGCCGACCGCTCGATATGACGTGCCGACGTTATTTTTAGCGGCTTACCTAGCTGCAGCCCTTTTACTCCTTCGGAATGGCACTTCGGTAGACGATCGGGAGCGTGAGACTTCTTTATAAACACTTACCTATAACGAAGCAGAGAAAATGGTTTTAACACATAGACAATTTCGGCACCTCAGTCTTTCGTTGTATTGCAAAAATTATTCGCATCGCGCGGACGAGTGAAGGCAGAAAGACGAATGTCAGGAATAGAATCCCTGCTCCAATTGGTATTCGCCCGTTTTGGTCCTCCTTGACCTGTTCACTTGTTTTTTTCTTTCAACTTGCTCAGCGATGCATTGGGAAATGTGTTTGGTACGAGAGCACTACCCGGCCACTCCGTGCGTTCACAGAGAAATGTCTAATTGTAAAATTGTAGAACGCAAACGTAATGTTTACCAGACTGTGGTAGATCGTATTTGAGGGAACGGTAGTGATTTCATTATATTCTTTCTCTAAGCGCGTTTTATAACACGAAGGGTTGCCTTCCCGTTCAGTGCGCAAAGCTCGCGGAATAAGGGCGAGGGCAGAGAAAAGGCAATTGCATAGTTACTTCCAGTCTCGGCATGAGGTCGATTCAAGTTTATAAATACAGGCCTTTAAAGAACCGAGCGTTCTACTTTTATGAAACGTCTCCTACGGTACAGAAATATTTGAGACACGCAGTTTTTTGGGAAGGTTTATTCAGTGCATTTCTGCAGTGGGCAAAATTTTCAAATCCAATTGTTCCCATGAATATGCAGTGCTTAATAATAATTGAAATAAATTTTTGTATACAGATATTACCTTTGGAAAGGGCTGACAACGGCGTCGAAACGTCAGACGTGCTGATTTAATTTCAAGCCAAATCTATTTGCTCGACGGATATTATACGCCAAAGTGTCTGACTTTTTAAAAATATCTCAACAGTCGTTTGACGTACCTTCATAGAACGTAAATCGAATGAACACATTGTAAGAGTGACGGCGGCTAGAGGTAGATCGGTACATTTTTATACTGGTATAAGTGCTAGATATTTATAAAGGCACGATGCACGGGTCGTTTTAACGCCCATTATGGACTATCCCAGAAACAGACTGTAAGATTGAGTTGCTCCGCGAACGAGCAAATGCGATTAATTGTATCCTATTTATAATAAGTGGTAAACAAGGAAAAAAGTCAACTTTACTGTAGACTTTTTCGACGAGGCAGGAATGCGCCTCGTAGGTGGACATACTCGGCGGCGTAGTGCCGCGTATACTAGTACGAAAATAGTGACTGGCGCGTTCGAAAATACCGACCGCTAAAAATACGGACGAAAATAAACGTCCGCACGTGTAAAAACACGCATTAATATTCACTGTTCGTTCGGCGCCAACGTTTTACCGTGCTATGAAGGAAGTTGCGCGGGGGACAAGGAGCGCACACAGGCTGCTATTGAAATGGGAACTGGGAAGACGAGAAGGGCGAAATTATAAGATGCCGGCGGACAAAGACGAAAACGGGCCAGTGCCCGGGAAAAATGAAAAGTTGGCCAGCACTGAAAAGAGACGTCGTAGGAGACAATTGAGAGGAAAGAATGATGAAGAGAAAAGGAAAGAAATATGTCGCGAGCGGTGTTGGGCGAAATGTTATTCAGATGAGGATAACGAATACAATTTTGTCCGGCTGAAGTCGTATTCGGCGCCGGCGAGTATTTATTCGAATAACAGTGTATTCGTTATTCGAAGCACTGGAAACAAAAGGTATGAACGGACCTGAACACGGAATGGAGAACGTATTTTGGTAAGTGAACTGACAACGAGAGAGACCACTCGGCAGTTGCCCAGAACAGGGACGATGGACATTATTCGCATTGCTATTCAAATAAACAGATAGAATGATTTGCAGAAATATTACTAGAATAACAATAATTGATTTGGACTATTTACACGAGTCTCATTCTGAACGAGGACTCAAGTCTTAGTTATCCGGACAGTGCTGTTCGTAATCTAAAAACAAAAAGCAGAGATTTCGAGAAAAAATTCGACCCACAATCCTAGCCCTTCCCGCACTCGTTTCCCGAGCGTCACTGTCGAAGAGCAGCATTTTCCTCCGGTTAACAGGTAGCAGCGACCATTCTCCTGCTGGGACAAGCTACCGCCGACCAGCCGACACGAAGATAGTTGGCAGGCGAGAGGAAAGGTGAGGATTCTGATCTATTTATATACATAGAGCGCCACGGAGTGTCCCTGTACCTTCTCTTTACGTTGCTCCTTCCACATGTACCAGTATGAGGGAGGGGAGGGGGCCTGTACCATCCCGCAACTAGAGGACGTGGAAAGATGAATGCGTTGCCATAAGCTGACTATACGCAAAGGATTTTGGAATGCGTCGCTTTCTACAGAGATTAATTTGACGTGGAGAACTTGCGTGTCCCTGCGCGACATATGAAAGAACTGTGTCATAAATATCGAGGCACGATAGTGATGGCTAAGAAATAGGCATGTTAAAAGAGAAATAGGAAGTAGTACCTTATAATTATGTCGACATTTAGTTGACGGTTTTAGGCACGGGTGCCGGAGATTATTAAAGCGGTCTAATTGTAACTGGGACTTATAGCGTAAACTCTGATTTTGTAAAAAGCGATAATTTCATTGATTTTCACGTAATCTGTATCAGGCTCAGTGTTACGCGTAAAACGGTAAAATCACGCATGAACGGTGACCGAGGAAAGGCCAGAACGCTCGGCTATTTATAACTGCATATATGTACAGTATTTTTGGGAGGAAATCGATTTTATGGGGGCAGTGAGAGACGAAAGCGCCGGTAGGTCGATGGAAAGCCGTAACGTGGAGAGAGAAGTAAGTGTGGCGATGGAAGGAGGAGAAGTCGAAGACGAAGAAGAACCAATAAAGCACGGAATAAGCGAGGACTGGAGAGGAATAAAAAACGTGCCATGGAGGGTAAAGTAAGGCGAGGGTTGCGAAGGGAAGGGTGACATCGTGAGGGGGAGCAGAACGATTAACCGAACTAGGAAAACGAAGAAAGAGGTGGTAAAGGCGAAGCAGGTAGGAGGAACTATAAATAGAACCGATACTCTGCCCACCGACTCTTCTAGAGTGACCTTTGTGTGAACCAACACGTCAGCTTCTACGTCGCTATTAGGCTAGGTTATTGGTTCGCCCTCTTGCTTCTCCTCTCCTTTTAGTCTCTCCCACATTCCACCCTCACTTACACACACATGACGCTCTCCTGGGTTGGGCGCCACCATCCACGAATCTGGGTTATGTTTACTGCTTCACTCCACTCTCTTTCGCCCGCCCTGTACCGCGCGCGATTGTTCGACTACGATACGCATGTACGAGGTTTGATCGAAAAATAGCCGTACCGCTGGCGTAAAACTTGACCGACACAACAAATGAACTGTAATTAGAATGGTCCCCTGCGGCAATCGCACCTCACTGCTCAAAGCCTTTCGCCAATTTTTCTAACCACTACTTGTAAGCACTTATAGGAATTGCTTGCTTTCAAGTGCGCCTCCGATGTTTGTAAACGGCGACGTTTTAATTTCATTTTTAGTTTTGGAATGTGAAAGAAATGCTACACGCTGCCAAGTCAGTTGCATATGGTGCTCTGGGGGTGAGAGGGACTTTAATTTTTGGATGATGCCTTGTGGCAAGTGATATCCCTCTTACTTCTTCTGCAACCTCTCTGATGATCGATCGCCGATTGACACGAATAATAGTCTCACGAACTTCAATAACTTTTTCCTCACTTGTGGAAGCTGGTGGCCTACGGACCTACACGGGGTCTTACTGCATTAATCCGGTAGCATCACTTCTATTACTACTTAAACTGCCGGACGACTAGCGAGCCGTCTTCCCTGAACGGACGGTAGCGAGTACGCGGGCAGTCTAAACGGATATTAATACACGGCGAACCGTGTTAAGTGTTAATATTCCAATGTTATATGACAAAACAAACGGAACAGCAAATTCGGCGAATCAGCGTTAGAGCTTAGTGGCTAACGGTTGAATTCGAGGATTACGCGACGCATTAGCGGACGTTTGAGCCTCGAGTAAAGATTTCTATGAATATACTGTTCTCCATGTGATTTCGTTAAAACTTTATTCCTGACAATATGGAAGCGGGACATTATCGCTCGCCGTTCGTTCTGCTGTCATCGTGACGAAAAACGCAAGGAGGTAATACAGACTCGCGGGATGGGTAAACAATGTCGGCGACGCAGCAACGCGGCTGTCCGCGCGATAAAAATAGAAACGTTCGTGATCGATCGGTATGTTTTTCAGGCCGCACGCTTCTGCCATTGATTACACGCTATTGTTCCTCGTAAATTTTGTATTGGCTCTTCACCGAAATCCTTGCAATTCAAGATCTTCCCCAAACGCCTATTTTCTGCATACACGCATACGTACATTTTGTATATACATATGTATGCATATATGTATATTAAAGAAAGAGAAAACACAACGCATGCGCAAAAACGTAAAATGTTGTAACCCGAAAAACAGGAATGTCGTCTTTCGCCGATGCATAATCACTCGATTCGAGGCACAGCTTACATTATTCAACAGTCGGTTATAACTGCCATGTTCGCTAACGACGGCTGACAATGAAAGTTCAACTGCGACAGATTACTGGGATTTACTCACGTCGGTAGCCGGAAACGGGAAAAATGATCGGCGACATTCGAACGGAGAGAAGGATGAAGCGCAAATTTAAAAGGAGATCTAGACGGAGACTTTATATCTACTGAGGGAAGTGTCCCAACCTACACACCGCCACAGTCATGGCACTGTGCAACGAAATTAGCACAGGTACAATGCAGACCCGCCTTCGCTCGAGAAAATAGAATTGGCAGGATACCAAAGCTGGGTCTTGAATAGATCTCAGCTATATGGATCTTCCTCGTCCCCCACCCTCTTTTTCCTTCTTCCTTTTTTTCTATCACCCTTCTAAAGTCGTTCTTATCCAACCCCAGCGTGCGTGGCCTTTGTAGGTATGACGTAACAGCGTACTCTTTCTTTGGGAACATGCGCGGTTGGTATCGCAAAACGTTGCCTAGTCGCTAATGATCTATCGATGCTGCCAATGAATCTCGTGACTGCATTTTTTACCGGATAAGCGTTTGCAGATGTCAAACTGTTCGATGAAAAATGTTGTACGAGTAGGGCGGGAGTTGGCGGATCAAAGTTATAAGTTTTTCCACTTGATCTTCGAACAGGAAGCAAGCTAATAGTAAAAGTTTGAAACTGTGGCGTTACAGTAATGCTACGTTGCTGAGGACATACATACATACACGGTCATAGTAAACAAAAAACGTTGTCGTTATTTTCTGTGTAATACGTAGTTTCGTCGCTGAATGTGTAATGTTCCTAGGAAGATAAACGAAGGCTACGCCTCGTGCGACATTCGGACTTGTATTCCTTTTGTACTTGGTAGCATCGGCTTAGTACACAGCGATGAAAGTACTATTTATGTATGTATGATAAAGCATGTTACTCAACACCATCGATTATAACTTTCAACTTCTTCTCTCGTTCTCAGCGCCATATTTAAGTATGTATGTACCATTTAAGAGCTCACAACATAAACTGCTGACAACTAGCATGATACCTGCATATGTAACGTATTGCTCGATATATTCTTCGAACAATCAAGTACTCGGGTCGACTCGATACAACGACTTCAACGATATCAAATATGTCAGTCCTCCAATATGTGCACAATACGAGTACAATACATGGCCATGCAACCACCTTGTAACGCAACGGTACAGGCTGGTGTCCAGACTATTTGTCAAATTTTATCTGGCATCCGAATATGCGAATAGCAAAATATTCGAGTAGTCCCAGCGTTAATACATTGATATGATGAAAAACGTGAATTTCGTAAATGAATAGGAAGTAACGAAAAGTGTAAGGAAGCCGAAGAAGCAGCGAGGGAGGCAGAGAATGGGGTGTTATATAAATAGAAGCGGTCAATGCTGCTATGGGAACACTACACAGTAAACGGGATGGTGGGAAGTGGAGGAGGAGGGCTTGGAGTATCTCACTGCCGATTCATTAATCCTTGTTACTGCCGTGGCTGTATTTTCACCGATTTGAGGTAATGGATATCGAATTCGCGTGAGTCGCAAACGAACAGGGTCACCGTCATAACTAACGACCGACTGTCATTTTCCATAAGCTCAATATTTGCGGTCCGTTTATTATTTAATTCTTCCGATATCTCTAATAGCGCTCACCGCATTACGACTCGGCGAACTTCAATACCGTCACGCTTGCGAAGCTTGCAAAAAGGAGGAAGAAAAGGTATTTGGTAAGGGCCAAGGGATGTGCGTGCGTTGATGCACAAAGTGCATTGCTGGGCGCTTTACCGTATATTTTGTCGACCCGTGAAACGCACGATATAAAAAATGTTATCGGGGGTATCCCACGGCAACGATAACGGCGAGCAAAATTTTGCCATTGACTGTACCCGGCTAGCGTATCGCTGAACGCCACTATTTTTAGAATCTTCTCATTAATAACGCGAAATAAAAATGAAGCGCCGCGCCGCCGATAAGTGCAAGCGATAAAAACGTCGAATTGAACATTCGGCGAGCGAAAAAAATCGATCTGTCTGTGTCAGCGTACGTATATCTCTCTCGCTCTTTCTCTCTCAGAAATTGTACCATGAAAAGAATGCCCATTCTTGTTTTACTTTATAAATTTAAGCTGTACATAGCTTGGTGGCATTGATACTGCGATGAATAAAAGACCATTATCTAATCTAAAGATATAGAATGCACATATAGTTGTATAATCAATAAGTATAATAATTTTTCAGACAAATATAACCCTATTTTTAGAGCAATAGAGTGTTGTTCGTTTAACGTCAATCTATCTCTCTATTAAGACGATATATCAACGAGCCAAGAATTTTCATTCTGACCAGTTTATATTACCAGGAAAAAGTGACAACGTATTATCGATATAACATACAGGATTAGAAACACAACTATTCATTCTTTGCACTCGTATATTGATTCAGCCCAGACATGACTTGTCACTCTCATCATTCATATACCGTGCAATATATTTATTGTGTGGGCAAGGTTTCGAGTCAATTTGCAGAAAGCAAAGAAAATAGATTTCACGAGTAAAGCTTTATAATGAATGGTGCACGGTACAATATTCAGGTCCGAGATATTTAAGATCCGTTGACTTTTTGGACGAACCTACTGAAGAATCAGATTAAACTTGAAAACCTGCTGTCTAACATCCTAAATATAGTAAGCGTCCGCAAAATTTCGTTTACTTCGACATCAAGGCATGGAAGTCTGTAACGACTCGTTCGTATGCTCCAACAGTATAATCTACATTGATACAGGTTTACACCCTTGTCGCGACACTCTGCTTTCGATATTGTTTAGCAGCGCAGTAATGCACATAGGTACGTCTTGCGAAAGTTTCGCCATAATAACGTCAAACCGAAACGAAATTTGACGCAAATATGAAAAAACGGCGGCGAGAAGTAGGTCGTGCACTCTTGTTTCCTTCCCTCGCAACCGACTGTTTTGACCGACAGTCGCACTGAACGAAGATGGCGGCCACCGTGTCGAAAGTGTATAGACTACTGAGGTCAAGTCACAGTCCTGCAAGCAATCGATTCAGTCGAGTTTATACAGTATGCAACGACACAGTAGGACGGCAAAGAAGCAGGAGAATCATGTCTACCTGCCTGGGCGCAATCTCAAGTACAGTTGGGGTTACTAGTGGCATTCTTTATTTCCTGAACAGAACGGTTAGAGCCATGGGGCCCGAAATAGAATTGCCTAGTTATCCCTGGGAATTCCAGGGGACTTTTAGATCTCTCGATCATTCGGCCTTGAGGAGAGGGTGGCAAGTTTACAAGGCCGTATGTAGTACGTGTCATAGTTTAAGTTATTTACGCTTCATGGATTTGGTCAACGTCACGCACACCGTGGAGGAGGCCAAGGCCATCGCCGCTGAATTCGAGGTATATAATTTCGTCTAAACTCGGCCAATGATTTTTTGTAGATCGGACGTAAAATTCATGCGGTCCGCGCTCCGCTCCCGTTTCCTGTGCAAACGCGACATAACCCCCATCCGTCATTGAGAGTACATACTGTATACGAGTCATACATGTAGCTGCTGTTGAAATAAAACTTTAGTATCGTTCGGTGATAATTACGGCTAGGGCAAAGTACCTTGTAATCGACACTTTAAGAAAACCCCGTCGATCTATCATTATTTGCCTGTGAAAAATATGCAGCACTCAAACTTCTGAATAGTAAGATGAAAAATGCACCGACCGCAGTGAGAAAAATAAATGATTTACTAAGAGATCTGACGATGACAACATAAAGGTAGATGACGGTCCCGACGCGGAAGGAAATAACTTTAAAAGGCCAGCGAAGTTGCCGGACACACTACCGCCCCCATATCCGAATGAACAAGCCGCAAGAGCAGCCAATCAGGGCGCATACCCGCCGGATTTAACCTATCTTGTTTTTGGTAGACGAAACGGCTATAATTATGTCTTTTCCTTGCTTACCGGATGGATGGAACCACCGGCAGGAGTCGTTATGGCTGAAGGACAGTATTTCAATGTATATTTCCCTGGAGGAACTATTGGCATGGGTCAGGTACAATCGCGACATTTACGTTCATACACACTGACACTACCAACCGTTTCGAATTAGGCGCGATAGTCCTGCATCATAGAAATCAAATTGTCCTGACACGTAGCATAGTGTTCCGTATTGCGGACGTTAAGCGGTGCACGAGGAGTATTTCGTATTTCGAAGAAGTATCAGTTTCACAGATTTTGCAATATAATCAATTAAACATCTGTTAATATAGCCTAAGTATGTTGAAAATAATCGACCGTGAACCGAAGAATTACTGATATAGATACTCCAAGATGGTATTATCGACTATGAAGACGGAACACCAGCAACTCAGTCGCAGATGGCGAAAGATGTGGTCGAATTTATGGCCTGGACATCTTCCCAAGAACACGACACGCGGAAGCTGATGACGATCAAAGTTATCGGCACTTTTACAATCCTCCTCATTGCGATGTACGACGTAATGAGGCGAAAATGGTCGCATTTACGAAGTCGACAGATTGCCTATATACCAAAATGAAAGCGGCGGTCGAACACAGGAGGCCTTGAGAGTTGCTTTGCGACAAAGAATCATACAAGTCACACAGATAACACAACATTTACAACAGTGTCGAGAATGGAATATATTGCGGGTTGTTCATCAATAAGACTGTTTGCATCCTAGAGCGCACTACTTTGTCCGTTTATTTCTCTATTATGATTTGACAGTACAGCTTCTTTGGGCGCCATTCTTAAGTATTTTGGACGCCCTATGATACAACGAAAAGACAAGCGAATCGGAGACCTCCGTTGCTGTATAAAAATGGAAATATTGATTGGATCGTATAAAACAGGATACTCTTTGCAAAAAAGTTGAATTAGTTAGCTAAAAATAACTATTAGAGTGATTTAGAACTGAACCTGCATCATTAGACAGAGGGTAATTTTCACAAAGGATAGACCACTGGCAGCCCGCTATGCTCTCCATAGTTTCGGAGATATGACGATTCCTCGGAGAGGAAACAATTTTTTTTTATTTTTACGTATCTCATCGGTCTTGGTTCCCATGAGAAAGAATGCTGAAAATTCTGTACAGGGACGACAAAGAGGGCACGGAGCGTTTGCGTTTTGACAACATTCGCTATGCCACAATTTCAACACTCTCGGATGTTATCGTTAAGCTGTGTGAAAAAGTCAGAGATAATGGCACAATTTAGTAATAGCAATGGAACGTGATCTTCCTATCGTCGTGTTTTATTTGGAGTGGCTAGTATAAAGTCAACGCATGACTGAATTGTTCGTATTATTGTTTATTTAATTACGAAAACGAACACAAATCTGAGACATTTCGGCGTTACAATCAGCAGCATAAAGTCAATTAATAGGTATCTTAATCAATAATCGAGAAACCGGTTACCGTTTGCGCTTGATAAGTTTGCTATTACGATCACTGAAAACTTCACAATAATTGTCAGCGTGGGACTTAAACAGTCATTATTGTTCAAACAGAATTGTACACTGATTTATCTTAATCGATTCTTTCCGAATTAATGATACTATTTTACGTAAATTTTACAAAAATACGTAAAACTCCACTCTGATCCTTCTCCACTGTGCCGAGGCACAACGCGTGTGTCGCCGATAATTATTTCGCAATGCGGCCTTGACGTTGCCCGCACCTACGTATAACGAATCGCGGCGGTCTATAAACAGAAAGTTCCAGTAGCAAGAAGGCATGAGTGAGAAAAGATAGACGAGAGAGGCGTGGTGTTGACGGAGATGGACGCGCGCGCGTATTCTTGTGCATTCGTACTCTGCCGCGAGCGCATATGCGCGCACGTGTGCGTACGTTCTCACGCAATACGCATGTGGTGGATGTTTTCCCGCGTGTATAACGTTAACGTCGGACCTGCGCGCAGTTGTTATGTGGTAACTTCCCGTTCGAGTGTCGCGTGTGTTCGTGTGTGCATATAATTTTTGTGCGACTAAAGCGAAGGGGAGGTAACATATTAACCACGTCTCCTACATATCCACAATTTCAGAATGAGCGACAGTTAGTGGCGATATATTTTAGAATGAATAAGCGGCTTCGTGCAATTTATTTTTAGCGCGCATGCAGGATGCCACCTTTCCGCGCGGTGCCACTTTTTGTTTTTCAGCGAAGCGCTACTTCTCTGCCGCTACACCTTTATCCTTGTTGAATAATTCGCGTCGAGGGCAAGAGTGCGAGGAAAAAAAGGAAAAAAAAGCAGCACGCTGCGATTTCCAGGGAAGTTGGTTAAACGGATCACGAATGCATGGTATAGATTTATAGAAGGATAAACGAAGAGATCGAATCGACGATGCTCTGAGCGCGGTACCAATGCGATGATAGTGACATTCCGCATAACTGTGAGACGTTGTTACTGGCATTTTAAAAGAAGTACTTGCGTTATTATTAGCTCATATCTGCAGTGGGCTGTAAGTTGCAAAACCGTTCGATGCGTTCTCTCCATTATCCATAAAGACGACTAATGGAAATTGGCGAACGCCTTAATAAGTATAGAGAACGCTCGTGTGCAACAGCATTTCCTTGAATTTCTGTCACGCCTATGTGTGCCAGTGATTACGAAAGTGGCTATAGTTAAAGGTGTATATTCTTCGTTTCAAGATACCTACGTATTTAGACTTTTTCGGCGCCGAAGTATTGAAAAACGATTTCTACAAGTATTCTGTAAATGGAACACCGAAAACGAGTGGCATTTACGTCTCAGGTCGCAGGAAAATTTGAAGATCAAAAGAAATGGGAACTTGTTCATATAGGTATAATAGAATGTTAGTCAGGGTCGTGTCCGCAATATTGCTTAAATACAAATGAATAATTGCATTCGAAAAAAAAATAGTTCAGGTGTGACGGTACTGGTGATGTAATAAGAGCCTTATTAGAACATGTTGTAAGCGATCTTTAAAGGTTCCTCGCGCTCGCCAATAGTTTATTATGGGCGAACGACAAAACGCGTCCGCGCATATGTACGCGCATGCTTTCCGCACGTCAAAATAGTCTACGAGTGAACCGAATGGGACCCGGGTATACTTAACGATCTAAAAACATTCGTGAATGAAACCTCCGCACATCGAAACCGTCGATGTTGAAATGGTTCGGCAAAAGGAAAGCATCGGCGGTCTCGTACTCTTGCCAGAGCAATATTTAACGTTCGCCGACTAAGTCTCGAACTTTAAAAGAACCTGCCAAGAATGAAAAAGTGTGCAAAAAGCTTCTACGCGTGGCAGCGCTAAAACAATTTCGACGATTGAATTTCATCAGATTGTCTTTTAAGAAAGTACAGTTCGCGATAAACGATCGACCGCATCCTTATCAACTGCACTGTTATATACGCACACGCTTTCGTCGGTGGACCAGGTCATTAGAATAATATAATTTGCGGAAGATTAGACAAATGGATATCGGACGAGAGTATGGACAGGAGTGCGAAGATGCGGAAGTCTTAAAAGTAGTGTCCAATGACATAGGAGCGCGCGTGTTGTGCCGTTTTTGAATGAAGCCCCCGCATTGACGTCATAGACGTGCGCCACGCGATGTCCGATGTTACCTAACGGGACAACGTTTGTTTCTAAAATCGCTTGCCGACCACCCTATACCGTTGCCAGACGCGTTCGTAATGAAAGGTTACACCGGAACCTCAAAATAGAGAATCTTCTTCTGCACATAAATTTGCATGTTTACCGCGATGCAACGGCAGAAAACATACCTCTCAGACACTGCTCGAACTCGAACGAGGCAGCTTTTAGCAGCTTCTTTCCGCGCTTCATAAAGGACAACGCTTCGTGCTGATGCCATGCCGCCCTCCGCGAATAAATGCCGATGTGAATTATCAAATTAGTCGCGGGATAACAGTTTAAAAAAGCCGTCCGTCACGTTCTGTGGGTGCGTCTGTAAAGAAACACGTGACCTTTGGCGTAACAAAAAAGAAGCAACGAAACTGCTCGCTATACTGCAATGCTCAGACGCACTACAGTTTCTGATCGTTTCAACCCCATTCTCATCGCTGAGAAAGTATTAGATAGTGGATAGAATAGAAAGAAATAACTGAGTTAGAGAGTTAGACGGTCAATCGTGAAGTTAATGACGAAATCTCATGTACGTGCATATAACCAATATGAACTTGTACTGGGAAGCTAACCGCTGGCACAATTGGCAATGGATTTGCAGGACTGTTCTGTGTTGAACGATGAATTAATAAACGACGAAAAAGCTTGGATTCTCCGAATGACACTGTAACTGCCGCTCTTCAGTTGTTTATTGGCGTATATTTTGTCCGGCGCGGCGGTTGAAAGCGATTCTCCGAAAGCTCAAATCATCTTACAATCCTATTCACTTACAATTCTTACAAAACAAAACGCGTTAACGTATTTTTGAACTATCAAACCGTTGTTTTCGATCTCTCCCCTTACTCCCGATTATCGCAACTCGACTCGTCTCCTTTCGTCTCTTTTTTTCCGTTGGTTTCTCAGGCCCAATTGCCAAGATCCTTCATTCATGTGGAGGTGCGCCAGAAGTCACAGCTCGTCTTCTAGTTTCGAAAGAAGCATCCGTTAAACCCCTCCTCCTCTCATGCTTCTGCCGTTGCCTGTATAGATGCATAATGACGCATGAATGGAACACATGCGATCAGTATAGATATTCTACCACCTACATATACGCGAATATGCGCTCTTGCAGTTGCATAAGAAATACTGCTCAATAATTACTGGCATTATAACGAACTCGTCAGAGACAGCATTCAACTCGCACTCTCGCCCCAGCACGAAAGAGTGCCGCTTGAAATATTTTCGATTGACTATGACATAGACGGTTGATCCAAAGATTGTAAATTTGTTTCCGTACAGGGTTCTTTCTGTACACTATGACAAGGCTTTCAAGAGAATTGCTGTCTATCCAACACGGCCTGTTCTCAATGAACACGGTCACTGCCAAAGGGCGGGCTATTCGTTTCTGCGAGAAATTACACTTCCGCATAGTCAGACAGGTTCTACGTTCTTCAAAGGTCTCGAAGATGCGTAGGTTGGGCGAACTTGACTTTGGTGAATTACGTGACAGTCTCGTTGATTTTGGCAGACACACAGTCGTGCGCTCGGCTAATGTCACCCAACGCTTCTTCTTCCGTTTCATATCCCGGCCTTTCCAAAAGCTCTACAATCATGTCGATGGTTCGCAGCTATCACTAGCAGACTTGCTGATCAATTCTTGTAACCTGTACTTAACGACGTTCCTCTTCATTCAGCGGTGCAACGCGCCGTGACAGCAGAATTGCAATTGTTTTTCAATTTATCCTCGAAATTAGTGCGAACGCACTTGTTCCTTTTATCTTTTTCCTGGCAATTCCCCGTTGAAACAATTTTACGTAGATCGCCGATGAGACGAAACATTACATATTTATTGTTTTGTGAATGCCGGGTGTTTCTGACAGACAATATCGGTACACCAGTACAAAGCGCCATCCATGCAGTGTTACAAAATGCGTAGCAGATGCAATACGGCATTGGCTAAAAATAGAAATGTGGTTGGCATACTCAAATGCCCTCCGTCGCCACTTCGTCTCATTACACGAACTGTCTGCATTATTTAACGTCTCATGCACGTATTATGCGTGTGCATCGAACGGCGCGCGCAGAAATAACGCCGGTGTGACATTAAATAACGGTAAGGTATAGAACGAAACGCTGTACGTACGTTGAGTTTTTCTTACGGAAATGATGTACCCTGATGAGTACCATTATGACGTCGCGAAGAATTCCCCGACGGAAGAATGTTTTTTTCGTTACATATTTACGTTTTAAGTCTGTAACACATACGCTAGACCACGTGGAAATCGGCACACTGAAACTATAACGAACTATCGATATAAGCATTATAAGCCAGTGAGTTCGATTATCTTGCAAAATTCATCAACTTATTTATAAATAATTATCTTCCTCGACTTTATTCCGCGCACTCACGCGCGTCTTTATGCGTCGCATCTTATCAGAACGATACATGCCTGCGTTATGCTCGAAGAAATGAATTTCCGATGATCGAGTGATAAAAAGTTCAACGCCAACTCGAAACATTTCTGCGACATAAGACGGAGGGATTTTTCACATCAAGTAATTAGTCTACCGGTAACGCATCGTCGCGATGAGAATATTTGCCCCTTATTTGCCCATTATCATCCGATAAGATGGCCGTGTGTCGTAAACTACACAACAGATCCGACCGGAATACGTAAGCCAGTTCATTTATTCAACTAGAGCCGTTACTAACTCTCCTCGCACGCTCTATTAATATACCGCGCATACGCGGACTGCGGTTATATGCATATATGAAATATGCGCATAACATATGTATGTACATCTCGCAACTGTTTTCGATGTAACAACAACAATAATTTAATTGTCCCTCGTGAATGAGATGCACGTTAATGCGACTACGGCAACTGTGCGTACACGAGATCGTTGTTAAGTCAGGATTGAAATATTGTGGCCGATATTTTGCGGCATGTGTGATCATCGCCCACTAGAGTTTCTAACAATTACGCATTGTTTAACACGCTGACAGTGACACGGCCCTACAGGCGTTCGAGTACTCATACTGTTCGAATAATCGCAATTCGGTCGAGTAGAGATCGTTCTATCGAGCGGGACGTAATACTTGGTTATTCGAGTAATTCAAATATTGAAACATTTTCATTACCTTTTGTTGCAACTGCAGTCGTTCGATGATGCTCACTGGACATTATGACTTCTGACGGTCACTGCGGTGGTGCACTGTTTCTATCGCCCTGTTGTTCCGCCCTCGTATCATCCAAGTATTCCTCTTTCATGACACGCGTCTGTCAAAAAATATTACGGGCAAAAGTTAGAGATAATAAGACACACAGAATGGCGTCGTTTAATTTTTTATTACACTGGTCCCTCACTTTTTGTCAGTCTGTTTCACGCGCTAAAAAGTATCATGCAATATAAGGTTCTACGATATTTATTATTAGTGTACGAAAATAAATCAAATATGTACCATAATGTTAATTTACGTGTGCATTTATTACCGAGAAAACCAAATATGAATAAACGTATATGGCGTGTGATATAAAACGTAAGAAGCAAGGACATATCAGATCAATTCGGTTTGCTAAGTTACTGCATCTCTTCTATCGATAAGATGTTGACTCGGAAAAGGTAAATTTATTGCGTTTCGAGAAAACCCTCACATTGCTACCCCCCAGCGTAATATTAGATCATAATAGACGCCTTTTAGCCGGTCTGTGTCTGACCATTAATGGCGGGAAAGCGGCACACGATCTCTTTAGAATCTTTAGATATTTAATTTGGAATTGCATAATAAGCTTTCATTTCGTTACAGGGAAATTTTATATTTGCTAAAATAACATTCTTAAAAGTAGCTTCCAAAATGTATGATACACATGCGATTTCGACAAATTCCGCAATTCCACGAAAAGCACTAATTTTTAATTTAATTTCAAGTACAAACGTCATGATGAACGCAACATTAAATTATGCCTACACCGCACAACGCCTTGACATTCAATCTTAATTTTCACTTAAATCTCGCGATCGCTTTTTCCGTTAATTATGCACATTGTGTGAGTGCAGTAATATAGCGACGGAAATAGTCGTGCAATAAACCCAAATCAGTTAATCTCTCGTAGAGCGACGCTCAAGGTCAAAGTGAACTTCCACGTTCGACGAAATTATACATTTCATTTACATAACAGCTGGTAAAACATCGCAACCTAATCATTATCATCGGCCATGGGCGATAGTTGTTCGCCGACGATTGTAACAAGTCCAGAGATTCAATACGGTGAGAACATCAAACGATCGCAGGCCAGAATAATCTTCCTCCTTCAAACGTAAGCTTGTAAAACCGTAACATAAGTATTAAAAAAAAATTGAATGAAAAATTAGTTCCACATAATCCGTAAGTGATACACGTGCCATATGGAAAAATGAAACGTAGCAACGATAGCCCTCACCACGAGTGTACTGCTGGTTATGAAAGTGATCTATTGTGAGTCAGGAATCCAAATGAATATAAATTTTCAGTTACATCCTAGAGTAAATCGATTATAACGCAAGGTGGAATTACCAATTTTTTCAAATTGTCTATTTAGACCACCCTCATAATCATCGGCACTAATGGAATATTGTCTTTTTATAATTTCCGAATCACGCACACGTATACATGCATGAAAGTTTCAGATATTTTATCGGCGGTCACTTGTAAGGCACGGTATTTTGAAGAGAGTGCAGCACGGGGGATGGCATAGAATTTGACGAGAAAATGTTTTTACGTTCGATCGTATCATAGGTATAACACAAAACGGCTGCAGAAATAACTGATTCAATCCTCACTGTACTGTACACGATCTAGCGGTATCGTACGAGAGTTGACTATTTTAACCAATTTCTTTCATGACCCCTCTCACGAGACTCCATAACATTTCATCAGGCAATAGAACTGACCATCGAAAGACGCTCGCGAGAGGGCAAACAGTATAAATGAAATTTTACAATATTTCCATAGCAGCCGACGGAAGGAGAAAAGCAGCAAGAGTGTACGAGGAACGATGCGTGAAATAAATTAGGTTAGCGATGCGTGCACATAGCAATAAGCGTAGGATCCGCAAGGTACGTCCAAGTACATCGAACTTATCGGCAAGATTAAACTGCGTGATTTATTTCCCGATTAGAAAACTGCCTTCCGTTTGTTTCGCGACAGAGAGACAATGCAACGGTAAACGACGCTATTCAACAAATAATCATACTACTCGACGATAACAATAGCAGTAAGGGTACTGCGATCGCGCTACGCAATGTTGACATATTCTGTGCCCGAGCAAGGCACAGGCAGGCGCTCGAATGAAAACTGTCAACTCCTTCCACTCACCTTTTCAAGCCACCACACCTTTTCTTCAAATACTGCCGCCCTTTCGGCCTTCCTCGCGACACGACAACGCTCAAAATTTACGCAACACGAACCGAGAAGCGTCTATTCGAAAGCGTATCACCCTATATTCGGAACACTCGCGATATTCTTCACTGAAAGCGTGTGTATATACGTTGTACACACGAGAGTAGAAAAACAACGCGATAGCGCTGCTACCTCGATGGAGTTCGGATAACTATGACAGAAAAGCAGCTTACAAAATGTACGTGGTTACCTTGGTAGCACGCATGCGCCTCGAGAGACGGTGCATGGCGAAATTTCATTTCGGCAAGTAGCGTTTGCTGTGTCGAATATTTCGCGCGGCTACAGCATCGCGGAAAATTGCTGTGTCTTAAGATGCGATCTAACCTACAAGCTTCCGGACGGCACGTGAAACGCAGGATCTAGACGCACGGAGAGTCAGGCTTGCCAACTGTCGACCGTCGCGAATATTTTCATGTACGCGCAGCGGACTCGAAAACTTGATGGCGACATTGATCGCGCAAGTCATGCGGTTCCATTTACAACGATCCACTATCGGCATCTGGCGGTGAAGCTTGAAGACTCGTTATGAGCATATCTATATTTCCAACGTTACCGGCCGGATGTGACACGTAAATGGTCAGACAAAAATACGCATTGGATGAGATGAACGCATGAACGGTCTTTGCTATACCTCGTCGGTGCCAAAGTTTTTATTAGCTAATACAACCAGAGCATGTCCATTAACGAATACCCGCACTTGCATTGTTGGAAAAACCGTAAGTGTTGACTGTAGCTATACTTTTATTGAACACACCTCACTATTCGTCATCCTCTTCATCATCTTCGTCGTCTTCCTCCTCTTCCTCTTCAACCTCTTCCTCTTCGCCTCCTGTTAGAGAAAAAGCATATTCCCAATTCCATTACATTCTCCATTGACAGTTTGAAAGAACCCTTTATCCTACGCAAGTCTCACCATGTGTCACCAACACTTGATACACGCAATCATATGTCAATCAGTGTACCAACGTAAGTTACCGTAAGGGTCCAAGTCTACGTTACCATTATCGTCTCTAACGTGAGCTACCAATCGCCAACATACATACCGACTGGTATTACAGGTGGCAGATGTGCGATGCGGTAAGCCTCTTCCTCCTCGAAGGTTGGATCCTGCATTTCCATCACTTCAGGACCGATTTTATACTCGTCCATAACATGTGGCATCGGCGGCGGACTGTAATTGTACGCCGTGTACTTGTGACCCCAACCAATATACAGATTCGCGCATCGTCTACGAGAATGACACGATTAAAATTGCATTAGCGATGGAGCGCGAGTCCGTGGGATGCATTAATTTTCCTCCCGTAACGCGATTGCGGATCAGCATAATTTCCTTCTCTCCGTTAACTCATTTTGTGGGAGGGTGCCGATCGCGCGAACGTTCCGTAAGCGCGTACGCTCATTAATCGTCGATCATAATGACATTGATTATAGGTCGGAAGTTGCAGGCATCATAGGCTCTTCAGGATTCATTTGGAACGGATAGACACGTATGTGTCACCGAGTGAAATACAGTCTACGCCGCGAGAAACTGGACGAGTTGCAGCTCGTACGCTTTCCTCTCGCCAGACCTCCAGAAGTCAAAGGACCTAGCTGAAGTTTTTAAGGGTGCAGGTTGTGAGTCTGCCTTTGAACGTACTTTAAATTCCAGGACCGCTCGCAGTTTACATCTCGCAAGTTCGTCTACTATGAATGTTGAACATGGTCGATATTTGGTCAGTAGGTGATGCAATAGGATTAGAGCGGGTGAAATGCTCAGCTGAGAGCACGAAGACGCTCTTCCTATTCATGAAGCCGCAGAATCTAGAATGTTACTTTCGCGTAACCGAGTTAACAGATGTAGTGCAGAGGAAAGCGACGTATCTGCAAGGTCTGCTGTTGCGTTCGTCGGTTCGATTTAGATTTAGATGATCCACAGTGACGGAACACGTTGCTGCAGTGTACACGTTGAAACAAGTACACTCAACCTTTGTTCACATTCTAGGAAACGTTACCCTCGCAGAATTAGTTTTACGGCACTCGTAAGATTTACCAAGCTCAACAACATACGCCGTCGCAGATGTGCGATACTCCAGGAAAAGGCTGTCATTGCTTCGAATTGACGGAGTTGTTTTGAGCGTGTGATATGAAGAGTTAATCCGGAAATTCGTGAGGGGCATTTGTAACCGTAAACGGAATAAAAGCGATCAGTCGCTCAAGCGCGTTAGCAGACGACTTTGAGTACCTGCCAGTTGCGAACGCGAAAGCTCCAGGCCAGACATTAGACCGGACGAGGCCGACTGAAATGTCAGGCTGCAAGTGCGAGGACTCCCTCGCCGTCCACGGAACCACAGAATCCAGAGTAGCATCTTCGGATAATGGAGTTAACAGTGGCGGGCCCACCTCCTTCTGAACGCGGGCAACTCCAGTCTCGTCCTCATCCTCCTCCTCCTCTTCCTCCTCAACCTCCTCCTGGGCAAGTCGTTTAAGACGCGATGAAATGTCGCATGACTCGAACTGGTTTCAGTTAACTTTGTCCCGCTTCGCCAGTTCTAGCGCGTTAGTCGATAATTATTTGTATACATCGAGCTCATCCTCTTCCTTTCCCGGACTCCACCAGACGACGCGTCCTTGCTGGAGTAAATACGGACTGTGATGGCACCAGTTTGACATGGATGGGTCTATCAGATCCTTAACGGGCAGCGGATCATAGTGAACGTTCTCCGACAGTACGCCGTCTGTTGTCATTATGCCAATTTAACGCGTAAGAGCATGATCCGTGCTAGTCATTTCCCGAGACTGTACCTTCTTGCCCTGCTTCTTCTCCAAACTCTTCCTCCTCATCTCCACTGCCGAATGTGTAAAAACCGATCGGCGAGACCAACGTGGCCGCGCTGATGCGAGCTATTTGCGCGCGAAGATAATTCTTCTCGTTACCGGGAAACGGAGGGAACGTGTGTATCTGCGCACCAAGTAATACTAATTGCTCAGTAATTTAAACTGTTTATGCAACCGTCAGCACTGGTTAACGCCACCCACCGGTGTTCCTAAATTACCCGTGAAACATCGGATAATTTGTCGAGCCGTTACAATCTGTTGAGGTGTTACTGGCGGGAGTTCGATCCAGTCATGCAATCCAGGTTCGCTGCACACGAAATAGGTCTGGAAATGACGGTAAACAAAATATTTACTGTAGACAGGAAGCGTGAGTGGAATTCGCGCGAATTTCCTTTTCTGTTATTTTGTAATGCAAATTGGACTCGCGTTCGGCAATACTTGGCTATGATTGTTTCGTTGACGTAGCTTGCAAGGTTAGACCTTCTTATTGGCTCCGCTTCCTATTTTCTCGGACGCAACCTCCACCGGCGGTTTCCACGTATTGACCGGCATCGGTGGAAACACGAGTACCAAACCCTTTTCCTCCGCTTCTTCGTTTTCTGTTATTGCCGCATCAGCCGGCTTCTCCTCTTCTGCCTCTTCCACTTTCGCCGCTGCCTCTTCATCCGCGGCAACTTTTGCTGCCGCCTCGGCCTCCGCCTTTTCCTTTCGCGCTTGCTCCTCCGCTTCTTGTTGCTGCTCACAAGCCACAATTGCTTAGTTGAGAAGTAGTCGTGTAAATGATCGTCGAAGCATTTACTTCTAATCTACGATTGACCTCCTCCGCCTGAAGATCAGCCTCCAGGATGTAATAGTTCTTCGGATTACCAATGATCTTGCCCCAAAATCTGACGGTCAAGACGCATGCATGTGTTCATTTTGAAAAGCTGTCTTAGAATGCATGTTGCTCACCGAACATTATCGACCGGTGTTGTGGCCATGAATTTTCGGATGGAGAGATTTAATATAACCATCTCCCTTCGCGGCATACCAATATCGACTTGTTCAAAGAAATATAACAGGTCGAGCATGTGGGGCTTTCGTGTTCTGGCCCCGCCGTCTTCATCTTCGTCGAGTTCTTCTTGTTCGTTATCAGTGAGCGCGCTGACGTCCTTTTGATGAGAGAGAGAGAGAGAGAGATAAACATGCGTGAAAATTATAGCCTATCCGGTAACTAGTCGCAGTGTAATTGCTTAAAACCGAATTTTTTTACTTGAAAAAGTTTGATGAGCTTCTTTGCGTCCTCGTACTGCGGCGGAGGAACGTAAATGTCTCTAAGATGGTTCGACTGATTCTTATACCTTTCCTCTTTTAATCGTCGACTAATGTCCTCGAATATGTCAACAGCATTTGGCGGCCTCTCGGCGATAATTTTTGCCAGAAGCTCTGTGAGGTGATCGTACCTATTTAATTATATCGATATAATCCGATTGCGACGATACGCGGAGAATATTCTTCGTCTCAATTTGACGTTCTACTCACAGACTGTCGCCTGACTCTTCACTATGTCGTTGAAGGAACTTCTTTGCACGTCGGATATCATGTTCAACGCACGGCACATCGGCAGGTGGAACCTCTTCTATGTTATAAGAATACGCCATGCTATTCTCTGAATCGAGCTATTTGTTACGGCGTCAAACTATGCTACGGTCGTTAATTGTGACAAAGCGACTGACATAACCATTAACTGATGCGCTGACAGGTTACAGTACAGAACAGAAGACTGACACTGATAAATGCTGATTCCCTCGATTTGCACTGTCGTCAAGTTCTCCTTCTTTTTTTTCTTACACCGCCGCTTTCGACGACGCTAAGAATTTCTCGGTCGCTATCAGTTAAACAATGCAAAGAGATATCTGGTGACCCACATATTTTAATGAGCCGTTACAAAAACTGTCGTTAATCAGCGACGTTAAAATTAACCGGTGATAGTGATAAGTCTCGTCCACTTGTTGCTTCCCATTGTCGGGCTTCCTGACGTGCGAATGCGAATCTCGTTGATATACCTTTATATTTAGATTTTTTCGTCGGAAACGTCAGTCAACTTATTATGACAACGCTACTAATTGTTTGATTAGCGCTTATCTCGGGAATATTACGTGCCATTCGGCACGCCCCGTTTCCGTCAAATTGGCAAATTTTTCGATCGACCTGTGAAGGATTTCACGACGTAGAACGAGTCAATGGGTCGCATTGCGCTGAGTGTGTTTTCTGAATGGGCATGTAACTGAATGAAACTGAATCGCACGCGCTTCCTTCTATCAGCGTGCATCCTGGAGGACAGTTATCGTCTATCGGGTGTCCTAAATAAGAACGATGCTTCTCGAGGTCACTCGCTGTTTCCTTTCACGCCCACCCTCCTCCTCCCGTGCCGCTTTAGGACACGTGTTCTTCCTTTAAAAAATGATCTAACGGTCGATGGATGACAAGGCAAGGCGAGATGGACAACTAACGAAACCGTGGTCCACGAACGTTCGACACTTTTTCAGACTATCATTATGAAACGGGCAGGGAATTGCAATCAGACCAAAATGTTACATTTGTTAGCGTATCACACCAATCAGATATTACAAGCGGAAACGGCTCGTCATATCAGGGGCAACAATTATTCATTCAAATGAAAAACTTCCAATACTGAGAAGAATTATACGTATCAGTTAAAAATGTAAAAGTTCGATCAGCCGAGTCTATTAATTTCATAATCTCGCGGACTATAAACCAATGTCTCATTATTATTTGTATAATTTCAAGAGACATCTCTAATAGAATTTTGGGCATATAATAGTCGTATGTTTCAAAGGCAATAGTAATTATACTAAGGAAGTACATTGATATCGTGTTAAACCAAATCATTCGAATTCTGGTGAAGCGTTTACAGACTAGGTCTCCATTTGTAAGAGTAACCAAATACAATGTTAACACAACTCACAAAGTCATGAACAGGGAAGTTCTATCGCGATGTCGCGGCAAGTTAGTAAATTTAATTTATTCGTAGAAACAATTGTCCGTGACTAGCTTACATGACAGTTCCCTCGATGGATCACGCGTCTCGTTGAAATCCGATAATAGAACACCCGATGCACGTTGCTCGTGCGTCCATGACGACGCGCATTAACGGCATTAACAAACGATTGTTAACGTCCGAATGCTAATCGGCGCGATTTTCCATAATATCGACGATGACGTCGATATTTCGCCGATGAAATGACGTCGCCATTAACGTCTATTTCAGCCAGTCGATTAACCGTAATACCGATCGACCTCCTACTCTCTTCTATTTGCACATTTTCCTAACTTTCCAGCGGCTTTGAAGCGCATTTACGCCTAAACTGTTAATAATTACCTGTCACGTACAGAGGCTCTTTTAAAATCTCTCGCTGATCTATAAAAATATGCAAACGGATGATTAAAAATACTTCAAAAATAACTCCTGAAGCAATGTTAACTGCATCATGGGTCTAGGCATACTTATGAAAATATGAGTAAAACCTTGCTGCGTGCAGATTCAATGTGCGGAGTGCGTTAGCGAAATGCGAAAGAATGGAGCAGAGAGAAACGGAGCGAGAGTAGAAGCATGTTTGTATGACGGTGGTTGTAAATCAAACGAGCCTTCGGTTATGAATGAGTATGAAAATCCCCACCATTGGAGACTCGCGTTGTCACTCGGTTCGTCTTTCTTTCTCGCGGGCAGCGGTGAACCCTATCCTATCGGAGTCCTATCCTTCTCACTCGCTCCGGTCCGTGCCCTCTTCTCCCCCTTGACGACCGAAAGCGGTCCTATCGGGGGTTCTCTCTCTCATCTGTCCGGCCGTTCCGCGCGTCTTTCGGTCAGTTTCCTCTTGTGCTTTGCACGCGCGCCTTCCTTAACGCGCGACACGGAGGCTCGATTCCTCGACGCGACGGCCGCTCTCGTCGGCATCGAACAAGAGGAGATAAACATCTGAGAAGAGCCTCTCGCACGACTCTCGATTCCCGCTGGACTGGGCAACGACGCGACGCCCGTCACCATGCACCGTCGACTTAGCCGGTGAGTTGTAATACGCGCACTCGCGATGCCGTCCTTCGGCTGCTTGGCATCACCATTCTTCCCTTTTCGCTCTGTTGTCTTGTTTACTGATACGAACTGATACCCTTTGAAATCGACCTTCGACGAGACTGAATGTTTGATTCCGTGAAGAACGCAACGAAATCGGGTTGATCGCGGAGATGTGCCAGTAGCGCAATAGACGACTCTAAAACTTTAATTACCCGATCCCCAGGGCCGTTCATCTCACGCGCAACCGATGGCATGTGTCTCCGGTCTCCGCTCCTTCGCCGTTTGTGTATTCTGCCGTCAGTGCGCAGCAATAATACTGCTCGTTACTATTAAGGGGCCATCCCGGGGCACGACTTACATTATTCATCGGCCGTTTCCACACGCGCTGCCCGGATCGGCCGATCGCTCGTAAATCGTTTACTTCTCCTCCGGCCCTCCGCCCGCACCGGCCTCTGTTCTCTGCCACCCCGTTACAATCTTACTTTTCATTAAGACATCGAGAGTGAATGAACGAATGAATGAATTTCCAAATGCAGTGCCACTTGCTCGACCTTTCTGGTCCCTTGAACTTCTCCGAGCTACACTTTCACAATATTCACTATGTAAACTCGTCGAATGAGGAGAAAGGGGTTCTGATGCTACTGTCGAAGAAAGTGAGAAAATTTCACGTACAATTAGATTCGTCTATGCGATCGTAATTAATAATCGGTACTTCGATTCTCGAGAATTCATAGAACTAATATTTTCCTTTGTCCCGTCGCAGCTGTCGATTGGGTAGGTATTTGTGCAAGTGCGACATATGTTAAAAATCTAAAACTCGTTTGTATATTGCCAGGAACTTGTCGGAATATTATTTTAGGTGCCTAATGTTTGATATTTATCTAAGGACTGTTCGTCAGCGGTTACAATTGTTTCTATGTTTTATTATTGCGCCAGACTAATAATTATATGTTTTATGAATTGTTCCCCTTGTCAGTGAAAATTGAAAATTAACTCTGGACTCCATTTTCCATAGCTGAGTCTAAATTTTGCTCCACTCAAAAGTTCCTTTCGTCTATGCAATCTCAACCTACCCGCACACATACAAGCCATACGACCGGGGGGGTTGAAAAAAAAATCCCGTTTACGGAAAAATAAAAAAAGGTTCATTACATTTCATCCGAAATTACTCCCGTAAAATCCCATTATTATTCTCGCTCATTCGCGTAATTATTTTTGTCCAAGGGGGAGAGAATGGCTTTTAAAAAATTCAGTTTATGTTGGATATATCGTCGGTCCCTCGGAAGTCATAAAATTTCGTGAAAGAATGACGGGGGATAGGAGCGGAGGACGCAGTGGAAGGGGGAGAGAAAAGGAAGCGGTGGAGATGGATAAGAGAACCGGCGAAGAATGAATGTAGGGAGGGGAAGAGAAAGAAAAAGAGAGAGAGAGGGGGGAGGGGGAGAGTAAAGGGAAGAGCGAGAAGAACAATCAAAAAGAGAGTGAGAGTAGCAGGAGTGTGAGAGAGGGAAAAGAGAGAGAGAGGGAGAGAGAGAGATATGAACGAAAGAACAACGCAAAATTAACGAGTGAGAGAGAGAGAGAGAGAGAGAGAGAGAGAGAGGGGTTGAGTGGGGGAGTGAGAGAGGAGAGAGAGAGGGAGAGAAATTAGCGGCAACTTGAGTGTCAGAAGGCCGCAGGCTCGTGGTCCCTGACCGGTCGACGCAGCCTCCTCCCGGTTCCAGAGAATCGGAGTCACGTTCAGTCAGTGGCCGACTCCCGTACGCGGAGGTGGTGCGTGTTATCGTTCCTTCGAACGTTCCTTTACCAGTGTCGACACAGGGATTTCCGCTTCCAACCGTTGCCCGGGGCTCATCCTCGTCGGGAATGACGACCGCCAGGAGCACGTGGTCAGTGAAAATATTCATTTTCACCTTTTACGCTAGCGGCGAGGGCGCGCGCGCGCGCTTGCCACCGCGGCGATATTTATGTCGATCGGAATCTTTTTCTCGCCGTACGAAGGGTCGGTTTACTCGCTAACGAGACTTGTCGAGGCTGCCTTGGGAATAGAGGCGAATTTGTGATTTTTTTTTTTTAATTTTTTTCAGGTAGCAATGTACTTCCGTTTTCGTTTTTGTGAAAAGAATTTTTAATTGAACATCATGTCCGTCCGTTGCGGTGCTCTGAGTATTCCGACGAAAGTTATTCTTTATTTTTCACGCTTTGTTGCGTGCACGTTCGTTGCGCCGCGGTTTATGCTCAGCGTGGACAAATTTTAATGAAGCGTACATAAATAACGTAATTTAGTTGTGTTCCTTTCATTTGTTTTTTTCATTTTCTTTCCACTTTGCCCATCGTTAGTCCGCGCGCGATTTATGATCGAGGCGGGTCGCGCGCAAGTATTCGTGATATTTTTAAGGAACCTATTTAAATGCATATTCGTTGGGTAAGACGTGACCTACCGTGTTAATAACGATTCCCATTATACGTACATAATTGGATTTCAATATTCTTAATGAAATATACGGTTTTTCTTAAATATAGAGTTTTCTCAAACGTATACCATTGAAAATATGTACGCAGATTATATTTTGAGATGATACAATTTCGTAGCTCGTCAAACTTTTCGTGGGCTCGCTTGGTGTGAAGATTCAGCGGTAAACGGGCTTGCGTCCCAAGGCGCAAGCTAGCGCACGTATACAATCCTCCTGACACACAATTCGCACGTCCTAAGACCTAAGAAACGGGACCCTCTCGTGGGCGTCTCGGAGACGCGAACGGTGGCTTGGGCAACATGTGTTGCTCCCTGTCTGCTTGTTCATTTGTCACGGCGCGCGGCGGCTCCAAACCGCATGCCGCTGAACGTCATGTGTGGTAACTAATTTTTCAGTACCTCAAGCACCAGTTTCAATACGTACACGTTGGGTGACTGCAATCTGTACCGCAAATCTTCTCCAGCGACGCCGTCTTGCGAAAGAGCTAATTACCGATTCTTTCTATACGGAACGACAGTTCACTTTTGTTCGTGCAAAGTATTTAGGTCCCTTAGTGGTATTGCGTGGCTAATAGCTTTTCATGACCACTCGGCGAGCAAATTGATACAGCTTTTCGGCTGAATTTCAGGAAATTTGTTTCTCGCGCTTTTCATTAATTTACAATTGTTTTATCATCTATATTTTGACATTCTGTTTCCTACGTCATCTCCGATACGTTTTAATTATCTTCAAGTATTTGAATCTTCAATGCACCCTCATCAAAAGAGCCATATGATTCATAAATACTAAAATAAAACGTGTAAACGCCTTGAGGCTCATGGACCTAACGAAGCGCGTACGTCGCAAGTCGCAACTGAAAGCGACCTGGTAATTCCGCCGAACGATAAATCGATAATAATTGGAGTAATTCGGAGGAGGGGTTCCTTAATTATTGTGCAGGCAGCAGGAGGCAGCGACGGGGGTCGAGTCGTTCGACGGGTCACGAAAGTGCAGTATCTTTTTCTTCGATTTACGGTTATAACAGTATTCCACCTGCCGCGTATAAAGGGTTATTGTAGCGAGCTTTCAAGTAACTCCGCTGGCTGGACATCGAGCTGACAGGACAATGGCTTATGCTAATTCCTCTTATGCCTCTCTCTCTCTCTCTCTCTCTCTCTCTCTCTCTCTCTCCCCCTCCCTCCCTCTTTCTATGTAGATGTCGTCCTTTCAACTATGTACACGGCTACGCGTGTATTGCGTGTCGAATTTTAAATTCAACCCAGGTCATGCTCCCGCGAAAGAGCTTAATACTCGCCCCGATGAAATTTCGGCGCCCCAATACTATAATTATCCGAGATTGCGCGCCGATGTTTTCCGATAGTGCGGACACCTTGAATCGGCCGGCATAATTTATGAGTGCCCAGCCGCGCGCACCGCTCGCACGCGCCCGACGCGTTTCGAACTCGCCCCCCGGTATAATTGGCCAAAATTGCGCGCCGGATATTTTCCGAAAATTCGAATGGTTGTATAATAATTTATTATTATCCCATCGGCATTGTGCGATAATTTATGAGTACGCTGCAGCGTACGGCTCGACGAAATTTCGTTGTCCCCGAAATTGGCGCGCCGATGCACGTCCGGCGGGGGGTAAGAATCTTTAAGCAGAGTGTCTCTGACGTGCAATTGTTTAAAAAAGAAGTTCGCGCGACGCCTCCTCGGCTGGGGTCGTTTTAAGCTCGCCGTACCTAACGTCTCTCGCGTCATACTTTTTGCGTCGCGAATATATCCGAGACGACCCCAGGAATCGTTTTGTCAGGCGATATCGTCACGCAAGAAAAAGCCAGCCACTTTCCGGGCGTGTGCGAGGGCCTGGAGACAACTTATTTCCTGCCCAGGATTGCAGCGACGGGGAGAGAGAAGTGTCGGTCTTTCCCGCGAGTTCGCCTCACAAAAAGAGATCGCGATACGCGGCCGACGACGAAGCAAATATCAACTTCCCCGCACACGTTGTTTTTACTCTGCCTTTTTTCTTTTGTCTCTATATGACCATATCGGGAGAACGAGCGCGATAAAGAACGCGGAACGGTGGAACCGAAAATGACTTGCAGAGAAATTGAAATTCGAGCGAGCCGAAGCAAGAATGCCAAAGACCAGATTACGTTTAACCGTCCGCAGTTTCGTCGTTAAATCGGCGATGAGTCTCGCGGGAGCTTTATACGCCGAAGCCGACGCGACGCGACGCCGCGTATAGCGCGTCTCCAGGAAACGGGGGCAGAAAAAGTTTACCAGCTCCAAGTCTTTCGACGTCCCTCGGGCCGAGTTGAACTCCCGCACTTGTGAGACACGGAGGGATCTATTTTTCGGCAACGCACGCTCCAGTTCGGCCCTCTCGGCGCGGAGAGAAGCGGCGCGCGCCAGTGCATTACACGTCGGTCGAGTAAACAGTTCCGAGTGAGGGAATAAATAGAGAGAGATGCGAGGCGTTCGCCCACAAATATTCACCACCCCGAATTCCCGATGCGGGAAAGCACTCTGCTACGTCAGGTACCGCGAGGGTATCCTCCGCGAGGGCATGCTCAGCTCACACGTTGCAGACAATTCAGTATTTCGTGGGTTATTTTGGCTCCTCCAGGGGGGAAGCTGTTATTTCTGTTCCATAAGTTAATACTCCGGGGCAGCCCCCTCGCTTCGTTATGCATACCAGACTCGCCTGGCTGTGTCTCGTGTCCGTTCAAGCACTCGGAAGTAATACGGTTTATTTATCGTTAAACGTTTATGTTCGCGGGCGAAGAGAGGCCGCGCGAGAGAGAGTTCCCATTTCATGACAATGTTCTCTACTTAAACGAACTGTTAGCGTAACCTTACGGTCCGCGCTCGTCTCTGGCCGTCTGGCCTCGGAGCATGGCGACGAAGTGTGCGCATGAGACACGAAAATTCGATCGGTTTCGATTTCAGCAAGCCCTCGAACCTGAGTCTGGATCGATCGATTTCTGAACTGGGTTCCTTGTTTATTTTCCGAGCGTTGCATTAATATTCTACGCCCACGTCGGCGCTCGGCACTGCTTTTTTGCCGGCTACTTTCAATAGCGGACTGTTAACGTCCAAGGGAACATTTTCGCACTTGTTGACAAAGGAATGGAATTAACGCGAGTTAATAAGAGAAACTCGATGTCCCTTTGATGCAGCCGACTAAATATTCACCGTCATTACTGGCGGTATGCGAGACACTCTTAATGTTCGTTCGCGCTTCGTCCGTGGCAATGGAAACTCAAGGGAACCCGACGCACAAAGACGACATTTTCTCGCCGGCAATGGAACCTGGGATATACCGATTCCGATGGATCATGTTCAATTTGTCGTGGAGGATAGAAGTAATTATCGGTGATTCTATATAAATCGACACACATAAAAGTTACTTCAAATAGACAAGTATTTATTTCTTCATAACGATCTCGATGTCTATAAGACGTACAATATCGACATTAGAAGTGTATGGTATCTTCAATCTTCATCGTTCATGACAAATTTGTTTTACGAAGAGCCGAAAAGCATGCGTTGTCAACGTCTCGCTTCAATTGCTATATTGCCTAGGTACGACTAAACGCGTTCTAAACCTTTAAATTCTGCTCTTTCTATCGTAAACCCAATACCGTTTCGCGAACCTCTTCTGTGTACGTCCATAGAATATTAGTGAATTATTCTGAAAGCCGGTGGAGCAGACTGGCACTAAACTTTCTGCACGGCCACCGAACACACATGGCCCCGTGTAGATTTTTCGTCGAAGAAGGGTCAACTTGGGGGAGGATACGTGTTCAGTTTCTGGACTTTCCGGGGTGCCCTTTCAAACGTCCGTGTGACGTAAAATTTACGATGTTTCCGGAATACACACGGTCGGGAGCTGCGGGCGCATTAATGAGTCGCAATAATGTTTCAAAGTTAAACACATGTGTCTGGAAGCGTTGCAACAAATAAATTCGACTACTGTCCGTGTGCGGCCCATATGCAAGCATAAACTTGCTCCCGCTTTATCGATCCCAACTATATATGTTCAAACTTTACGATGGGGCTGCTGATTAAAAAACAATGAAACCAGTGTAACCTGCTCTTGGCAATCTATCCATGTACCATCATTCTCCGCACTTACCTCATGCAGTCTCATTAAACGCATGTGATTGTTAACGAATGCTGTTAGCGACAACCGTACGCGTTTAATAACCAGGACGTTGATTAATATTGAATAGTCTTGACGTGAATTTATAGAAAGCTCGTTAAATGCACGTGACCGTATTCAACTATCATTAGCTGATCCTACAACTCTAGTAATGCTCTTCGCGGAGAAAAGTCAAAGTCCGACATGCAACGCGTGCCTTCTGCTCGCCTGATTCTCGGCTCGTCGCAACGAGACGAAGCAAGACAATGTGTCGATTAAAATTGTCAAACGTCGACGATGCAGCGGCTCTCTGCCGTCGATTTTTCCCTCGATCCGGCGACAACCTTCGTCGCGCACTCGTAGTGCGACGCACGCAAATGAAAATGAACGAATCGCATCAAGGCCGCGCATTCTAACCATCATAAGCTGCACCAAACTCTTCACCTTTAAAATCTGGAATACCACCACCATTCGCAACAATCAGCTTCAAAAACAGGTCCAGGTTGAATTGGTGCGGAAATATTGTGACTCATTGTGAATACGTGGCTTGAAAGGGACTGGTAATCGCGAGATTGGTTTGACGCTTTGATACCTTGACGAACCTGCGATCGTGATAGATGGTGTATAGAAGAGCCACGACGAGAGTGGAATGAGAGATAGAGAAGTGGGGAGACGGATTGTAAAAATGAAGATCGTATCGGACGGAAATAAGATCTGAGATTTTTAATATCGATAAAGGGTGTCATTAAGATAATCGTCCATGGTCGTGGTCCGTAGACATTGACCTCTGATCACCCCTCACTCGCGACTTGACTCTTCGAGCATCGAGGGGGGGCAAAATCGCTAATTCCTTCTCGGAACTTTCGACCGGATGGACACTCGATGTAATTGGACGAGGATGACCCCGACGCGTAACGAACTCTGTGCGCGAACTCGTTGATTTGCGATCACGAGACCGTTAAGGGTGTGCATGCTTTTTCAAGAGCGGATTCGGCCACACGTGATCTGCGAGTTGCCGAACACGTCTTCAACGATTGAAACCCCGAAATTCGCAGGCACTCGAAGTGCAACTCTTTCGGAGCTGCGAAGAGTCATGTGTCAGAAAGTTTTGTCAGAAGAGAGGCTCGAGATTTGCGCTCGTCGCGGTAGCAGATTATTTTCGGGACGGTACGTACACGCCTCGTAACTCCTACTCCGTCTCAGGCAATTTTTTTCTTCCCTCCCTGCAAAACGAAGAAGGGCGACGCCGACGGTTCTTTTAAATTAGCACGGCCGCGCGTTGACGTTGTTCATTCTTTCCGAGTTTGCCCACAACCCACGTCTCCTTTTTCACCTCACTTCGCGTCCCGTCTCGTGCTCGTGCTAGACGACTTCTTTTTGCGCGCGTCCCCGGCCAGATGGGAGCGAATCATAAAGCGAATGCAATTGCTGAGCCGGCACACGCGTTCATGAATTATAATCCGACGTTGAAAGAGGAGCGAGCAGCCAGGATCAATCCGGGGCCCCGGCGGCCTTCTATCGGCGATGAGCCATGAAACCGTGGAATATCCCTTGTCTCTCGATATCTCAGGCCTCTTATAGCGTTCCACGCCAGTCTGTCTATAACCACTACCGGTGCCGCCTTTGCCGCTAACACCACCGTCATTATCCTCCGCGACGAAAGTCGATAGCGCGTACAGTACGAAAGGTACGATTCCCGGTAGGATTGTTTGATCACGGTGATTACGACTCTTGCGGATCCAAGTAGCTCCGCAAAGCGAGCAAAGCACCGCGGAGAGAACCGCGAGACGAGATAAAGCGGGAGAAAGTGAGCGGGGGCGTAAGCGTAAGGGATGAGAATGGGAGCGCACGTGTGCAATAGTGTGCGTACGCGTGCTTTTACTTTGATCATCATCTTCTTCATCGACTCTCCTCTTTCTCCGCGCTTCCATCTCGACGCCCGCGCCGCCATCGTGCCGCGCCGAGTGGCTATGATGCTGCGGCGGGAAGAAAAACAAGGACAGGACTATACGAGCCCACTGCTCATTCGTCTCCCCATGCAAGGAGCAACAAGCGTCAATAAAATATCGCGACCGGAATAAATGCGAGTGCTCTGTCTCTCTCGCGCAGGCCGCCGCTAATGGTAACACGAAAAAGACCCTGCGAGCCCAATCCGACAACGAAAGAGAAAGATCGTCCTTACAACGATATATAGTTAATCGGCTGTACAGACGGAGGCCAATGAAACTGTTCCCTCGATCGTTCCGGAACACCTCGAGCACCGTGAAAAATCGGGCCCGCGGTGTTTTGCGGATTGGGAGTAAAAAATTGATCGGCTGTCCCTGACCACCGACGCAGAGGGCGATTTACGATCGTCCGTGTCTCTCATCGGCCTTTTTCCCTGTAATACCGCCGACAAAACGCGTGTGTCACAATAACGCAGTCTACTGCGCTTGTAATTATCACGCACCGCCCGGTAAACGAATCTGACGAAAGAAACTTGGCCAGCTTGAATACGCTGACAGCCGCGCATGATGCTTCATAAAATGACGAAATGAAGCCGCGAATTTCTGCTAAATCGAGTGCGGCGCGTCTTCGGAAGTTTGCTTTCCCGTTTCTCCGCTCGACTCGTATGCCTGTATCACGATATCCACCGCGGCATTTCTCGGGGTTGCATCCCCGAGTAGGGTAACGCGGAGGCTTACAACCTGTTGCTCGACGGCTTCTTCCCCGTCTCTCCTTTCCTTTCTTTAAGTCCCTCTCTTTCCCACCCCGGCGTTCCTCCACAAGCACAACCTCTCCTAGCTGCCTAGCTCTCGTCACATCGACCAACACGGGTTTCCCTCTCGAGGCAGTCGAGGCCCTCTCTCTGGCGTGCAGCGGCCGCTTCCTCGTTCATCGTCCGCTCTGTCCTCCTCCTTCGCCCCGAGCCCGGCATCCTCCTCACTCCTCTTTTTCCCTCTTTCTCTGGCGCGGCAATAGAATGCCCTTCGTCGTGTCTGCGACGCGTCTACCGTCATGTTCTCCTGGTGGCACGAAGGCCTGAAACGTCGCACTCTGTTGCTCCGTTCTGTCGTGCCTCCTCATCGCACCCATTCTAATGCCGATGTTGCTGCTTTCTCGCCGGCCGCGCTCGTTTTCCCTCCTTTTCCGTCTCTTCTTTCCACTTGCACTCTCTTTCCTTCGCCAGCGCGCACTCTCCCTCTCCGTGCCACGAGTTTCCTTCTCTGTCTTTAGCTCCATTCGCTCTCTGTCCCGCCTTTCCATCTCCCTTGTTTGTTGTCTTTGCTCCGTCCCTCCGTCCCTCCGGCCACTCTCACTCCGTCGTCACTCGTCGGTCTTCTCTCCCACTCCGACCCTCGCGGCCTCTCCGCTCGACCCGTATCTTCTCGCGCTCACATGTCAAACTTCTCTTCCTCGTTCTCGCGCCAACACTCTTCCTCCTACGCTTTCTCTGTCTCCTTCGCTTCGCTTCTCTTCCTTCTTCGTGTCCGGCCAGACCGACGCGACGTCACTCTCGTGAACTCGCGTTGCCTCCTCTACCTTCTACTGATCCCTTGATCCGCGTTCCCCTGCTATAGAAGAGCGCGGTCACGGGACACTTGTTCGGAGTTATGCCGAGACAAAAGAGGGAAGACGGTTTTATGTAACTACTTTTCGTTCCTTTCGCAAACTCGATTAAACGTACAGCCCGCCCTCGCTACATCCAACCAACGAGTTGAGTCGTGGCAGGTGTGCGATTCGGAAAATTCGGACCACTCCTGACCGTACAGTACACTTTGTACAGCCGCTGACACGTTGCGCCAGGGTCAATTGGCCGACTCGTTTGGTTAAGAAATTCGTGCCTCCGACCTTAAAACTACCGTGCCGCTTGTCGGCGAGGGATTAAACGCGTCTGAAAAATGACGTTACGAAATTCGTACCAGTCCTAAGTCCTAATGGGCACATTAGACGCTGTCGACGGATGGGAAGGGCAGCGAAGAGTGGAACGGCGCGAGTCTGTTCTGGATTTCTCCTGTGGTCATCGGCACCGCATAATCGCCGCCATTGTTCGGTCCCCGTGGATTTTGTTTGCCGGGCGTCGTAACTGTCGCGCGGGAATTATGATCGCCGTGGCTGCTGCGAGCAGTACACACATACACATACGCAGGTGTCCGAGGTGAACTCAGCATCGGCTTAAGCGTCGAGTCGCGTTTCGGTCGCGCACAACGAGAACTGGTTCGTTCCAGCTGAAACTCTCCCGATATACACACCTTCCTGCTCGTCGTCCTTTTTCTGCTTCCTTCCACCGGACTACAACGTAACGCTAATAACACGACCTCGGCCGCGGAACGATTTGCGGCGAGACACACCTCGCCTCAGACTGCGGTCCGAAATGCGGTTCGAAAACCGCAGGACACCACGAGCGCCTAGCCGCGGAGACGGCAGCGGAATCCATGCTCCGTGGGCAAATTCGTCGCGGCTCGCAGGTGCATCGTCGAACATTTCGACGATCCCTTTGTTCTGCGCGCACCCGACATAATTACTCTTTCAACGCCGGACGATGCATGGCCGTGATGTTGGGCACATGGAGGTTAGCAGTTATCAGTGCGGTCGTGTGGGAGTTAATAATCTGCAATAATCTGGTCGAAGAGGGTGGTTCTAAAAAAGTTGGAAAGCAGAGTGTTTAGTAAAGTTTCAATATCTACACACCTATGTCCGGCCGATTCCTGGGATAATGGATCGCGGGGAAAAATGGCCAGTGGATCAGCCTCACTGAATAATCGGCCGCCGTAGCTACAATTGATGGCACGTAACAGAGCCTTCTATTATCAGAAATAGTTTCCACATTACGCTCCAGGCGGACAAATCTCTTCGCGCGACGCGAGACCCGTCACGACGTGTTTCGAGGTGCGTCGTGAAAAATCTCCTTTTATTTATCACGTAGCTGTGATCAATCGTGCACAAAGCTGCCAATGGCGAGTGATAAACGACGGAGGATCCGTGAAACTGAAAAATGTCCTCGTATGAAAAACGATTTTTTTTTCCTCTCGCACGCACAAATCGCTCGTTCTCAAAGGTTCGCGCGCGTGATGACCTCTAATTCAATGATGTGACGAATGGTCATCGCCTTTCACCGGTCCTTGCCAATTTCGAAACGGAAGAGAAATTCGTTGATCCGACGCGTGACGTTTCGACAGGATCAATAGAGAAGATGTACAGGTACGAAATGCATTTTGGGGGTACATATTTCTAAGTGAACATTTTCTCATAATACCAATTCGCTCGATTTTATTTAATCTGACCGGAAATCACTCGGAAAAGCGGAAAAATAGCCGTGCTGTCCCCGACTTTATCGCCACCAGAAAGTTCACGCCTTATCCCTCGAACACGATCCGCGATCCGCAGTGTTCTCGCTTGAACGCGTCGAGTGAATGCAGATCGGTTCACCCTAAAAAAGTCGACAGTGCGCCGCGCCGTCGGATCTCACGACCGAGAAGGATGTAGGACAGTAGTACCTGCGCGAACCCTCACGTGCCAGGGGCGCGTTCCTCGTGGCCTCAAGTCTGGCCATTGTGTGTCGTCGCTCGTCGCTCGTCGCTACCGCGATTTATACCGGGTGATCTCTCTCCCGACCCAGCTTCCGCTCTTTTTGGCACGCTGACCGTCACGCGAAATTTAGCAATGCCTCGGCACAGGTTACAGCAAACAAAAACATTCTACGCTTCAGTCATCATTCTTTATTCCGTTCACGCGTCTCATGGCTCGTTCCAGGTGAGTAAAAAATGCCCGGTATGCATTTGCGGGACAACAAGGACGAACGAGCCTTTTTCGAGTTTCGTGAATTTCGAAATCTGCCAGCGCTCTCCGCGCTTTACTCGTCCAAATTCCCGGTCTCTTTCATTGCCCTCGCTCCTTCCCGTCTCTGTCAGTCGGAAGCCTCCCACAAGCGTGCGTACCGGTACAAGAGCGTCGTTCGGACAAAGCCTGAGAGGATCCACTCTCGGCATTCTTTGAATATCTGGCCGACGCCGACGCGGCAAACCCTAGCAAACGGCCTTTGTAAGAGGCGCGGACACCCGATACATGCCCTAGAAAGGGTTTACACATACGCGAGCCTGTATCGTGCCGCCGCTGATCCGGCATTATGTGTTACGCCATCGAGTGCATCGCACCGTGGGTAGGTACTCGCGGTCCACTTATGCTAATCGGGCCCGATTCTTCACGGCAGCCATGTCCTCGAGAGTCCCGGTGACCCATGGCGACCTCGGCACGTAGGGCGTGATCGGAGGATCGTAAAATTTATGCCATCTCTCTCTAGGCAGCGCTCGTTCTTTCTGTGGGTCCTTCCTTAGCTGGACGCGACTAAATTGGCCGTTTCATCGGTGTATTACGCAAATCGCGAGCCGCATTCTTGCCGCGCGGACTAGAGCGCTCGGAATTCTCGACAACGCCCATCCGACGTAAAGCCCGTAAAGCTCGCTTCATCGACGGGGAAAGTGATGCTGCCGGCGCGGCTATTAATTCCGATTGGAAAGCTCTTCACGCTTCCCGTCGTAACGGTCCTGTTCTGACGATCTTTCAGATTCGCCAGCACGTCTGTTGCCGCGCTTGACTATGATATTAGCGGCACACTGCGCGGCGCATCCACCGTTAAAACTGACCCGCCTTACTTTCCGATTTGTGTTGCTGAATATTCAGGTGCCTCGTTACGTTCTTCGCGTTCATTCACGGACGATTATGAGCTGGATGCTGGAACATCGGGATTCGCTGCGACGAAACGCGACTCCTCCGTCTTCCGTGCTAATCGCGAACTCGACGATGCGCTGTTTAACATGTAGTTCGAGTCGCGGCGGAGAAACTGCGGCGCTCGAGCATATGCTGCCAATATGCTTCTCAGCTGTAATGCCGTTTCGGCGTATTGGTGCGAGAATTTCGGTTCCTGTTGTTCGAAGGCGCACCAGCGTTCAATGGTCGAACTCACATGCCAAACGTAATGGAATGTCTGTTTGGTCGACTTCCGCGCTCCTCGCACTTTCTTCTCGCCTTTCGGAATTTGCTTGAAAACTTTTTCATCATTTTTCGATCATACCTCGATGACAGTCTGACGTTTTAAATTGTTTATATAAATTTCCCTTCCCGCTTAGATGATTACAATTTTACAACTTTACTGTGGTCTCGTATATACACTCTTGACCGGTCTTCCTTGCGGTTAATTTCCGGTAAATGTTCAAGTTCCAGCGGAGTCTAGTTCTCGATCTCTCTCTCGATGCTCGTTATACACTTTCCTCCCTAATTAACACTCAAGTTGTTTCGCACGACGAAGATGGAGTTCCCGGTCGCTCATACTCCCGATCCATCAACGCCCGTATGTACCAAGATTGATGTCACATTGTTATACCGCCGCCTGATCCATTATCGTAAGGTACTTGTAAATTTCCTCGTCACATTTTATCCGCCTCTCGTTCGGCACTCTTTCGTGAGATCGAGCTCGCGGTCGCCTCGAAATAGCTGGACTGGTCGATATATACGCGCATCATAAAGACACGCATTATACTCTTGTCACGCATACCAGACAATCGACTGCCAAGTTTACGTTCGGCATCGGCTGGCCGATCGAGAATGTTACACCCAGTGCGCAGGTGGAAACGATCGTGAAATCGCCGGCGATTAAACGTCAATTCCTGCCTCGATTGGTCTCTAATCTGTAATAGAATCAGCTTGCCCGTTCGCGGATCAGATAAAGGCCTACCGAACGCGCAGAGAATGTCGCGGAAATCGTTCGTTATAACCGGCGCTTTTTATCGGGCCGGCGCGGCGCGCGGCGCAATTTAAATTCTCGCGTTGCCCTTAAATCGCGCTCTATCGAAAATTTCCCGAAAGACCGGCAAGCATTATCGGCCAGTTTCTCGCCCCGACGCCAACGCGACGTCGCCAATTTGCATCGGACAGCCAGAGCAAATGCGCGTAAATAAATGCGCGATAAACGTCGATCCTCGCGTCGCCGTCGTTGCGAGGCGAATTAATAAGAATGCCACGGACGAGTGTCTCCGAACGAACGAACGTTGGAACGACGGGATCAATTTGCGACTAGAGACTCCGGCTCGTTTCACGCTCGATCGGGCTGCCATTAATCATAATTTCGAGTGCGCTAGCCGGTGATTGAAGAAGGCGGTCTAAGATCGAATCGGAGTCGGGTTGGGAACGAACGACGACGCGGTGTCACCTTATTGACGCTACTTTTTTTCTCCCTAACCGACGCCGACGGCTAGCCGTTACGTTCGGCGATCGTAAAATTCGCTAAAAAACGTAGGATAATTATCGGCAGGCGCGTTTCGAGTCTCAACGCACGTTCGGGATTAATAGTCCCCGTCGCAATAAAGATTCTAGCTCTCGTAGGCAGCGCGCCGTGGACACGCTCTACTCCCACTGTCCTTTATTACATCGTAAATTATCGCTCGACATTTTTACAGTCCGCGAAAAGGTGACATCTTGAGCTCGCCCGGCCGTGCGTTGGCTGCGGCATACGTTTCCAGACACTAAAGAGGTCTTTATTTTCGCGTAACTACCGCCTCTAGGCTCTTCGGGACTGCTCGCGTGTGTGCTTTGCGCATTAGCAACGGCCACGGCAGAACACTTCCGGCGTAACCTCCGTACGCACGGTTGAAGCATACAGTGTGCACTGTGCAAACCGTGCGCTGCACCTGCGTCACGAGCTCTCGTCACGGAGCGTTCTTATTCACGCTGTTCAGCAAACCGCTAGCGCGAACTTTTTCCCCTCTAAAGTGCGTCCAGACTTGAGCAACGGTAATTAAGCGCCGACGGTCCCTGTAAATCTCTGTAATTCTACACGGACAAAGTAGTATTCATAGTTATCGGCGTGGAAAGCTTTCTTCTATAACAGTCACTTCATCTACAATGCTTGATTATTTATCGTTCCGCTTTACGTCCATAATGTACATTTGAATCGGTTCAACAATCGTTAATCATCGCTTCTGAATAACCATTGCGTTTCATCGGAGCTCACCCGAATCGGCTATTAGGTTAGATTTACGAACGGATTCCGTCGCAGTCAGTGGCCACTTGAATTAACACGTAAACGCGCGCGATACCGCACGTATCTGTAGTTCAACAGTTCTATCCCCGCAAACTTCGTAAGCAAAACGAAAGGTTCAAGTTGTCGCTGGCGAATGATCGGTCCCAGCATACCGCGCGTAATAAATGTCCGCATCTCGCGACATGTACAAGTTGCACAATTTCGCTAATGAATGGCGGCGATTAATCGTCGGAAAGAATCCGATAGTTCCGTGTCGCGCTGAAAGTTTTTTCGGGTTTTAAGCGTCGTCGTAGCTTCGCTGAAAACACCAACCCAACATCCAACGTGTCGAGCGTATCGAAAATAATGAGGCACTACCAATCAACTCAATTTTTTGCTCCCTCTCTCTCTCTCTCCCTCTTTCTTTCTTCATCCTGCTATACTCGTGTTGCTCGATCCGCACCTGCTGCCGACCTGCGAGTCACGAGGCCGGGTTTTGGTCGAATAGCAGCGCGTGCCATGAGGCGGAGAGCTCTGAACGCTGCTCTTTAATTAACGGGACCTAAGCGCCGGGAAACTTATCAACGACATTTATTACACTGCCCGATGAGCGTATAAACGACTCTTTTCTTTTTACGGCCGGAGAAAGGTTCCGAGTTCCGAGGGAAAGAAGGACGAAGAGAAGAGCGAAAGTGGCGCGCGGTTGGAAATAAAAGATGCGAAGAATTCGCGCATATCGTTTTCGAAGAATGCTCGGCGAGTGTCGAAGGTCGGGTAGAAAATGACTACGGGGCGGAGTCTGAAGGGGGGAGATGGACGAGGTCAGCGAAGGTCAGTCAGGCGACTATGCAGTGACAGGTTTGCGATGGATTTTTGAAGGATCGCGAGCGGTCGCTCGTCGAAGGAGGAATCACGGGACGTAGGAAGAAAATGAAGAGGTCAGTCGGCGAGAATAGCCTTCCCAGTCCATTGGGGCAATTCGTCAGGCTCGAGGACGTTATTGGTTTTCGGATCGGCGTAAAACACGCCGGCCAAGTTTTCCGACCAATATTTGAATAGGGGTTTATTTACCCCTGCTGCATGGACGGTCTTTTCGCTGACAAAGCGCCGAATGGCGCTTTTGCACCGTTGCACACAAAACTGCGCCCGGCCGACTTCGCTCCTGATAAATTGCATCGTGTCGTGCGTTTGCTTTTGTCGTTGCACATTTGTCGGAAAATTTGCCGCGGCTCTGTTCGGAGTCGCGCGTCTCTTCTTCTCGTGGCTGCTTTGAGTGATCCCCCCCCTCGCAGAAAGAATAATAGGGTAAATGAGGAGGCGAGAGATCGGTTAGGGGAACAGAAAAGTGTGGGTAATGACACAAGTGAAGCACTCTCGCCAGTCGATGTTTTATCAAATTCGCAAATAGCCCGCTGACGACTGAATGGATTGTCTGAATCGAGCGAGTACCCGATCGCGAACAAAGTTAAACTGCTCTATTGTGCTGAGGCAGCCGTTAGCCGAAAAATTGCATCTGCATTCTTTCCTGTTTTTTGCCCCCCGCCTAAGCCGACCGTCCACACCTTGGCACCGTATATCGAGGGGTGTTTTACGAAGTATAAATTCTCGCCTGAAAGCTTCGTGTTCCGTCCATATCAGATTCACATAAAATTTCTTGTCCCTGGTCGTTCTCTAGGAGGGACACTTTCCTCGATGCGTCGCCCGAAAAATTACGTGCATTCCTCGACTCGAGGGTCCATTCCGTCGGGCACGTTCCATAATTATTTTGTTACGCTATCTTCTGACGTGCCCGTGGTCTCCTTCTCAATCTCTCGGCCCTCTTGCCTACGATCCAGGTATAAACCTGCTGTCCCTCTTGATGCCACGACCAAGATTTACCTCCTACGAATATGTTTTCCGACCATCTGTACCGTACCGTTCCCTGACCTACCGTGACGCGTTAAAATTTTCGGACTACAGTTAATTGCCGGCGTGCGTCGTGGCATAACGGAGAAGGTGCAGAAAGGAGAACACTCCTAAATATCTCATTTTTCAATTTCATGTCTCGACTTCGTATAAATACCACATTCTTTAATTACTGAATATTTCACTTCACTGTAACCATCAATAAGATGCCGTTTTGTTGCGTACTATTGGCAGGACTTTGCGCGATTGGTTTTCATCGTAATTGGAGCTTGTTTTAGCAAATCGATGTTTTCAGCGAGGAAACTAGATTCTGATTGCCGACGAACTTACACCTGTTGTGAAGCACAAGAAGAACACCTATAAATGAAGGTGTCTCAATCGTCTTGTGCAATACACCTGTCGCTCGCGGTCGTGTATTTTAGTCGTCGGGATAAATGAGACGGAGGAAAAGGTTTCTCCGCTTTGAGTAGTGAGCAAACGAATCTCCCAACTATTGATTTAGGCCGAAGGTATGTGTACTCAGCATTTTGCATATCCCGGTCGTCGTCTCCTTCGTCATTGTGCTGATTGTTCCCTGTAAGACGATTATGATTATCGTTACATCATTTATTACGCGGCATGTTATTAGGCCACATATTTAATTTTGATGCATTCACTTTTTATCACATACGGAGATAACAGAATACATGGTACTGATGGTAGGTACTAACAACACTGGTGTGCTTTCTTGTAATGGGTAAGATGAAGAGAAACCTTGAACGATGAGGATCCTATAAAATTCAACACATGTGAGTAAAAGTAATCGCGGAAAGAGCGCCACTCCAAACATTTCTCGCATCTCCCTGTTTCGCACACGTGCTCGAAAATACAAACGTGCGTCTCGGTACATACGCCAACCCCTAATGGGGCTAAAAAAACTTCTCGATTATCATAACGTTCGAGGACTTTTTCTCGGTGAGGCTTGGCGCTCGCAATTGAGTCACTGAACCCGGACAACATTTACTCAGCAGGGTGTTACGTGAGAAAAAAGAAGTACATAGAGGGGGAAACGAAAAAGCATACGGAGAAAGTATGTGAAAACATAATGTATGTGAAACTTTTTACACAATTCCTTCGTTACTGCGTTTCATGAATTCTGAACGTAATTTTCAATTGCACAACAAGGAACAAAATTTCATAACTAAGCTAAGCCGAGAACAAAATTGACACATCTTTATAAATCATTTAATGTAAATGTCAGGATAACGGTAATATCAGGATCGCGTCGACCGCGGCATCTTTCATATATAAGACAGTAAACGCTCGGCGAAGGTGTTAAAGTATACACACGCGCACCCGAGGCCGCGTAATTGCCGAAACGAGCATCGGGCGTGATTAATTAGCGCGTCAAGTGCGTGCAGTGCGTCTCTGTAACCGGGGCCCGAAATGCGCGCGCGCGCGTTCGCGCGCTGAGATTCCAAATGGTAATGGTACGCGCGATTAATCTAATTGATGTGACATTCCGTGTCCCACGTGGCGTCAGCAGAGGCGCTACACGCAGACGTGAAACACGCGCACACGCGCACGTGCGCCAGGTGCGCTCGACGTGCGTGCGTGCGTGTATGCATTGCATATCCCTTCGTTGGCTTTGGTTAATTATTACCTCTTCGCCGCGACCCATTGTGGCGGTCACTGATGAGCCGAAATGACAAATTCCAATTTTCCGAATAATCGGTTGATCTCGATTCAATCCATCGACACGTGCTTCAATTTCCGGATGATTTAATTAGGACCCAGTTGACGCTAAGATTTCGTGTTCCGGTAGCCGTAAAACATCTCGTGCGTCAGGTGTGCTAGGTAGTGGTGAATATGTTAGCAGTTAGCGGAACGGCACGGCGATATTCATTATGGGTACCTATGCCGCACTGCTACAAGGATTCTTGATTAACTGTGGCCGTTTTTAGTTTCTTCATGAGAGATCAATTTTAGAAGAGCCTCATTTTACAACTGTAGCCGTGATCATTTGAGGACGAGCCTTTTTCATTCTTTCGCGGTGAAATTAAAGCCAGTTCGGTTGGACGGGAAGTGCGACAAAGGAGCGGTCCGAGCTGTGAATCTCTAGAGCGTGGTTTTATCTGAATTTCAAAAGAATAGGTAAGTGGTACCTCGCGTACCACTTGGTAATGAACAATCGGTACGCCGAGTTCCTCTGTCTTGACGATTTAATTGCCGTCTAATTGATGTGGCAATGTCTCGTGTCGCACACTACGGTAGCAGCCGTGAAACACGCGCGCGCAGCTGCGCGCGACATGAGTTGTTCACTGCTGGGCCATTCAGCCACTGCCTTCGCTAATTATTGGCTTTCCGCTGGCCAATACTTCAATGGGTAGCGCACAATTTCTTCGGCAAGCAAGAAAATACGATTGCCATTGAAACAATTATAAGACGATCCCCACTACCTGCGTCCGACGGCAGTATCATGCGATTCGTGCCTCTCTTACATCTTAATCCTTCCACGCGGTAACGTTCAATGCGACGCGTAATTAATACACTAACACAGATGCCACGGTTTCGCAGTTAATTCGAATTAATATATATTCCGTGTGATTGATACTCCATCGCGCCGAGCACATCATAATACGATTAATACCGTCGGCGGGTATAATTCAGTGCAATAACTCCGACCTCGTTAATTCCGTTATAGCTCCGCGCAACGTTCGCCTGGCTTTCTCGCCACTCGAAATGGAAGTCTGCCCTCGAAAGCGTTAATTCTTTACGCGTGAGTCGATCGGACGTGGAATTAACGACGCAAGACACTCGTCTACGTACCACTCGCAACGAATTCTGTCTAATTATCAAGCGTCCCACTCGGCGGGCTTCTCGCCCGAACGAACGAGACGTATCGTGCTATCACGACACACGCACACACACACACAGACACTCGTTCTCTCTTTCTTTCTACTGCGGTGCGCAGCTGGGTCGGCCTAGCCCGTGCAAAAATCGCTCGTTAGCGGAGCAAACTTTAAATTACCCGCGTACTTTTTGCCCCCCGGCGCATCAGCGGCGAGGAGTTTCGGGCCGGAAAGAGAAAAGGGGTCGACGGGGGGAGGTGGATTTTTACGCGAGCAGATGCGACTTTTTGCGCGACGTCATCGTAATCGGCCGGGGAGGCCAAAGAGGAGACCGCCGTTCGGCTTCGGCCTGTCCACCTCCAACCTCATGGCAGTTGGCACAGCACGGCCCTCGCGCGACGTCTTCCCCGAACTTCGGAAATCTCTTCTTTACGACCCGACGACGCGCTACATTTTACGACGGCCGGGAGTGCGATAAAAAGTTGAATTTGCAATTGAACGCGCTTCGTTAAAAGCCGTGTCCGTCGCGCCGCAGCACGGCGTAAACTGCATTTCACCTCTGTCGAACGAGCATCTTGACATTCCCATTTTGAAGCACGCGAAATTAAGTCGACGAGCAGTGGGCCGCGTTCGTGAATGTCAGTGATCGTATTTTACGATATTCTCGCGCGACGCTTGTCATCTCGATGTTTGGAGGAACGCGTTCCGCTAGACATACTTGTACACACAGACCCACCGAAAGTTCACTAAGCGCGCATTCTTCGGCCATCGCGTCCTTTCCGCGCTCACCCCGTGAGAGATAAAAGCTCATGAATAACATTTTTGTCTGCTCCATGAGCCCGGCTCACCGCTCTTTATCTGTCGGCCCTTATCTTCCGACGGCAGAGACTTCGCGGGTTACTCGTTATCGAGTTGTAACCTGCTACCCGCGTTTCAACCGAATATTACGGCACAAACTTTTTGACCCCCGCCGGGGATTAAGATGCAGCGAAGCACGTGCGGCGCGGCGTGGCCGGGGAATATCAACGGAATCCCAAATGCAACGTTATTTACGTCGAGCGATCCTTAATGCAATCCTTAATACGCGCAATCGATTATCCCGTTCACGTTTTCGCTTAACACGATTTGTTGTGTCGCGTAACATATATATAGTGCGACCCGAAGGAACACATTCGTGGCGATCTCCTGACCGATGTACGCGACGCGATCATTATGTCATTGTATTGGAGCAGGTTACGCATCCCACCACATAAAAGGCAGAACGCTGTTGCCATGCGTCTCTCCGGGTCAATGGCATTACCAATGCAGTACCGCAAAAGTCGTATGCTCTATGGAAAAACAATAACCTGCTCCAAATGCACGTCCGAGGAATGCGTCTGTTTTCGTCCGCACTACTGTCTTCACCGCACGCTCCAATACATTCATACCTACACTCCGACACATTCACACGCTCTCGATTTCGGCCAATAATCTTCATCACAGCACACCGCGATCGGTGCATCAGCGATCGTTACATCGGCGAGCGTCACCTCATCGAAGGTTCCAGACATCATTCTCTGTGTAGCAACAGTAGCGCAAGCAGTGTGATTAAAGAAAGTGACAATAAACGATATTCAAAGCGAAGTATAGTATCGATTGATTGAAGCGAAACTACGGAGTCAGCGTGAAGGCGTCGGCTCCGATCGTCCGAAAAGTGACAATTCACGATTCTTTGTTCCCCGGAGCATTCGACACCGCGAATGACATTCTTAGAGGCGAAAAGTTTAGCGGGCGTTACGAGTTGAGATAATCGTTCGCTTAAACAATCAGTTCTTATACTTTTAGGTTCTTCTTGACGTCGACCATCGAAACCATCACCCATTCTACACTAGTCTCTAATCTGGCTGTTCTCGACATAAAGTTGATGATGTGCAACCAATGTGTGAGCATAGCGACGTGAGAAGTTTGTGAAATATAGGTACACGCCGTCCTGCGTCAGAAGGTTCAAATCGATGCAGAGATGTACGACAATCACGCCTCCCGTCCTCCGTTTCGGTCGTTCGCGTGTGAGAAGTTGCTTCTGCTTGCATGATGACTAAACTCGCTCGTTTGCCAGAGCTAAAGGGCACCGGCTACCTTCCCATGACGTATCTATTCATATGCACCGCGTATTTACAAAGCACTCCGTAATGAACGTGCAGCAGGTATCTCTCCGCGCTCCTGTGCCACTCTTGGCAGAACGTGCACTTTCTATAATTCATCAAATGGCACCGCAGAAAGGTGATGCGCCCAACGCCTTTACGACATTTCGAAAGGTCATCGTTATTAACCCGGAAGGCAAGGCGACACGATGAAACAACGTTGCATCTCGAGTCAGTCAAAGTTCGATTTCTCAATGAAGAAAACCATTCCGTTCATCCCGATCGTCTCGAGAAGTTCGCGTCCGCCGACTTAATCCCCGCATTTGTCACCGACTTTCACGTGTCTGGCCCGACGAGTGAGCGAAGAAAATCGGTCTAATTAAAGCAAAAAGTTCGATCTCAGAGGATGAAACGTGTCGAAAGCGTCGGCGCAAAAATCGGGCTCGTTAGAAGCGAGCATGGCAGAGGATCCGTGACTAAGGGTGATAATTACAGAGTGTCGTCGACCAAACGACTGGTATATACGAGCGTTCGCGCGCGAGTTACCGCAGAGGGGTGGCGCGTGATTTCGCGCCACGATCTCGCGCGATTATGCCTAACGTTAATAACAAGTCGGCACCTCGAGCGAGCAACGCTGCCCGCGGCGTGTTATATTGCCGTAGCGAGGAGGGGGGGGGTGGTCATGGGCCGGCCATTACGAAAATCTCGAAGATTAGGGAGCGTGTAATTTTCAGGCTGACCCAGCAGCGGCCGGCGCGATATTCGCCGGGGGATTCTCGTGCGCGCACACCTCCTCTTCCTCTTTCACTTCGCTGCAGACGCCAACTAAGTATCCGCTCGCTCCAGCCCGTACCCTTTCTACTCGCGTTATCGATTGGTTCCGTTGGACGGCACGAAACTGCTCCTCCGAGGCGAATCCCGATACCCGATGGCCCGCGACGAATCGGCAATGGTCTCTTTTTCCTGTTTTTTCCCCCCTTTTTTTTTCGTTTTTCTGAAAAATTCAGAGAGACCTCCCTCTCCCACTCGAATTATGCGGCGCGAGCGGTATTAGGGACACTGCCGGGTGTGGGTAAACGCGGACTAAAGCCCCGGCATAATCGGGATATTTAAATTCCAAAATAAGCAAACACCCGATGCGCTTCGCCGTCGGCGATGGCTGAATATCGTAAAAACGATGATGACGGGTACGGGCACCGAGGGGACTTGTCGGGTCTCCCGGGGTGGGGGGGAGTGGAGAAAAAAATCGGAATCGGAGAGTTTCATCCGAGCGAATGGTCTGTCGCGAATCTCCGCACCCGCAGCCGGCTTCTTATGCGGCGTACCTCTTATTTCTAAAATGTCTCATGGTGCCGTTTGAAAGTGCGGGATGAGTTACCTTTTTATAGAGATGGGGCGGTAGCGGGTCTGGGGGCGGTCCATTTGATATCTACCATTTCTGCGCGCCGAGTTATAGGACCCGCGTCTGCCTCTGCGCCTGGACGCGTTGCACAACTTTTATGACCAAGCCCTGACGGCGAATGAATTGTAAAATATTGTAGACACCGGTACAGCTCCGAGTACTGTTCAGCATCTGGGGCTACGACTGGTTTCAATCCTACCTCGCTAGGCTTCGTAATATCCACGGAAGTGCATCACTCGTTTGGTCCCTTTGAAACGGGAATGGAGTCATAGGCGAACATGATTTTCTCCCGTCGAGCACCGACTGCGCTCCCTGCATCCACAGTCGTAACTCGGCTCGCCGGCACAAAAGAACGGATACCATAAAAGAATGCACCCTCCTATCTCCCAAATAGAAAACAAACACCTTTCAACGAAAAAAAAGAAAATGTCAAGGCACGCTACGTATATTTTACGCCCTCGAGAAAGTCGAAGATCCTTAGAAAGAGGAACGGCTGCATGTGAGGGTCGAATCGGGCGTAGGTGTTTGAAGGTTTCGGAGAAAGCTTCGTAGAATGGAAATTATCGCGGATAACCTGGCAGTCAATAGGGTCGGTACACGTCGCCGGTACCGATCTTGCATCTTCGGAGCTGGCACTGTTCCGGGCGCCTTCTTGCGCTGAGAACTCGCGCTTGAAAGACAACGTATTCCGAGGTTCATTTATCATCGGGCGTCAAAGAGGTTTTGCGATCTCCGTTCTTCGCGATAGCCGCTACGTATGTATATACGCGATCTTTGAAAGCTCGAATAAATCGAAGCGAGAGGACGAGACGTTGGGCGCGCATGTCAAATAATAAACTATTCTCTGGGCTTTCAACGGTCAACCGTAGCGACGCCGAAATCTCTGTGATACAAATGGAAGGCATCAGCGATGCAAGAGAAGACACGTGTCGCCAACATTGTACAATAATTCGCTTCTTACGTACCGAACAATGGCAGTTGCGCAAGTCAAACAAAGTGTTTGGTTCGGTGCAAAATGATTAAAAGAACTTCTCGAACACATGAATAATAGGGAAATAGAGAAAGAGAGAGAGAGAGAGAGAGAGAGAGAGAGAAAAGTTTCGTCGCCGAGACAGGATCTAGGCGCCGCGGCCGTATAATATAAACGAAGTGCGAATAACCGTGGGCTGCAGCCAATCGGCCATATCCTCCGGTGCCGATCTTATATCTTTAGGCCAGGCGCTGCTCCTGACGCTCCTTGTTCGGCGTACGGCGTAAGGAAGAGGACGTGCCCGGGTACGTCCATTTATCTCTGACCAAGCCAGGAGGAGCCGCACGGAAGTACAAAGCGACGTATGGCGAGCCGTCAGTGTTCATGCCGGTACTTGGCACGTCGATAACTTAAATGCGCATCGGAATCGAATTTCGGCGCTGGTGTCAATAGTCAAAGACGCGTCGAGTTGATCATCAAGTCACAATGGGCACTCCAATCGCTCAATTTCCGCCTACCGTTAACGGCGAACGAGCGTAGAAATTAAAACTCGAACGCCAGTGCCAGTCGCCGAAGGCATACTTGATTCAATTCTCCAAATTTCGGTCGTAGTTTCAGTTTGCCTGAAACAGTGGCACCTGAGCGGTCATAAAAACGATCGCTTTAATTAGAAATGAAATTTCATTACATCAATCGTCGAAAATACGTCCAATTGATTCTCCGATTACAGTGTCTGCGGGATCAGATTGTCGCACAGCGTGTCGCCAGTATTCCCGGCGGTACTTCGGATATTGATGACCCACACGTGTTCAGAAATAACATTTTCCGGCACCGCCGCGCGCCGAATTGATTCGCAAATCTCGACGGTCATTCATTCCGTTTATATGAAAATCACATTACAATGGCAGATCGTCAGTGAACCCGGGGACGCTCGCAGCGCGCGCCGACGACGACTTAAGCGCAATCGAGAAATTGAATTTCAACCGGTGTCAGTCGTGAAACTTATCTGAAATAGGCGCCGAACTCATAATAGCCATTTCGCCAGGCGTCCATCATGAAATAATGGCCCCGTCGCGCGTCGGAGTCAATAAAGATAAGCGCGTCGAAGCCGTAAAAGAGTACTTAACGGACTAAAATTTGGACCGTAGGTAGTCATCGATGTGCATGCGCGCCAGCTGCGCAGCGTTGATTAATTATTCCGCGCAGCGTGTTGCACTTCATTGGGAATTAGCAAAGTTTACGGGAACGACCGACGCGACGGCGCGGCTTGCATCTCGACTCGAAAGGGAGGAGACGCATGCGTTCACTAAAATTAGTATCCTCTCGCCTCTCGGCCAAAACCCCAACGAAACACGATGGATCGTTTGTTTTCCGACGACCGCAGGCAAAGTACAGGACACTCTCGTATACCGCGGCTGCTCTGACACGAAACACATTGCTGGTGCGAGCACGGGGCAGGACGTAGGAGTCGTAGGACGTGCAGAAAGAGCATCGCTGCGACGATCCTGTGCGCGAATCGATTATTTCGCCTCGAGAGGAGAGTAGGAGAGACGAGACTTCGGAGCCGGCCGGTTGGTTAATCGAGCGAACGATAATCGCGACTGACGCTCGAAAGTTGCTCGCGAGCCTTGTCGCGGGTCACTGCCTGCCCGCGGGAATTTATTTTTCTTCACTGTCGAGTTTCTCGCCCCCGTAGAAACTGCTTCTGGCCAGCACGGCGAAGCTTCCGGATCGAACGCGAACTTGTCGCGGAGCTCAGTATATTACCGAGCTTCTACTTATTGTTTCTTTTTCGATCTCGCTTCCTCGAGTCTTCCCTTTGCTCTTACGATTTTCTTCTGTCGCCCGTCGCGCTCGCGTCGCTTTTCCCCCACGGGGAGGAGATAAGAAGAGTCGGGCGCGTACGACTTTTACGCTCAATCGCGATTGATAGTTATGGCTCGTTATCGGCTACCCGTACATGTACCCTTTGCCCTGAGATATACCCTTAACTGGGTCACCGACCGAGATCGTCGAGGAACGACACTGTTCCGTGTACGTTGAATTACGTCGACGGTGTTTTGTTGAGCGAGCGAGAGGGACTTGTCCGCCAACACGCTCGCGATGTCGCAAACCTGCGTTCATTATATTCATTATGAGATCGAGTGTCGCCGTCTCTCGGCGAAGTAGAGTGACAAAAAGGTGATTGGATTCGATGAAGCAAGCACCGACAAAACGTCCGACAAAACTGCGAGCGGACGCTTGCGACACCGCTTCCAGAACACTAATATCGAACTTTCAACGTGCGCCAGACACTTAATCATACCGACGCCTTATGATAGCGTTCGCGTACGTGTACGTGAACGTACTTCGCCGAAGCTAACGAGGATTAAATCGGTACCTTTTTCGCAACACACATCCCGCGGGCCGGGATTAAAAATCTTAACGGCGTCCAATTCCATCCAGCGGTGTATCTATAAATTGCGTGCACTTACATTCTGCGCTAAAAGAGCTCGCTCAAAAGAGACATCGCGCCGCTTTGCCCGTAAATGGCGTCGTTATATCGCGCTTCTATTTCGCTATGTGTATATATGTATGTACGTATGTACGCTCGGGTTAAAGCTTTCGCGAGATAAGCAAGCGGAGGAGAAGCGGGAGTCTTCTCCGCGCGCTATCGCGAATTGGGTTCCTCTTTTTTTCTTCTCTTTCTCTCTCTCTCTCTCTTCCTCGCAGTCTCGTTCTCACTATTCGACATAGGGGCGCGCGCACTCGCCACCCCCGTTCAAATCCACCCTTTAACGTCTCGAGGAAGCGGATTTCCGCGTTTCAACAGCCCGACAACTGATTTCCACTGCGTTGCTGCGAAAGTCCGATGGGAACTCTCGACGCGCGTTTGCCGGGCTCCATAAAACTTTCTTCATACGAATCCAATTTACTTTGGCGCCGCGTCTTTGAAAGCGCGAGTGGCAGAGCGACGCGGCCGAGCTACCAGTTTTCCTCTCGACTTCCTCGCATAACTATATTGCTCTCGCGCTCCTCCGCTTACCGTGTCTTTTCTTTCTCTCACTTTGCACGTTTTCTTCTCTCGATCCTTCACTTCGACATTTCGTTCGGTTAACGATATCAAGGAAATGGGTCAATTAAATTGAATTTGAATTGAAATTAAATCGGTCGCCGTCTGCTGCGAGCGACGAAAGTGACTCGCGGCCAAGTACGATCGGGACGGTGCATAACAGTATTCGTTACGTGCTCTTAAGCGGGGATAAACAGAAGGAACGATGCCGTTCACGTTGCTGCTCGCGGATGTCACATCGCGTCATGACTATCGAAGGCATGCGGAACTCTGTGCTCATCCGTGAACATATTTATAACCGCCCGTGAGACATTCGCAAATCGGTGCGCGGGGCGGCGCAGGCGCCAACCACCCGTGATCTTTCATTTAGACCCGCTCAGAATTACGCTCGCCGCGATGCGTGGCCATAAATCATCGGCAAGCAAATAATCAAGGAGCGCGTGAAAATTGGCGCACGGAATCTTCGGCGTCGAGCGAACGGCGTGCTGGGAGGGAGGTGCAACAGAAAACAAACCAAAAGGGAAATCTAAAAAGCGCGCATCGATCATGAATCGAAAATTCGAAACAGCGATCCGGGCTGACGTAGCAGGTGGCGACGATGCATCGGATAATAATTTGCAGCGGGGCGATTTAATCATCTGCGGCTGCGCATAGGCGGAGCGAAAGTCCGCTGATTAAAATATAAATCGTCGCCCCGTCCGCGTCCGGCGGATCCGATTAAATCGACCAGCGCTTCGGCGCGCCACATGTGATTCGCCGTGATTTAGGTTCTAATGACCACGCTCGCGACACGTGTGTACGAAGGAGTTACATGAATGCGATGAAAAAGTCGCCCGAAACGTAGAGCGAGAGTTGCTGGAAATACTTCCAACACCCACTGCGACAAGAATGTGGGGCCGTTTGAGTTAACGGAATTGTCAAATTATGAGGAAACTAGAAGCTTCGAATGTAAAATGGTCTTGACCCTCCAGAGAATACGGTCAGCGAGATGGCAAGGTTTATTGGTCGATCTAATTCGATTCTATGCGGTCTAAACCGCTCGTATATATAGTAGTCGGCGGAACGTTTGTATACGAGGAAGCGGCGCACTGCGGACCGTCCTGAATAGAGTGTAAACGAGAGAGATCCAATTTGGTCGATCGAGGTGACGAGTCAGCGACTTCGGAATACCGAAAATGGATAGTTGCCTCCTGAAGAATTCATTGGCGTTATAGGAACGCTTAACGAAATATTTTTAGCAAACACCACCAACTACCTGACCCATTTTCCATCTCGAATGAAACTTTCCAGTCGACTAAAATTGGCTAGAATATAATAGATCTCCCGAACCGAGAATCGACGTTACAACTTTCATTCCGACAACGGGTAGAAGATTACAGAACCAATAAAAACCAACCATACCCACAGAACAGAAGCACACAACAGGACAGTCAAAGAGATGTAAAAGGACAGATGAAACGTGAGTTCGCAGGCACGGCGATCGGGTGAAAGGATCTGGCTCGCTAGCGTCGTAACGACGTCCTTAATATCCATCGATCGCCGCACGGAACACGAACGAGCAGGCTCATTAGTCCGCGAATTATGTTTTTCGATTGCCACGAATCGATACGGACTCGCGACGACCCCCGGGCTCGCTCGTCTGTGTCTGTCAAAAGGATATCCAATTTAATCCTGATTCGCTGCCGTAATTACGCTCAATTAAGCCGTCAGTCTGGCACGGACAACGCCGAGAACGAAAGGTTCGTACCTCAAAGTAATAGACGACTGATACGCCACGAGATAAGGCGGCGACCGCGACGTAAGGAAAGTAGTTGCCCGTCCACTTTTTCCCGACGCTGCCGAATTTTCATGCACCGATCTCGGTCCGGTGTAGCCGGCGCGGACAGGACGACGTCTGACAATAGACTTTCGCAGTCGTCGTGACGCGGGTGGCTCTAAGAGATTGCTCTCAGGACGCTGAGTTTGCATGCGAGGATTCGCCGAAGATCCTTTCAGCGGCGTAACATAATGGCGTAGGGTGGGTAGAGACGGTGGGGCTGGAATGGAGACGTTAAATAGATGCACGGTTAAGGAGCGGAGAAAGGTAGATAGACATCTTTCCTGCGGCCGGGAGGCGCGGATATTCGGATCCATAAAAGTTGAACAAACCACGAGGATGGGTGGGGGACGCGAACGCGGAAGTAATAAACGTAAATACGCCGCTATAACAATATGCGTTGGGGAAAGAACGATGGGGAGGGCGTGATAGCAGAAAGAAGAGCGATAACAGTAACGTTAAGAGAAAATGTTTGCCGAGGACGGGGAGAAAGTTAAATTGCTGGCGAGCGGTGCGTTCTGGAAAATATATAAATTAATTATTGCGGTATCGAGGGAAGGAGGAGAATTCAGAGGAGCGTGTGTCGCGACGGGACGGTAGGAACTTTGCGGAACAAGGAAGAGCACTATCATCGAAGCTACCGCCCGATATCACAATGGAGAGCTGGGAGAGACATGAAAAGTGAGCGTGTATCGGGCAGAGTGCTCGGAGTGGGAGGTAAGTAAGCATAGGAGGTGGAAGAGTAACGTGAAAGAATGAGGAAGATTAAGGAGAGATGAGTATAAGACGGAGAGGGAAGCTCTTGTGGTGAAGAGAAACGTTTTAACTCTACCGTGGCCGCGTTCAATAACAACTTCGAGTGGCTGAGTGTGATCCCTGCGGTGCCGCAATTTTAACCTAAAAGTTACACATCGTAACGAAGTAGACGTATCATCATATTTATCACAAATATTCAAGTGGCACAGAATATTGATCCAGGCACTGATGAAAACAAATGGAAACTACTGTGATGAATACTCATTGTCAGGCATAGGAGAGTCAAGCAGAGCGAAGAAAGAAAAAAACGGGCACGAAGAAGCAGACGCAAGAAGAGTAAAGAAGAAAGACGGAGGGAGCCTTTGAAAAAGGAGTGAGTAGGCACGGTGGGTAGAAAGAAGAGAATGGAAGTAAGAGTTAAAAACGGATGAACAAAGACAGAGCCGGAGTGACAGGAAGAGGAAGAAGAAGCGGGCAGAAAAGGGAGAAGGCGCGGAAGTTCACTGCTCCTATAAACACTTCGCTGCACATAATCGCGGCACCCGCTGCTGCAACGATCTTCTGGAAGTAGATCAGCACTCCTCGTACACTCACTTAACCCGACCTCCCCCGCGCACGTCTTCTGCCACACACACACACACATACATATTGATACTGGTAAACTTATATCCGACGCACGCGCGGGACGTTGTGATATGCGCTCTCACATCGTCGTACGTGGCCCGCTTCTAGTTACGTGTAGGAGGATATGTATACAAACATATGTACGAATATGTAGAGCAAGGGATGTACAAATGCGTGGACGAGTACTAGTGAGATAAAAAACCTTGAGAAAAAGTAAGACCGACTTCAAAACAGCCCTAAAAATGTTAAAATAATTTATCCTTTTGGAGGTCGGTGCCGAGACAGAATTTACGAAAAATCTAGCAAGTCAGCATCCCGCAAGAATATTCGTTCAATCACGTGTACGAATACGTGTAGGAATGAACCGTACTAAGCCGCCGGCGCGGCGCGCGGATAAGCCGGCGCTCATTGTTGCAACAAGTGCAAGCGCGATACAGACTGATACAGACTCCTGCCGCCTGCCTTACAGCGCTTTCGCCAGACAGCGCGGCGCTGTTAGGCGGTTGTTATTGCTCCTGGCTGCTGATGCTGCTCATGCTGATGCAGCTCGCGCATTCGAGCGCTGAGTGTGCGTTACGCAACGAGAAGCGTCACGTTCTTATGGACGCTCGTGTCGACGCCCGGCGGCGATCTTGAAATCGACATTTTTATCGACTGAATGATAATGGCGACGTTACGATTTTCATGTGGCGTGGTACATATTTGTACGGAAACTAGACACATTATACGGCAGACAAGAGAGCGAATGGCTTGAAATTCAATTAGTCTGTAAGCACACTCTGAACTTTGTATTGTATGATTGAAAACGGTCCGTGGGGACATATTTATCGACGCGGTTACATAATCTGTAGTACAATGCCGTGGCACGTTATATCGCTCCATACGAGTGTTTCGGACAGACGCAGACGTGCAAATAGTTTCGCACGACGGAAGAGTGCATGTACACCTACGAATTTTGCTAATCGATACGAACTGCATAAAGACACGTACATATATGTGGAGGCTACGTGCACGAACATATTCATAGGCAGCAATATGTAGGACGTCCACACAAGGAGCGTAGACGCACATACTCTGATGCGCGTGCATCCTACGTGTCCTTATAACGCGTCGATGGAGCCTGTGCAGCGCATTTACCGGCGCTTTTAGGGACATAGTCGTTTACCCCGCGTACGACTTTATCGTCCCAACGATTTACGCCAGGCACGTTTCACCTCAGCATCACGACACGTTCCTGACCGTTTGGCCCCGAGACCGCGAGCATCCAGCGCGTGCACCGTTCAACCTCTCTATGCACAGGATGCTGCGACTTTGTTAAACTCCTTTAAACGTCTCCCGCATCTGCGTAATATCGACTGTTCGGCGGTAATATATGAGTACATATTCCTAGTTATCGTACGGAACGACGGCAACGGGAAAGCATCGTCGGAAATTTATGACCCCCGTATCGGGCACATTTGTGCGGTCGAAAATTCGGACGCAGCGGTGCTCGCTCTTTCGCCCAGGCATGTCCGCCATTTTCTCGGCACCGACTGCTCTCTCGATCCGCTCATTGTCACAAACATTCGCTTGATTTTTTCTCCCTCAAGAGCTGTGCAGCTTACAGTTACGCACGGTATGTCGGCGATCCGCACGGCGCGAATTCGATTTGATCGTTCGATCTAGATCAGCGCGGTCGATAAAGCCGATCTCGCCCGGTTTGCTCGAATTCGCGGCGTGCGTTGGCAAAAAACGTGCGACACGTGCGCGAGATACGCTCGAGCCGATGCGACTGCGAGCTCGCCGGCTCTTTTTTCCTCGCGTTCCTCTCTCGAATTCCTTGGCTCTCTGGCGGGTCCCCTGCAGAGGTAACAGTGCCGACTGCCGAGGCGTGCCATTCTCCGCGAACCGATCCTTTTGCTTTTCGCTGAATTAAAACGGCTACCGCGAGGGCACTCTTACTCTTTCTCATTTTTTATCGTGACCTCTCTTGTGGCGGAGGCGCGAATATTTATCGCTCCGCCTTCGTTCGCTTCTCCGATTCGTTCAAGGACTCCCGAGGCTTCCTTTGCCGACCGATTCAAATCTCCTCTCGCCTTCTTATTTATCAAGAGTCATCGCGGTCAGCCGTACTGTGTGTGTGTGTGTGCGTGCTTCGCGCGCCCCGTTGCCGCGGAATTTTCTGCTCGGAAAACCGTTTTTCGCCGTGAGCGCATACTAAATTAACCGGACGCCGGATTCGCGCGCGCGCGCCGCTCAAGATTTACGCGCCGTTTCGATTTTCAGGCAAAGAACGGGCCCGCCTCGCAACATTCGATAATTGTGCGCGGCGCTCGATCACGCGCCGGCGAATAAATATGAAGTAACCGACGTGATGCCGAGGGATTATTAACTGCGTGGCGAAGCGTTTCGATCGGATAAACATTCTCGCGTATCGAGGTTAGCCGACAGATTACGCCCTCGAGGGTCCCTCTGAAATACGATCGAATACGTTATCGAGCGAGTCTGACCGACGACGGACCCCGGGACACACCCACCGCGATTCTCTCGCGAATTGCCCGCTTGAATGTGCCATTTCGGGGACCTTTTCAACGAATATCGCGCAGCCATTGGCCAGACGGAATTAAAGCAAAGCAGGAGCGGCGACTCGACGCGACGCTGAGTGACGGTGGGTAGAGAGAGGGGGGGCGGATATCTTATTTCGATAAAATGCCTCGTAGTCGGGCGCGAAGGAGGCAGGAGGGGAGCAGGTGGAGGCCTCGTTTCCGGTGGCTGCGGCATTTCGATTCGAGAAGTTCACATTGTGCGATCGAGGCATCCAGTATTTATCGCGCGACCCCTTGAAAAGGGTCGCGTCGCCTGGCGAGGATGGTGCGGGGCGAAGGGGCTTTTAACGGGCCACAAAAGCCCATGGAATTTCTCAGGCCGTCTCTCGGGCTAGCCTCGTGCAATAAATGACGTCGTCCCAATTAAAACTCGCTTTTCTAACGGATATCTCCCTTCTTTTATCTGTTTCAGGTAAGTTCGCCAGCGGCGCGAGCGCGCACGATCGAGCTTGTTCTTTTCCTGCGGCGACGTTAAAGGAGGGTAGGCGAGGGCGACAAGCTTCGTTGGCAGGATGAATTGAGTAAATTGCCGTTCGGAGTCGAGGGCAAGGGACCGCGCGGAGTGCTCGCTTTCAATGGAGGCGTGCGAAAATCGTCCACGCGCGAGCGATTCATCTGTACACAGTCAATTTGATTAGTCGCACCGTCTGGCTCGGTTATTACGGCAAGCCAAGCGGATTGGAGCCCACGCGCGCGCGCCCGCGCATCGATGCTCGCATAATGAAATTTAACCGGACATCAAGTTCCACGTGGATCGTGCCCGCCACTTCTGCCGACCACTGCCGGAATTCTGTATGAAATCATCAGTTTTCAGCCGCAGCGCGAGGCAGGCCGGCAGGTATCGAATTAACGCCCGTGGCGGCCACTTTTCTTCCTCCCGTTTAATTGTCGCCGATACCTCGTAAAGTCCGGAAGAAAATTGCAATCGTCCGAGCGGTCACAGTCGTAAAGTCACGAAGCTTTCAAAGCCCCTTTTCCAACCCTGTACTCGCGGCTTCGATTTTCTCTCTCTCTCTCTCTCTCTCTCTCTCTCTCTCTTTCTCCCTCTACCTTTCTCTTTCTGCAGCGGCTTACGATCTGAAATAAGAACTCCTCCGATCGCCCACGGCGTCTCCGGCCGGGTTAATTAGTAACCATTATCTCGATACTGACTGTGCAATTAATTACCGCTCGCTCGAGAGCTTCTCTAGTTTCCTCTCCGTCCTTCGCGAACTTTTCCTTCTTGCCTCGTTCTCCTCTTCGCCGTGCCTCGAGAGGCGCGCCGAGTTACATTTATTCGCTTTTACGCCGCATACCTCGCAGAGTCTGTACGGCACAACATTACACGTCATACAGAAAGACCAACAATCGCAATTCATACACCGCCAGCTCGACTCGCAAATTTCAATAGCCTCATATGCCTCTGAAGCACTTTTCGGCCTTCGCGTAACTGCAACAGGAAACAAGCATAATAAACATCATCCGCGATAGAACAAATACCGGGACCACTGTTGCACCGAAGCGAGTATATTGTCGGACGTATCATGAATTGATGGAAACTTGAGTATGTTTGTTTCGCCGACCGTGAGTTTCGCCGCGTCCGCGTCGCTTTGATAAGAATACACTTCCTGACGCGTCGACTTCGACTCTCATGTGAAATTTTCGTATAACGTACACCGTCGATTTCAAGGCGATTTGTTCAGTGTGTCAGTAGACATGAGCCACACTAGCTCCTCACGTACAACGAGATGTGTTATCCAATCGAACTTGGCCAACGTTCTCGTTACCACCTTCCTCTGTCATCCTTCGCGCGTTTTTCATCTTGCATTCGGTTTCTAACCAGAGTCCGTTCCAATTGTCTTCCTGTCTCTCTCATCCTGCTTCCGTTCTATGTCTAGAGTCGGAAAGTCGATGGCTTCGATTTTGCGTGCATAAAAATGCATGCGTACAATACATACGTAGAATGCAGGCAACCAACGCGAATAGATCGGAGGCTCTCCGCGATCGTAGCCGAGACTTTACGGGCACTGTGCCGCGATTTCATACGGCCGCGCCGACGTCCCCCGAATGCGAATGCAATATTCAGCAGCGCCGTGCGACGCTCTTTGTTCCCCTGATTTCTCCGTGTCTACACGATCCTCTGTCGATATTTTATTATTCGTCGCGTCTCGGGCCCTCGTCGTTTTTCGTTCGGCGTTCGCCGAACAGACTTGTTGACCCTGCTCGATCCCGAAGTTTTCCGTCTGATTGCGTCTACACAATTATTCTTTCTTTTTTACGCCAATTTTCCTACTCTACTTGACTCCTTTATTGAGCATTTCTCGCCTGTGCGTTTTTTCAACGCGATTACTCAGAACATTGTCGCTCGCAGTGCGAGGCGATTAATTTTGTTTCATTAAACTTCGTGGTCGGTTCTTCGAAGTTGAGCGAATTGCACAAGAATCACGACTAGTCCGCTGGAATCCCTGACATGCCAGACGGTTCGTTACATTAAGTCGCGATTGAGCGAATTGTCAAGGAAATTTACGTCTACTTAACCGCTAAGTACTGCTTAAGCGAACTCTTAGGCAGAGAAGGATAATTAGCGTCGCGGTTAAAGATTAGAATCATCCGACGATATACGTCCGCCACGTTGATCCCAATCCTATGCACTGTGTCCTACGCTCCTCCGCCGTAACTCAGCATTCGAAGTATGTATCACGTGTAGGGTACTGGCGCGTATTCAGGAAGCGGGTCACGGTTATTATAATCCTGGCGGGTATACTTTTCTTGGCTCGAAATAGTAGTCGAGCGAGAGAGGGACCGGAGGGACGTTAAGAGGATGAGGAATCGTCGTTCGAAACAATCCGACTAATTTCCCGAGCTTTTACAATCAGCCGGGGTCTAAGAGGGGCGGAATGGGACGGAGTTGAAGTGTAGAAGGAAGGAAAGGGAAGGGAAGCGGGAGAAAGGTCTCGTCTTGGCGAGAAGCCGCGAGGATCGAGAGATAATCCTTGAGAGGACCACTCGAGATGCCATCGTCTTTTCTTTCCCCGCTCGTCCGCTCCCCTCTCATTTCCAAGACAGAACGACGAGTTCGACGCGAGGGCGTCCCGTAAGCTGCATCCTCTCGACGCAATCCCGAATTTATGACGTCAGCGCGGCTACCGGCGCGTAAACCTAATTAACGGCCGACGGTATCTAGGTGCACCGCTAAACACCGAGATCGCTCTATTTCCGGGCAAGTTCCGAAAGTGTTTCGCCGGGGAAAAGTTTCGACGGTAATAGGGAGAGGAACGGTCGGATTAGCGGCGAAAATTTGTCAGCCGAAATTCAGCGGCGACAAGGGCGACGGACGCGGCGCGATCATAATTCGCCTTCGCCATTACTCACGCGATTTGCCCCTTTCGGGCCGGGCGTAATTGAACGAAACGGCCGAAAATAAAATGTCCGAGTGAAAAATGAAAAGCCTGGATTTGCGCCAAGGGCCCCCGGAATCCGCATCGCCTCGCGTGCCTCGCGTTCGTTCGAGCCGTTAATGGACCGTGGCAATATGATGCACTGCGACCATGATTCAATTTCACCCGCGACCTCACGCGACTTCTCCCGCCGCTTGCGGCACACTTGAGCCGCGACGGTGACGTTTAATCGCGTGAAAAAATGTGCGGTTTCGCTTGCCCACGGCCGGCACTGCCGACGCGATGTGCATGCTGCAATTTCAGGATCGACGCGCTCGTACTTACTAGCTTATTTGTCGCGTCGTTAATCTCTCTTTCTCGGGAGTCGTTTCGAAAGAGGAACGGGCTGTTAGCGCAGGGACGAGGGACGAGGCGGCAGATTTTATCGGAGAAAGATGCGCGGATGGATACTAATCGTCGCCGTGACGACTATTGTCAAACACGTCTCTGTCGACAATGAGACGAGTCCAAGCGAGCCAACCACAAATCCTCCCCTGCCAGGACTTATGCACTTCTTTGTGTCTCGTCGTACCTGCCGGCCTCGCTCGGCCGCGTTTGCTCTGGGATTATACTTTGAGCGCGAGCCGTAAATATCTTCCACTCTGTCACGGAACACGGACCACTTAACGTTCAAAGAATGACCGACGCTCACGCGTATTCTGCAATTCTGTATTTTCGCAGCCATCAATGCCAAAGTGACTCCAAAAACGTAATCTATTATAATTTAACGATCATTAATCCACGCTTCTCTCTCTCTCACACACACACACGCGCACGACGCTCGAAGTCGTTCGCAAAAACGTCGGCCTCCCACGACGATTGATCGTGCGAACACGCTGAAAGCGCAGATGGAACGGAGAAACGGTCTAGCCGACGCGACGCGGTGCCCTTACATAAATTTTCACGTCGACCGTACCGTAGGGAAAATTGCGCTCATTGAGTTTTCCGTAATGCCCGCGCGCCGGTCAAGAACGAACGGGGCGAATTAAATTTCCGCCGCGCCGGAAGCGGCTGCGCGCTTCGAGCGGGCTGGCTTTGACCGGCCTTCAATTGCAATGGGAAATGTGAACCACGCGACTCGCATGACTCGCCGCGCGAGTAAACGAGTCGCGTCCGTTTCTACGGACAATCGACGCGTGGGGGAGGAACAAAAAAGTGGAAGTGCACGGACGAAGAATTAATCTCGCGCGTCGCGCGCTGCCAGCGATCGGGCCGACGCGCGACGTGTCTCGGCAGCGCTCGCACGGCCGAAAATTGTCGGCCTTCAACGGACGAGTGGAGTGGGTAGCTGGACGAAAGCTGGACTGCCGCCGACAGCGTGAAATACGCGGGAGCGCGACGCAGCGCCTCGGCTGATCGATGATGCCCGCCACTTTTGCCGCAAACAGAACAGAATCTATCTACATCCCTCAAAAACACGTCGATCTATACAGTGTTTTTTTGATCGTGCAGTCTGGGAGAACAGGTACCGCTTGCTACGAGTTCGTGGCAGAATGCGGTGCTTGGGAGGTACACATGCTTTCATCGCGCGGCCGACTTTTTCGCAGACGTATCTTTGTTTCTTTTAAAGCTTTTGGCATTTCAAAGACGCTGCGAGTGACTTTGAGAAATAAGGAGTATTGAGCGTCGACCGAGTGACCGCATTCAGCGACTGGGTTTGATCGTTTTTCAGGCAGTATACGCGATGCTCTATTGTCTATTCTATCGCGTGCCAATCCTACACCGTGCAGCAGCCTACGTTAAATACCAAGGCTCCGCCGCGTGCCTCATTTCTCACGCATTCGTGCCGTTTATTTTATCCGACCGAGCTTAAATGCAGCTCCTTTTTCTCACGAAACTCTGATCTTCCGGGAATATCCAGCGGATTCCTTTCGTTAAAAGAATCCCCGCGGCTCTTTATCCTACCGAATGGAATAACTGACAATTTGCGTGACTCTCGTCCGACCGCCGCGCCGCATCTCTGCGTTCTGTCTCTATTGGTGCTGCTGCTTCTTTTTGTGTTTTTTTTTGTATCCCGTCACTCAATCCTACGTTTTTACTTGCACAAATGCCCGATGGCACAGGTCGGAAAGAAAGCGATAACGAGAAGGCTTGTTAGCGTCACCATGTTTTGGGTGGTCAATCCTGGCGGTGTCGGCTGGTTTACAAAGGCTTGAGTTGGGCGATAGCCGAGACAATAATATCGATCAATGATATTTAGATAGTTGGATGGCAATCGTTGCCGGTTCTTAGGATCGCGGTACTGTATACAGTATCGAACACGTATGGAATCCGAGGCGGCAGCAAACTGCCCGACGCCTTGTTGCTAGCCGCCAAGGAGATGCCTAATTCTTTGAGAAGGCACGTGCACGGGACCGATCACCCGACGTCATCGATGCTTCGTTGCACGTGCAAAGTGATAAGCAGTGGAATAAAGGATCTGGCCACGTAGTGGGGGAGGCTTTGAACTCTCTGGAAAGAGGACTGTGTCAAGGGACACGGCACTTACCCCTGAACCTTTGAACCGATCGCAAGAGACGCTATTTTTCTATATGATCTAACAGGCTCGTTTCGAAAATCTACACACTCGCCTGTAATTTGATGACGCCGACGCGTAATGCATCAATCGATGTTTGTGTAGTTCAAATAACGTGTGCCTCGCGTGTGTGCGCGCGCGCGCGCTCTAGTGCCGGGTGGAAAATATACAAATGTTTGTTTTGCCCACTCGAAATGCGGGCATGCTTTGTTAAGCACATCCAGCGTGCGTAAATCCACATGCCAGCCGAGTTATCTCCGGTCGGAATGTAGAGCTCGACCCGAAAGGGAAATAGAAGTAGCGCCGGTGCGCGAGGTAGGCACGAAGAGAGAAGAGGTAGGCATTGGTGATTACGCGGGAGGAGTACAAAGAACGGCTGTTAAAGGAGACGATCAGCGAGACGATATCATTGGTACAGGTAGCTAGCCCCATTCTATTCGCTAATCATTATTTCGAATTTACTTTGTCGTCAGCGAAGCGTGTCATACTCAAGAAACATCAGTCTCTACGCTCACTTTGTTTCACGTGTTGTATCAACATGATAATGTCGCGAAAACGGAGAGAATCTCCGACCGCGGGGTTCCTTTGAAATTCACACACTCGTACGCGTACTATTTCCCTGTCAATCGGCACTTGACGCATGCCTCTCGATACATACCAGGCCGCCGGCGTCGGGATGCGCCGCGCGGAAAGAGGGAAACGCACTAATATTTGTGTTAGCTGCTCGAGATGCCGGAATATCTCGTTAAGCACGTCCAACACGTGTAAATCCTTATTCGTAGCCGGAGATAACCACGTCGAGTGGTGCACTCAGCTCTCTCTCTCTCTCTCTCTCTCTCTCTCTCTGCCGACTGGGCGGGAGAAATACAAGTACTCGCGATGCGCAAAGAAAATAGGAGGATCGTTGGAGATTACGCAAGAGGTAGAAGAGTGGAGACCGCTGAAGTCCTCTCGCGTTACTTTGTAAGCTCGACGCTGCTTGTACACGACGTATATACCGCATAAAAGACACTCGTACGGCGAACTTCGCGGGTCCCGGAGTCATAAATTATACCTCCATTTCGCCTGCGCGGTTTCTGTACGCCAGTGAACGTCGCGCAATGAATTTCAAGAAGTTACTTACTTACAGCGTGGCCGCTTGAAAAACGAGAGAACATCTAATGATCGGAATACGTAGTCTCCGCAATGCACCGTGAGCAACGAAATTTTCCACACGACATCCTTTCAACCAAGTCCGATTTTCAAATGTGCGATCGAACGTTTGGCGTCGGTGGCTCTCGAGTACAAAGTACACATTTGTCCGCATTACAGTTATGGGCCGTTTGGGCATCCCGGCGCGTACTTTGCATACGCTCGCGCACGAGCGATCTTCAGTTCGGTCCAAGTCCTCCAAGTCCAGTGTCGCGTCGCCGACAGCGTGGGAGCGTTTCCGTGAAAAATAATGCCACCTCCTCAGCGCCCCTAATCGCCGTTCTCTCGTTGTTCGTTAACGAAAGGACGACGTAAGCTGGCCGCGCGAAAGGGGCTGCCTGAATAAAATCAGAGGCTTGCGTTAAAGCCCGGCGAAGACCTTTAACGGTCTCACGTTCGCTCGCGTTCAGTCTTTGGTCCGCGGGCAGGAGGTTCGAAAGTAACGATCTGAATTATGTAACGGATAAAATGCAGCGTAATGAGAGTCAGAAGGTTACGCCAACTCCGGCCGGAGAAATTGCTGAGCCGGCAGTCAGGCGCGAAAGGGGAATCCGCAAATTCTAGACGAGAAATTTACACTGTCTATAAAGTTTTCAGCCGACGCGGTCGCGTTTGCGCGAGCCGGACTGCCGCGCACACTCGTGCGTACTTTTATTTTACTCAGGATTATCATTAAAATTTCAGCGCGGAGAAAGAAAGAGAGAGAGAGAGAGACAGGGCGGCGGAAGGTCGTGAAAATTGTAAAAGGATTTCTGAATGAGAGCGAGAGCTACGCTCTTTGCCAGAGAAACGCGCACGCTTATTCCCTCGAAGCACGGACGTGACGAAGATTCACGCGGCCATAACTTTCCCTTTCGCGTTTCGTGCCCGACTTACCGGCGCATTCATTTTCATCGTTTCCCGTGACTTTGAAGCCGGTCTCGAAAACGCGTCCCGCGCGCCCTTTTCAGTTTCAGGCAGAGCTTTTACTCTCGTTCGCGGCACCTGCCCCGACGATAATGCGTCGAGAATTTAATCCGCCTTCGGCCGGGACTAAAAATAAACGTCTGTACGCAAATAGCGACGGTAAAAGCCGGATGCTTCTTGACACCCGCCGAACGCGTTCCGGTAATCAAATTTACCATTTCCCGTTTGCCCAGGGCCACCACGATAATGCGATTACCGCTGTGAAGTAACAGGGCCCGTTGTGTAAACACGGAGCGGACGTAACGCCCGAACTGTACCACCCCGCGCGCGATATCAAGCGGAATTAGGTAGATGGGACGGTCCGTCATTTTGACGTCGGCCTTTTAAGATTGGCTAGGATGAGCTTTATTTTACTGACAGCTTCCGAAATCCTGACGAGGTGTCTTTAAACGCGATGAATTTCAATCGACGCCCGGTTTTCGAGTGCATAGATTACTGTATGCTGTAACTTACCTTTCGGTAGCTTTGCCGTTAACGTCGGACGTTGAGAATTTTTTCTTTCGTATTTCGTTATACGGCAAGTGGTCCGCGTCGAAGGAGTCACTTTGCATGGCGTTTACGTTTATTTGAACCGGCATGCGGCCGATGATTTATGTGCGGCCAAGGAACATTTTACATCATTCCCGAGTCATGTTAAATATTACGCGCACGAACTAGCCTCGTAAGACTTTCAATTTCCTTTCGGGCACGCTCAACTATTTTCGGAAACGCGCTCGCGCACACGTTGTACGCGCACACTCACTTGTGTGCGCGCTGCCGTGTGCATTGGACACTGTGTACGATGTGGAGACACATCGTCCCATTTCGAATCTGCTCGTGACAGTTCGACGGTCCAGCGAAGCTCGTTGGATTTCGTCCTTGTTCAGCGACAAAATTACGAATGGTTGAACACAAGCCAGCCAATAGGCGGCCGTTCGCTGCCGATGTGAAAAAAGAAAAATGCTGATCGGTACATAGCTTCGTTATTCAATGCCACGCGTATACGTGACCGAAAAATGCTTCCTCTAATATTTTTATTCCTGCGATGCAACGTCGCTTGCTGCGAACTGTACCCGCGTAGAAGTTGAATCTGATGCGGCGCAATTTCTTGTCGCCACGCGCTGCACGTGTCAGTGCGTTCGACGAGCCTCTTCGACGGGCGATTAAAGAAACGAGAAAATTGGATAGAACGTCCGATTGCATCGGAGCCGGAGTTAGCAGAGCATCACTCGATCAGCATACCATTAGAGGATCAAAGCCCATCGTCTATCTCGGTTATCTAGAGCGTCGAGTCTATTACAGGCGCGCGCGTGCCACGTTTATCGGGTGTCCTGAAAGTACCGGGTCGGGAGACGATCGTCGGGGAACCGGAAGTGAAGCGTTCCTGCTCGCGTATGACTGGACGCGTGGTGCGCTGATTGCACGGCGCACACTTATCGGCGTCTTCTCAGACCCCGCCGATTAGTTTTCTGTCCGTTCGTTTTCCTCGTTTCCACGAAACCGTCCCGCGAGCGAACAGATACCCTGGCCCGATTTGCGCGCAACTGGATCACAGCGCGCGCGCGCACTATCAGAGTGTCAGTGCAGACAGAAACAATGTCCAGGGTCGTAAAATAGATCTTACGCCAGCCTTGCCTATCCCGTTGCGCATTCGATGGTCCATGAGAATCAGGTTCGCGGATTTTCGGACAGAATTTTATGCCGGGTGGGATGTGAGCTGACGCTTCCGTTGTAGCGAAGCAGTCGACTGGCTTGCGTTGAAGGAGTGACGAGGAATATCTATGAGCGTCTATGTCACAACGGAAACAACACGTCTCGGCTACTTACCTTGGTTAATGTTCTCATTGAGATGCTCGACACTGATTGAATCGCCCACCGCACGCTCTTTCTCTCTCGATTCTTATAATGTGTTTCAACATTGCGCGCACACCCGGCACTCGACCTCGAGCTGTGTCGCTAAATTAATTCGGCATTACGTGTCATCGCACAAACTCTCGCCACTGGTAGACTTTGTACCTGGCGGCGACGTCCTTTTCTTTACGCGCCACGCGTAAATGGAAGGTTAAACTTTACTCAGCTTCGCCAGTGTCCACAACCTCGCGGCTAGAGTGGCGTAGATTTCTTTGGGTATAAAAAAAAACAAACAACCGGTTCGTTCGTCGCGAAGAAATTGTGCATACCCGGAGAGTGCCGGCAATTTCTTCATCCGACGACGTTTAATTCGATCTGCAAATATTTTTGTCCGGCCAATCCCACCCGCGATCATGCGTTTTCTACTTTTCATTTTGCTCAGAAAGGGGTCCGGCGAGTTTTAGTAAGTGCGCGTGGTGGTCGTTTATTATCAAACAAACGTTACACCTCCATTGTGAGCCGTGCTTGGAACCTCCTAAGAGGACTGACTCGATGTAGGTGGATGGATTGGATGAGGCGCGGATGAACAAGGCTATATGCGACTGGCTATGACATCAATCAACTCATTTGCATATGTATACATTGAAAGGCGTGACATAACACCCAACGGGCGTGCAACGTTCCTAATCGCACCCACCGCCGCAGACGTATTCAGTAATTCATTCAACACTGCCAATTGTGGGTCACGTTTTGGGCGCCGAATATGTCATCTAATTGTCTGCGCGCGATCGACAAGATGAGTTCAACGAAACGTAGCGTTCGCCTATCATCGAACCCTTCAATCTGTTTCATCATCGACGCAGTTATATCACGCGTCACACATTTCTTACTCAGCCAGGCAAACAGTCTGAAGAACTTTACTTTCGCGTCGTATGCATGAAGAGCGCGGCGTTATAATAAATTCGAGCCCTCTGTTGAGCCACCGCACCGGCGGATTACGAGAAGACGTCTTCAATGAATTTCTCCCGCGTCAACATTTATTCCCACGACTCAGCAATATCATTTCCCACGAGAAGATTTTGATTCGGACAGAACTAGATTTGCCGCGTATATCGTTTCATGGATTTTAATAAATAATTCGACGGCGATAAATTTCTTCGTCTTTCGTCAGAGAGTCTGAAACCACGATGAAATTTAGTTGACATCATCAGAAATCGCTAACGTTAGTCGATCGTTGAATCACATGCCTGACGGTCCGCAGGCAGGGTAAAAAAGCGTTCTCGCGCAAAAATTCTTCCCTCGCTCGACGTCTGACCGCGAAGGCTTCTCAGCGAGACCAATTTCTGCAAAAAAGAAAAACGTACGCTCCGAATTTCGCCATGCGGGCCACGTGCACTGCTCGGGAATAAAAATAGCTAGTTACTTGCAGGATTACGTCACGGCTCGGTCTTGTTAGCGTTACGGTTCTGGCGTGATCCAAGTCGTACGTGCCGTGTCGAATGGATCGGCGTACGCTGGCGGCCGAATGTGAGAGTGTCAAAAATTCTTGAACCTCCACGTGTCGATGCCCCGGATGCCTAGCGCCGGCCTGGAAAGAACTACCAAACAAAACGACGAGCAAACGCGGGTGGTCCGGCAATGGCCCTGAGCCGCGCAGACTTTTTTTTCACTCGCCGCAGTTATCCTACGATGTTTCGTGACGTACTATTTCCTCATCCCAGTCATTGTTCGAGATCCAAATTAGAGCGTCATTGCGTATTTCGGTATTATCACGCACGTTCTTGTCTAGAGACATGTTGTTTTTTTTCTGAAATAACACTGTGTCGACACGAGGAATTTAGTTCGCAGATGTTGACCTATATTCGGTATATAGGCAAGCGATATTTTCTGGCGATACTTCGGAGCAGCTCAAAACGTTCCCAACCGAGATAATACTCAATTACGGAGTTAATCCGAGATCATTCGGAGTTATTCTCGAATCTTAACAGACCAAAGGTTTCTACAGATCGGATCTGGACAATTAGTCGTGCTCCGAGGGAGGGGCACGGCGATGAGCCCTGAAAGCAGATCGGCCGTCTATAATTAAGCAGATCATTCACGATAAGATGCCGGTAATTCGATTACGGTTTTTCCGCGTGAGTCATGCACGATAATTTGATCATCGGGAGGGGCGTTTCGTGCGAGTAATTCCACTGGTTTCCACGAAATCCCGTGGGCACGAATTCCGGGAAGATCGTCAGAATCACGGAATAATGGGAAAAACAATGAATTCATCGTGTGTCATGCTAATCAGCCATACAACGTAACTTGTTCATCACGATGTCCGGCCGGTTCGCTCGAAAATGTTTGGTTGCCACTTTCGTCGAGTATTAACGTCGGGACAATAAAGTGCCGATGGTATTGATTGAACGTGTCTGAGAAGTCGTGACGATGGTCTAACTGCACCGATAATCCGGGAATGAGCGTATCGCCACGTTCAGCGCTTCTGCGTCCATTTGTCAACGAAGAAAACGTAACGAAAACGTCGATTCATTGAGCAGTTATTCGCCTGGCGCTGCGTGGGCAGCGATACCGAGCTTCTGCCCGTTTAGATAAGGTCCACATCCCGGACGTCACTGTGATACTGTCTCTTCCCCCGCATTTCCTCATACTTAATACGCATCATACTCAAAAACCGGCAGAGTTTCGTGTCCTTCGTATACATACGAATGACGCCGTCGAATTAGCGTCCCGCTGTTCTGCGTAGTTTCGTTTCGACGATATCGATTATAAGACCGTTTAAGGACATCGTCCTTGTGATATACGTAAATCAAACACGATGATCTGTTGGAATAAAAATTGTCGAGTTATACGGGTCTACGCCGGTCTCGTTGAAGCAAGACAACGAACGGTGTCAATGTTTCAAATTGTAGCACGCGATAAGATAAATAACCGCGCGTTTTCCATAATTCATTAGTTAGCGTAACGATAGCGAAAAGTTGTCCAGCTAAAATAGTATACCGCTATCGCGGGGGCAGTTTATGGGTCAAGCGTTTAGTATCTCCATTTGTCGGCATGCACGGGTTGCAAGATTGCAAACTCGTACAGCAAATATCGCAGCTCGGTGTGTGGCGCCAACTTTGTGGCTTACCCCGACGAAACTTGGCGAAACGAAACTCGTCGTTGTTCAACTTGGAATCGCCACGGCAATCAGTCGACATGAAAGTGTAATGGATTCGAACTGCTCGTGCGTCATGCTACGCTGTATTCGGTACGTCATTGTTAGTCAACGACTAGAAATGGGAAGTGGGGAAGAGTTTGCGAAAACTTTGCCGCACGTTCGTACGTCCAAGGACGGGTTTATCGTGATTGGGTAGCAATTTATACGAAATTGTAAGGGGTTGCTGGTAATGGTGAACGTTGAGGGCCGATTGATTTCGATCCTCGTTCTCGAGATTCCCCGCACGCCATGCCAGGCACAAGCACTCCGCACCGGTATGTGCAAGTAGATATGTACGTGTACCTACGTATGTGTTGTATGCAGAGTGGAGCCGGCAGAACTTGGAAATCTTATCATTCGCTCGATCGTCTATCCCCTTTACCTACATCCGAGATCGTGCATCTCGGTCGTACTATCAAAGCGCTTTACAAACTGTAAAGTGACGTGACATTTCGCTATCTAAACCGATACAAACTTTCTCTGCTATTTCTGCGACTCGATCGTACATAGGTACCTACGGTCATGTATACGATCTAGTGCTATTATTCGAGCCAACGCTTATCCCCACATTCGGGACGTAGCCGAATAGTGTCACTCGAACGACGGGTTAGGTCGTATATCTGTGTCATTAGTACCATGAAGGTACGCATGTTATGCTGAAATATCAGGACGCGTCCCTTGAGAATTGCCATGCGCGTCTTGTCGGGTTCGGTACCTACTTAAAGACGATTACTGGCACCTAAAGGCACCCATCGACTCCGCTCTACGCACGTATCACGTCGATACGCGCACGCCACAGAGAGCTGCGAACGTGTCATTCCGCCTCGCGTCTGTCCGTGAGAGGATCGCGACAAGCGAACGAGCTGGCGCTTGCGGGGCTTACTCCTCCATTCTAAATGGCTGAAGCCACTTGAGATAGCTGGATTGCCGGTGACAGCTCGCAGACGTAAGCCCTCCCAGATCGTCGACGGCACTGTTAACGGCAGATCGTCCAAACGAATGCCTCCGCACGCCGATTATCGCTGCGCGTCGGCATTAAGCGATTACGCGTTAAGCGAACGCGCAAGAGTCGATGAGAAACGATGCGGGATAAGAGATAGTCCGAGCACTGCGTTGGGCATCTTTGCGAAGCTTTGCACTTGCCGAAAAGTACGTGCGCTTTGACACGTTGAACGATTTCAGACAATTTGCGCTTCCTCATCCAATCCGAGGATATATTTTGAGGTGGCCAGCGATGAATATCGGACATGGAATTGGGAAGATTTATTTAAGAAGCGCCATTCGGAGTTCGCCGAGGCATTCGTGGGGACGTATAACAAATTCAGCGTCTCGATAGGAGTCCGCTGTTGGCCGACCGAGCGGTCCCTTCGCCGGGCCGAAGAATTCCAAAAAGGGCGAGCGAAAAAACGGCTAGTGGAAGCAGTCCCGTAACTGGCTACGCGCTCCGAGACGGCAGGCGAAACAGCGAAGGGCGGGAGGACGGAGAGGAGTGCGGTGTTTCAACTGGTCCCCGGCTATACCTAATACTAGACTCCGGACCTGGCTCAATTAGCTCGTAGTAGAGACAAAGGGAGTGCCGACAATCTAGATAGTCGTGCCACCGACGGACTCCTTTTTGCTCGGACTCGCTCGGAGCGGAGTCGATCAGAAAATCGATTTGGAGTCGCGTAGAGGATTGCACTGGCTGCGAAATAAATCTGGAAGGTAATGACGCGGGTTATGAAGCAAGGAGGACGATGGAGCGTAAATTGAGGTGTGTGTTCTTTCGAGAGCCGTTCGATATAGGTCAGCGACAATTGTTGCGCCACAGTCGCGGAGACGACGAATTCGTTTGTCTTGTAACCGTATTGCCGCGAAATTCAACACGTTTCCGTCTCTACTTTCTTCGCGCCGATCCCACTCCGACGTCTCATTGAATGTTCGCTCGTACATTCGGATCGTTGAAACGAAGTGGAACGGCGGATTACGCGCGATTCGTGTCCTTGAAGAGGGCCAGAAACGAAAGGGCGCACGTCGGGCGCGCATACCGCTGTCTTGGCGGCGTTGAAATTCGAAGCTGGCACGACGGCCTAACGTGCGACATGTACGGGGATACGGGGAATCGATCGGTGGATCCTCCTTGAGATTGGCCCGGTTCGCTGGCAATTGGAAATTTACGTCGTCGGATGGCTCCCGTGGGATTGCGAGCTGGACAGGACTCGCCTTCTCTACTCCGCTCCCAGATCGTCGACCAGCCAGAAAGTCTCGAAGGGCCTAGAGGGAGGCGTGACTCAACTTCGAGTAATGAATTGCCAGCGAGACGATGGAAGACTGCGGGAAGGACAAAGAGAAAGGAACGCGCTGGAGAAAAAGAGACGAGAGGACGGGACGGGAAAGAGAGAGGAGAGAGAAGGTTGGCGACTCGCGGTAGACAAACGAAGGAAAAAAGAAGTGGATACGCATTGGGAACCTGCGATAAATAAGTATGCATACCCGCCGGCAACATATCCGCACCCGGTAGATATGAAAATGTTACATTCGTTACTTTTGTACTTATGCAGATTTGTCAGGGATTATCGACGAACGATGCAGTGAATTTTAAGCAGCCGTTACCGGCGATCGTGTACGCATAATTTGCGTAAAAAGTAATTCGCATTCAGCGCATTCGCCGAGCCCCAAAGACAATTGTGCATCGTTATCGATAAATATTCAGAGTTACGTATTCATTAACGAAATGATCGTAACACGCGCGTCCTCGGCTGTACGGCCCGCTCGCTTGCTCGCTGCCAAAGGCCTAGTCCATAGATCCGTGCGAACGTGTACGTGGACCTCTGGAACACCGGCCACCTTGCCGGCAATGTGTGTTCCGTGCGCATCAGCCCTTAGCCGAAGGAGCAATGAACTTTCTCCCGCTAACGATACCATTCACGTGCTCCCACCGTACGTCGGCGTCGTCCGCAGTCCGCACGGCATGGAAGTTCGTTTCATGCGCTTGCGCCGGACTCGCGCGAACGCTCAAAAAACTTTCCAACAAATGGCCTTTGTTCGAGGCTCGCGACCCACGACCCGCGTTAACGCTCGTACTTACGCTCGACGATGAACGCAGCCGCAGTCGTCTCGCGACATTTCCGGCTGGAAAAGTGTCGTCCGACTCGAGAAAGTCTGGCGAACGGCCGCGCCGAGACGATCGTTCTCCTGTCCGCCGCTGAGGCTTATACGAGACATCCCGTGCGGTCTACGCCCTTTGCCGCAAGCGCGCGACTCCAAAATTTTCCTAGACGATAGCAAAAAGAACGTGACGTCGCGCGTCGGGCGGTATCAAAAGCGGGCCACAGGGATAAGGACGACGACGGTCGGATGAAAATGGAGGGTTTCATCAGGCGGAGTGCGATTGTATGGAGTCCGGGTGAGACGGGGACGGAGAGTAAGAGGGAACGGGGTAGTAGCGAAACATGAGAGAGATGGGAAAGAGGGAGGCAGGAAACGTGTGCCCTTCGTATGCTTAGTCCGCTTTCATGAAAACGTCGCCCGCTGCAATCGGCTCTTTTGTCTACGGCCCGAGACAGGGACAGACGAGCCTCCCTTTATTCACCCCCCGTCCCCCCTACCTTCATCCGTCTGCGGTGATATTTTTCATTCGTCCGAGACGAACGTGACGTCCGACGGGCGACGGCCCTTCTTACAAGTGCGGAACAACTGCGGGAGTACAGTCCTGACACGAAGGCGTTCGCCGCAAATAATGCACCGTCGCTAATTGCTGAAAGCTCGCGCGTGTGAGGGTGCGCGTGTAGGTACGTCGACGCTAGACATTGCCTCGCAACCGGCTGGATCGCGCTTCTGTCCGATTGTCAATAACCCCGGCGAGTTTATGGCCGGTCGGCGTACTCGAAGGGTTTACGACGACTTCGCGGCCCTTGTAACTCGAGGGAAATCTACGATTGGCTTTTACGAGGCGGAATTCTTCTCGTTTCGCTTAATGCTCCGCAAGCTGCCTCGCCGCGGTCTCGTCGCGATCATTTGGGAATTAGGTACGCGCGCTCGCTCCTCTGCCTTTCTTCGACTCACACACGCAGACGCGCACACACGCTCCGATGATTAATTGCGCGGAGTAAAGTCGACGAGCGCCGTCCTTTCCCGCTGTGACGAGCGCTGGACCGAGTTAGAATGAGTTAGATTGAGCTTGAAGAGGCCAGAACGATCGGGGAAGAAGATCTGTCCTCCCGTCGACGACAGTGGGAACGCGTTAAATTTATCTTATTGCCCCGTCTCCGCTTTTACGCTGAAACTGAGAACGGGGCACCTGTGCGGAATGAGTTCTCAAAGTAGAATGTCGGTATTTACGTACTTGTAGCAATTTGGAAATCTCGCTCCTCTTTCGCCGGAGGGCGCCGACTGTTTATTTTCGCTCCCGTTTCCATTTTTACGGCCAACATTAACGGTTTCTTATGTAACGGGCAGATTTAAGAGTAAGGAGCGTGTGCGAGAGTTGTCTGGAGCTTGGGTTTTTGAGTCATCGTGAAAATCATTCAAGTTGCCCCACACGTATACATGTCAGAACACGATACGCCGCACATAGGTATTCTAAAACTGACTCCTATTTCGAACTGGAAAAACAAGTTCAGACGCTTTCAACTTTCGATGATGACGGATCCACGAAAATATCGAGAAACGCTAGCGGAAACACGATACGATACGATTTCATCCTTACCTGCGCCCTGCGCCTGCGCTAAGTCCTCTCGCGATCGACGGCTGAAAGTACCGTGCGCAAAGTTTCGATTCCGGAAATCAAAACTATAACCGCTTTCGGGAAGCGCTTCTGATTAAACTTTCGGATCGTGTCGACGATAGGGTGAGGAAAAAAACCGCGACAGGAAATATTTCTGCCCGCGTCACTTGTAACTGACCATCCCGCGACGTTTAAAATCAAACGTCAATCACACAACCGAACGGCATCGCGCGTATACAAGCTGCTCCGTAACTGGTGGTCCAACGGGGAAGGTGGCGATTCTGTACGAAAAATGTGACGATTCACACGATAGGAAAGTAATAACAGATTTTCTCAGAAGCCAAACTGTACGCAATACTTATGAAAAAATATTGTGTTACGCTTTGTGCCATATTACTTGATGCAGAATCGCGACCTTCTCGATTGTGTCACCAGTTACAGGATGCACACCCTGTGCATTTATCGTCGGCCATTCATTTGCCCTATTTACACATATCGCACACTTCTCATTTTACACGTTTCGCCCATTTATTTATGCGTCTGCGCTCTTGCCATTTCACGCGAGAGTCGCGGAAATGGCATGGGCTCTTATTACTTTGTACATGCGTCCCCGACGTATTCCTCCGAGTACGCTTCGGGATAGAAGCACATCCTCTCAGGCTCTCTCGGCTCTATATCACCTCTAAGCTCTAAGTCGCGCCTACCATTTAAGTACAGACAACGTCGCTCAGCTCCTTGCTGCACTCGCCGGTTTCGTACCCTGAATTATCGTCGCGCCGAACTCGCTGCACCTTCGGCCCGAGTTATGCGAATCGATACCTCTCTGCACATATCAAATTTTTATTGACGATCGGACGCCAGCCGTATTTCACTGCCGCTTGTATAACCCGATCTTCCGAACAGGACGCAAGCAGGAGAAAACAGATGTCGCGTGCACTCCTATCTTCGATATTACGGTCATCGATATACTGACTAAACATACGGTATTGGATCGACATAGAATTAAGTATACTCGTCGCAAAATGCAACGTAGACTATCGCTAACATCCGTCGCGCCGTTTCTACCTGAAACGTTTTCACGATTACGCGGCGTATATACAATGCTTTATACAATTTCTGTTTTCATTAAATACAGCGTCCTCTTCCAGTGTCTGCCGAGAGCGGCAGTTCCGAGCGGAAGCAGGAATATGTACGAGCCAGCCCTCGTTGTTTCTACCGTCAGCGCGTGCTCGCCGAAAGCATTGATAAATCGCCGGGCGTGCCAGCGTTAAAAATACTTCCTCCGCGCTCCGGTCCGGCGCAGTCGATTGGTTTCGTGGGAGGAATCCAGCCGCGAGGAGCAAAATTGCCTTTCGAACGTTTCTTCTTGGTCGCGTGCATGACCCTGCACCACCCACGGCGCTCGAGCTTCTATTCGGCGTCTTTCATACGATTGTTCTTCGGGGCGAGCGGCCGTGCGTCGGCTTTCAATTAACGAACGTCTTGCTGGGTAGGCGCCGCAGCAAAGCTTTATTAGCGCCGTCCTCCATAAGCGAACAAATTGAGTTGATGCTCCTAGGATCGTTAAGAAAGGTACGCTTAAAAGAGAAAATACTTATACCGTTCAGTCATACTTGCCTGGCATTCCAAGTGTCAGAAAGAACGGTGAGCACTGACATGATTTGCGGCGAGTGCTGAGATTAGCCGAAAAATATTTCACTGCGCTTTACGTATTTTGCGCGAATGAGGATTTTGTTTTATACCTGACAAACGTTGTCTCGCGCAGAATACTGATTGTAAGGTGCCGATCGACCGCCGCGGGACTGCGAATTGTATTCCGAGGATTAAACTGCGTTAAGCAGGCGAGCGTTGAGCAGACTCGTCAGTGCCGTGTGTCTCGGAGGATCAATTAAGCGAAGCGTTATTAAGTCAATCGCAGGTAGGTTAGGCGAACAGTAAGGAATTTCCTCTCGAGTCCCCCGAGACCGTCGCTCGCAGAACTATGAGCGCGGTGAGGATCGAAATTTTAGCCTGGTTATCAATCTTATCGCATTAAGGTTCAATATCACGGCTCCTAACTGCTACTTTACCGGGACATTATTACCCCTGGCCGTCGCGCGTCGGCATCACTGGCACGTACCCAAGAATCGAACGCGCTAGATGCTAGATGCTCGCCCGGATAATCGGCTTAATGTCAAGGTTTACACACCTTTTTGCCGTCGAATAGACGAGCACGTTAACCCTCGCAGTTCGGTTGGACACGAAGCGGGTAATCGGATATCGAGAATCGTGGATGCCTCCCGTGCAATGAAGAAATCCGGCCGGTTTCGGCGTAGACGAGATAAGGCGAGCGAAGATGCTGCTGGCTACCGCGGTAACTGACGTTGAAAAGCTGATCAAACTCGTACATTTCGAGTAATTCCATGCTGGCCGAGTTATGCGATATTTAATCCTCGGCCAATAACGGGGCGCAAGGACATTTCTGTAATCTATTATGTAGCGACGCTTAAGAAAGGCGAACTCACCTGTCCAGCGCGGGATTAAATACGAGGTCCACGTCTTGACCCATTTTGTAAGGCAAGCGTAGTCCTCCTTCCTCGTTTATATTCTCAGTAAACTCTAACGAACTCGGAGCTTGCATTAAAAGAAATTGACGTCGGAGATTGCCGGCTCTTTCGAACTTTAACGTCGCGCCGGCACTAAATTACCCGTGACGGCTTAAACGGTACTTCCACGGGGAATAGAGGCGAATCTGAATATATAAAAATTGGTCCGCAGAATGTTCCGGCCGCTTTAAGCTGAGTAGCACTCTCTGCGATTTTCTATTGAGGCGCTCCCGGCGGAGAACTCGTCGCGATTAAACAAAGCTCCTTCATTTTTACCCTCCATATCTTCGACGAGCCGTACCGTTGACAAGATTCAGTCCGACGTGCCATAAATAAGGATTTAACGAGCGTCTACGGCTGGAAAATTCAACAGAGCGCGGCTCACTTTATTTCAACGAAATCTTGGCAAAGTTAATGCGAATTTGTTAAGCGTTACCTTCGAAATGCGCCTGTGCGTCGAAGCGGAGTGTATCGCATGTCCTCAACGCGGAGCACATGGTGATCGTTATTAAGACTCGTTCCCGCCCGCCGCAATGTCCAGAGTAATTTCGGCCCCGTCAGCGAGCCGAGGGGTAGGTGGTTCAATTTCTCGCGGTACGCATTTTCGAAAATTGCACGGCATCGGATGCGCGCATTATCGTGTGCGTCTGCTGCTTCGCGTGTCCGTTGCCGAGAGAATGATACCCCGCCCGCTGGCGAGGATCAGCGTTAACCCATTTATACCATTTAAACAGGCGATTGCATAATGCGTGCGCGCACCAGCGAGCCTTCTCGGGGCTAGTCGTGTTTCGTAAGAAGGGAAGGGGTTGCGTTCGTAATAAAGTCCGTTATTGGTTTTCGATCGATCCATTATGCAATTAGATAGTTTAGCGGGAAAAATGTTCGGTCGAAAAAGTACGTCGCTGAGAAACTTGGAATTCGCTGTTTACGTATTCATGAGCGGCATTGAGTGCGTTAGCGAAAGCCTCGATGTTTCGTTTGAAAGATAAGAACAATACGGACGATCTCACGGGCTTCGACCTGGCCGTTTCGCACGACGGCCGACGGATTCGTGAGACGCGCACGATCGACGCTTGAGCCGCGTGAGATGATGAAGAGGGAGGTCACGGGGTAAGAGGAGCTCTGACCGGCAGAAGCGGGGCGACTTAAAACCCGGTACCGTATCGTTAATGATTTAAGCGGAGCCATTTATTTTTCAGACGATAGTAATCGCGCGGATTCGAGCCGCCGCGCGGCGCCGCCGACCACGGCGCACCTATCCATTGTGCGCGGACGTGGGTACATCGGAAAGGAGGTGCGCGCAGCCGGTGCATAAGCCTGGATTCCGCTCGATCACGGCATGATCCGCATACCCTGGCCGCACCGATAATGTCCACCGTTTTGCCCTCCTCCTTCCGCTCCCCCCCGCGACATAACGCGTTAATTATTGCCGTTCACCGAAATAGTTTTGGCCGATCGTGAAATTCTGCGCGCGAATAATGCAGGGAGGGACGGCGAGTGTGGAGAAAGAGGAGCTTGCTTTTTTGCCAGACCAACTCGAGTCGACTCGTGTACCGTTCGGCAAGAAATGAAACACCGATCGATCGGTCGAGTGCGTTAATTCATCCGGCAAACGGACGTATCCGTATTCCGTGCTCGCCTCGTGCGCCGCTTCGATTCAGCTGCTTCTCTGCTGGCAGTGGGGCTTGCGAGGGGGTAAAAAACTTGCCGCTGCAGAAATGCGCGCTGGTAGGGGACGGCGATAAGGGAAAATGCCGGGGCGCCGTGAAATCGTGGATTCAAGCAATAACTATAAACTATATGCGCAAACGAGGATTTCCGTGCGAGGGTGGTAGGGTAAAACTGAGAGTTCCGCCGGGAGGATGATGTCTGAGTGCACGTCGTTAATAGGTCATTACGCAAGCGTAATGGGAATCGATAATTAATTGATCCAGGAGGGAACGCGGCGGAAAGACCGAGAGAGAGAGAGAAGGAGAAAGAGAAAGAAAGAAAGCATAAACCTCGGAAGGGATGCTAATTGACTCTTGAATATTTATGACTAATGAATTAACAGCGTCGCGTACAATCTCGTCTCGAGGAGTCTAGTTCGGGGGGAGGGCGGGGGAGAAGGACTCGTCGCGCGCTTCTTAATAGGTCGATACGATGTCTCTGGGTTTGTAGAATCGACCACTCGTCGTTACGAAGGAAGATGATGTTTTCTTTTTCTTGAAATCCTGCATACCGCGTCCGAGCGAAGCTCGTACTTCATACGCTTATAAGGAAAAATGATGTTATAATGAAATTCATGCCAGCCGCAAGTATGTACGCCGCGGCGAAGTCATTAATGATACGGGCTGGCTGCAGTTTCCTAGGCAGGGGGCCATTTCGATTTTCCGCACGTGGACATAGAGACACCGGCCGATGCCGAGTAACGGACTGCGCGCGGCCGATAGGCTTGCGCACGTTGTACCTTTATTAATAACCGATAAGCCAATTACAATGTTATCGGATTGCCGTTATCTGCAGTGCTGCCGCGCAAAGACCTGTGCCAGCCTTCTGCCCCGTAATCAGATAGCAGAACGCCCCGAGCCACTTTCGCATGGGCATGCCAATGCGTTTTTAGTACCTTCGGTATTGTACGTATCGCATCGGCGGGTTCGGTACTAATGAGCCTCTTGTCCGACCGAGGATGCGCCTTATACTCTCAGTTGAATTCCACGGATACAATCGCACTCTAGCCGCGTTCCTTCGGCTCATGCTCCTTTATCCGAGGCCCATCTTCGAGCGTCGACCTGCACTTTAGGCGATAATTAATTGTACAACGCACCTAAGACCAGCTTTTAGAAATTCATGCGAACCAAACGTCGAATATCTGCCTTCTTTTCCGCGGAAGCGAACGAAGAGTTCGGAGAAAAACGACGGTGCCGTCGCGAACCTTTCGAGCTCTCCTCTATTTTCAGTCTTCTCCGATCTATCGCGATTTGCGTAATTTCCGCTGACGCATTTTAAACAGGCGAGAGCTAATGGGCTCCGTTGAATCAAGGAATCCTTCGCCTTGGGGATGGTCGTTATACGATAGCGCGCCAATTGTTCTACATCCACTTTCTAGTCGGGGGGGCATCGCTTAAACGTGTTCGTTTTGTTACGTAAGCGGGCGCTTCACTCACGGCCCATTGTAACGTAGACACTGAAAAGTTATCGCGATTCCATATCTACTCGCGACCGCTGCCAGTGACTGCCGGTAAAATCTGCCTTTCTTCCGGCCTGCGAAGAATAATCGCGCCCTTTCACGCTCGTAATAATTTCAATACGGCCAATTCATCCCTATAAGTAGAGCCGATCGCGGCGAGCGCGAGTAACAATGGAGCCGGCGCTGAAAAGTGCGCGGAACTACGAGAGAATTATCACTACTCTCTTTCGAGCGCTGTACTCCTACGTATAGGTATGCTACAACCTCGAAACGACTCGCAGTATGAAGATGTTAAACGACTCCAGGTTCAATTCAAGAATTGGTCCCCCGCGACGCATCCGACTTGACTTCAAATTCAAAGTAACACGGTACAATTGGGTACATTTACTATTACTTCATTATCCTAGTAACGGAGCACTAATTCCTCTCATTTGCATCGGTCAAGGTCGTGTAAGCAGACCGTCGCAGATCGCGTAATTGGAAGCAAAAATTATCCCCAACGGGGAAGGACCGGTCTAATTCAAAAGTCTGAAGGAGTCGTCCGTTTGTAACGAAGGCGATCGCGGGCAGGCAGACTCCGTTCCCCTCGTTAGAAGTCGCTCCGGATACTCCGGATGCCGGACCGCTCGTTCGAGCCACGATTTACATATGCATGCGGTACCGGCGGCCAAATCTAATTTCGCGTACTGAGAGTTTCGCGAGAAACCGCGCTCGGACATTGTGCAAAGTTTGACTTGGCTCGCCGGTCGTTGCAAGAAGTACCTACGTCCTACGCCCTACCGGCGAGTGTGTACATAGAGAAAGAGAAAGAGAGAGGGGGAGGGAGAGAGAGTATTACGGCTCATGGATCACGCCACCCGCCGTACCCGGGTCAGATTCGGGTTAGAAGTTACTCCCCCTACCACCTTTCCCTCTCCGCCGTGCCTCCATAAATTACAACTTTCCTTTCGCGCCACTGAATTTTGGCTAGCCGGCAGAAGATATTGCGACTTCATTTCCCGAAAATCGAAGACGCCTCTTGGGAACATTCGTTCGTCTGTGTCTATAGTCTATATTATGCCCGGAAGATAGACAGTGTCGCGTTGCTCACCGTGGTCGTGGGGGGTTCTTTACGGGCAGGTGTGGACGAACAGAAATGAGTGTTTGAAACGTTTCTCGGGCAATCGATCCAACTTCATTAACTGGAGATACCACGATATCGATAACGTACGGCAAGCGAGGCTGAGAAATTTGCCGGAAACCGGTTGACTGTTACGCCACCGTGTGTACACAGCCGGGCAGAGGTACCTATCGCGTGTATTTCGCAGTCGTAATTGCTGTGCTGAAAACTGCGTTCCAATTAACACCTCCCGTAACCTGCGGCGCGCGCTCATGTTTTATGCAGCTATTCCGCTTAAGAGCTACCCGGCACTTGCGAGCGTTTACAATAATTGAGAGAGAGAGAAAGAGAGGGAGAGAAAGGGCGAAAAACAGCCTGTACGAATCTACAATGAATATACTGTAGAAATAAGACATTTGGAACTCCCGCCGGTCAGCCATATGTAGGCCTTGTTTATTTTGTTTGGGCACTAGGGTAAACCCGGCAAAAGGACAACGAGTCTACCTCTCTTTCCTGTGTGTGATTTCGCGGGTGTATGTGTGAGGCGAGTAGAAGGTGACAACGTGGCGAATGCCGTAGAAAAATTGTTTGTCATGCAATTCGAATCCGCATATATTGGTTATTTTCTTTCTTTTAATTATAGTAAATATTTTATACCCGACGTTCAGTCAAATGACGATGTATGGAACGAGAGTGAATAAAAGACAACGATAAATAGAAAGTTAAAAACGTGTGATTGATAAATTATACCACGTGGACAACTAACATATACGAGTATACGCATATCTACTCGCACGTCTTATTGTTAGCCGTTAAACAAACTTCGCCGACGCATATCATCTGCCGGTCTACCTGAACCGATAAGAACGCAAAGATCCGTCGGGACCGAGAGGAACGCAATTCGCGATTTTCAGAAGGCGGCTGGCGAGAGAAACGGTACGAATTTGCGGGTCTATTCGAGTGGCGGAAGTTTTATAGAGGAAGGCACTTTACCGTCCACCCGGCGCGCGGCGCTCTAAGATATGAACGCGTCGGAAACCTTTAAGCTGTCATCGCGATATCTCACCGCTGGCTCGTCGGTCGATAGAATCGACAAACCATTTTTCACGACGATATTACGGGCGGGCCCGTGCGGTAATGGGTGTCTATGCATATTAGAGAGTGGGGGATCGGTCTAAATAACGGCCACCTTCTCAGTGTCGCCCGCGCGGGCATCGTTCCAGAATTCGCGTGAAAAGCGAGACACGCGTGCCAAACCGTATTACGAAAGCGCTTCACGTTTCATTCATGACCATTCATCCAGGCGTAGACATTACACATACTCCCATTCACCGGTTCTCCTCCGTCAAGACGGACGATTCAATTTTCTCGAATCGCGCCGCGTATCCTTTCTCCTTCATCCTCAATAAAGATCTCTAACCGCGGTCAATGACACTGATACTCTCGATTACCCTCGGTTCGCACAAAAGCGATGGGAGCGCGATGTAAGACTGAAAAGAGATAATCGAAGATAAAGACGAAGGAACGGCAGTTGCGTTTGTAGATACAAGAGGAATTTAATATCGACGGGATAGGAATTTAATAACGAATACTCTAAATTTTCTGTCTCCGAACCGGCGAGTTAGAGGTGAAAGTAAAAGGCACGCTAGAGGGTGGATACTTTTTCATCGGGGTACAATCGACAAGAACAACGGAACATTCGTTTGTCGAATGCGTCGCTTTGGATGGGTTGCGCGGGTGCCGAACTGACATACATTATCAATGATATTATGTACATGCTGATCGTTTCATTTGTGTTATTTCTATAATACGAATGCACGAGGTCTGTCGATTAACAATTAATGAGTCGAAATCGTCAGCTGATGCCATAGGAATTTTTCATACCGATGTTACATTAAGCTTGCGTGAATTCACGGCATCTCTTCCGTGGAAGCCAGTTCGTGGCTTCGCGTAATACTGCGTAAGACGTAACAGGTCTCGCTCGTACTGACATAAGTAGACTGTGAAACAGCCACCCCTTGCCAGTGAAACTTGCTCGGCGCGAGCAAGACGCAACGAAGCAGGACTCGGCGACTAAGTCAACACGGCTTCTATCGAACCCAGCCGCTCTCTTTTACAAGAGGCCAATCTTTGCTACCCTTTTTCCCTGAGTGCCTCTTTTCACGTTGGTTCAGTAAAGTGTTTTCTTATACAACGTGTTTCTCTAAATCGGATAAATCAATTTAGCTCGTCATTAAATTGCACAGTAAAGGGTTAGCATGTACTCACGCCTTCTCTTGATATTTACCAACCAACACATTATAACGTTTTGTTTTCATCGTTCTTGCAAAATGTCACAGGGCAGCGAGATTTCGCTTAGTAACGATTGAGTCTGATTATATGCATCCCCTTCGTCAAGTCGCAATGAGACGTGTTTCTCTCACATAATAACGCGTGAAACGTAACAATCCATTGTGCGTGACGTAACAAGTTGTGGAACTGCCGTGAAACTTGTCGCGCGTCAAGGAGACACGTTCATCTGGGAACTAGAGTCTGGGTCAGTGTCTGCATTGTGAAGGTCCGCTCGGTCGAGACGGATGTTTAAATTTTTATAGCGCCCGAGCAAACGTTCACGTAACGCCGAACAAACGTTTTCTTCTCATCACGTTTGGAAAATGTTATCCAAGAACGACTAATATTTTACCGGCGAATCGCGATCAATCGTTGCCATACTAAACCGACGATCATATTGATTGTTACATAATTAACGAGTTCCTCTTTCTCCTGTTTCAGGTCGTTGGTGCTTCTACTATTTATCATAGCCGCGCATGTGTCCGATACATTTGCGAATTTCGTAAGTATACTCCGACGCAGGTCTATACTTAATCGTCCATTTTCGATAATTTCCCCGAACGTTGTAAACTTCGCCGGGAGGAGGAGTGTTCGGCCCTGATGATAAAGGTGCAACCGAGTCTGCCGGCGAAATGCTCGTTGCCAGGATTCCTCTGGGTTTTATTGCAGTCCGCGCTTTGATGGCGGTTCGGATTTCAAGGCTTCCGTCCTTATCCGGATCATCTCAGTAGAGTTTATTCTTACGGAAAGCGAAATAAAACGAAGAGGCAAAAATTCGCCTCACGCTACGGCGCGTAGCGAAATGTTGCGGGTGATCCTGGAATAATGCTCCTGCACGAATCCGTCCATCATCCTACCCCGTGACAATCCCGAGAGGCAAAGAATTGCTGCAATGAAAAAAAAATAATCATTCGTCAATGAAGTACAGTCTCTGCCGGTCGAACCGATGCCATATTCCCTAGACCTGCTTCTCCACTCGACAAACGTGCATCTCTTGCCAAAAGTATCCAGCCGGAAAGTGCACGAAGCGTCTAACGAGAAGTAGAAGCGAAGAAGCCTTGAGTCGGAGCGTGCGAGGCACGAGAGTAAAGGCGGACTCCGTGCAGCGTCCTAAATGTATCTCGTCGATTGTGAATTCCGGCGCCGAGGTTCGGGGAGAGCGAGATAACGCGGCGGACGTGGCTCACCCTCTCGTGGAATTTCGTGCACGACGGATAAGAAGGGAGAGGCCTAAGACCCGGTTGGAAGCTTCATGGGACATCCGTGGAAAACGAGAAAACAGGGGCGGCGTTTGAGAGGGGAGGAAGGAATGAACCGCTGTAATCTCGTCTGATGCGCGCACCTTCTGCAGGCCGTCATTGTGCGCACGTGTGTCTGCTCTCTGCCCGTGTACGGATTATGAGCGTGCATAAGCGATTGGCTGTGTGCGCGCGCTCTAACACGAGAAATAACTTACGCGAGGAATAACTCAAGATCGTGTTACCCCGTCGTCTTTCCCGACCGCGGTCTTCGTCATCCCGCCGACCAGTCCTTGAACTCTCCTCTTCTTCTGCGCGGAGAGAGTGTGTCTGCCCCGTTGCGAGATCTCTTTCTCCGAAGTCGCGGGCGAGGCGGTACGTATACCGAGGGTACGAACGTAATCCGCGTATTTTTCCTCTTTGCCACTTCGTCGTTCCACTTTGCCCGGCGAAGGAGCTTCGTCTCGATTCCTTCCTTTTTCCTACTCCGAATCGCTTTACTTTCGGCTTCCGAGCTCTCGTCCCAGTCGTCTCCCTTTTTCTCGTTTCCTCTTCTATCTATGTCGTCTGAAACTCGAAAACCGGCTGTCTCACTTTGCCGCGAGATGCCGTGCAATGAATGGACCGGCGCGGGTCGAAACATTTGCATGGGCCGCGCGTTCGCGCGCATGTAAATTAGTAGCGCAACATTTTCCCGTTACGACGCGTGACCTCTCTCGCGATATTCAAATCTCCTGGCGGCGTGCTTTCGTGCCTGTCTCGGACGGTTAGTTTGGCAGACGAAACTCTCGGCCGCGTCGTGAGCAGAGACGTGGCTGGCCGAAAGTCGACGGCGAATTTGTTGCACGGCAGAGGGGTGTCGGGCAAGAAGCGTGAGTCAGATTATCGGGAAATCGGCAACGAGATTATTAGCGGGGTACGAGGAAAAAGCTCTGACATGCGGCCGGCTGCTTTTTGCCCTCATCAGCCGACAGCGCCCGCGGCCAGACTGCGTGACTAATCTAAGTTAAGTGGTCGTTACGCAGACGGTAACGCGAAGAAATCTTGAAAATACTTGCGCCAATCTCGGGCACTGAGTCGTGGTCAAGAGGCGAGAGGCGGACAGACAGATAGAGAGAGAGAGAGAGAAAATGAAGATGAGTAATCGCGAAGATGCCTTAAGAATCGGCGGCATTGAATCGAGGGTGCAAATGCAATGGGACAATTGCCGCGGTCAACTTACACGCTAACCGTCGCGCGTCGGTACACTGTAAGCACTTTCCACCGGTCCTGCATAAATCACAGTTAGCAAGATCATCGCGATACCGCATTCGACTAAATTTTTCTGCCAGGCAGCATAATAAATTCGGTGCTTGCTCACGTTTCATGCGTGTCGCCTCATTATGTGCGGAGTAAGACTCAGGGTGCATAGAATGGCAGTGAGTTACGTAATACGTACTTTTCAGAGAATGCGAGAAAGAGAGAGTGTGTCACTGGCGATTAATCTTTTCGCAGTAGTTTCGTTCAAATTGCTAATTTCCGAAGGTCTCCCTCTCGACCCCTGCCAGGAACGGATGCTTCCAATACGTTCCTTTGTACTTTGTACCAATTGCAATTCGCGCCGCTGCTTCTTTTTCCGCGTCCGACTCATCTTTCGCCGGTTATGGAAAAAGAATGAGCCTCTAGCCCGGTACGGCGTCCTTTTGTCTCTGCGCGCTCTTTTAATCATGCTTTTAATTTACTAATGTCATTTTTCCGAGCGGTTCTTCGAAAAAGCCCCGTGCCCCCCGTCAATACTTTCTGCCCGCGCTCCACTTTCTTTGACATTTGTTCGAGTCAAAGTGCCTTTAACAAGGAGTCTTTCGCACTTTTATTGTACTGCGTCCGGCGCGATGGCAGGAAGTCGGTTCAAACGATGAACGATCAAACAATGTCGCAGCCGGGACTAACAAAGTCGGCTCTCGGCCGTGTATTGGCTCAACGTTACTTTCTAAACACACTGTGCTCTCTGCACTCTGCTGCCTTCGGCGATATTTCACCCTTCCACGAACAAACACTTTATCCGGCTTTATCGCGAGATATTCCACAACAAAAACAATCGCTTCTTCCCTACTCGCTGTGTAGATTGAGTTTCGCCACAGCAAGCTGAAGATAACCGAAGAGTCAATATCTCGCGTCTTCGATTCAACGATGATCAAGTGAGACCACGTGAAACAATATCGTTCCACTGTAGACGCAAATTTGAACAATACCCAGTGACGAGAAGAATATTATTCTAAAAGTAATAACTAGCCTTGCGGATTTTTCATATTATATATCAATTTAACTATAAATTATTTTTATACACGGATGATCCTTTGATAATAATCGGTAAGAGTAAGATTTTGATACAGACAACGCACTGTGATGATGTCGAGCAACTCGAGCGCGGTTCGGTCGACTGTATACACATGACAATTATTATTAAGAAGAAGGCGTGTTGCGGCCGACATTTACGGGTCATCGACTGACCTCCTCGTGTCGAGACCCACTTCTCCGAAGCATTTAATTAACTCTACGCAATCTCACGGAACGCTCCGCGACTGTCAAATTCCATCGTCCGACGTTCAAACCCCGGCTCTGTTGAATTGTTAACGGCTTAGCGGAGACCGAGCGGGCTGACTTTACGAGCGCGTTTCGCTGACAGTGTGGTCACAGGAAACGATTCGTTGTCACATTTTACGCCGTCCACTAAATGTCGCCGACATCGTGCGAAAACAAAAATCGCCGCTACAGGGTAGTTTTAAGCATTCGCGCGATGTTTTACGATATCGTTGACATTAATAAACCGATTCAACCTGGGGCGTGAACAGGTGTTCCATGATCTGGCCGAAGATTTTGCGGTCGCCGATATAGTTAACTAGGCCGTGGAAACGCCATGGGAGCGTCTTTGGAGAAACTTGAGTTTATGACGAATTGACTGTAGCCGACCTCATTAGTTTTACGACTGCACTTCACGTACATCGAGCCTGATCCTAGAAACGCTTTGCCTCATTGCCGTATATTACGACGGGCATTCGACGTCGGGAAACATCACGTAGTCGCGAGAGTCACTATTTTAGCGTAGACGTTTTTATGAACGTCTCAGTTACACGCTGTGCTACACGATGTCACTTCTAATGAGCACAAAGTTGCGCCGAGCTCCAAGCTCGTGTTCATGCGCAGCGAGAGTACGATTTCATTTTTGCTTTTCTTCACCCATTATACATAGGTACATACGTAACGTGTACGTCGTGTGTACGATGACCCGTCTCTCGCTTATAGGCGGTCGTTTTTGTCGTCACCGTTGCCTTCCGCGGGATAGCACGAATTCGCCGCGTATATGATAAATGACCGTCTTCTTGCGTTCAGGAAGTTATCGTCGTATTGCGGAGGCGCTTCCGATAAAAAGCGTTCGTTGTTATCTATCTGTTAGTACTGCGGATATTAGAGGTGGGGTTCAGATAGTGTTTTAGCCCGGCCGACCGGATAGATACTGAATTGCTAGCATCGAATTTCGGGTTACAGTTGACTCGATATCGAACACGAAGAAAATGTGGACATGAATTTTCAATCGTGTCATTTATGACGGTACAAGACGGAAAGAAAAATATGATCCATCTGGCGCAGAACGATTCTGCCCCAACGTGAATTAGCCGCGTTTATATGAGCACGTTGTCTGTGTGCGAGGTGGCCTCGTAAAACTTGGCGATCGTAAGGTCTCCATTTTGATGACGGAGGTGGTTAGACGATGACGGTTTTAATAGACTAAATCTCGTCGGTCACTGAACCGTCCCTTCTTGAAATGGAGAAAATGCTAAAACGATCGGGAAAACGAATGTGCAGCGGAGATGGGCAGGCTCGCGGCAATAAAATGACGCCGGAATTTCTATCGTCGCCAAAGAAGAAATTAACCCTTGCCAATACCGGGAGCCGTAAAATCACCGGGTGCTAATTAACGCGGCCGCCGTCGCCGGCACTAATTACCCTCGGTAATCGGGAGCGAAATTACTCCGGGCTGCCAATTAAGGCGTCCGAGAGAAATGCCGAAAGGCGACAAGTCGGCCGGTTGACATCATTGAGTGGGAGCCATCGGATCTTGAACGGCGCATTGCGTAACGCTCTGCACAGTCACGTTACGTTACGTCGTCGTCGGGAGCGGACCGACGCGGACGCTTCCTACGAGGCGTCTGCGTCAAAAATAGCTAATCATTTCAGCCGTCTCGTCGGATGATGCGAATCCCTTTGGGCAGCTGTCGCCAGCATCGCCGTGCCTCCTTCTGCTCGGTTTATGCAAGGACCATGTAAACGGCCTCTGGACATTAGTCACCGCTTAAAGATGCCGTTTAATCCGTCGACGCATCGCGATGGCGATGATTAGCGTGAGAATCGGCAAGGGACCTAGTTTCCTCGAATTGATCGGCGAAAAAGAAAACATTAAATATACATGTCGAATAGGTTAAAAATAGACGCACCCCGCGGATTAGTCATGCCAACTGTCCGGTCGATCGCGCGTACCATTTTCCTAACCGCGTACAGAGCCAGCGCTTTCTCAGAAACGGGGGGGGGTAGAACATTCATCGCGAAGTTATAATGAATCGGGAACCTCGCGCCGGCAAAAGCTTATTGGACGCACACACACCTCTTGCGGCTTTTTCGGTAATTAATTTCTCAGCGCCTTGTAATTAGCCCATACGCGCACGGCGTACACGATAATTTACCGCACGCGGAGAACGTGTTCGCGTATCGCCGACTAACCCCTCCCCGAGGTATCGCCCCAAGTTCCGGGCTTTGCAGCGGAATCTCACCTGTTTTCATACGGGACGCGCTCACCGCACCCAGGTATGTCCTTCGGCGATATTTTCTGAAACAACTGCAGAGCGTATGGCACGGTAATTAATTCTCGGCAACTTTATAAATGACCTCGCGTTTGACGCGCGCGCTGCCACCGTGCATTCCGCGTAGCATTGAGCCCGACGAGAGAACCGAACTCTTAAACAAACTGTGCATTAAAACGGAGGGGGAGGAGGGAAAAAAAAATGGTCGACAAAGTCCGCCGAACGGGGTGTCGCCGTGATTGCGGCGGAACGCGCGATGAAACGTTATTTCGCCGATGCCAGGGTCCTTTGACCTCCCACAGTTCCCTCTCATCCCTTACGGCGCGCAGGTCCCCGCGCACGTCCGACGCTTCTTGCCGAGGTGTTTTATAGCCACCCGCAACGCTTACGCGCCATTATTATCGTTATAAACTCTCAGCCGTCCATGACGCTGTGCGCGCCGAGGCGAGAATTCGCGGCCAGCCCGCAGATGCGAGCGGAGCGCGAACGTGAAAAAGCCCTACTCCCGTCCCTTCGTCGTCGTTTGCGCCCCGCACACTTTTATTGCCGAGGAAGCGAGCCGCGCCGGGCACCATATGCGTACGACCTGCGCGACCGACTCGCTCTCCCACGCCGAGAGGATAGGAATCGCCGAAGCAGCTGCGAATCTAGCCAAGCTAGATTGAGAAAAGAAAGGGCCAATGGACATTTACAACGCGCCCGTAATGTCTGCTCGCGTCACGTCGCTCTACATATTTCCTGCCTCGTACGTGTGCGAGTGAGATGACGGGGGTTCTTTAAGCGCGGCTAAATACCTTTGGCTCGAAAACGTATTTTACGCTGCCTCGCCGCGTTCGCCATTAACTCCCTAATGGATTTCTTTGTTATTGCTCTGCGTTAAGCCGTAAAGTCGCGTACCTAGGAAAAGGAGCTTTATAACGGCGATCGTAGCTGTTTGTCACTGCCGTGCGACTGACAATGAGACAAGAGTAATGGCTCTTGTTATTAGAGTACTAGATTTATAATTAGGATGAACTTTAGTGTTTCGCTTGAGCAGTTTGAAGATTGGTGCGGGAGGTTTAGGTGGTAGAAAAGAATGTGGAAGAGTGTGTGACCGTTTGGTGCTTGATATTCGGCAGGGGCGGCTTCGGAGTCTCTATTTACATCTGCCTTGCTTAACATAAATCGCATTTCGACGCCCTCCGCTACGACGTCGTTGCGCTTTAATGGCGATCGCCGGCTTAACGACGCCCGTCGTACCTTCATATTAAGCGACCTACAGGGTGCTAGGTGCCGGGACGCGAAAACGTCGTCAATCCGAATCCTTCAACTCGCGTAATCCGCAAAGAGAATGACGCGGCGCGAGGACGTAATGAGCTTGTCGGGAAATATAATGTCGTGGGTGAACTGCAAAGATTCGTGAAACGATGAAGACGTCGTCCTGGCAGAAACGTTAAAAGACGCGCGAGCACAACAGAAAATCGAGAAGTTACCAAGTACCGACACGTCGACTTGATATACGATCTCATAATCTCGTGTAAGCACTCAATATGGAACATAACCTCCCTTCGTTTAGATTAGGAAAGTTATGGAGAGCGTTTTTTATGGGAGACAGTTTGATACAATACAGCGCTCATTGTGTATATATTAAATGGTGTAAAGAGTGTATTGGAAAAGGGCCGGGTAGAGAGAAAACGTGCGCACACGCTCTGTACTTGTTAATGCGCTTCGTGATGTGCCGCGAGTTTTAGCGGGTTGAAAATGAGATCTCAGGCACCGGTCACTCATCGATGCAGAATTCGGGACCGACGTATAAATATTCGAGACGAATATCTACTTTTACGTCGTTGCGTAAATTTGCGAAAATTGCGGAAAATGTTTCGCACGGAGAAAGTTTCGTGCTTTAGTTTGTGTGGCCGTGTGTCCGGGGTTGAGTACGACGTGAATCATTGCGTCGTATACCGGGCAGCATTATTTATCCGGCGCAATAAATATGTCTTGAGTTAAATGCCTGGCAATTATGACATTAGGCACGCCCGTTGTCCGTACTTATCCGCTGCTATTAATTATTCAATTTTAACGCAGGTGGCAAATCGATTTTTACATCTCACAATGAGTCGCAACTTCCGCGTACCACGGCTCCAAATAAATTTCACAATTAACTAGTCACGCGGCGGTAACTCAAGAAAGCGAGTCGTTAAGTCTCGTTCCTTATTATTGCCGTTTCCTTTCGCGTCTTTTTACGCTATTTCTTGGTGCAAGAGTAATATCAACGTTTCACGCGATTAAATCAAGCAATCGAATAGTCTTGCAACTTTCGTTCATGCTTCGTTAACGTCCTTAAGAGTGCGACGTAAATATTTCGTATACTCCGAATACCATTAATACCATGGCATCGATCGCCACTTTATATAACCACTTATCTCACTTCCTCTATTTCACTACATACTTCTAGCGCGATATTCTCGGCTGAATAACACTGTCCTGTTCAACGAGACGTACATCCGTTATTCAACAGTAGCTCATCTAACAAGCAAAATTCGTTGAATACCAAAATCAACTGATTAAACAACTACATCCGTAGAAGGAAAACAAACAAAAAAAATCGTCTCAACGATGATTTCATTCGGAAGCCCGGCATGCGCTTTACAAGAGGCGAGACGCAAACTGTCTTGGACACGTGCCAAAAGGAACCATTGAAATGTTATATGACCCTTCTTCGGCATGGAAAAAGAAGCAAAGGGGGGTTTGGGGGGAAGAGGCGGAGGGAAAGATGCATCTTGACACGGCGACCATTGTGCAGGATCGCCGAGGAGAAAAGAGAAACTGGCGGGAAGAATCGAGAAAAAGGCTCGTCCCCTTTCTTGCTCGCTCGACTGCTGGTCCATTTGGCCAAAAATCGATAAACGTCACGCGGCTACGAGCATCGGTTATTAGACAAAGTGTAAATAGTGTAAATAAAGTTGAGTTTCTTGAATAAATATGTTACAGAGACCGGCATTATAACGTTAACTCTCGCTACGTCCGCGCAATTTGCCGTTAATAGCCCGTGACGCGATCACACGCCACCTACCTTCGCACGAATTTTCTTTCCCCCATTAACATCGACGCGGCCGAGCCACGACATACACGCGTCGTGTACTCCGTGAGTGAGAAAACGCGCCAGCAAAACGAAGAGCACCCGCCGTACACCTTCCATCGACATCGCTATCTCCCTTTACACCTTCGCCGATAAAACGATCGCGCGCCGATCGTCAAGTGCATCGTCGAGCCCGTCGAGGGTCGTCCGCACGTAAAGGGGGGGAAAAAAAGCGAGAATGCCCAGGGGAAGAAAGTGAGAGTACGGAGGAGGGAAGGAGCGAGAAGCGTGCGGCGAGAACGAAAGTGAAACTGAAGAGTGGACGCGGGGTGTCTAAGGGGAAGAGACACGTAGCGTCGGCAGGTGAATAAGGGGGCACTTATTGCGAAATGTTCACCCTACACGCCTACGTTCTCACGGCTGGGCGCACTCCTTCCGCGACCCCGTGGGCGACCCCGACGTGTTTCTACGGTCCCCGCTCGCACGAAACGAGCGAGGCAGACGGCGTAATAAATTCAACCTGTTCCTGTTGCAGCATCATATAAAATTAAGGCACGGAAGGCACCGTCGGCAGCATGGCGAGAGCTATCTGCCGAGCAGCTTCGTGCTGGACACAGACGAGCCGGAGAGAGGAAACTGGGGACCCTGGTCGACACCCAGCTCCTGTTCGCGATCCTGCGGCGGCGGAGTGGCTCATCAGACAAGGCAGTGCCTCGACATAGAGTAAGTTGCCTTTCTTGCGCGTCGCGCGTCGGCCGGCGCATGAATACGAGTATGAATGGCCGGGTGAACGGACGCGGAAATGGGGGAGACTGTTCGACGCGTCTTTAGAGTCCCCGTCGATTGTCCAATTAATCCGGTTGCCACTCGCGGATCGATCGGTATAGATGGCTCGATTCACGATGGCGGTAATGGTGTTATTGATGGGTCGATGAGATTATTAGCGGGCAAACTGGATCAATGTCGTATGAGATTCTGATGTCGACGGTGTTGGTGGAATATCTTCTTCATTATAAATACCATATCGATGTCCACGCTTATCTACCGTTTCATGGTATAAATTCAAAGTTGGCAGAGCGGGCCGATATTTATATGCGGTCAGCATTATTATTCTAGCGTGATGCAAAGGGATCTATTTGAAAGAACTCGCACGACCTGTTTGCCGTCGGCTTCCCCCTCCCCCGAACGTCTGCGTTGCAAAGCCATTCAGAATTCGACACTGATTGGGCCGGTATCGGGCATGGGTTTTCAAAGAATTTAATTAGGGATACCATTTTGTTCGGAATCTCCGCCGGGCTAATGTAAACCGGAAACGATCTGCACGGGCGCGATTGCGCCTGTTCCGTGCAAGTTTCCGAATATTTATCGAGAAATTAAGCACTCGTCCCCGGGAGCATTCCTCCTTCGAAGAGCCAGTTGTAAATTTGCCGTCTCTAGACGGAATTACTCAGCGAGGTGGCAACGAAAGTACGATCCATTATCCATTATCTTCTTAGCCGTAAAATTAAAGGTTCGATAGAGCTCGGAGAAGGATTAATCACTTTCACAGCTCAGTCTTTCCTGGTTCCCTTCTTCTCGAGCGGTGCACGGAAAATTCTCACGATTTCCCGACTTCGCGCGGCCGCGGCCGGGACGATTTGCAATTAAAGCGAACTTTCACGCACACACGCTGTTATGGGAGTCGATCAAAGAGCTGCCCCGATCGGCAATTGACATTGAGCGAAGGATCAGGCCGAAGTCTTACGCTAATACTGCACCGTGCACTTAGAAAGCAGAGTAATTGGTAATCGAAAGGTAATAAACGCCGACTTTTCGCGGCGAATCCATACAACGTCATGGGTCAGCGGAAGGCCGCGCGTTCAGATGCAGTTAATGAAGTGGTTCTGCTCGCTAGAAACTGCGTCATTTTCCTTGACGGGTGTGACGAGTTTGATAAAATGAAAGTGAAAGGCACCGTTTAATGATTCCTTTAGTAAGCAGTAACCCTAATCTTCGACGTGTCATTTATCCACCGCGATCACTCATCTAATAAATAAACCTGTCTCCCGCTCGAAATCTTATTCAGCCGCGAAAGTTGAACGACCCCGCTTCAATGAACATCGAGCCTAGGCCCGGCAATTCCGCGGCGGGCCGTAAAAAGACCCTGCCTTCGCGCCAGGAGAATATGAATTATTAAGGCCAGCGAGATAAGTGGATCTCGGTTTTCCGCGAAACTTTTTTCGCGCCACCGCCGTCATTCTTTATGCACGGCAAACGGTCGTAGATGAACGATCGAAACGGAGTGAAAAGTCGAACGAGGACAAAAAATAGTAAGTCCGCGATTAGAGAAGAGTGTGGCTTCCGGATTTGGCTGCGCAGCTCGCGCTATCGGCGATCGGGATCGATCGAGAATTCAACCGCCGCGCCGCGCGCCGACGGCCAATCACCGGGGACACGTCCTTCATTATCGGGTATACGGGCGCGACCATTGTCCCGCTACGATCGCCATGTTGGCCTTTGACTCCGTATTACTCCGGATAGTTTGCACGTCAAATGGTTCCGGCATCTCTGGCGATTGCTCCGCTCGGCACCGGCCAAACTCCTGGCCCTCTGCCTCGATCCTCGATTCTCGATTCTCGATTAATCGACCTCCTTTGTCTCCTTTTCCAGCGACAGCGGTTTCATCAGATGCACCGGCGGTACGAGGAGGTTCTTCTCGTGCAACACTCAGGTAAGTGGGCCGAATCGGTGCAAATGAACTTACTTAGCACGTCGCGTGCGAGTAAACTCTTCATCGTCGGATTGCAATTAGTATTGTAATTTGCCTTTTTATAAGTCTACCTCGTGCGTTTGTATTAAGATGTTTCAAGACGTTGGCTTACGAATTTCGGATGAAGGCCCCCCGCGCGTTCGTACGGAATTTGCTCGTGCATTCCTCGACACTATGCCGCGTAATCAGGTAGCGATCAACGATGTACTCGACGCTCTGCGTGCCTTCTCTCTCTTTGCACGAAGAGATCTCGTTGCCGTTAGAGATACGGCGCAAAGTTGAAGCGTGAGAATGCCACACGCTGGGCACGTGAGACGATATTCAGGAGTTGATTAATTGCCACGTAACGGTGGCTAGGTGATTTATGCGATCTGCTTTAATAGATCGGACGCGAACGGCCCGGGGACGGTCTATCGGGAGGCATCGAATCATCACTTCAATTATTCGCATCTGCACGCCAACTCGAGACGTCGCGAATGGAATACCGTTTGACCAAGCTTCTATTTATACGCCTTCGCGCCGATCGATTTAGATTTTAGATGTACGAGAGTTTGGCCCGCGTCATAGTTTATATGTTTATATTTTTCGCCTCCGACTCAGATTAGCCGCTTGCACTTGAATATACGTTGTGTGCGGGGGGGTTGTTGCATGGTGAGCGTCAAAACTCAAGTACGGCTTGCCGGATGATTTTGCTTATCTTTGTTTTCGTTCAGACTACTTCGTGTGATTTATGGTGCGTGCCTATGCGTACGTTTACGCGAGTCATCAACAAGGTTTGTTTTTAAACAACATATCAAGTCTCCTGTATATACAATATATCGCTTAGATAAAAATATGTCCCCGTGAAACGTGGATAGCCTAATATCTTCATTCACTATGCTCGTTCCTCGTTCGACAAATATCGGCAGACGTAGTTAAGGTACCGTACGTTTGCAGCACTAAACGATGCAAACTTGGCCGACGACGCTGACGAACTTTGAGCCGAGCATAAACTTGTCAGTTGTTACCCGTGACGCAGCGTATCACTTTCCTAAGTTCGTAACCGCGTTAAATACAGTCGACGGGGTCGGCCGACAATCGTCACGGCGATATGATTTATAACGTTATTCCATTGAGCTCGTTGACCTACGAACCGCCAAAACGCCCGGCCAAACATGACGGCAGGCGCCTCTGTCTGTACGTAGATCGTCTTTACGACGCCGGGATGAGAGCACCGGCGGCTTTAACTTCCATGCCGCATCCAGCACACCCTTGAAACGAATTTAGTGGGCACCCTGGAGAGCGGAGTTGAGAGTGTAGAGGGCAATAAGGAGCGAGCGCAGGAGAAAAAGGAGAGGCCGCCGAGTAAACGCTACATTCGCCGGCGTCGTAAACTTTTAATCTACCTTCGTATATCGACGCGAAGTGGTGCGACGCGAACGTTTACGCCGGCACGACGAATATCATCCCTTTCCTTCGGAGTTCGGCGTCATATCTTCCGCGGCGCCCATTTTACAGCGTGTGCACGAGCAGTCCTGCTGACCTCGTAAACTCTCCATCCGTCGTCCAGGCGCGCAGGTACTTCGGCGAGGATTCTTGAAATGCGAGTAAAGTCCGCGGTTGGCTGATTGAGTGAGTCTGCGAAGAGGGGAGAGAGAGAGAGAGAGACGAAGACGTAAAAGAGAATGATTTTATTAGTAGGCTATATCATGCCTTCTAGCGGGCAAGATTATATGGTAGGAGGATATCGCTGGCAAACGGCAGAAGATTAAAGACATCTGGTACAATTAACCGACCATTGATTAACGTCCCACTTGGCATCGAGTCAAAACCGCAGATTGGTCAATTCCGTGCCAACTTTGCTTCGAGCCATGTAGCAAGATTCCGGCGTTTAACTGCGCGCCATCTTTGTCCGCGGCAGTCGATCGGCGATTATCGCGAACGCTCCGTCGTTTCACTTTGACGCAGCCCGCAATGATTCGATTTCACTCATCACCGGGAAACTTATTTAGCCGCGTCGCGTTATCCGGGATCGAACTTGAGGCATCGACGTTTATGAACGACCCTCTCGCGCTCTAAAGCTTTGACCCCTCGTCTTTAATTTAATTTTCCCGACTCACGAACATTCGACCTAGCCCACCGGCAGCGGCGCGGCGTCTGCTACCTCGACTGCGTCCGGTAATAGAATTACTACCTCGACTTCCGTTCACCTTTTTCGGGGGATGTTGCAAAAACGCGTCCGTTCAAAACCTACACGCTCGTCCCTCATGCCCTGTCGAATTTACGACGTCGATTGCCTGTTACATGTTTCGGAAGCGAGTCAAGGGATGGAGTTGTGAATAACTCGTTTCTAGATCGACACGATTCTCAGGAGGACTTGCGTGTCATTTACGAATTCGTATGTTTTAAAATTATGTTTTGTCACGAACAACTGAACCCTCAGACTCGTCTCTCGCGAACAACTAAACGAAGAAGCTCATTTGACGTTTTTAAAGGTCTAGACGGTGCGCGGAGGGTTGAAAGGGTTACGTGAGTCAAAAATGACTCGTGCAACTTCTATGTAGACGGCCTCTAATGACCTTGATGGCGAACAATGTACATGTGCACGTGCATCGAGGCGAGTGCGGCTCTCTGACAGAGAGATGTCGAGATTTATGAACGGCTAGTCATTACGCGCAATGGGCTCGGCGAGTATCGGCTTCGTTAAAGCAGCTTGCTAACTGAAACGAGCCACGAGCTATGCCGCTACGTTATATGCCAAGAGTGCCATTGGCGTAGATCAGATGCGAACACTAAAATACCTATTTAGCCTCACTTTCTTCCTTTCGATACTTTGCACATTTATCATTAATGATAATTCGTGGAACACGTATATGACACCGTTCGTCCATTCCGAAATCGATTGCTCGCCATCTAGGATAAAGCATGTCTAATTTGCAGCGTTCGTCATATACATGCACAGTTTGATCCCGAGGCAGGCTCGAAAGCGTCGATGAATTTATTGGTCTGCACCTACCATACATACCGCGGAGAAATTTGCCGATAAACGCACCCAATATCGCGAATACCGTGTTCGCGTGGACATCGGACGATTTTACCTGCCGCACGAAATGTAGTTAATAAAAAGCAGGCTGGCGCGAGTGCTGTCGCCCGTGGCAGCGGAATGTGCGTGATTGTCTATTAGCGAGAGATTCGTGAAATTTTTTGTATCCCCCGCTTATGGTGCGGAGATAGGGTGCGCGTCTACGTGTGCCCGGTGGCGTGTTGGTGAGAAAGAGAAGTCGACTCGTGACCTCAGCACCGATCGCGTAACACGACGCGAAACGGCCGCGTCGGTGCACGATACCGCTGCAAGTTCAATAACACTTTACACGATGTTACGTCGCTCGTCCGCGGGAAATTCGTTCCGCGCTAATATCGGCGCGCCGTGCGCCGAAAGCGATTGGACGCAGCACGATTTATACCCCGCCGATGGACAATTCTTTTTTCTGTCCCTCTCTCTCGCATTTTTTTTATTTTCGTTGCACGAATCAACGTGTCACGGAGTTGCCCTATGGCTCGACGTGCGGATTAAATCGAATATTGGAAGTGTAACGGGCCGATCAAAAAACTTTCGACAGCACTAGCTTAAAACGAGGAACGCGGGTCGACCGAAACTTGGACCGCCTCTGACTGGAATTAATTCGTACGAGCTTCCGCGCACACGTCGATTCTATTGGCGCCGCCGCGGTTGACGAGTACGCCTACGGCGCTTCGGAATGTATATTTCGCGGCAATCTTCCGCGCTCGCACCTTCACAAATGCTTTTGATTAACGTGTGATTAAGGATGTTCGGGATACGGAAAAGGAGAGAGTGGTAAAAGTCAGCATTCAAAACGTTCCTTTGGATCGCTCGTCTTAGCACTTTGCGGCGTCTCGATCGCTTCGGGGCGCATCTTTTCGATTAACGACGCATCGCAGTTGCCAGGAGAGCGCGTTTAAACGAACCGTCGAAAAGCTTCGCTTCACGGACTTTTCCCGTCTCTTATCGCGAATAAACTCCATGAGTAGCCGGGTCAAAGCAAAAAAAAAGGAACACGCGCCCGAGTGGGCGAGCGGAAGAGAGTGTGTGAGAGAGAGAGAGAGAGAGTCGGAGAGGGTTGGAAAGGGCGATGAGGGCGGATTTCTTTAACGAGGCCAACCTTTAATTAAGAGTCCCCGTAATTGCGGGAAACCTGGCGCGTATTTATGAAGCCGCCCGTTGATTCCGTCTTTTGAACCGCCCTTTTTCTCCCGCTCTTCCTCCTCGCGCGCTTTCTCTCTCTCTCTCCCTCACTCTCTTGTTGCACTTGGCTCAATCATCAACGACGCTCATGCGAAACTGTATTTTATCTACACGACTACCCGGGTGGTAGACGCTGATTTAATATAATGTCCTTTTGTCCATTAATTCGAGGCAAATGTTGAGCTGAAATTCCTTGTGGCTCTCTCATTTCGTCTTGAGTCCAGATAAACGATCGACAAAACAATAATACCACTCACGTTTTTTGACAAAGCTGCAACTTTCATCCGCGTCGTCAAGGCGGTCTCGTAAAAACATCATCCGAGACGTCGTGCCTCTCTTAAATTACTGACCTCCGCTAAAAGATGTACGATTACGCCATCGTTTGGTCCATCGAATCGGAACCTGATTACGCTGTCTGAAGTTCGGAAACAGTGGCGAGTAGAAGGGCCGCGGTTCGACGAGTGACCCGCGGTAAATTACGCGCCCTGACGCGGGAGGAGTGAAGCATAATCTATCGGTCCCGGGACGCTTTCTGTGACGCGGGCCGATAGATTTAAATAAGCTCGCATTTTGTTGTCCCTATCGTTAAACGATAACTCAACGCTCACCGAAAAGATGATCCATTACGCAACGCGTGGAACGGTCGCGAGTATAAAATTCGTCATCCCGCGAGTCAGACACGATCGTTTTGCCAATCGGTCGGCCAATCTTGCTGCCCAACTATTTCCCCCTGTCCTCCCTCCCACCCTCGCATCATCGTCCGGTCACGCGCGCCTCACTACTTCCCCATCGCCGTTTACTTCGACGTTCTGTTTCTCCCGCAAGAAATCTTCCGCCATAAATCGTGGGGCATCCTCGTGCGTGGTACCGGTCCCGCCGGGATATCTTTTCTTCCTTTTTACTCGGGGTTCCACTCGATTTATCGACATTACCGACCCTTCCTCTACTGACCACTATCCCACCACCTACGTAAGGTACACCCTTCTCATATCGTGCGCTGCTACATTCGATGTGGCACATCTAGTTCCCCCGGCCCGTCCTTCTTAGAAGCACGTGAACCGCATGCACGCACACGCACGCGCACGCGCCCGCCGAAGACAGAGGGTTCCTCTGTGCTCGGGCCGAGGTAAAATTGACCAAATGAAAAGGACATGCAGCGCGCGCGGCCTCGTTTCACGTCTTACTACTTTAATGTTTTACGTGGCTAGCCCAGACGCGGTGGACACACACGAGGCTCGCATTCTCGGGTTTGCTCGTTTGTCCATCGAGGTGGCGTGATTCGGGCCAATTTCACGCCGTGACGAGACACTTCGCGAGACCCTTCGTTCATTCAAGGATATTCAGAGCGCGCGCGCGACCGCGATTGAAACTCTGAAAGAGATTATTGTAGAAAGGGAGTCGCGAATGATTCTTGCGGTTCCGCATCGAGAGCGTTTCATCGAGTAGGGACGAAGAGGAAAGAGAGAGAGAAGCTGAGCGAGGGAAAGAGAGTGGATGAGGATTCGGGTAGGAATAGGATAGAAAAGCGAGAGGAGGAATAGTACTGAAAATGTAACGACGATGAACGACTCCGTGCTCGCAGGCCACAATTCCAGGGCACATACACTCCGATTTCGCACGTCAGCTCGTGCAACTCGTTGTGATTATCATGGGCTGTATAACCGTTTTTAATGTAAGCTATATATAAATTTTGCAGTGACATTCATTTTGCCAAGCGACTGCAGACGCTGATTATTGTGCTGGAAATCAACAAAGATTCAAGTAATATTATTGTTTCCTAGGATGATTAGGATTTCCATTAGGACGTCCTCATGACTATGTTAACCATAAAAGAACTTTGCTTGTCGACAGACAACAATAGAACAAAAATAAAACTGCAGAAAAGATATTAGAAGGCACAACACTAATTGCAATCACTTTCGTTCCATGCGATACCACAAAATACCTGTTTATCATAATCTACTAAATAATAATTTTTCTATCCCTTTAATTGCACCGTTCAGGAGTGTCCGGGCGAGGCAAAAGATTTCAGAGCGGAGCAATGCGCGGAGTTCAACAGCAGGCCCTTCGAGGACGTATATTACGAGTGAGTACAATGATACCCTACGCCCTCCCTCCATTTGACCATAGAAAAAGATCTCTGGAGCGCAAGAGGTCGCCGTAAAAGTGATTTATGGATCGATACTCGAAAACGGGCGAGGGGTGAGTTTCACAGGATCGAACCTAATGATCTTTTCACCGGACAGTCGGTGGGTGTTTGGCATTGTGGCCGGCAGTTTTTTGGGATTACACACCTGAATCGAAGTGTGGTCTCATCGCGCGGCTTATCCACGCCTTTTTCCCGACGTCCCTGCGTACACCTACGAGACGATAAATCATGTAATTTTATGAATCCTTCCGAGAGAGAATGCGCCGGCCACGGCACATTCGAGGCACGGTACGCGCGATTGTTTAGCCGCGCCGCTCGCATAAAGTTTCTGTTTAAAAGCGATCGTTTGTCATCGAAATCCCCGCGAGCACATTTATCACTCTTATCCACACGATGATCGTCGTCTACTTCTTCACAGCTGGATTCCGTACACCGGCGGGCCGAACAAGTGCGAGCTGAACTGCATGCCTCGCGGCGAACGTTTCTTCTACAGGCACCGCACCACCGTCACCGACGGCACATTGTGCGAGGTGGAGAAGAATGACGTCTGCGTCGAGGGCAAATGCATGGTGAATAAGACGGATCAAAGTCGCTTGCGCCTTTCAAATACTGCAACGCGATTTGCGCCGATCATCTTCACTCGCGCAGCTTCACATTTTCGACGAGTTTCTATTTTTCCGCACTTCACGTTTGATAATGTTCACTAACAAGTAAATGCGTCGTATGCTTTATGACTACCGACGGTACATCAATTTCCATGAATGTTTCGTTTATGAATAGCACGTGGGATGCGACATGATGCTCGGCAGCGACGCGAGAGAAGACGCATGCAGAGAATGTGGCGGGGATGGATCGGACTGCAAAACGTTAAACGGGCTGTTTGACACCGACGATCTGCAAGTCGGTGCGTTTAGCGTTCTTTTCTTTGTTTCTTTTCTTTAACATGAAATTTCGATGAGAAATTAATGTCATCCGCAAACACATTTAGGGTACATCGATATTCTGCTGATACCGGAGGGTGCGACGAACATCGTCATCAAAGAACTTCGGCCGTCCAACAACTACTTGGGTTAGTTCTCCAGTGAGACAGTACTCGGTCTGAAATAAATGGCATTTGAATAATATCAATTCGCGTCACTTAACGCCACACAATGGACGTCTGATTTTATGCAAACTCCGAAATTCTTCGCAGCCATTCGCAACACGTCCGGACATTATTACCTGAACGGCAACTGGCGCATAGACTTTCCACGTAGCTTGAGATTCGCCGGGACGATTTTCCACTATTCGAGGAGTCCTCAAGGCTTCTCCGCGCCCGACACCATCACGTCGCTCGGTCCAACGAACGAGCCGATTTACGTCGTGGTGAGCACTGAATTTTAATACGCAAATTGAGAAGGAGGACGCCGGCGAGCTGATAATCCTCAGCAAAACGTTCATTATCTTCGCTTCCCTTCCAGCTGCTCTACCAAGACCACAACGTCGGCGTGCACTACGAATACAGCATACCGAAGAAATTCTCCCAAAGACACGACCCCGATAGTTACACATGGATAACGGACGAATTCTCGAGCTGCAGCGCATCTTGCGGCGGAGGTAACGATATTAAAAATTTTGCGCCAAACCGTTGTCAAAGCAATGCTGAAAATCAATTTGTGAAAATGATGTCGGCACGAAGTTCGTAAGCCGTACAACGGGCTACCACGAAGATTCATGCAATTCTATGCTTATTTTGGAAGGTTTTCGTTCGAGACGCGTGGCATGCGTAAGGAGACGCGACAGTCAGCCGGTGGATGAGAATCTCTGCGATCCTCAGCTAGAACCAGCTGACACTGAGTCCTGTAACGAGGAAGCATGTCCTGCTGCGTGGGTGGAGGGCAAGTGGGGCGAGTGCAGCAAGCCCTGTGGCGAGGGGGGCGAGCAGAGCAGAGACATCAAATGCGAGCAGGTCGTCTCTGGGGGAATACCGACCGTTGTAGACGATTCGCAGTGCCTCGAGAAGGTCGGCCCGAAGGCTCACGTCACGCGGGAATGTAACAGAGACGTCGACTGCCCCCAGTGGCACTTGGGACCCTGGAAGCCGGTACTTATGTCTCTTTCGTTCCCTTGCCTCTTCTCTTGCTTTTCGCCAGACGTCTTCCTCACGCGACGCCATGCGTAACGATGACATTTTGAGGCCTGATATTACCGCTTTCGCAGCTGAGGTTGAGAATATCGGACGCTTTTTATCTTTAGTGCGACCACTTGTGCGGCGAAGGCAAGCAAACGCGGAAAGTAACGTGTTATTCGAAGAAGGATGGCAAAGTAGAGGTCCTGGACGACGCTATGTGCGAGGGTGAAGTTCCGGAGAAGGAGAAACCTTGCGAATTGAGACCTTGCGCCGGATTGGACTGGGTCGTTTCCGAATGGAGCGGGGTGAGTTTCTAGTCAATTTTCTTGACAGCTTGGTACGCTTGATTGGCGCCGATGTGGTCGTATTATATGGGTTTTCTGGCCGCGTCGATTTCAGTGTGACGACAAGTGCGGTCTTACTAGTGAAACGAGATCGGCGCTGTGTGCGACTCAAGATGGCACTACGTATCCTGAGGAGAAATGTGAGCCTGACAAGAAGCCAGAATTGTCGAGAGAGTGCGAAACACCGCAAAGCTGCGAGTATCAGTGGTTCGCTTCTCAATGGAGTGAGGTATGCGAAGGCAAAAAGTGCTTCTAACATTTTCTTCTATATGAATTACATGCGAAATTACAAAGAAGCCTGTCACTGAATGTTTCAGTGTTCGGCAAAGTGCGGAACGGGCGTTCAGTCGCGCAAAGTGTTTTGCGCGACGTTCGAGGAGGATGCGTTGAAAAAGGTGCCGGACACTAAGTGCGATCCCGAGAAGAAATACGAAGGCACGCAGAATTGTACGGCCAAGGAGGAAAAATGCAAGGGTGAATGGTTCGCCGGTCCCTGGAGTAAGGTGAGCAATCGTGCGCCGTACAACTAGATCGATGCATCACTTCCCTCTCTTACTGCAACAATCGCAACAACCTTCGACTTTAATTATTATCAGTGCTCGAAACCGTGCGGCGGCGGTGACATGACTCGAAAAGTCATCTGCATGGGAGAAGCTCACACAGGCTGTGACGCAAACGCGATCATGTTCTCGACGGAAAGTTGCAATACGCACTCATGCGGCGAAGGTATATACGCCGATGAACGAATTACGACAAAGTATTAATGCTTCTCTTTGTACGCTCTTAGACGAAGTAATTCCGGTAGAGCCCGGGAAGGATAAGGCTCTCACGGACGAGGATGAAGAAGAGTGCGAGGAATATGAGGACGACTCCTTCGTCACCGTTCACACGAGCCTCGGCACAGGCGTAAGTGAAACTGTGTCACTACAGCTTAATCGAATAGCAACTGTGCGAGCGCGACTGAATTACTTCGTACCTTGATTTCTTATTGCTCCCTTTACTCGTTCACCCTATTCTTTCCTTCTTTGACTTCATTCGCACGCTTAATAGCTCGTACTTGGCGAAAATGGCTTATTTCCATCGCGCTCATTTCTTCGACCACCCGTCTCATCCTCGTAGGAGACGAAATCATCCGGAGGAGAATTGAGCAGCGTGACGCCAATGATCTCCGAAGGAACAGGTGGAACCGCAAGTGACATGTACGACATGATGTTCAGCGATTCTGGGTACACAAGGGGCGACATCTCGCCAGCCGATTTGGGCAGTGGGTACAGCAGTAGCGGTTACGGAAGCGGCGACGACGACTTCACCGTTTTCGACACGTTCTTCACCGACACCAGTATAGGCCAGACTGATACGACGTTCGAAGGAAGTGGATCGTCACCGGACGACGGCAGCACGCTGATGATAGTGTCTGGCACTACGGAAGCGTCGACGGGAGGATCGGCCGGAAGTGAAGTTACAGAAGAACCTTCTGGAACGACCGTTTCCGGCCTGACAGACGTATCCGCAAGCGAAGCCACTGAGATGAGTGGCACGACGGAATCTGGAAAGACCGACGCGACGGGAGGATCGACTATGGCTGAGACTACTGTTTCGGGTGGTACGCACTTCATGTTTTTCGCGCGTTCGGAAACTTCATGTATGACTGTATCATGTTCATGTTTTCGTGGTTGTTCCGATGGTTTTACGATTGTACAGTTTGAACACGATGACACTCTGTGACTGTCTTGTTGATTCGATAGAAACGTCGTCCGAATTGGAAGTTACTACAGAATCCGGACAAAGCGAAGGATCGACGATATCGGGCAGTTCCGCCGCGTCAACAGACTCGAGCGAACAAACCGAATCCACGGTCTCAGGTAGCACAGTAGCATCAAGCGATGGCACAACAGAAAGCGGTGCTTCCGATGAATCGACGGTCTCCACCGAATCGACAGACGCGAGTGGATCTACGGATGCGGGCGGATCTACAGATGCGAGCGGATCAACCGAGTCGACGGAACCAAGTGGCACAACGGAAACGGGTTCCACTTCTTCCGACATGACAGAATCCACGGACACTACGGAAACGTCGTCGACCGAATCCACTGAGACGACCGAAACGGAAACTACGGAGTCGACGGAATCGACGCCAACTACTTCTTCGTCCGAGACAGAGAGTACAGGTACTGAAGAGACCGAGTCAACCGGAACTACCGAAAGCTCAATGACATCCGAAGTCACTACAGTTTCGTCGGAGACCGTGACCACTGGTAAGTAATACAGAATGTTACACCTTAAAAATATTTGGTGCGAAATAACCATCCGCTTACGTCTACCTTCGAACGCGTTCCAGAGTCTTCGGGTTCAGAAGAAACAACGGCGGAAGTGTCAGGAAGCACCGAGCCGAGCACGTTCGCCGAAGTAAAGGGTGAATACGATTCTAAAGAGCAGGAAGCCGAGAAGTCCAGCACAGACAGCACCGAAGAGACGAGTGTATCCGGTTCTACGTCAGAAACGGAGAGTACGACAGACATTACGGGCTCGACCGAATCGTCAGGATCAACCGTAACTGAAACAATAGCGTCAGGATCAACCGTAACTGAAACAACAGTGTCAGGAGAAACAACATCGTCCGAGTCTGAAGGAACAACCGAATCCGGCGCCACGACCGAGTCCGGAGTGACAGAGACAGCGGAAGAAACGAGCGAGTCATCAATGATTTCTGGAGAGACGACGGAATCCGGCGCTAGCACCGTAAGCGGCGAGACAACAGAATCCGGAATAACGACAGAATCCGGAACAACGACAGAATCCGGAGAAACAAGTTCGTCTGGAGAGACGAGCGTGTCGGGAGAAACAACTGAATCCGGAGGTACTACCGAATCGCCAGAATCGACCGTTTCCGGTGAATCGACGACTTCCGGGGAAACTACGGAGTCTGGCACGACGGAAATGACGTCGTCTGGAGAGACGACCGAGAGTGGCTGGACCACGGTTTCCGGATTAACGACGGCGAGCGGTGAAGAGGATACGGATCTTACAGACAAGACACACGGTAAGTCGATAACACAGTTAGGTGGTATAGGCAGACATAGAAGTGTGCTCAAATTATAACGTACCTGAGAAACTTATTGCAAAGCGTCGATATAGACTGCGAGTGCCATAAATAATCCATTTTCTTTGGAACATTTTCAGTTAGCGAATTCTGGACCACGATAAGCTCCGTCGAAACGTCGTCGCGCAAGTTGAAGAAGTGTAAAGTGCCGCGGAAGAAGGCCTGCAAAAGTTCCGAATTCGGCTGTTGTTACGACGGCGTCACTCCGGCCCAGGGTCCATTCGGAAAGGGCTGCCCAACGCCGGAAACTTGCAACGAGACGAAATACGGCTGCTGTCCCGACGGCGTTTCGCCGGCCACAGGATCGAAAAACAAGGGTTGTCCGGAATCACATTGCGAAGAGACGCTCTTTGGTTGCTGCCAGGACAACGTCACGCCAGCCGAAGGCAATGACTTTGAGGGCTGCACGAAACCATGCAACGAGACAGAGTAAGTCAAGTATAATAATTCTAACCGATTTTTTGACCATTTCGACATCTCTCACGATTTATACGATTTCGTTGAATGGCGCATTATTCCAGATTCGGCTGCTGTCCCGATAACGAAACGCCTGCCAGTGGAAAGGAGAATTTAGGATGTTGCAACGTCACCAAGCACGGATGTTGTCCGGACGGCATCAAAGCAGCAGCTGGGCCCAACGAAGAAGGTAATATTAGCGAGACAAAGCCGTGAGTCACGGACGACGCGCGACGCTCCGAACGTAATCGTTGTCAAACCTCGCTCTCGTTTCAACGCAGGCTGCGAGGAGGAAATTACGTCCGTGACGTCGGGGACAGAGGAGTACGGGACAACAACTGAAGCAGGGGTTGAAACGGATTGCGCGAACACGACATATGGCTGTTGTCCAGATGGTGTTAGAACCGCGACTGGCACAAACTTCGAGGGTTGCGGGGTCATCGACACGGAGAACTGCACCGCATCCTACTTCGGCTGTTGTCCGGACGGAGTTTCAGCAGGTACGATAAAGTCTCCTGCGATCATCCTCCGAACGCCCGTAAGAACTTTCTCCCGATTTGAAAGTAGGACACGTTCTCAAATACATCATCCCTCCTGAAGCAGCCGGTGCTAAAGTGAACACATCTTTGTCTCTTTCCTAATACGACAAGACGACATGAAATTTCGCGGTGATTAAAAGAGACTTAACACGTTGTACCAGCTTTGGGGCCGAATTATCACGGCTGCCGCATGCCTTGCGAGGAGACACAGTACGGATGTTGCGAGGACGGTTCAACGCCCGCGCACGGTCCGAACCGAGAGGGATGCTGCTTATCACTGCCGTACAAGTGCTGTCCCGACAATATCTTGCCGGCTCGCGGGCCAGACTTCTACGGCTGCGGTTGCCAGTACACGAGATTTGGCTGTTGTCCGGACAACGCAACGGCGGCTCGTGGACAGAACAACGAAGGTTGCGGTTGCCAATACACCGCCCACGGTTGTTGCCCAAACAGATTTACGCCGGCCAGTGGACCGAACTTCGACGGTTGCCCCTGCTACACCTTCCAGTTTGGATGCTGTCCTGATGGCGTTACAATCGCGAAAGGTCCTCAAGGGCAAGGTAGGTGAAGCGGATCGATAAGGCGAACTTTCGGAAGATTTACATAATTGTATGATTATTTAAAAAAAAATGGGGAACAATTTTTTTTTCTCGATATTAATAGGTTGTGGATGCGAAAGCACGGAGTTCAAGTGTTGCTCCGACGGTAGAACGCCGGCCAAAGGGCAGAACTTTGCCGGTTGCACCTGCGACGCGTCGAAATACGGATGTTGCCCCGACGGAATTGAGGAAGCTCAAGGAGAGGAGTTCGAAGGCTGTCTCAGTGTTCCCGCGATGCCAGGAGCGGCTTGCGCACTCGAGAGGGATCGAGGCCCTTGTCGAGATTTCACGGTTAAGTGGTTCTTCGACACGGAATACGGTGGATGCTCGAGATTCTGGTATGGCGGTTGTGATGGTAACGATAATCGTTTCAAGACGCAGGAGGAGTGTAAGGAAGTCTGCGTTGAACCAAAAGGACGCGGTAAGTAAAGGGCAAAGAGTTCGCTATGACAATTCCAAATGTACGATAATTTTGATAGCAATACTTCTCAGTGTCTGGTTGCATGAAATGAGATTATCTCGAAATAGTCTCGAAATCGTTGAAATATTTGCCTGACAGACGCCTGCTTCTTACCGAAAATACCCGGCCCGTGCGAGGGCTACTATCCAACTTGGTACTACGACGCCGGCCGGAAACAGTGCGGACAATTTGTCTACGGCGGCTGCCTCGGCAACGCTAATAAATTCAAGACCCGCGAGGCTTGCGAAGAACTCTGCGTCGTGCCCGACGACATCGGTAAACATCGCCACCCTCCACGCGAAAACTAAGAGCTACAAATGCACATTTTCCATCTGTACCAGATCCCTGCGATCAAGGCCAAGAAGTCGGTCCCTGCGCGGGCAACTACACGCGATGGTACTATAACAAAGAGACGCAGGCCTGCGAGAACTTCAACTACGGCGGTTGCAAAGCCAACAACAACAACTTCCCGACCGAAATCGCCTGCCATCAGCAGTGTCTTCAGCCGGGGCGCAGTCGAGGTAGGTGACACGCCGCGGGCATGCTCCGAAACGTCCTACCAGCAGGCACGTGACGAGTGTCGCAATATGTAGAAAAGCAAGAATCAACTAATGGTGATCGAGTCTCGTCGTGGCGACGTCATTCGAGACAATTAACCATCGGGATTGGCACTAATCCGGCGTAATGGTAAAAACGATGATAGGCGGCGGTCCAGCGTGCGGTGAACCGTTAACGACAATCGCCGGGCATGTAGCGAAACAGAAACGCGGTGCCGAATGGCCGCTCGGTAATCCGATTAGCGAATGGGTTTGGGCACGCAATTACGGTCAGTTGGAACGATCTATACGATTCAGCGACGCGCAAATGGCGCGTTAAAGCGTCTTCCGCCAGCAGCGATCCGTAACGAGGCCCACGCCGGCCACGCCAGAACGATCGTCGAGTGACAGCGTTTCGTATGTGAAAATCGAAAAAAAGCTCGTCGTTTCAGTCTGTCGTCTATCTTGCATTATCTAATCGCCATCGCCGAGAGCGGACCTGTGTTAAAGTGCGCAATTTTGCAGTCAGGCTGCCGGACGTGTGCGCCCTGAAGAAAGATCCGGGCCCTTGTCCGGGCTCGTTGTTGCGCTGGTATTACGACGCCGTGCGTCACACTTGTAGGCAATTCGTTTACGGCGGTTGTAAGGGGAACGGCAATAAGTACCGTACCCGTGCAGCCTGCGAGCAGCGCTGTCCGATCCAAGGTACAACGCCAAAAGTGAGAATTACGAGCTTCCCCGCTGAGCTTCTTCGAGCTGTGAACATTTTCTGTCGCGCGTTCGCTCGATCGTTTCGCACTGGTGCTGGAAGCTACTTGCGAGTCATCATCGTCATTGTCGTTCATCTCTCTGCTCGCGTGGTGTCGGCTCATCATTAGTTCACTACGCTCAACGGCACAACCGAATGTCAATGTCTTACGTCTTATTTCTCTTGTAAGAATGCCACGTGACACGCACTCTTGTGCTTCTTCGTCCTCTTCTGCTCATCGAGCAACGATCCTCCTTCGTTACTCGAAGGTGTTGGCACGCGCCCTCGTCGTCTCAGACTGTACCTCACAACCTCACTTCTGTCGCACACGACGCACGATGCCGCTGAATGATGTCTTGCTACTTGTGATGGGCTACTTCGATGTTGCGTCTCATTTTGAAGATTTCGCCAACTAATTGTCACGCGAGCTTTTCTTTCGATTCTACGATACTGTCCGGTATAAATGTCGTTGCACACTGCGCTATGAATGCACTACGTTCATATACTTAACTACGTCTTCAATGAGCTCTCCAGTAAATGATGGACACAGGCACGTCCTAACGGAAGTTTGAAATGGGAAACTAATACTTGAATTCATAACGGAATAACGTAATGATAAGGTTGCTGTAGATTGATTTAATTATTAACATAGTGATATCTAACGGTGCATGGTACAATAATCGATGCGATTAACAGATTCTTGCTCACTGCCTCGGGATGAGGGAGGCTGTGCGGAGAAGCATTCTAGATGGTACTTTGACCAATTGGAGAATCGCTGCATGCCATTCTATTTCACCGGCTGCGGTGGTAACAAAAATAACTTTGCATCTAGGGAAGCATGCGAGTCTGATTGCCCTCCTAAATTCGGTAAGACTCTATCACGCGTCTCTTCTACTTTTTCATTTAAATCTAAATACCGGTGATTCGTGCAAACCACTTCTTTCATCATTTACAATTATCAATCCTTGTAGCGATCACTCTATCTGCATCTTTGACTGTAAATCTAAATTGGGAACTTTTATCTTTGCTCTCTATCGATTAATGCACTTAAATCAAATTTGAGCGCTGCTGTATGGTTCTACTTCTTTACTTAACTTTCCACGTTTTTATCGGAAACATCGTGGTCGAAACTCACGTGGTCATCAAAGCAAGGAGTATTTAATGCACTTAACATTCTAAATTCTTAATGCACATTGCAACTGTCCTGAACATTCGCACGATCTCGAGGCACACGTCAGCAAATTCCACCCACGGGACATTGTCTAAAACTATTTGTTATTACGGAACAGAGCAAGACGTTTGTCTTCTTCCTGCTCTCCTGGGAGAGTGTCATAATTATACCCAGCGATGGTATTACGACTCGTACGAGCAACGTTGTCGACAATTTTATTACGGCGGATGCGGCGGCAATGATAACAACTTCAGAGCGGAAGAGGAATGCCATAACAGGTGCGAACCAAAGGTCGCGACACCTGCCCCGCCCGTTGAGATTCCATTCAGAACTGGTACGCAACAATTACTTCTCGTAACAACTCAAAACTCGAGATTCGCGTTACACCGGGAGAGTCCATTACGAGGGGGAAAAATTGTTTTAGAATTCTGCTTCCTTCCCGACGAGCACGGGCCGTGCTCCGAAAATCAAGTTAAATGGTTCTACGACAGTAGGGAGGGTCTCTGCAAGCAATTCGTCTACGGCGGCTGCCAGAGCAATGGAAACAAGTTCGATTCTAGGGAAGAGTGCGAGTACCGGTGCGGTGACGTTCAAGGTAATACCGAGCAGAAATTAGACGTCTTCTAGCGATACTACAAGCTGCATGCCGCAATTTCAGATGCTTGCTCACTACCCAAAGTCATCGGGCCCTGCAACGGCTTCGTGAAGCAGTATCACTACGAGCAGCATACGGACGAGTGCGTTGAATTCGATTACAGCGGCTGCCAGGGGAACAAGAATCGCTTCCAGGATCGCGAGTCTTGCGAGAGAAAGTGCAGAAGAGGGCCGGCCGTCACGCAGACTCCTATTACGCCACCCCCGCCGCTGACACCGCCGCCGGAAGTGCCGCAAAGAAGCCCAATTTGCTCGGCACCGGTCGACGCCGGTCCGTGCACCGGCGAGATCACTGCTTATTATTACGATCCTCACTCCAGCACATGTCAGGCGTTCATTTACGGCGGATGCGAAGGAAACGCTAATAGGTTCCAGACGGAGGAGCAGTGCGAACGGCTCTGCGGCAAGTTCCAGGGTCAAGGTGAGCTTTACTCCGACGTGCTTTCGACTATCGTCATTTCAGTCATTGGTCTGGAAGGCTAATGGCGGTGAGACCGTTCTTTATGTTTCAGACATGTGCAACCTGCCGATGGATTCTGGTCCGTGCAGAGGCTCCTTCGTGAAACACTTCTACGATGCAAGCATCCGAGGGTGTCGCGAATTTACGTACGGCGGATGCGACGGGAATGCCAATAGATTTAGTACAGTCACCGAGTGCGAGTCCGTTTGCATTCATCAGGAGGAACCAGTGTTGTCTGGAAACGACACCAGTACCTCTCATTACGGTATGTCTTCGCGGTGCATTTTTGATTTATTTGGTTAGTTCTGCGAAGTGAGGCGACTCGGAACTTCGTCATGATACCTTTGAGGATATGATTTTTTATACGATTTTACGGCTCTGTCGATGACCTCTTGTTGTGCGGTGATTATTCAGCGATCTGTAGAGAACCAGTTGATATTGGGTCCTGCACGACGGGCAGTTACAAACGTTTCTACTTCGACGAGGAGCGTCAGACATGCCGAGCGTTCGTTTACACCGGTTGCGGGGGCAATCGCAACAGGTTCAAGACTTTCGAGTCTTGCATTAACACTTGCTTTAGGAGTAAGTGGAGGACAATGGCCGACTTTCTCACTAATTATTTTCGTTGCTACCTACTTTTCAATACTTTTTTTTCATCCTCCTCATATTACGTTGCCTATTCTAGGAAGCCATATTTTTGTACACTTTTTTACATCGTGCCTCATACTTCACAATCGCCGCTCATATTGTACATACTTATACGTCTCGCAAAACGCGACGTCATTTATTCCTCGCAAACTTTAGCATTATTCCAAAATGATAATTTCAGCACGACGCTCGACACCACCGCTTGTTGCATAATTATTCTGATCTATACACAGGAATGCTTTTTACATTTTTCAACTTTGCTTCTATAGGTAATAAATTATGTACGTAAATGGGATTACATGCAACCCAGACTTTTTTTTGTATTAATTAATTTATTTTTTTACTTTGTACGCTTAATGTTTTTAAACCTGGGATTGTTACGGGGATTGGGTCATAAAAAGATGTTCGTTTTACAGCGAGTAACGAAATAGACGTCGACTCCGGGAAGGATTCAAAGGATCCGTGCGCCGAGGCTCGCGAAGAATGCGACCTCATTCGTTGCCCTTACGGAAAGGAGGCGTACGTCGACGACCACGATTGCGAACATTGTCGATGCATGGATCCGTGCAGATCGCAAGTTTGCCCGGAGGGCACCAGATGCGCCATCACTTTGGTCGCTACCAGAGATGGAACGGAGTACAAAGGCATTTGTCGATCAAGTAAGTGTTCAAAGTACACGAAACTACATACTTGTTGAAGTCTTTCAAGTATATTCGCGATATTTGGCGCCATTACGTCGAATACGAAGGATAGTGATTCGTAGCAGAGTACGAAGTTTGGATAAATTGGATGTATCATCCTTCTGTAGCCGTTAAACCGGGCCGCTGTCCAGTCATATCGAACAGCACACGTTGCGAGCAAGAATGCTCGACGGACGCCGACTGCGGCGGAGAGCGTAAGTGTTGCAGCAACGGTTGCGGCACTTCTTGCTTGGAGCCTGCACCCGAGGAACCACTCACTACACTGCCGCCAGTTGTTATACCGCCTGTCACACCGCCGCAGTACGGAGGCGAACCGGCGCGAATCGAACAGCCCGAAGAACCGCGAGTCAGCGCTGAAGAGGGTGGCTACGTGACGATGAAGTGCATTGTCATCGGAAATCCCAAGCCTACTATTACGTGGAGAAAAGACACGACATTGGTAATTACTTTCGACTTTTTTATATCACCGTTCGTTAGTCAGTTTTATCAGTTAACGCGAGTATGATGATTATTTCTATTTTGTAGATTGCAGCCTCGGAAAAGAGACGCCGTATATTGCTCGATGGTTCCCTGCAAATCGTCAATCTCTATACTTATGACAGAGGAACGTACGTTTGCACGGCTGACAACGGTCTAGGGCCGCCGGTAAGAACGGAGTACCAGCTCGAAGTAACAGGTACGTACGTATATCCCCCGATTGCAACTTGGTGACGGTCATTTAATTGTCTTGAGTCGGTCTTGTGACTTCTAACCAGGATCGGTATTAACACGATCGGAAATACGTCTGAGAGTCTAACAATCGGTAGAATGTGTTGTAGTAGTTAGCCTAACATTTACCTGGGAACATTCTACAAATACCCATTACTTTGCACCGAGCATGTGGTTACACGTACAACACTCACACGCACTCTTTACTCACAAATGAGAAGTGAACGACCACATGCCAGTAAGAACGAGCACCAGCCCAGAGAGCAAAGAACGTTAGCGCATACTTATTCCCAGTCAGGCAATTCGGTGTGGGTACATCACTGACAATGAGTCTAACCATACTGTGCACGCATTTTGTCTACGTCTCATAGAACCGCACGAGCATAGCGCGTCGATCGTCGGGGAACCTAGCACATTCGTGACCGTAGCAATGAACTCGCCGATCATTCTACATTGCTACGCCATGGGCTGGCCAAGGCCCGCCGTCACCTGGTGGCGCGGTGATCGCATGCTACCGCTCTACTCGGAGAATTACGAGCAGGACACCGATTACACGCTACTAATACGTTCCGTCACTATAACAAACCTCGGCGTCTACACGTGTCAGGCTTACAACGGCATTGAACGGCCGGCCTCTTGGTCGGTGACCCTACAGGCTATCGGTCCTGTCTATAACATAAAGCCCGAGCATCAGCAATACGCCCAGTACCTCGTTCTGCCACCCAGAAGACCGGCGACCACCGATAGGCCTCAGTACCCTTACAGACCAACCCGTATTCCCTCGTCCGAGTCTCAAACCTACGCGCCCGCCTATCCGTCGCGACGTCCTCACATCCCTCACGGCATTCCTCTCACAACCCCGGAACCCGGGCCTGCCAGGTACAAAGGTGAGAGACTTTGCATCTCGCACGAAGTCGGCCCCGGTTGCCGATCAATGTCGTCTCATCGACGATTTTTCGTCCAACCGGACGCCGACGCTTCGTTCACTATGCTTTTATGATTTTGCTTCGCACGAGGACTTGTAGTGTCTCGAAATCGCACGTTTGCCATTGACTAACCTCGCTTGTGTGAACTAATCGACGTGCCGATCGGAGGCCTCTGATTTTGCCGCAGCAATTATTTCTTTTTCCGTTTCTTATGCGTCGCACTGTGATCGACCGGCGATGAGAACTTCTTTGTTGTGCGTATAGTACCGGTGAACGTGAGCGTCTCTGTCGAACAATCGCAATTCCCGGAGAGCAGCGACATCAGCATCGGGTGTAGCGTGGACGGCTATCCGATTCCGCGGGTACTCTGGTACAAGGACGACGAGCTCGTGCACACCGACAATCGAATAAAGATTTCCGAGCTCAACCGACTACTCGTGACCGACGCGAGGAAAGAGGACTCGGGCCGATACAGATGCGAGGCTAGCAACGAATACTCAACCGACTCCGACGTTGTCGATATACGCGTAGCAGGTGAGTAACTGTCCGTGCAAAGTCCTCATTATAGCAGATACGTCATGAATTTAGTGCTTTTGAAGGCAATTGTAAGCGTACCTGTTGAACTGTATATACTGTGTTCTGTAAGTAAAGCTGTCGCCGGTATTGTTGCAGGCATCTTCATCCATCCGAACTGCCAGGACAACAGCTTCTTCGCCAACTGCAAACTCATCGTAATGGCCAATTATTGTCAGCACAAATACTACGCCAAGTTCTGCTGTCGATCGTGCACGGAGGCCGGACAGTTGCCGTCAAGGGGGCCGCACCTCGACAATTCGAGGAGAAGACGAAGATCCGTGCCGAAGATGCTCGTTTAAGATGCCAAATCGACTCTTCGGTAGTTCCGACAACGAGATGCTACTTCGACTCTGATCGTGCGCGTGCAGGTGTCGTTTCTACTTTGCACTGATAAGAAAACAAAACGACAAAAAAAAAAAGAAAACCAGGAGGACGAAGCTTGCACACGCCTGCGCGCGCGTATCTCGGATGTGCCGAAAAATCGACATTTATTCACTGCCAAAGCCTTAGAACGTCTATACATAGATATCATCTCGGGTACCAACAATACTCGACTTGAAAACGTAAGCACTCGAGCGTATGTAAAGCGTATGTAAAGCGCAGAGACGAGAAGCGGGAGGGAGAGTGTACGTCGACTTCGTTCTTTCATTAATTCCTTACGAACGCTTTATCCATGTATGTACGATCTGACGCTGAATCCTAGTCCGACAGAGCCATATTTTAAGCGACCCAATTGCGTTGCACTTGAGAGACGAACACGGGACATTCGAAGTTCGTCGAACCTCCAAAAGCATTGGGTGGCATTGATCACCTACGAAGATGACGTATCGACTTTTTCGGACAATTGCATAGCCAGTAATCTACAGTATCGTAAAGGGTGAACAGCGGGGTGCGAACCGATACGGTTAGATTCCGCTACTTGAGGTCAGTGCAAAGAGAGATACTAAAATATGAACGTAAACGAGCGTCGGCAAATCTTCGTGTCAACTGCTAAGACGTTGCTATGTTGTTTGTTGAAAGTACGGAAAGTACGGCGAGAAATGGTAAACGATGAGAAGAAAAAACTTGTACCTACTTGTATTAAGCATATACGCACGTTACGTTGTACAATATGAATAGTTTATTACGCGATATGCCATTTATATTCTACGATATTATTGCTCTCACTTATTCCTTATTGATACTCGGATATTGCCACGGCACGTATCGCCCGGTCTTCTTCATTAACGAGGAATGACCTGAATCGAGTACGACGACCCTTTATCGTCCGGCAATTATGATGCTATTATTATTGATACGATTATTGCAGAAATCGACGGCGCGCTGCACTTTCGGACGATCTATGTTACTCATGTACGTGTACAGTCGTATCTATGAAATCGCATATCTCCTTTACGACGGATCATAGTAGGTATTTACGTGTATAAGTTGCGTCATAGAGGCACACAACGTACTGCATTTATATTTGTTCCTGAACAATTTATCGTAATGTTAAACAACGTACTATTTACTGTAGCATCGTCCTTTCCATCGTCCCCTTCCACCGTCCCCTTCTCCTTCCACGTTTCCTACGAACTTCCTTCTCCTTCCACACTCGATGTTATCGTTTAGACAAGACCTACAGAATGTCGAGGTTAAACGATCTGAGAAGTACCAAAAGCATTTATACACACTAAATCGTAAGTGACGATCGTTTCGAGGCTCAGAATCAATGTATTCACGACGACCGTTAGAATGGATTTCTTACCGTTCTGTATTCTTATCGATTCAGTCACAGTAAACGTACAGTGCCTTATTAGATGTCCTTCGAGAGAAAGAAAAAAAAAAGAAAAGGGAATCGGGGAAAGAGTGCTAAATATCCGATTTGCATACAGTGAGTCGTTAGTTGTACATAAAGCGTCACGTCGCGCACAATCGTTTGTTCAGACGCGCATTAGAATCCTGCTGTTGATTGATACGAGAGAACCGGGCACGAAGACTAAAACGAACCTCGGAGAAAGCTTCAACCCGTAACTAGATATAGACACTAGTGATACTCCCGGAGATTCACGAGTATATTGAGTACTCTTCCCCTCCGCACCCCTTTAGATACGACCAAATCAGATGTAAAAGTTATAGCGAACGTCGTGTAACGTAGTGGCACGACTGCATACGTAAGAAATAAGTTGAAATAGCAGTTCTACAGAACGTACATCGAAGGTAGTCCGTGGATTGAAGCCATCGCAGTGTGACAACGGCACGAACCAAGAGAACACGACACTATAGAGAACGAAATCGGTAATGAAGACGCAGAGACGCGGAAGGATACAAGTTATATCCTCACGGTGCGTTTCGTAATAGTTTCAAGTTCTACGACTATATAATTTATACCGTAAATGAAAAAATGTGTGATTTAAGCGCGTCGTTCAGGCGTCGATCCCTCTTCTTACTAACGTCACCATAACGTAATAGATGTACATACTTTTCACTGTTACGTCATCGTTGTAACAACATATCCTAACGGGCTCTAATATGTATAGTTCAACCTATATGTCCGCAAGAACGATCGTGACGCAATTGTCAGCTCATCCTTACATATCTCACACGAGTCGATCCTGAAAATCCTGAAGCGGTACTGACGCACGTTGCGTCGCGATCGCGGTTGCGCACTTCGACGAAGCGATGTAGAGAGGAAGAGAAAGGATTGCCAAATATAAACTAAACAGTATCCATATCCTCAGCATAGTATTGTCACGCGTGTAGTTCGTTACGACAGTGTTAACGTTAAAACAAAAGAAACAAAAAAAAAAAACAAGCAGGCTTAGCGGATATAATTGTAACTCTAAGTAATTCTAGGTAATGATTAATATATAATTCTGAAATAAAGATAAATGTAAACGGATGGCACTATAAAAGAACACTGTATGGACAATAATAATATTTAAGGTCCTTAAATATACATTTCAACGATCAACACTACTATTGTTCATTCACGACTGATGTGCAGAGACGAAAATGGCAATTTCCGTGTCAGCTTTGCAGGATTGTCTTGATGGCCGAACATAAAGGATCGCTTGTATTGCTCCTCGATAAGAACCGTCCTCTCTATCCGGTCGGTCGCAATATGCTCGATCCTGGAGAACAGATCACTGTGCACGGCTATACACCTTCGGAAATCCTTGCGATCCAAACGATAAACCTCGCACACCTCGATCGCGACCACGCTCGCGACTCTGCGTTGATCGGGAACCAGAAGCGCGACCTCGCCGAAGTAAGAGCTGTCGTCCAAATGGCAAATCTATGCAGATTGATCATTTCGAAATCGTCACTTTCGGTCACAGGCCCAGAAATTTCAAGCTGTTAAGTCTGTTCAGTCGAATTCGACTGTCTTAGCTTCTATCAATAGAAAGCTACCGTACAATTCTTCGTACCAAAGTATCGAACGTACAATTTTGCTGCTTCCTAGAATACCGACCTCTTTTCCTGTCGGCGTAAAAACAGCAACAGTGCCGCACGACAGGAAGAACATACAATCGCCTTGACTGCCGGCCTTAACAATGACGTCATTGGGTAGGTAGAGCTCGAATTTCAAGTGTTTGACAATCGACCGAAGGATGGGCTTCGATAAGTTCTTAAAGATCGCTACGTTTTCCACGACACGACTGCACGACTGCAGTGCGATCTCCTGGCGCAGTTGGTCTGGGGATATCGAATAACGAACTTTCAAACTTTCCGCCGCGCCCGCGCCGGGCGCTTTCCAGTTCGGAACTTCTAAAGTAAATTCAGTGCGCCTCGATGATATGCAAACCTGACAGATTTGAGAGAATGGATTTCTCGTGAAAGTAACTGTTCTTGAAACGGTAATGATAGTACGCGAGAAGACGCTGTCTCATAGATGGCGGCAATTGCTTCTGTCTTGTGTAAGCTATCAGCTGATTCATGACTTCCTGAAACTTTGACACCGACGCGTTCATACCGGCCTTAATCTGAAGAAACATGACTGGAAACAATGAGAAAAGCACACTCTTGTTATGATTGGAATTCAACGGACAAGAGCGACAAGCGATCGATAGTACACGCACTTATGATGTAGCCTTCGAGCAATCTTCCGGTAAGCATGAGTATGCTAGTTATTATTATGTGGCCGTCCGTTCGGGGTATGAATGACCCGTAACCGCTCGCAGAGACATTTTCAAGAACCATGAAGAGCGCATGTTGAAACCTAAATACCAAGCCCTCCTTTTCAATTCCGGTCATCCAACATTCTTCGCATGACTTTCGGAAGGAGAAGAATATTCCTCAATCTCAATCATCAAAAATTGGATCAAAGTATCATGCTAAGTTTACTCACCTCCGAGGGGACGTTATAAAAATGCAATGACAATACAGGTGTCAAGTAACAGAGGCAGGTAAACCAGAAGATCAAGTAAGTGGCGAACAACAAGATGTTCAACGTTTCGGTGTAATAATTCTTAATCTCAAGGTGCTAAGAAGCATAAAAGATCATAAGTAAATGATAACAAACTTATGCTTACGATAGGTTCATTTGATATCCGTATCAGTATATTTACCGTGCACAGCTGATAGAGATTCGACTTGACAGTGAAGTAACGCGATAACTTTAAGAACGGAAGGATGCCAATGACCGTAACGAAATGATTCGAATCATCTCCCGGTTTCCTTCGCCACGGTAGCGTGATATGATCGTACGGCAAAGACGAAAGTATGTCCGGTATGAGGAATCCTTTGAGATACGATCTAAATGAGAACAGCACCTTTCACCTTTCAACCATTTTCTTGAACGCACTCCGCGCAACGAGATTCGATTTATATGCATATTATTACGTGAATATGTTCTTTGGATGCAGCTGGACGATCCTGTTCTCCTTATCGTAGTAGCCGGCGACGCAATTGAAAAGTATGTCTAACCAGCAAAATGCATAGATCGGAAGATTTACAGGATCGAGATACGTGCCCTCGTAATCCATAATGATGAAGGACACCATGAAGGGAATGGTGAAGAGTGCTATGCAATACACCACTGCCATGGTAGTCTCCCAAATGAATCTAAACGACATCGTTTCATTAAACCAGGAAAACGACACGATACTTACTTAGAAGCTTGCGTTGGATTTCAGTTACCTTACGTAACTAAACGGATGTATGGTCCACCAATGATCATGACGAATGTGCCTTCTTCTTTCAGCTCGCACAGCAGCCTTACTGTCTAAATGTGCCTTACAGCTAGGCGACTTGTCGCTAATGCTGCACCAACCAATCCACCTGTCTTTAAATTTCTCCAAACATGACGCCATTCGCAGGTCTGTGGCGCGTGATATGTAATCAGATTGTCGTGATAATTCGCAGATATGAGTAGTTGGCATCTCGTAATGATTAATAGCGACTGTAGTTCACAATATTGAGCGCTTAATTATTGTTAACGCGTAACGATTATTAATCGCAATGAGTGAACCGCCGTGACAATGGTCAATGTTAAGAGGTTAACGTCCGCAACGTAATACGCTTACGCTCGAGGTTCAATTTTTCTCGCATCGTCGATACAAGATGAAGATGAGACGAAGAGGACAGAATGACTTGAGCCTAATATTTAAATGTGACCGTCGGCGCACCGTATATTTATTTATTAAAAAAAAATCTTTACGTTAAAAAATATACGCATGTATATCTTACGGTAACATCGGCTGTGTGTTGGGGCGGGGGGGGGGGGGGGGGGTAGGATAGGGGTTAGGGAGGGATATAGGATAGGGAGGGGGAAGGCGAAGTATCGGGGCTCGGATGCCAGGACTGGGGCACAACTATCGTACGATAATATGACTTATCTACGACATTAAGTGTATACAAATTCGTGCACGTTATACGTTGCGCATAACGTGAATACGTTCCCGGCGAACATCTCGAGGCTACATCAACGTACGTTCTCGCGTTCCATGCGAATCCACTGAGAAGCGAGGGTTCCCTTCGACAATTACGAAGATTTGTGCGTTATCATTGTATTACGTCGTCGATCATTGGTTACGGTCGCGCCTCGTGGTCGACGGAGTCGCGAATCGGCAAACGGGTTGGGATGTACGAAAGCTGCTTCATCTACTCCTTCCGAACGCTGACGGCTTCCCTCACCAACGGAATCGCGTGCGCCAATTAGAAACGGGCGTGTCTATAGGTATTATAACCGTTAAAAAAATAACAGCTACTCGGTAGTAATTTTTCTGTTCTTTTTTTTCCCCCCTTTTGCTCCGTTTACTTCGGTTTATCAGTCTTCCCGGGGTATAATTTCACGGTTCTCGTCCGTCTCCTCAGATTCCTCCCAATTATCGTTCTCCTCTAATTGTAAGTAAGTGGCTTAAAAAAATACGACGTCCCGTCTCCCGTACACGCCGTCGCGCGGGCGTACGGCGAAACGCGGCACGGTTGAATCTACAGGAAGTATCGCTCCGACCAAAGGATCAGCGACGATCCGCGCGCGTGCGAGACACTTCGTACTCGAGCCCTCGTACGGTAACGTTGGGTACTGGAACCTTTTGCGGGTGGGTCGGGTCGTTAATAGCGATTAATGCTTCACGTTTACGGGGTAGAAGTATTGAAACATGTATACAACGTTAACGCTATCGAGGCTAGGACATTGTTCTTTCCGCGGTGCGCCTGCGATGTGCGGATGACTCGGATCTCGTCTTAGGAATGATGATGAGTTCAAAAGCACTTGGGACGCCTCGGCGCTTTACACACGTCTCGGCTGACAACGTCTCTGGATACAGTGGGCACATTTCGGGTAAAGGAATTCGCCGTACTTTCTCGTACCTGGCTACCTGGCGTCTCCCGAGACGACGCGCTTAAAAAACGTGTCCGGGGAATGGATTAACAACGGAGTCTCTTTGCGGACGAGGAGCTGGCGAGTTTGAACGGCAAAGGCTGCTTCGGGTCTCGGCTGACTTCTAGACGTCGATGCCGAGCAACTCCCGGCTGTCGGCCCTCGATAGTCTTCGACGTAAACTGCGACGACGGAACTCCTTCCATCAGACGGATGCGCGCTTCACTCGCAGGCTGGCTGAGGTCGAGGGTGGTCTGTAACCTTGATAGCCGGACGAGTCGAGGAGCTCAGAGTTCGCCGGACCGAGGCAGGTGCAGGAGCACACGCTGACGCAGTCGTCCGTGTCGTGGATGATCTTCCCGAGCTTCCCGTTCACCGCTACCACCTCGTCGTCCAGTGTCAAAACGTGGTGGGAGGCTGACTGGAGCTCGTTGTCCTCGCGACGGGATTCTCCGGTGTTCCTAACGGAGACAGCGATGAATACACGCGGAATTCCAAGCAAACGTAAATAACACGGAAATTTGAGATGGGTGAAGAGGAATAATTCTTACATCGTCATGAATCGAAGTACTAAAAGATTGATACTCGCCGCCACGACTGCCAGGCCGAACAGAATAAAGACGAGGCTCAGGGCGACATACCCGGGCTTGTTCGACAGCGCTTGATCGTTCTGTAAGGAAGCAGATACTGCTGGACTGTAATTAGATCGGTGCGCGGAGCAGCGTTCATGCGTTCCGCGTGCAAGACGTTCGATCTAACGAGAATGAAAGGAATTATCAAACCTGAAGCGCGACGTAATCGCCGAAACCGATGGTCGTCAGGGTGACGAAGCAATAGTAAAAGCTGTCGAAGTAACTCCAGCCCTCGTAGCGGGAGAAGACTGCTGCTCCCGTGGTGATGATGATGCTGGATAAGAGACCCGTGGCCAGCATCAGATTCATCTCCGTCGCTTCCGTTCGCTGACATCTCATGTACGTTTTCGCCCGTCTTATGACGACCGAAGCGAACTTGTTTAGACGCTCGCCGATACTCTGGAACATCACCAGGCCGAGGGGAATGCCGACCATCGCGTAAGCCATGCAGAAGGCTTTGCCGCCAATCGTGACCGGTGTTGAGTGCCCATAGCCTGGATAAAATGTCAAGTCTGAAAGTGTTCTTACTGGCGCGACAAAGCGGACTCACCGATCATGGCTAGCACTACGGTAGCAAAATAGAAGGCACCCGCGAACTTCCACTGTGGACCGGCTTTGTGCGGCTTGTTCTCGATTATCACGATCTCGACCATTCGATAATCCTCGGTCGTTATATTGTACTTCTTCATCATATTGCGACGAATTTCTGAAATCATTCAGGACCAGCTAGCGGGTAGAATCTTTGGTAGAAGTTGTATGAATGAAGGACTATACGTACGGATGAATCGTGCAAGGTAAATATCTTCTAGAAAGAATACGATTCACGACATAGAAAGGTATGCACGTACCTGAGAGAAATTCCCAACGTTTCCTCTCGGTGTCCGACTCCAAGGCATCGAACACGGCAGCGCCGACTAGGAGGTAAGTGAACGTGCACACTACCAGCGACAACGTACGGACATTCTGCCTCTTCATCTTCGCCGTTTAATCCTCGCGAGACTCACGCACTCCCGCACGTCGATTGAGCAAAGCAATTCAGGCACCTCCGCGAAGACTTGGAACGGCATTCAGAACTCTTCTGAACGCCCACGTCTCGCACCACAAGCAACATCTGATCCGGGTTTCATTATCGGAATGACACCGCTCGCACGATATACGATCAGTCATCGCGTACTGTGTGTAAAACGATTAGCAAAACCCAGCATAATGTACTGGTCGAATGAAAGAATGCGTTGGGCCGCGTCTTTCTGGATATGCACCGTGTCGTTATGAAAAGTTAGTAAAAATATCGAGAGCTCGGAGCGCGTGTTCACTTCTCGCAGGGCAGCACCCACGGTGTGTCTCCCCTTTACAAAGAGCGCAGATGAAGTATTGATCAGACGCGTGAGGGGGATAAGCTCCATGGAAACGCCGCTAGTGAACTCGCCGCAGATACGGCCGGCCAGTGGTAATGTCATTCACGGCGTACGAACGGTGTTCTCGTTGAGAGGCTTGCCAACTCTCGTCAAATCGGGATTCTTACGGAGGGATAACGGCGGTTGATAACAATTTGTCCTGAGAAATCGATTTAATTGATGGCACTTATCAGGAATGTGAAAGGTGGTCGAACATTTTGGTCGGAAATACTTGCACGGCTTCGAATGAGTGGGAGCAGGTGCTAAATATGTTTTTCGTTGCAGGCCGCCAGGGTGACGGCAGTCGATGAGCAGGAAGAAGGGTGCGTGGCAGCTGCTGTGGGTAACTCCGCGTCTCTTGCCAGCAATCGATTCAATTTCAAACGCTCCGGTACGAAAGATAATTCATAGTGGTCCGTGAGTATTGATTTTTCGAAATATCCAAAAATGGCATGGGGTGCAAGGTAAGAGAGAATTTTTTACAATACATGCCACGATCGATCGCAGGTTCAGCAAAACAGCGTTTTCCACGTAGAACTACACAAGTCGGCCACATTTTCCTACATACACAATCCTTACTTCGACCGCATTATTACAGTCGATCACACAACGATATCGAATCGCAAGCAAGAACGAACAATCAGGCACTGATTTTACTTTTGAACGGACGCAACCACCCTTATCACGAAGCTGTCTGTCAGCGAAGCGAGGGCAGCGATTTGTTCGCTCGTGAGAAAAATTCTACAAGCATCAGGACATCACGGAAGAGCCCTCAGGATGGACAGTCTATTAGACGGGAGGAGGAAGAATGGGCGATGGAACGTGGACTAAGGGCTGAGGGCTCTACCAACGGCGTCCTCATGTTTCCGCCGTGCGGACCGACCTTCGCTCCACAATTTGACGGGCGGGTTGCTCTTGAAGGATTACTTGTTTACCGTGGAGCGTGGAGCCGAAGATACTAGAACGACGTGCCGTGGCCTGTCAGAACGGAATGGTGCTGGTCCGTCGGCGAGACGAGGATAAAAAGGATAAAATAACTTCTCATTTTTAAGACCCTAAAAAACACTTAAATCGGTGTGTGACTATAGTTGGTGTCATTGTGAATTCGTGTCTTCTATTATCAAGTACTCGATGGCTGCGGTACAGAAAATGAGTATACACGGGGTAGACTGTTTTTACAGGAGGGAGCAGAAGGTAGACGAAAGCAATTCGGCCCGCATTCCGTAACTCGAAATTGTCATCCCGACTTCAAACATAAATGATACCGGTGCGTGGAACGCCCAGGCAATCCATTTTAGATGGAACCGAGCCAAGTGTGGAGTCTTGTCACCTTAACGGCATCGAGCGGGGAGTAGGGATCGTCGCCGACGTTTTTTTGTCACCCAGCCTGACAGCTCCATTTCTTTCCACATATTCGGCGGAGAAGAGACGCGATCGTTTCGGCTTAGGTATGCGCACGCAGAGTAGGTTAACAAAATCGGCGAAATGTGAGGAATGAAAGCAGGCAGGCCGCAGTGGTGCAACATGAGCCCGAATACGCGACAAAGCAAACTGTCTTTGCAGAGACAAGCGAGCAGTGCGCGAAAGATGCAACGATAACGCGCGCGTATCGTGGGTCCGCTCGTCTGGCAGCTTCCAACTACCACTTATACGACGCGCTGACATAAAGCAACCTTTATGAGCTTACGTTATTATCTGAGACTGACAGTGGCAGAAAGCTCTTCGCGACCGTTCTGGCACATTGCGCTGCACTACACTCTGTACAGACCGCGAAGGCCTGGAACGTCCTAGATGAAAACTTATGGCCCTGCCGAAAAAGTAAGGCCAACTTACGACCGGCTAAGCCTCGGGCGTGGATGTCGAAAGATAGTCGTTTTGTCGGGTCGCCTCGAGAGTTGGGGAAATGTACAGTTGCCCTCGCCATCGGCCTCGTAAGAAATGGGACGTCAAATGAAGACCATAAGTTTCGCCCCGCGTCACGCGTCACCATTTCATCCCTCCGCTACCCCCAGCCAGGGGTATTTAATATGTCGAAAAGACATATTTCACTCGAGAAATCATTAATTGCTCAACCTCTGAACTCGTCCGACAGACGCTTCGAAAGCGATTTCAATGTGCCATTCTTCATCCGCCTCTAAAATCGTCGTCGTTGCCCGGCTCCGAAAGAGCTTCGGATATATATCTCCATTATCCTGCGCTCCTCATTGAGATGCACAGAGCTGGCCCGTTTATTCCGTGACAAAGTGAAGGCTCCGTCATTCTTGGAAAGCGGATCGCGGGAGACGGAGGCGGGAGATAGGGGACGACAAAAGCTGAGACCGAAACCTCATCAACGCGATTCTACGAAACGGGTTAGTTGCGTCAAACGTATATTCGATTAGTTGCATAGAGATGGAGTCGTCCGGCAGGATGATTTTGTTCGGTGCAGGCTAGGGTACACGCACCATATACGCACATCGACAAGGACGACATCGACGACGACCTACATCAATGGCTGACCTATATATCCCTTATAACGAACGGCGCGACGGGAGCTGGTAGAAGCGGAGTGAGGGCGAAGCATCGGGGAAATTTCTATCACTAGCGCACCGTTAAAGGTGTTACCTTCCTTATTCGTCCGGCAAATTGCATCCTTCCCTCTGCGTCAGAATTCGCCTTAAGCGAGCCTCGCGCCCCAAATGTCGCGATCGCGAGCGCACGCCGCAGGTGGGTGGCAGAATGCAGACGCAGGCTTATTGCCGCGAATTATACGTCCAGCCTGCAACGCGCGTCCTCGCCTGGAATTACAGGAGCGGCCAACGCGTTTCTCCAATTTACAGCTTCTTCGTCCAGCTTCTGTTCACCGTCAACGTCGAGCGCCTAGCCAAGCCAACCTCACACTCCCGACTCCCCGGTATCAATCCTTGAGGTGCCGTGCCGTCAAAGGGTTAAGTCGAAGACAAGTTAAAGTCAGATGCAACATCATTTTTAGCAAAGGCGAACGTGTAGTCGAGACGCGGCTTAATTTTCGTGCGGCGTGAAAGGAATTCGTGCATGAGTGGCGATGGCTGCCTATTAGCTTGACGTTAAAACGGAAAACATGAGTGTATACACGGGTCGAGAGATTTAGATTGGATATTGTCGCCTTTGTCGGGTCCGGCTTAGGCGTTTTCCATTGGAACACGGCTCGCGCAAAAATACGATCCGAGCTCGTTGACAAATGACTCCCGCCCGCACCGTCCAAAGACGCTCCCGGGCTGTCCTCTGTCTATATCTGCTCCCTACGCAAGAACTGACTGACAAACGACCGGCACGCGAGGGAAATGGCGCAGAAAGGTGCGGCGCGTCACGCGCTGATAATTGTCGAATTTGGATATTAATAATGGCCCCCTTTTGCTCAATCCTCGATAGTGTCTGCGCGCAGATTACGCTGAAAGGTTTCGGTGCTCTCGAGATCGATTGTCTCGGATATTTTCATCATTGATTCGACCGTTACTTTCCTTTCTATAATATGGCAAAGGTTCACTGGCCCGTGAACAAATCTCTTGTACGTACAGTGAATCTCAGAAATATCCAGAGACTAAAATATCTGGAACATCTTCATATCCCTTCGAATCTCGGTCATTTTTATGTCCGGATATTTCTGAGAATCACTGCACATCTTACGTTTTATATGCCGTATGGATGAACGATACTTCGAATACGTTATCGTATTTATTGTAACTAAGGATATTTCAAGAGTAGTATTAAGCAAGACCAATCCCCCGAAAACTTTCGGATTCAATAACCACGGGGAAATTGAGTCTCCAGTATCTGAACACGTAGCACGTAAACTCGCAACAGTGTAGATGCCAAGTCCAACGGAACTCTGACCAGCCACATTGGATTGTCCAAACGGGACAACCCAGAACACAAACCGATATCCGACGGCGCGAAAACAATAACAGACGGACCGGTGGCTAGATTGGTTTGGTAACCCTCGTTGCCTCGTCATAAGTCGATTCCGCGACAGTATATGTACTACGTACGCCCGCTCTAAGAATCCAGCCGACATCGATCGCGGCAAGTAAATACTCGTGAGCGATGGAAGAGTTCTATGACCTATTGTTACTTTAAGACTTTAGCCTGTGAAAACCATAGATTAATTAGACTGCCAAACGAATGCGAATCGATAAGGCGAGTTCGGCGGACAGTTTACGACAGATTATAGTCTGGCCTCTCAATGCTGTATCTTCTTCAGGGTATTCAATATCGCGGCTGCCTTATGCGCGTGCTCCCGCGCTCGGTAATCCTTACCTCTTCGATCCGACTGCGCTACTACATGTATTGCACTCTTCCGGACACGCAGATTAGCCTGGTTTCAGTGTATCCTGTCTCTAGACGTAAACCCCCTCCTTCCAAGGCAGAGATTAAGGACGTATTTTCGATTAATCACCGGATTACAGCTCGGAGTCTCAATTAACGTTCTTTACCTCTACGCTGTGTCGGTCGGACGATTACGTTCGGCGATGTAAATAGACGAACGTTTTCTTACTCACTGCACCGTTTGTAATTGCTAGAAAAATGTCCATTTTTTATAATTCGATCAATATCGCCATCAGACTTCTGAAGTGAAGGCCAACAGGAGAAAATCGGCAGGCGAAGGAAGGGGTAGTGGACGAAGTTAGTTTGCTATTTCTCAATAGACGCGACAGAATTGCGTTTCCCGCAATTGGGTCAGCTGTATCATTATTTTCGGCCGAGGGGCGTCACGCTCTTTCAGATAACCCGATGGCGGGTATTTTTATTTGACGGCAATAAAGCAATTGCGCTGGTTATGACGAGTCAGGCTGGCCAACTCGATCGCGACGATGCGAAACGATCGACGAGATTACGGGAATAATCGGTGACAAGGGACGTTTCACGGCCATCGTGTCGGCGAAAAAGCAATTTTCAAGAAACGCCGTGCTTCGAACAATCACTTCAAGGCTGCGAAACGCAATATCTCTAAATGCCTACGCGTATACCAGGTGAGACAAAGGATCGTGATAGAAAAGTAGATAGGGTAGTCTTCATTGAAATCGGCGAGTGAAACGTGCGGAACGCGATTACATTTAACATTGCATGAAAGCAATCGCTCGACTTGGTACTGGTATTTAAATGGATTACGCTTTTTAGAGTAGGCTTCATTAATATGCATTGTACACCACTTTCGTGCTGATGTTCAATCACATTCAGATCTTTCAGATATTTCATTCCGATTTTACGCGGAATTATATCCCACCCTGTATACGTCCGAGCATATCCAGAGTTTCAATGATCAACGTCGGAAATCGACCGTTCTCATCCGTCGACGATATGAGAGCAAAGAGGAAAACGACTACTATCATCGAGCGCCATCAATTATGTTGCTGCAAGTATATCTGGAAAACCGTGACCTCCTCCACGGTCGTCACGTGTTTCCGGTTTCATTTCCTGCCTCATGATGCGTAATCGAACACAATAAAGAAGAGGAATAGAAATGTCAAGAAAGACAGCGACTTTCTATTGCGGCCATCGTAAGAAGACAAATTCGTCATTTGCAAGAGCGAGTTTGCCTGCGTTTCCGGTGTCCTTGTAATTATCCAATTCCGCGCAGGGGCTTGCGTTAGCATGATCTTGTTATTTTAATCGGCACTCATTCGCGCCGTTTCCTTTAATTGAATTCGTGCGGGAGCGGGGCGCGGGGCCGCAATCGACGTACAAACCCTAACGCAAATTGTAGACGGTACAACAGTGGCACACGGCATCCTTGCTTCGCGCGAATTTCATTCAGGCTTATTGTTAGCTTCGCCCGCGTTCCGCAATCTTTGCCTTGCGCTTACGTAAGACACTTATCACGGGCTCTGACGAAAGCGTTGCTCGACGTAGGGCGGTACGTCGAAAATATTTGATGACGAGGCAGCGCGGGGGAGCGCTGATTGCATGCGCTGTGGAAGCATCGTCGGCTTTTGCCGCTTTGCACAAAATTATCGCGTCGGCGATGCTTCGACATTTATTTACCTTGCGTCTATAGTCTATGGCCTATGCCGATTAGCGTTGTGAAGACGTAACAATGTACGAAGAAAATCGAACGCTCGCGTCGATCGCTTTAAGATTGGCGAAACGGAAAAGTTCGATTCGCCGGAAGTGAAGATGATTACGTGTCGGATTGAATGATGCGCTTTAAGGTATTACTAGCGCTGGGTGCCGTATCAAGAAGGGGCTTCATTATTTGTTTTCAATTGCGTCAGAACTTTCTTACGGCCCTGATTCAATCCATGCAGACAATCCGTATACATATGTGCACACTAGTACACTTGGCAATAATGCATACTAGCGTTTGTACCGCAGTTCAGGCTGAACACTAGCACTCAATTTACAATTTTATATTCACCATTTTTTTTCTCCTGAACTAGACGGTGAAAAGTCTTTTTTTTTTCTTTTAAAATGTTCCTCGAATGTTAATCTATAACCTGGAATTTTTTCAAAAAAAGTTTAAGAACCGTTTTTGAGTTATTATCAAAAAACCGTTTTATTGTGATCATTACCATTGCTTTAGATGGAGAAAACGCTAAACTTTAATTGTTAATAACTCGAGTTCTAGACGGTGGATCAAGTTCATTTATAAGAAAAAAATTGATATTTTTTAAAAATCTTCAATTTAAGTCTGGTTTAAAAAAAAGTTTAAGAAAAGTGATTCAGCGCTAGTAATACCTTAAGTCTTGCAAACGGTAGCTCGTGAAACCCTCCTACACAAGAGGCGCGCCGGTTCGGACGAAGGAGAAGAGCCCTATAATTAACACTGCACGTAGTAATTGCAATCACTAGTTAACGACCCGCGCATTCCCGTCAGGCGCGCTCTTGTCATTACGCCGATGTTTGTTATTACGACATAACAACGCACTCATCGGCCTGGGAAAAAAGGTATCACCCTCGTCTTAGCGACCCGCCTTGTCGCAGGATGCCGAAAATGTCGGGTAGAATTCCTCTGTTCATAGTTACGTCACTACAACAACGCGCTATTATCATCAAAGTTTCAAAGATACAAAGAAAAAATGCAAATCTGCAACACTGAATTAGAATCGTAGAATTGTTTAGGCTGTACAGTTAATTTGGCCGTTCATTGAGAAAGACTCCATGGAACTTTGAATACAGCACAATAATCATTTCGGCCCCTTTTCATCATTATTATTTTTTTCCTCGACGCCGGTAAGAAGATGTTGGACCGCGTTGTATCTGGCTTTTGTTCTTCGTTAACGATCGATCTGAACCATTTCCCTTCCATCTTTTCAAATTACGCCACCGTTTATCTCGGCCCCTTCTGGTCCCGTTTCAAAGCTTGGGCATCGACTTTCTCATTATTTCTCGTCAAGCTCGTCTGTTGCTTCGTTCAAACCCCACTTCCGTGCCTTTGCGCCGCGTCGCGTCGTCAGGAAATGGTCGAGTGTGTCGAATGCATCGCTATACAATTGCTTCCTTCGTCATCACCCACATGATCGATTATTTTACTCCTCCTTCGACGAAACAAAACAGATAGTTCGCCGCCATTGTTTTGATACACCCTTCGAAAGATTTATCATTTATTGCTCTATGTATTAGTCTAGTACGCACGTATTTGCAGCACAACTCATCTAATTACATTTGTAACTTTATCGCATTAATATTGACGCGAGTAAATACAAGAGTGACCAAGTTTCTCGCAATACATTCTTCTTCCCACGACCGCGTTATATGATCGATAAAGTGTTTAAGAGCTGAAATTCACCCTGCCGAAGTGACGCACGATTAAATCGCATATTATCGTTTTACCTTGAAAAACACAGATCGCGCACGTGTACTCTCAAATTTTCCATTGTACGCACCATTTGGAAACAGCCCCTGGGACAGCCATGCAGAATTTTTCCGCTCGTCACGCGTGTCATATCGTAACACGTAGAAGGCCATGTGAACATAAATTAATTGCCCCACTATTTGGGAGGGTGTGCTTTTGTTCTAATCAATTACCGCGACGTGCCCGCAATCTGCCGGACCATTGTGATTATCGTACTGCTCTCTCTCCTTCTTTTCCCTGCTCAAGGTCGATTCGCCTACGGTTAAAGTGCATATAGATTGATTGAACTTAACTCCGCCCACGTATTCACTGCCGCCGTGCCAGGATCTCTCGCGGAAAGTTCAAACCATAGCACAGAAGTATGATAAATCATTAAAGTCCGCCAGTCAGTAGCGACCCGTTACTGTCGTCCGACTGACAATGAGCGGTTCGCCTCGTTATTAATCGTGTGTCAGTCGAGAAGTTTCCAGATCCGCTCGCTTACATCTTAACACCCCTGAGATCTGTCGATTGGTGGAATAAATAGTAGAATTGCATTTGTGTGAGACCGCGCAGGCTTAGTTCTGTCAGCAGGAAAAATGCTCGCGAAGGATACCGCCATCGTTTCAGATTCGACCGTACTTACTTCCTCCTACCAATCCCTCGCGATTCGGCGAATTCCTCGTCCGACGGACGTGCTCGCCGCTCCAAATCCGCCGCCTCCGAGAAGTCGGTGCGGAAATTAAAGCGACTCCTGTGATCTGTCTCTAAGAATGCAGAAACACTGGCTTCAAATCCGATGCGCCTTCCCAAGCTTTTGCCGAGACCCCCTCTTCTCGTCGACGCCCTTATGCGACGATAATCGAAGGCGAGACTCCGAGTCACCCACCCACTTCTACGCTCCGAAGGATCCTCAGGTCGCCAAGTTTTTATTCTTGCTAAAAGAACGTCGTCGCGCTCGAAGCTGCGACGATTTACGAGTCCCCTCGAGAAACGAAAAACACGTTACTGGGAAACGTTACTTTTACAAGCTACCCGAATGGAGTTACGTACGCCGTGTTTTGGTCGCGCCGCTTATTGTTCGGAGAGGACGGTGGCGATTTTTCTGAGAGCTTGTCATCTCACGATCAATGATAAACTGGACGCACTAATTGAGAAACATCGCATTCGTCGAGAAACGCGAGAAACATCATGGTGACGGAGGGGTACGTACGTGTTTTTGTATCTTTTTAGAAACTTTGTAGCTTTTGATCGTAGGTTCTGATGTATGCAGATGGTTTCAGTTTCATTAGTGAAAACACATAATCAAAATTACGAAGAAAGGTATTCAATTTACGTTTGCTTATATTTCCCGAGCCAATGTATTTTGTCCCACCGCCTGGTACATCATAAATATGTCTCGCAGATCTTTATTCATTTTTAAACTCCTCCGATCGATGCGAAACTTTAGGTAACCAAGTCGTACGTCTGTCTTCGGTTTGTCAAATCCAGGCACTGCGTCCTGCCGTACTGCGTTAAAGACGATATATTACGATATCTCGGAGTGGGTCTCATTCGAGATTATGGCAACTTATCTCACGTGGGTTCGGCGGGCTAGGACGTAATTATGCTGTGCTCTCGAATACCCAAACTAATTGTAATTGGGAAGGAGGAACGCTTGAGGAGGATGTTATGGCGTGTTATTAATATCGCAACATCAGAGTTGAGAAAGCAATTTTGACTGCCATACTAGTTACCGGCAGACAACATAGCTCGTCTGACGTCTTATATGCTTATTCGTGGTTCTTGACATTGAATCTGTATACTTGTGCCGTATTTCAATGTGTTTCAATTATTGATATCGCAAACCGTACAATGTCTTGCTATTATCACGAGTACGAGTCGGAGCAGCAATAATATATTTTATGGCCACGCCTGGCGTACCGTAAGTTATTAAATAGCATAGGAATCGGCGTTGACGTTAGAATTTGTCGACAGCCACGCCGGTAGCCGGAAGTAACGAGACGCGGTAATCCTGGCCGGAAATTCAGCGAGCAGGAAGGGTGAGGTGACAAAACGTGCGCTGACGTGGGAAGAGGCTGGCAAGTGGATGAGGGTCGGAAGACAAAGGGCGAAAGAGGTGGAAAGCAGCACTCTGGACGAGAAGAGCGGCAAGAACCGCGCGAGCACGTGAGGTTGTACGATATTCCGCGGCGAGTCAAGGCCGGACTCGTCGGAAGTTGGGTGCTAAGACAGAGGAGAGAATGAACGGGACGATATTATCGGGGGGTGGGTAGGATGGTGATCGATGACCCCCAAGCAGCCCGCGGAAAAGTAAAGGAGCCACGACTTTTCCGTTCGGAGGCAGCTGCCGTCGTCGTTAAGTTCGGGAAGAGCGATAAGGAAGGAAAGCTCACCCTCTCGCTCTTCCGCCTGCCTGTCTCGCACTCCCGCGGACGCTCGCCTCAAACGCGTTCCATCAGCCGAAACTTTTCCCCCGATTACGACGGCGCGGGCGTACTTTTAACGCGAGCCTCGCTAACTTTAATAATGCGGGCGTTTGCCTAAGGCCTAAGCCGAGGAGGACGATCGAGGCTTATTTTAAAGATCAAATTTTCGGCGACGTCGCGCCGATTAGGGTGCTGTTTGTCAGATTTATCTCACACCCTCCGCGCTAAGCGTATCTCCTCGGGGTTCGACATACAGGCTCTTCCGCTGACGAAGAGTTTCGTCGTCAATTACGGCAAAATCATTTTCAGCGTAGGCTTCCCTTCGAACGCTGTCCCGTGCAAATTGCAACCTACATATACCGAAGAATCCACTTTTCCCTCTTATTGTCGGCCGAACAATGTTACATCAAAGCGCGCCGTTCAGTTGATTTCGCCTAAAACGATCGCATTTCAGTGACGACGAATAAAAGCGTGCCGGCATTGTTCGAGTGGTCGCGTCGCGCGACAAACAAGCACCGACGACCGACGTCAATCACGGAATTCGCCGCGAACGAAGCGCGCTGACAAACGGAACTTGTCCGCGAATCACTTCGATAAGCCGACGGCGCGCATGTTCATCGACAACATCGTTCACGTCCCGTCGTTCTGTCAAAGCGCGAGTGCAGCCTGCTCTCGCTGAATTATATCTCGCACGTTCCGCGCCAGTCTGAACAAAACGCAACGGAGAGAATTGGCACGCGCGAGCGAACGTTATTACTCGAGCGTCTGTTTATGCGGTGAGAGAGGGACCCGCGCGGCCTACGTTTGCCCGATAATGGCACCGTCCAGCAGGAAAGCGGGCAACTTTCGCAGCGCACGAACCACCAAGCCGAAACGGTACACGCGAAAAACGTGTTCGCGTGTTGCAAGACGCTCGCTGCCCCCTGAGCCTATCAACGTGCCGGAACTACTCTACGGGCTCCTGAACATGGACAAACACAGCCGAGGTAGGCGAGACGGTTCCGTTTATTGCACCAGAATCGGGAAGTCTGATGTGTCGTTAGTGAACCTTGAATTGCTCGCGGTTTCTACGCAGTTGAAATCGGGCCAAGCTCTTCGTTGCGAACATTGAGTATTCGAAGCTGCGATCGTAATTGAAGCGTTTTTGAGGAGGGTCGGGTTGTTTAAATATTGCGCGATTATCTTTTCAGACAGTACGGAGGAGTCGCCGTCGACTGGACGGCGTAGTTCTTCGCCTGTACAAAAACGAACGTTGCGTCGCAAACGCGGACGTTCATACGACACGTCGGAGTTGGATGAAAGCTCTGCAGGCGTGAGTGAACGGCAATCAACTGCGAGCTCCGCGGAGAGTTTGACGGACGCGATGGATACTGGGGAGAGTTCACAGGCTTCCAGCTCCACCGCCGCTTCAACCTCGTGCCCAAAACATTTAACATCCGCCATGTTGGCGAAGGACGCGCGGGCTCTCCTTGAAAAGAAATCATTGGTCCGCGTCATCGACGACTACATCCGAACCGCGATCCAGGAAGGTAAAGCATAAAGTAGGAAGGTGGTAGGTAAGAATCCAAAATAAAGAGTTCGATTACCTTGTGCTGAAGAAGAGAGTAGATCTGATAATACTGCACTGCGGCTGAGACGAATGTGGCTTAAGTTAGGTCTGGGCTGGATGGCTGAAGGGACTGGGACTACTGGGAGAGAAGGATGTCGGAGGCAGGGAGACTGCATTGCGGTCTGGAGGAGGTAGGATTGAGTTTGAGTCTGAGATGTGTAGCTCAGACGAGTCAGACCCTGCGTCTGATGAAATTGATGGGGAAGTATCGTAGGTACCGAATCCAGCCCAGCCGGAAGCCGTCTGATGAAATCGAGATGGAGAGTGCTGTTTCTATAAGGTTAACTCCGATCCGATGACCTTTCAGGCAAACGTCGAGCGAAAAAGTACATTCGCAAGGCACTGTCGTTCGGAATGAACGCGGGCTATCTCATTCCGGGTGATTCGCGCGGCAAAGTCCTTCACGTGTCGTCCAGCCTCATTCGACCCGCCAGAAAATCGAACCCGGCTTTGCGCGACCGACGTCGCCGCGTCCGTCGCGGCGAGGACGACGACATGACGAGCGGCCAGCGGAAACCTCTGCGTCGCGACAGCGCACTGTGGCCGGCCAAGAAAGAAGATTCGCAGCAGGCGCCGCCGAAGGAAACGCCTCCGTCGAAGAAGCGAAAAAGGGCCGAGGCGAATCTGTCGAAAACAAGAGGGCAAACACGAAAGGTCAAGCCGAGGAAATCGGCCCTCGACGAATCGTTAGACGTGAAGGTCAAGGAGAGACGTAAAAAGGCGAAAACAACGTGCGTGGGTTGATTATTTCCCGTCTCACCGTCGCGCCCGTTAAAATCGTTACAACCATCGTAAAACGACTAACAAGGATAGCGTCTCGCTTCCAGGCCGAACTTTCGGAAATGTACCCGACGATATCGTTACTCCCGCGTGTAAGATCTCAAAAGCCTTCCTCCGTACCGTGGACGCATCGGATGAATTATTCCGCGATATACGTCATTCATACAGTGATGCCAGAAAGCGAGAAAGCAGCAGCAGCATGCCGAGTGGTGGGGGTCATGCATGTGACAATTGTCACAGTTGAACGTCGCGTAAGACGCCGCAAACACGGCACGCACACACTTATCGCATGCCCCCACTACTTGGCGTGCTGCTGCTGCTTTTTCGCTTTCTGGCATCACTGCATTCATATTCCGTCGACGATACTTACAATTAAACGAGGCGCGTGAGATGCAGCTGTCAGGCCGTGCTCGGTCGACGCGCGTTAACAGACACGGGTGGCGTTGAAGACGGCAAACCCGTGAGCCCGTGAAGCGTCTGCGATAATGAGCGCGACAAGTTCCTAACAGCCCCGTAATTCTACTTAGGGTCGCGGAGAAGCCAAGCAAGGGGAAGCGTGGCAGTCGGCGTGACAGACAATTTGCGAGACAAAGAAGCGAGCCGCCCAAGAAGAACATCGATAAGATTCGGGACGGTAAGCGTCGCGACGACTCGCACGAGCTAGATAATGACGTTCGCGAGGACGGATATTGCCGCGATGAGAGGGTCGACGATGATCCGACATTCGTTACGGAGCGACGAAGATGGCCAGCCGTCGGTCGGGACTCGCGATCGACGAAGAGCGACGAGAACGCACGACCCATGAGATTCGACGAGGACGGGAGGGATGATGAGAAAGTGGACGAGAATTCGGAGGAAATGAGCAATGAGATCGACGACAAGAAGACGACGCGGGACGAGGCTTGAAGCGGAGGACCTTCGATTCGCATTGATCCTCGCGCCACGTCCTTCAAACGCTACGGACGGAGTTCGCATCTGTCTCGACCATTTTTACCATCGATCTACGCAGAGTGAACGAGCTCTTATGTACATTTTGAGACGATAAAATTGCATTTGCCGCACTTTCACGTACCAGTGTTTGTTAAGTTGGACGATCTTCGCTCGGGGGTGGGCCATGACGGAATATCGGACTCGCTAAGACTGGCCCGTGCCTATTTTTCGATCGCTACTTTGCCAATAATCCATCCGGCATGACCGACGCGCGATTCAATGATTTAGCCGCCGCGACCGGCGCCGGTATCAGTGGAGATATGCTAAACAAACAATGTCGCGGCTTGACAAGCAAAGAAACGTTCACCCCGACTTGCCAATTGCCGTTAATCCTGCCGCTTTGTCTGTGCACGTTTTTTACGATCGTTACCATCGTTGTCGGCGCATCCGTCGTTAATTGGACATTTCCATCCTCGCGTAGAACCCCGAGTAAAAGCCGTCCCCAATGATCGCGAGTCGCGCAAAGGGGAACGCTGTCAATCTTTGTCGTGCTCGGTCCAACCGGCAAAAGGGAAGGCCATCTATCCCGCTAATCTGTCAAGCGACCTGCGCGTACGAGTTCCGCTTCCGCGTGTGATACTCCGCGTCGCCCTCGGAATCGAGTCCATCGACAACTTAATTACGTCCAGCGGACGACGAGCGTCACCGACGCACCGAAGCGACGGCACTCTCGTCACAAACGGGTTCTATCGTGTATATCGATATTTCCAGGTGCACTTTGCCGGCAGATTCATTTCGCGACGATGCGGGAGCGACGAGACAAGTGGGGAGAGAACGAAACGTATTTTGCTAGTGATTTCATTCTTTCACTTTTTCACTTCACGGCCTCACGCCTTATATCTAAGGTCTATGCGGTCTATGTGCCTCATCAAGACCAAATTCAGTTGCCAACGTCGATCATTCGTATCGATATATTATCAATTATCAAGGAACACGCTGTCGAATGTTTTGCGTAAGCGAAATAAGTGAACGAACGCGAAATGACAGGCAGCGCGAGGAGGCTGAGTTGAGAAAAGGGAACGACGCTGACAGGACACACCGCGCGGCCAGTCGCGACTTCTCCTCCTTTTTTTTTTCCATTTATGTCCCGGCACAACGAAGACAAAATTGCGCGTGACGACCGTACAGCCATTAGAAAGATCCCAGATTTGCGGAATCACGCGCCCGTTTCGGCGCGCGCTTGTTGCTAAAGGGGCGAGGATACGGAGCAACATTATCCAACAGTAAGCACAAAATGGCACCCGTAAAGAGGCATGATTGACCGCGAAATCACCGCACGATAAGTGAGTGCAAGATGCCACTGAGCATTTCGACTTGGCGAGTGTGTTTCCATACGTTTGCCTAATTTCGTTTCTGACACTTACTATCGTTCGTTGGTTTTTTTCTGTCCCACCCACCAACAGAATATGTTTGGAAACTCTGTCGACCAATTTCGGGCTCACCGCGTATAATTAGCCTCGTCGTTACCACAGCGCCTAAATTCCAAAGTACCGTAGCGTCTAGACATCTCGACGCCCACCTAAACGACATATCTTCGGAGATTATAATCGCATCACAGTCGATTGAGCAAACTCGCCTTAATGAAATTACCGCAACGAAAACGTATGACTCGCGCGACGCGTTATCACAATGTCAGCGCGCGATTCATTGATATTTTACAGCGAAAATTTCGTTTGCGACCTCAACGTAATTTGCAGAACCCGGTGAGCGCAAAAGCAGCATCGTCGAGCTTCGCGACGACATTGGAAGTGCCGACATTGCGGGCGCAGCGTAGAACTTGCGGATACGGTCAACTCCCGACGACTCGCCGGCGAAGACAGTATGGGATATAAGTCGCGGAAGGATGGAGGGAAAGCGCCCAAGTCCCGTGGCGTTAGGCGACCCCGTACAACCAAGAGCCGTGCGGCCGCGTCTGGCATACAGAAACGCGCCACCGTTGACGGTGAGTTGGTCAATCCGCACGTGCTCACCGATAATCCAATTCATTACGTGCAGATGTGAGAAAAGCGAAAACGTACATAAAGAAGGCTCTGGAGTTCGGCGTGGAGTCCGGATACCTCATTCCGTCGGACTCGTCGTACAACGTGCTACGCGTGTCGTCCGATCTGATGCGCGGCAAACGGTCCAAGTATGGCGAGCAGACGCGCAGCCGGCTATCGTCTCGAGGCAGGGACAGCAGGAGTCGCGGCCGATCGTCGTCGAGGTTCGACGAGTACGAGGTGCAGGACGCGAGCAAACGGAAACGCAGACGGTCGCAGAGTCGGTCAAAGAGCAACTCCCGCAGGCGAAGGAACTCGCGCAGACGGCGCAGCAGGTAAAATGTCATAGATGTGTAATAGATTGATTGTGAGTAAGAGGAGTGTCGTCGTACCGGAAACTGGCTAGGTCCTCACCTGCGACGCTCTGGGTACTTCATATTTACGTCAGGCTGAAATATACTTCGATCTTGACGACGTTTCAGGTCGGGAAAACGCAGAACGGCTGATACGGAGGAAGACTATGAAGTGGACGATGCAAAGGAGAAGAGACCTGTCCGCAACGAGGACGTGGAACCGGATAAGAACAGGATGCAGTCTAACCCGCCGGACAACGAGACGACTTCGGCGAAGCCGGAAGAGGAGGGTTCCGAAATGTCGGCCGACGACGTCGACACGGACGAGGAGGACGATAAGAAGAATAACGACGACACCAAGTCGTGACCACTCCTTCTCAGACTAGAACATACGACTTTAACAAAAAAAATTTATCTTCACTGCCCTCACTCCAGTGCTTCAAATTACCCGAAATTCCTCGTGTAGCGCGTAATTATCCGTCGCTTCCTGCCACGTCGATGTAGCAATTTGCCTGCCAATGTTCTCCGACGTAACATCGCTCGTGGTCGTCGTTTTCTATTAGCTTACATTATAACCTCCAAAATGATACGTGTAGTCTGTCAATAAAATGGCACTATCCATTAACACTTAATTGTCGCACGCACGTTTCGCGCACACTTTCATCGTCGCCCACAGAGACAGTCCTTCGATATCACTCAATTTTCGGTAATGAAAATCTGAAACACTCCCGTCCCCAAATCTGAAAATCTCATCAATCATTAACATTTGACCATTCAAGAAACGCTAATATTTCAAAAATCGGCCGAATGACCGACATCGCCTAAAGACCAAACGTTTATATCCATTATATACGCAAGCTTTCAGGCGTAGTAAGTGCCGGAACGGTTGCGCGACGTGTTTATCATCCCGCGGTAAGACACGATATAGGCGTCACAGAAAATGGAATTCAAGAGATCCCACAGATGGAATCCTTAAACTGCATCCCATATCATCTTCCCGGGCTGCTCGCTTCGAGATCAATCGAAGCTCGAAGCAGCAGGGAACCAAGGTAGCGCGAACCACTAATCGGACTGGAGTTGGGATTCTCGGGATAAGGTTCAATTTTGCGACTGATGAACGTCGCTGCCTCTTATCACCCCGTCGCGCTTTTAACTTGAACAGGAATTTGCGTCAAAGGTGAGTGAGGCGTAATAAATGTCGAGCAATTTCGGTAGTTCGTCGAGGATTAATCTGTCAACTATTTTCAAGTTCAATTCAAAATGAATTTATTTCGATTGTTTGGCAGACGTTTCATATTTCCGGCGCCGAGGAAAGTAAAATTTGCGAAGAACGAAAGAGCCAGCTGCAGTGATGGTTATTTGACTTGGAAATACGAATGTATTCTGCGAAATATTACATAAACGATATATTAGTATAGTACACGTTTGCCAGACGAATACAGGAGAACGACCCACTTTGTACGCTCGCCACGAGTTTCGGTGCGTATACGTTTAATGTATGTGCGAAGCCTTTATTCATAGTCATTCCACGTGGGCTCCGAGATTATAGGAGGCCGCTGTTTCATAAATAGCGTAATGGGCGCACTCAACGTTTGTGCGGCGAGTGCAAGCGGTTGGATGGTTCTCAACTTAAATATTGATCATCCCGTGAGTGCAATGGCGGAGCGACTTGGCGGCAGAATTATTCTTGAAAGCGGTTTTTCCAACTTGCAATCCGTCGCGCGTCGGACAGAACCTGTTCACCACTAAATCGACCCTTACAGCTTCCTGATCATCAATAACACATTCGCGGCAACAGTAATGGCCCATTCGTATTAGCGACTTGCTCAGGTCTGCTAACAGTGGTATATAAGTAGGGCTATAAACTAGGCTGTATCTGTCACTCATTTTGACGATACCTCCTGAACAAGGACGATCTTATTGCAAAATTAATATTATCTGCACCTACGCGCACGGTTATTGTGTTTTTCCGAATCAATAAGTGTCTTCCAGGCAGGTTGTTATCGATTTGCGATAAGGGTATGCGTAAAGCGTGCACGAAGTGGAGAGTGAGAATGGACCGAAAGCAAACGGGACAGTTAAGATCGGTGTCGTATGCGCAAAGTGCTCCGAAAACTCGAGTTTACCGAATGACAATGTCCGGGACGAAGAAAATAGACGGAATTGCGACAGTTCGCACGGAAGCGCGTGAGAGGACTGTGCAAAGACGCGTACGGCGAGCTTGCACGTTACGTTCTGAGGAAGTTGAACGGTTCAATCGAAATATATGCCACGTTCGCCTAGTTTAACCAAACTTTCACGTGTCATACATAATCGCGTTTCTTGAATACTATTAGTCTGGCTGCAAGTTATGGGAGTAATTTTCCTCGTGCCTGCAACGACAGCAAGAAATCCCAGTAGAAAAGTGATCCGACCGAAAACGCAGGCAAACATGGTAACGTCTATGAAAAATTGTGCCCTCGTAAAGCTCGGCTCCGCAAAAAGTGCTGCTAAATTTAGTTCCGTCGCGACGCGCACGATACGAGCTTATTGCTTCGTTCGTTCGTAAATAGAATCGAATGAGGCGCATGTATATGAAGGCCGGGGGTGTGGGAGACAGTTTTCGTTGCGAAAGGATCGTGGGCCGCCCCCACGATTAAATGGCCCATGCACAGTTTCGTAGTCTGGATACAATTGGCCGGGTAATTCTGCAGAAACGGCCGACGCGACGCTCGTTCTCTCTGTCCGAGATCAATCGACTGTATACATGTATACGCGTATCCATATATCAGAAAGAGGGAGATAAAAACGAACGGATCGCCGGTGGCCAAAAGTTTTATTCAACCGCCAGCCTCTCTATATCGACGCTTCCCGTACTTGGGCCGTTCGCAAAATTCAAATGGTCACCGATCGGGACTGGAAGAAACGTGTGGGAAAATAGGATTTACGGCAGAAGTTGGCCGACGCAAGTCTGTCTATAAATCGCCCTCTCATCGGCGACAGCACTTTCTTCTTCTTTTTGCCCGCCATTACGTGGAAAACGTCTTTATCATCCATACGTTACGTTTGTCCCATAAAAGAAAATGTCGCTGAATTCTCTTGTCACCGGGAGAAGCCTCAAGACCTCGAACAAAGCGTGCCTCAAGGTAATACGCGTACGTAAATGTAATGCGCAAAGCTTCCATCACCGTGACGCTTGGCGAAGCATTAGCGAATCTCAGAGGGCCGTCGATGTGCGAAAGGTTTCTTCGACGGAAAGCAATTTTCGCTCGCGATTCCGCGAGGTCGTGATGTTTGAAGAATGTTCAAGGATTCATGCTCGAACTTGTACAAAGTTCGAAATGGTGCGGGCGAGGGAGGGGTCACAGTGCAGAACCGTTACCTTTGTTTCCGCAAACGAATGCCAATGAGCTGCGAGAAAAGCGACTGCGGCAACATTTCGTGAAGAGGAAGTAAAGAGAGACGCTCGCCGCTGAAAAGCAGGAACCTCTTAAAGGAACATCTTTGGCGTAATCGCTGCCAGGACATGTTTTCCGAGTAGTCGCGCTCGAAATTGGCCATTAGCCAGAAGCACGTGACGTCCAACGATAGGAACCATCGACTCCGGCACGTGTTACACGTGACAAAGAGTCACGGAAGTCAGGAGCAGTATCTCCAGAGATCAATGCGATGGAAGGGCTGGACGACGAAAGAAAAATACATAAGCTCCGCTTGCCTAGCAAACACGGAAATCGCGTCGAGCTGACGTACGTGAGCGGTGTAAGGACAGAAATCGTGGCAGTGAGGGCTCCTTAATTGGACGGAGATAGGGACGATTCCCAATGCGGATAAAACACGTACGCCCTCGCGTGCAAATACGAAGGGAAAAAAAAGAAGGAGGCATGCGGGTCCCTGAACCTTCGAAATTTATTCCGTTCTTAGTGGCCTAAATTTATGCCCGTTCTCCCCTTGTCCGTCCGTTTCAGCCGCTTTCCGCTCTACCTGTCTGTCGTTGGCACATCGCGATCGCGGCCAGTACGTGAACGTGTCGCAACAGGAATCTGGTAGATTTATTATTTCGTTATTTTCTCATGTATGCGGTCATCCATACGTTTCCGTACTTCCATTTGTGGCAACGCGCGTCTACGTTCACCTTACTTCTTTCTTCCTGTTCCCGCGTTCCCGGTGATATTGTCCCGACCTGTTTGTGTGTCCGAGTTCTCGCCGAAGACGGGATCGACCGCGGGGAAAAAGATATCGATGCAATCTGAGCGCCGCGAACGCATTCAATTTTGCGCATCACTTTTTTTCGTCGCCCCGGCTTCAGGAGGTTGCGGAATGGCGCTCAAAAATATCGGTCGACAGCCATTGAGCAAGGTGGAAGCACGTACTAAACGTCGCCCGTGACCTTCGCTTTATTAAACACATCCATGTGCACCTCTCTCACGCTACAGCGACGATAAACGTTCAACTCGCGCTATAACCGTGCCTGCGCACAAATGAGCGAGCCATCCCTGTGAAAAATATCACGCTCTAATCTATCTAAATACTTAACGCCTAGAAATCAGACGTCCTTCCAAGAAACTGAATCTGTTTTTTTACATTGTCTCGCTTTCATATCGCACGTCGCCATTCAACGTATCCTAATGGACAATTATCTCTTAGCTCTTTTATTTCCATCTGGATACGCGAAGGACCCTTTTGTTTGCCTCATAAGAGAATGACGTCTTAGCACCGCCACCACTACCACCCCGGCGGCGCACACGTGCCTGAAAGGGATGTTTAACTCTGATAAGATTACAGTCTCCCACCATGTCCATTGCCACCCGCTTCGGGAGGATTTACGAGCGATGCGTCATCCGCTTCGTTCGTCATCCAGAGACAGATGCGCGATCTTCCACGCCTTATCTCGCAGCGCGCCGCGGAAATTAGACTCGTCAGCTGAAGGAACTTTAGACGGCAAACAAAAGGAGCCACGCGCGTAAAAGACACAGCGCGCCCGCGAGGCAGCCAGCGAATTTCAAGCTTAACAGGATCGTGAATCGTTCCGCCTCGGCTTTCGCTCGAAATTTAAGGGCGACACAGTGAGATTAACGTCTACTCGGATGCCGTTGATAGTCGACCCACGTCGAATCAGACTCGCGTTTTCCTCAACGGACGAGAATCCAAGCGGCTCACGTTCGCGAAAAATCCTCGGAAGCTTGCACGTGTACGGGCGTCTCGTACCAATTTCATTCCTCCCGATGCATCCGTGACCGCAAGAGCACTTGACCTTGACGGGACCGTGAACCCACGCGGCCCACCCTCGCGTCCAAATTTACGAGTCAAACCTCTCTCGCATTTGCCATCTCCTTCCTCCCACTTCAGCTTGCCCCCTATCGACGCACTCAGTTGTTGGTGCACACATACAATCCCTCTCTCTCTGCCCTACACCCCCTCTCCTCCACACTTTGTTTTTGTCCTCTTTCCCTCTCGATCCATCCCTTCATTATCTCCCTCTCTCTCTACACCTCCGACACCCTCGACAAAGCCACGTCTGCGTCCGTTTCGGCTGCGCTGGTCCCGCTCGTTCTCTGCTTCTCTACTGCACCAGAAGAGCGATGATCGATAGCGGCAGCTGCATTCGTAGCGACGCCTTTGTCGCTTCGCCGTCTTCTCTGTCAAGCAACGTCGCCAACGGCGGTGGTGATGGTCGACGACACCGACACCGACGCCGACGCCGACGCCGGTATGACGTGAGGACGATTGCGCACCACGTGGATTGAAATTCGCGCCAGGGGAAACGTGGCAGAGTGGAGGGAGCAAGTTTTCTCTCACGCATGGATGCTCACGGCGGTCGCGACGGCAGAGGCGCCGTCGTGGTGGTGTGGCTTAATGGAGGGGAGGGTGGCGTGCAGAGTCGGCAGCAGTCGGCAGGCGCGCCCGGTCTCTCCCCCCTCGCCGTCGATGCTTACAAAGAGGGAACGTCGGCTTCAGTCGGCGCGCGACGTCGCTACGCACACCATCTATGCTCTTACGCCAAGTCGATGCCGCGACTCTTCGCTCGCTAGCGTGACACGAGTTTTTCGCCGACAAATAATCAAGCGCGTCTCTTTCGGTCAGGTCGTTCTCGAGGCAAGTGTGACAGATTGTTGAGCGAATCGCCACGTGTGTTCTCGCGAGAGGGACGGAAGACGCTGTTGTATAATGAACGCTCGACGATCTTCCCGGTGGTGTTTATGTCGTCCGACGGTGAGTGGATGTGATTGTTTTTAAGCGCACACTCCCAAACGGAGGGCGTAAAGTTCGATTTCTTCGAGCCGTTGGCGCTGGCCAGTTGTGTTCGTGACATTTACCTTTTACGGGTTCTTTGCTGCGATACGCTTTAATGCTGTCGCGTCCCTCGTGCCGCCTGAGAGATTCTTAACGACACATTCATTGTGAGGTCGGACGCTCGTGGTCGGACAGGATAATGTGACTGCGGGTGCAGCCATGTGGAAAGACCACGTTGGACAAACTATTCGTAAATCCCGAGTGGTCCGAGGGCGGAGTCATTTTCTGCTCAATTAAAACTAGGCGCGCACGCACATCTGTACACCGACCTGTACGCGCAGACCGCCCGGAGTCTAATAATTTCACCTAAGAGAGTCCTCTAATTCTTCCTGAAAAAACTCATTCCGACGTGTTGCAAACAGCGCTGCCGACCGCATAGTGAGCGGCGCATAATGAGTCCGGGCGATAAATATCAATCAAGGCGTTCCTTCCGGAAAATGAAAAGATACGAGCTCTCTTAATTAGTTCTCGCCCCGCTATGCAAATCAAACTGGAATGTCGGATAGGCCCTCCTTAGCGCGCGCGCGCGCGACTCACGGAGCAAAGCGTTGTCTGGCCAATTACGTCCACCACCACTTGCACCTGAGTCGCCTGGCTTTACTACTTGGCCGCCTTACTTTCGCTTGTCAGGTCTTTTTCTCACGCGCTACGCGCGACCGTTCGGCCGTAAAGCAATTGTAAAGTTTGCCGCTTTAAGTGGTACTGTTGCACTATCGAATGACACAATCTTCCATCAAATTTCTTATCCGTTAACTATCTACTACCAAAACTAACAATACAAAATTAGACTCGCTTTGATTTTCTAAGTTGTCGACTTACAAATACACGGGACACACTTATCAGTATGACAAATGTTACATGGCTTAATGCTGAGAAAGACATTTAAAGGTACGTCCTTTAGAAAGGGCTCTTCCGTATTTATGTGGAATACTTTTTAGTACAATGTCATTGTACACGGACCGGTCCATTTTGACTGTCTCCGAGTGGGAAATATGTCCGAAGTTTGCCACCGACCGCATGATTTGTCGCGAAAGATTTCGAATAAAAAGTTCCGTACTCACAGGGACAAGCTATTTTCCCGGGGAAAAAATAAATAAAAAATCGAGGACAATACAGCTTGCACCCAGAAATCTCTTGCCATGGAAAACGTTGTACAGCAGATTCGTATTCGTCTCTTCCGTCCTCCTGGCGCATACTAGCGGACCGTCAGACAAGAAATTCGACACAAAATGCTACCTTCCAACATGCTCGGGGGCACGTCCTCGGGACCTCACTCTTCATCATTTCGTCTGGAGACTTTTTACAGATTTCGTCGGAGCCAACCCTCCTTTGATACGAGATAAACATACCTTACGGCGTCTACGTTGTTTGTTCTAAAAAAGAATAAAACCACTCCCCCAACCCCCATTCTCTTTTTTCCCTTACGTTCCAAGCAACAAATGACGTACTTAACGAAATCTACCAACGAAGGAACACAGCACCCCGCTATCGTCTTCCGTTTTAATCAACTTTCATCACTCGGAGTCGATCGTTCTCATTAAAGATCAGACCTCCCTTCTTCGATCCATCTCTTACCCGCCGATGAGTTAAACGGACAAAACGTGAGAATACGAATCTCAGCATCAGTTCGCCACGTGCAATCTTATTTATATCTCATGAAACTACGAATAGAACGCGTGACGGTAATCCAAGTGAGGTTCGCGGAAAATTCGTTTAAACGGACCACTCAGCCGCCGGCCATTCTTCTTGCGAGCTAAGTGATTACACCACGGAAGCGCAACAGATGAGAAATTCAAGGAAGCCACCCGCCCCCCGCCTCCCGGCACCCAACGAGGTCCAACCTCGCAATTTGTCAGGAAATCCTCTTTCCCGTGGCGCCCTGCCCGGATTAATATTTATGCAACCTCGTTGTCGTTGAATATGCGATAAACTGGCCACGGCGAAGTTACGTGCGCCCGCGCCGGCCGACGGAGCCGGAGCAAGGCGTGCGAGCGGTATGCGCGCATGCACCCGCGCACTCCGCTCAAAACAAGCAAGGGACTAACGAGAGAAAGGGTGGCGTAACCTCGTGCCTTTCATCCGGATCGATTTGTCCTGCCAATTACATTCACATTACGAACGAACCGTCAACCGGTCGCGAGCGGAGATATGCATTATGCATTGTTAATCTAGGCCGAAGGTTGCTAGAGCGCCACCAATTACACGTCCCTACGCAAATACGTGTTTGTATTGGTGCGCATAAATACAGAGGCGGCCGCGGGTCGGCGTAACGTCACTGTCGTCGTCGCGCACGGATAACATTGAATTTTCTTCGATTTCTCGAGTCATGCGACATGCGACATCCCACCACCTGCTACTCTCGCCTTCTTTGCTGTTACACAACGCGTCGATCTCGCTTTAGCAGGTCCCGGGACGTCGACCTCGTGCGGTCTAATTAATTCGACATTTTTCATAATCGCGTACCCGTGCGTATGATCGCGAACAATTAATTATGCAGACTGTCCGAGTCTCCGCAACTAATGCACGTTCGGCCAGGTTACGGTGAATTACGAGAGGGCAGAAAATCTTATATGGCTAAGACGATTCTTTCATGATGTCGGCAATAATTCTATTAGTAACGCAGTCGTTTCCTATGCCTCCGCAAATATCGACTGTTAGCCTATTTCGCTCGACCGTGCAACATCGAACCGGCCGACCCGCTGCTAACTTAGTGTTCCTATTTTACAAAGAAATGCAGTACATACACCGCGTGCATTATTAAAGAGCCGATCGGCCCGCGCCGCGGATAGCGCCAACAATTATATTCACGTGTAGTCTCCTTTTGCCGTAGGCCGCGCACAATATTATACGTACATACGGACGTCCGAGGCTCGTGCCGTTTCCCCCGTTGCACGTTATTGAGCCACCAATTTGCATCGAGTCTTATCCTTTTCCACCCCCCTCTCCGCTTCGGATCCTCGCATAACCGACTCGCCATATGCTATCGAGCCGTCCTGCCAGTGGCAAATTGCCGTCGGCGTCGGGTCGTTCCACAAAGGGAAGACACCGTGCACGGTGCACCTAAACTCGGTTGGACGTCAGGGCAATTGCATTTTCGCACCATCATTCGCCGTCCGAAGTTTCGCGCCAGACACTATCGGCATCTTAGTTTCGACATCTCGCATTGTAAATGTAATTACGCGTGGGACGACGGTTATTAATTACGTTCGAGAGCCTATTTCGAGACAGCGTAATTCGCTTTTATTAGCCCCTTCGACTGCGCAGCTGTCGCGTCACTTTTACTTCTCAGAATATTTGGCAAGGGATTAGTCATCTTACGGCACGAGCGGATTCGACGCGTGGAGAACGTTATGGGAGAACGTTTGCCTATTTGAACGTTCGTATTACATCTATACACTATATATTACAATTAACCTGCATCATGATACTTTTGATAAATATTTCTAATTATCGACGTGTCCCTCAATTCATTTCACCAGCGAGGGCGCACCAAGAGCAAAAAAAGAGAATTTGATTGGTGAACATGGTTGATTGGTCCGACATTCGACGGGAAATTGAAGTGGATGGAGTGTTGAATCCCGCGCTTGATCGCGACGCGGACGCGGGCTGAAAGGCCGACAGACGTGACTTTTGAAGTGTCTCACGAATAGACAAGAGGACGCTTCGCCGGCGCGGCGGTCGCACCGACGTCAATTACCGATCCCGATGGCTGCACAATTGCAGCGCGTACGCGACCGATACAGCGCACGTGCTGTGAAATCGGGCCACCTGCGGTGTCGCGCGAATATACACGCCGGGCACGATCGCCTATCGGCAAGCGACGAGGATAACTCCGGCAAAAAGTTTCGCCCCGAGGGACGCGCCAAGTCGTAGTTAAAGGAACGACGTAAAGTTGCGCGAATTTATGAGACCCGCAGCTGCAGCCGAGTACGAGTCGCGCATACGTGTAAATCCTCCGCCGCGTCGCCTTGTTCCCGAGTTATCGTTAGTGTAACAGTCTTAAGCGTCGAGCACTTACACTCGCGCCGTTCCCGTTCGTTCCGTTATCGTCTAGAGTATTATCAGATTAATTCAAAATTTTCGTATCTGTAGATCGTGAGAGAGCATAGTTTTCATATAGTATTTTTAATGAATATTGAGGTGACGTTAGTCTCTACTACAGCTCACCCGTTGAGGCTGCTCACTGTCCATGTCCCTCGTTACCTGGTACGAGGAAACGCCCTTCTTGGGATAGAGTTTGCCGAGTGAGACTGTAAATGGAATCGCCATCTAGTTCATTTCGCTTTGATACGAGACAATAGGACGTCTTCCAGGGACCGTCACAATTATCACTCCGCGAGCGCAAGGTGACGTTGAAGAATACGTGGAACAAGGCGTTGCCTGAACCGTCAACCCCGATGTCCTTTTGTGTTACCGTTATCTGCTCAAGGAAAAGTGCAGGCTTCGCAAAAATGTGATTAGCGGTGCAGACGCGGGCTGATGTTAGCGAGCGCGTGCTTCGTTGTTATCGGTACAAGGCAATACAGGCTTTATTCTCGAAATGCTCCAACAATTATTCTTGGCGCTTTACGATACGTATCCAAGCTATGACACCGCTACATCACGTATGCATGCAACAATATGCAGGCGCGAATCATGAATAGTTCGTTGCGCAGCTCCCATTTCGTATGATACGAGGAAATTTATCCCCCTTAGAGTGCCATTGCGAGGTCAAACTAAAAACAGAGTGAACGTCTATTTCGGTCAGCAGTACGGCAAAATAACACTAACTCCGGTACGACTCGTCGTCGTCGTCATTATTTCTACATCGTGCTCTGTTCCGAGTTTAGCTGAACTGCCTTATACACCGCCCACTCCTTGTATTCCCGGCCATCTTCGCCTTACGATAGCATCGCGTACGTGGTTTGGCGCGAACGATAAACGATGGACGGTACGCAAACTTGTTCCATTTCGCGGCAATCGCACCGTGCGAGTGCCTTTACGGTACGAGTTACTTTATTTCTCCTCACAAAACAAATCTTAAATCCAAGGACGGCCGCGCTTGTCTTATTACCAGCGTCCTTACTTTCGCTTTCCCTCTCTCTCTCTCTCTCTTTACCATTGTCTCCGTCTCGTGTGAAATAACCGAGGGGTGTAGGAGAACAAAACCCCGTGATAAAACTTTGTAAATCAGGTCACAGCTGTAGGTAAGCGTAACGAATGAGCCGCAATGCTCTCGAAATCGCTTGGGCTTATTGCGCCGCGCATCACGCCGCTCTCGAGCGATCGCACTCGCGGCAACCTTCGCTCGCGACCGTGAAACAGCGCTCTGGGACGATGGAGATTCTAATTGCACTGAAATCGCGAACGCGGGAACAGCAGCACAATGGGCAATTTTAATTGGGAACGGTTTGCGAGCTACTAAGCGGATCGGTTTATCCCCGGCTAATTGGTGAACAATTCCAATCGAAGCGCTGTCGGATCATCGCAAAGGTGAGAGAAAGGGGGGGGGGGGGGGATATAATGGGAAAATACCGGACGGCGCGATTGGATGGTCCGATTTTTCGACGTCTTTTTTTTCCAACAGAAATTCCCGCAGGAGTCGAATATTATAGGATGAGGGCGCAGGGGTTAGGAGGGTGAACCTAGGAGTCGGGAAAGTTTACGGCCCAATAGAGGCATCGGTGGCTCGGCGCCTGAAGTACGGGGCTACAAATCTCGCGTTCTTACGTACGAATCCTCGCTTCTGCCAGACAGAGCTTGAGAGAGGCGAAATGGAGCTTCTCTATGCCATAAACGGAGGCTCTTTATCAATCACGCTCACGTCGGTCCTTTATTGCACGCTGGTTAGGCTTTTGATGCGTTGCCGTTTAGAGCTTTGTTCAATCCGTTTCAATGGCTTCGGTCGAGGAAGCATTCTATGATTTCACCCCACTTGTCTGCTTCTGGCAATGTTGCGCGCTTCAAATGAAACTCCCGTCATTTTCATTATTTTAATGTCGCAACCGGCCGCACGTTGTGTCGCGACATAAAAGCAGCGCAATTGTGTCACTCTAAATGCAACAAAGGTCCTTATTTGTACGAACGGGTGATGTTAATTATTTAATTTCCGATATCAATTAATTGTTATGAATAACACAATGCTGCCCCGCGGTAATGATAATAAATAATAAGGAGCACCGGCGAGCGCCGCGCCGTTATAAAATGGCAAACTAATCTGTTTAATAAAACATCGTTTTTACGTTCGCGCATCGACGCGCAACAATACTGAGAGCGAATCTAATCAGCGGGCCCGAAATCCGCGACACTCCGCCGATATAATGACAACTGCAAAGTTTTAAGACAGGAGAAGATCCGACTTGCAGAAGTGGGACGATGCCGGCGGGCGAGCGACGAAACTTGGCGCGCATTTGTCGAGATAATTGCCCCCGTCAATTCCGGTTCGTCGACTTCGCTCCGACACCAGAAGGACGTCAAGAGGATAGCGAAGCGAGCGTTAACTTGAACACAACGCAATGCACGCCGTCCGAGATGCCAGTATTTCGAGCACCGAACGATCCCGTCGGCGTCATAATTCTCGATGCCCCGTCCAGATTGTTCATATTCAAGAGATCGTGTAACGGGGAGACGCAGCTCGAGTCATAAATCTCGAGGGCACGTTCCGAGCGGATCCGGTGAACTAACCGTCGGGCGGGGGCGACCTTGAATTCGCTCCGCTTCATATGCGAGAAGCGACAGTGAAAACGAGCGTGACAGGCGAGAGCGACGAACGAAGGCCTGACGAAACGCGCCGACGGAATTGAAGGAAGGGTGACACTCGGCGTCGTTCGATACTTAAAGAGGGTATTGCTCCACCGTAAACCCACATTCTATTTCTACCCTCTACCACAAAGCTCCGCAGGTATATGCGGACGAAATCATTTTGCTCTCACTTCCGGGTTTCAGGTCGCTCGTCGTCTCACCTTTCAGCTGGTATGCACTTTTCCTTAGATCATGCGACATGCGACGAAACGGTTGATCCTCGCTGAGAGTCATGAATTTTCGATGGGCGATCAACGACGAGAATGTATATCGCACGGCAGTTCGGGTCCTCTACAAAGGGTCTTTAATATCCTGTCGGTGAGGTTCTACGGAGGACTCTTTTGAAATTCAGTTCGGTCTTCAGAAAGGGAGACACATTGTAATATCCGTTATTGTAAGAAGAATCTCATTTGGCCACGTAATTCCAAGATACTGGAAATAGTGTTATCGCGAGTTTTATCGGGATCCGTTAAGAAGAAGCGAACGAAGCCAGATCGGGTAACCTTTTCGCAAGCAACCCAGAAGAGGTCGAACGGCGCATAAGCTGACTAATTAGAGCGCCACTCGACTGACGCGGCGACGCGCAGAAGAGTTTCATCACTCCGACCGGACCCGATTTCATTTTCCCAGGCGAAAATTCATTTTTCAGGGACTAATACGCCGCACATACGGAGCACGATAACAGCTTCGCGCTGAGTCGACGGGGTCATATTTGGGGCTGTACGGCGAGAGGAGGCTGAGCGACAGAAACGGCGCGGAATATGGGAGACGATTTATTTTTTTCTTCCGCCACAATTTTTCCCACACCCTCCGTGAAGAGGAAAATTGAAGAGAATAAGAAAACATAGGACCGGATTAGAGAGGAGAGGATACGGGTCGCAAACTAATTCCATAATGGAGGATCTTTTGGTGGATGAGAGCGAGAGAGAACGGCGAAACTGAAAACTGGTTTTCTTCTCGAGAGACATTGGACACGGAACGTGTTTTTGCGCGACGAGCGACGTATCGGAAAGCACGTTGCCAGAGAGACAAAGAGTGTGTCTTGCCGATTGATCCGTCGCGACCTTTCGCGGGAAGCGGGAACACGATTTGGCGGCCGAAAGGGTGTCATTGCGGACGTTTTCTCTCGTACGAGATGTCGAGACTACCGGCGCATGTGGCAAATGAAATAATCAACTCCAAAGATAGACGGTGTGCGTGAGCCGACCCCGTCGACGGAATGCCGTCAGAACGGTTGCGTAAAGTTCTTCACGTAAATCGACTGAAACGGATGATTCATCTGGAATGCATTGCGTCAGAAATAGACGTGAATGGCTCCAGTCGCGTTCAAGTGCAACTCGTTCCTGCTAATCGTTTGCACGACTGCCAGCGCTGACCGAGTTTCCTGGACGTACATAAATTCCCGATCCGACCATTGTCAGTACTCGTGCCGTCTAATTGTACACGTTTGTCAAGCAATATTAAAACCCGTAACGTTACACTATTATCTCGACAGAAAAGCAGTCCGTGTGACGTTAAACTCGAACGTCATTACAGTGTGAACGGAAGTTAACGTTATCTTGTAAACGTTACGACAGCTAGTCATAAAAGCGCACGAAGGCATATTACGAACACACAGATTTAGTCGTTCAGCCGTAATCCCTACCGAATTAGATCGCATGTACGATTGTACGCCGGGGGATTGGACTTTGAAAAGCCGTCTCGTGAACAGAATCGGCATGCCGATGTCGCGCGACGTCTTTTCATCTGGAGTACATTCAGCTCTGTAACGGCGATGAATGAATCCAGCCGCGCTCGAACAAGCTCCTTGCTAATTATATTGTCGTAACGTTCGCGTGCGAGAGGGCGCGAGGTTGACATAATCGAAGACGCGAACCATCCCCAGACCGCGTCTATTTCTAGCCAGATGCGGAGCCCGTGGCTTTGAAAATGAACAATTGGCCGGAACGCGACGTGCCCTGAGAACCAGCAGCTAATTACAGCCACATTATTGAAACTCACAGGGCACGCCTGACCGTTCCGAGATTGGACCGTTAAATGCATTAAATATATTGGATACATGCCGTTACACAATGCGCCGAAATTCTCGGCACGCCGGCTGCCGTCATAAATTCGGCCCGACGTTAATGTCGTTAGTGAATAATCGAAACTTTCGGAAATTGCACTCGCCGTACCTTCGACATTCAATCGTCGTCGGGCTGCAACGGCGGGAAGTTTGCAAATTGCAAATTGCACCCTGCAATATTTAGCGCGAAAGTGAGGCTGTCGCGATATCAGGGCACATTGAAAATTCTATTACGTCCTGAATGAAAGTAAAACGAAACAATTGCAACCGGTATCCCCCCCGCAACGAGAGACGAAAAATCGTGTCAGCATAAATTTGACAAGAAAGAAAGAGCACGTAGATGCGGCCTCGCTCATTTATAGGCAGACGAAGCAGTAAGAGAGGGCACAAACGTGCTTATTACATTGATACTGCAAAGCAAACGATAGTAAAGTTGACGTCCCACGCCGTCTCGCGCTCATTCTCGCCGAAACAATGAATGAGCCCGAACGTGCTGAAATTTGCGAGACGTTAATAACCAGGCTGCGGTCTCGGAGATCGAATCGCGCGGTGTCGCCTACACTAAACTCGAAAATGCAGAGTCGCTGACGTACATTACGGGGCAGACGCGATTACAATTGTTTGCAACGCCCGGACTCGTTTCTCTTCGCGCACCCACGCGAGCGGAACGACGAGTCACGTCGCCATTGATCGACGCAGCACGCTCGAAGGGTCGCGGATTATAATGTGCGATACAATTAAATGAAAGATCGTTGCTTAACGCGCCTACGTCATGCTCGCCGTAAAAGAGACGTGGGGGTTTGTGGAAGCGAGAGACGACTGTAATTATCATTCAACGAATTCAACCTGCTGACAAGTGTGCGCAAATACAAGTCGTCCATTCTAACGGAGCGAAATTTTGTACAACTCCGAGAAGACGTACGAGATGAACGTCCGTTGACGTGATTAGTCGGAAAATATATCGGCACGAAATAAGTGTCAGGTAAGAAAAAGTTGGCGATTAGAAGGAAATTAAGCGGAACATCCGTTATTGCCCTCCCACCGAGCCGAGCACCGTTCATTAAGCAGCGTTTTCACGGCACGGCAATATCGTACGAGTAGTCACAGTTATTGCCGCGCCCCGTGCAAATACACGCGACAGCCGGATAAATATCGACGGTGCGCACGTGCCGGCCGACGAAAACCCGCATACGAACGGGTACGGTACGCGACAGATAAGTTACATGTTCGCATGCGCTGGTGTTTGCACAATAGGGTGTCGACCGCAGGAGATGGCGGAAAACACGGCGATTACACAACGATTTCCAACAAAGTTGAGCCACTTGCCGCGGGTCTCGCGAGAAACTCTGTTTTTGCTCGCTCAAGCAAACCCCCTATCTCCTACCTCGGCACTCTCTATCCTGCATCGGTGTGCACGTTTGCTGCACTTCCGAGAAAAGAACGGTAAATAGCGGCTGTTGAATGGCGTCTTGTTGATTTGTCGCGACGTATCATCCCTTTCCACTTCAGGAAAGCAAATATCATCGCTGTGGAACTGCGATCATTTTCCAGAGACCGAAAGTACATGCAATCAGTAATGTCCGATTGCAAGTATGTAGTAACGGTGAAATGATATACTCATGGACATTAGTGTCGGGCGCGTAGGCCATGGCTATGCGTATGTCCGGTATGAGTGAGCGTATGTGTGAGTGCGAAGTGTGCCTGAGTGAGTGAGTGTGCATTTGATGCGAAAAACTTCCTTCTGAGGGAAGGATTGCGACGCGACAGGTGCGGTGAGGAATAGTAGGAGAGGAGTGGGCTATGAGAGAGGCGAGTGACAAAAGAAAGGGAGTCGAGAGAGAGATTCGGGAGAGTGAAGGCGTGCGCGAGAAAGGAGTGAAAGAACGTTTGCCGAGTATTATAATAAAGAGTGTTTTTGTGCTTTTGATTGGCGTCGTATGCAGTTTTCTCCATCCCAATCGCAGACCATCCGCGATACCTCAATTCCTACATTAGGCAACCGGAAAATGGATTCACCTTGGGGTTCATTCCGTCGACGTAACGGGCTCGCTTAATGGACGAATCCTTACCATTGAAACGCAATGCTCTGTTCCAGTGTAATGTCATAAAGCGAAGCCCGCGTTGCGTCGTGTGATTTTTATCCGAACTCGTCGACGCTTATGTTTGCTCTTAATTATCGGAAAACATGCGACGATGATACGGGGGACACATCGAACACTGTCAAACACGTAGCGACAAAATTGGCGAGACGTGAGCGTCGAAATTCGGTGCTGCGACTGCGGGAAGTGGCAGCGAAAATTACGGTCGAGGGCTTGAATAGCTCAGCTGGGCGAGCGACTAGTCAACAAAAAAAAAAAAAAGAAAAAGAAAGGGAAAGCCTTGGGAGTTCCATTCCGTTATCCCTCATAAAATTCCTTTTTTCCTGTCCGTAAATTCCAGGAGGCCGAATGGCTCAATCCGCATTCGGCACGCGAAACGAAAGGGGAAGATAGAGACTGTAAAATTATAATTATGAGAATGGACCTGAAGGAACGGCTTCATACTGTGCCGCGATAAGCGGACATATTCGAATATGCGCGACGACGCGAAACCTGGGGTTACGAACTTTGTTTTGAAGCATATTATTCAATTACTCCAAGTCGCGACGGAGAACGTCGAAAGTTTGCGGCTGCCACTCGGAGACCGAAACTACACTTTCTAGTTACACTCTTCAAATATATTGACACATCTCGCGTTCAGCGTCAACTTCGTGTCATGAAAGTGTCGCGTTTAGGGCCTCAGCTAAACACTCACGCCCGACGCGACGCTAAATTCATCAATGTTACATATTGGCTAAGTGGCCGTTTTCTGCCTTGTCGATTACGCAAAATCGAGCAACAGCGTGAAACACTCGAAATTCCAGCCACATCCTTTGCACCGAATTGTGATCTAAATGTCAGAATTTTCGGTTTCGGTCCAACGCAACGTTGACATTTGGCCGGAGTTTGAGGCGAGACCCGTTAAGGCCACGAATTCCTTTATCATGTCGACCGACAGTTCAGCATTCGTATACCGACGGCGACTCATTAAGTCCGGTTGTGGTCGGACACTTCGAGATTACGACGGTCACGTCGCGTGGATCGATTTAAATAATCGACGCGTCGACGCGTGGCTAAGCGTTACCGTGTGTGTCCTGCGGATGCTACTCCAACGCATATATGTATGTCCACGATCAAAATGTGTCTCTGTGTGTGGTAGTCCGTAGCAGAGATACATCTGCATCGCATTCGAACTCGATGGAGTACAAAATTTATTGTTAGTGACGACCGTCACGTGGATATACGTAGGATCGAGGAGGGCTGACTTTCAGGAATCGCGAGTAGGCAGAATTAATACAAACTTTATTGAAATAAAAAGAAGAACATAAAGGAAATATAATGCGGGGGTAACCGATCACTGACCGAACAAAGATTGCGTGCCCTACGCTTCCACGCTTCACGCCCGGCGGACGCTTCTCCTTCCTTACTTCTCACCATCGACATCTCCGTCGTGTCCCCATGACAACCCAGCTCAACAACCGCGTCCTTCATATATCCTGAGTTTTGTACCGTTACTAGTAATCTGTAAGTACTGTCCAGAATAACATTCATTTTTATAAGAACTCTTCGATTGAGCCGAAAGAAGACGAAAAGAAGGTAGCGAATCCTGATAAGGTTAATAAATAGAAATAACAGGATCGAACGTTGGCTGGTCGAATTCCTTATTCAAGTCAGGTCGGTCTGTGTCGCAGCCGGGAGGGCGCGAACGTTAACGACATTAACCATAGCGCTGCGATTCTTCGCGGATAAGGGAACTCTATTACCCACCCCCTCGACGGACCCAAAGACACCAGCAGCAGCAATACACACGATTCTCCCGACCAACGTCCTCACTCCCTATCAACATTACCCCCAATCAAATTACGACACATTAATTCTAATCTCTTATACACAGCGTCTGCTCGGCCAGTAATCGGGTGTGTTATCACAACGAGTGCGAAAAACTTATCAGCCTGATAGAGAGCTGATCGATAAAATTTGCCACCTCGGCAATTTTGTCGAAAAGGCTGTATCGGACAAAATCGTAATCGAACAGCGGATAAAAGATACGAGCAACGAATAAATGTTTAATGGAATCAAAATTGATTTGAGTACTAATTACTTGAATGGACACGCATATAACCGGCGATTATACGCATTGTTATTCAAATAAATAGGCAGAATAATTTGCAACGACTATCAAACGATAATTAGCAGGATAAATTATCCGGATGACGCGCGTTCATTCGGATAATCATTTCCGTTAGACAAAGTCCGAGTAATGCTCGTCACCGGCGAAAAAGGCAGCCAAATGCGGAAGAAGGAAATACCGACCACTATAGGAAACGGCCTTGCGCAGGGCGGCAGTAAAATGACGAAAACACTCCCGCGTTACCCGCATTGGCGGCAATAAAAAAGGGAAGGAGCTCCTAGATACGCTATCGCGACCGGATCGACCGAGGCTGTAGAACAAAAGATGTGTACGCGGGCGCGGCGCCGGACACAGGGAGTCACTGTCGTCTGCTCTGCTGTCGTCCGGACTTTTTGCTTGAATCGTTTGACGTCTTCGACTAATCGACGCGACCGCAATGCGACGGGGAGTGGATTAGCTAATCGCATTAAATCCGGCGCGGCGGCTAGAACAGGGAGACGGGAAATTGCGGCGTGTCGAGGAGAGAGCTTCGTCGCACTCATTAAGGTGTCCCGTTAATTGTTGCCGACGATACAACGCGGCAGCGACGAGCGCTCCGCCTCTTTCGCGCCGCGGTTACTTGCTGCCGACTGATTAATTGCACTCACGAGAGAGCATGGCCGAGCGCGGCCAGTGAGCTCGTACGTACCTCGCGCGCCTAATGCTTGTAATTGCGCCGATGGATCTTAATTGGCGCGATCGTCGATAAAGTAATTTTGTTAAAATCTACATGCTCCCACGCTCGTAGCGTGGCCATGATTTATAGCTGATGGCGCGTTAGTAAACGCGTGCGGACAATTCGCGTGACAAGCTCAGGACGAACGATCGATGAGGGACATACTTTAAATGAAATTTTCAATCTCGAAAGTTGTGTTTAAAGTGCAAGTGAAGCGTTTGTGCGAAATCTTCGCTGTGTGGTATTGTCAAGAAGTGTATCCAGCAATGTTCATCGTCGCGATCCTTGGATTCTGCGAATTAATTACCGTTCGGACATCTAATTTCGTATAATTAACTGCACGATCAAAATTCGCGCGGAGCCTGATGCATGTACGGTAGGGTGCAGCGGAGGGGCGGGACCTCTTTAGGAAAGTACGGTAATTAGTTTGCATTGTCGTGCGAGAAGCTGAATTAAGGTGTTCGGGCCCACCGCGTCGACCCGAGAGTCATTGTGAAACTTGTATAAACGGGAAAATCAACTTGATTAATAATATTGCAATAAATTTAAATACTCGGCCCGCGCTGATTCGCAACATCGCTTTGCCAGTTTGGAACTATGCGCGAGGCCGTGAATTTCATTCCGAGCGAGCCCGCGAGCCTCAACGTCGGGAGTTCTTGTCGGTGTCAGGGAAAATTTGAAAATGGTCGACGACGAAAGTCCCGAGGGATAACTTTGCGGCAGGAAGGCTCGTTCCCCTACCACTTATAACCCGGAGGGCAATGGAAAGTTCATTAAGGCGAATCAGACGTTGCTCAGTAGCGTCAGTCATCAGCGATTATATACTTCTCTTGTTCCCAGACATCGCCGGTTTATCAGGTAACGACCGAGAAACTCACTGGCGCAGCTTACTTTTATTACCCGTTCTTCAGCGGCACGTGAATGTTGCGCACGGGGCGAACTTCATAAAACGCAGTCGAGCATTAACTATTAAGCGACTCGTGGAATCGCGTTGATAATACACTGGTGCGACTTTTTGCATACACAGACATTGGCGAATTTTGCATAGTCGCTAGAAAGTAGACTTTACTCGCATGACTCGTCTCTGAGTTGGCGGTCCACGAAATGAACGATAAGGATTCTTCGCGTGCTCGCTGCCTCGCTCCTGAAAAGGCATCGTGATCGTATCGGAAGCCTCGAGCTCAACGAAAGTTCCGCACTCGCGTGACCTTCCGCACGTCGCGACACGTCGCGTCGGCCGCAAAAGCGCTGAGAGGTTATTTGCGCAACCGTGAAACTCCTTTCCAGATAATCTGCCTGCCACTCGTGACATAGCGTCCGCCTACCGTTATTATCGTGTCGCGGTGTCGTTAAGTTGACGCTCGTTAAGCCGCCGCTTTTGCATCCGCGTTACGCGAGTCTCCCTATCGTCGTCGATAATTGCGTATCGCGGATCTTCACGGAGTCAGGATTATCCAAACAATTTGCACCACTCAAGTCGTCTATCGAGCTGTCACCAATTTTTCCGTCATTTCGCCAATTAATGTGATAACACTTGATTATTGAAATCAACAGGAGAACTGTCAAGAAGTCAGAATAACTCGTTGGACAGTTTGTTCCAATAATATAATTGCTACTCACTTTTAAATTATGCTACTCCCTGAAACGTTGCCTGCCTTTTAGATGTCGTTGATCAGTAAAACTGGGGGAAAATTTTGGAAAATAACTGCGAAAACGTTCGGTACGTTTCATCATTTTCTTCAACTAACTTCAGAGCTTACTGGGACAAGAAGGAAAAGGTGCGCGCCGTACTGCTTCACTCCAGGGAGAGTCAGAGCGGTACTCAGCAACACCGAGATAATGAATATTTCTAATTAATCGGCCTGTTGTCTGAAACGTATCCGGATGCTGCGGGACTCGGAGGAGGACGATCCTCTCCATTATAAGTTTCGAATAAACCAAGCAGCATCATGGTGGCGATGCACCGTCCGCGTCGGCCGGCAACTCCCTGACTACTACTGCACCTATATATGTAGGTCGCATTTTGCTGGGGCGTGTCAAAGACGACACCGGCGCCGGTCGGGTATCTCGTCGTACAATTTCATTTCCCTCTTAATGCGCGTGGCGATGGCGTGTTAATTCATTTACGTACCGCATAGCTCGAGTACCTACATGTGCCCGCACCGGAACGGAATGTCATTACCAAACATGCGGTCACCACCGGTTCGAGAACCGTTCGCTCTTCGAGGATGAATAGCTCTGTCGAAAGAAATGGATCGTCGTATGAAGCGACGGCCAACTAATGAAGCCTGTTCTTCGGAGAAAAATAAGAGATAAAGTGCGACTGCGCTATCTGGAATATTTGTGTGATGCTGAGTCAATGAAAAAGAGTACAGTAGAATTTGTAGAACATTTTAGCAGCCAACTGACGAAATTTGATAGAGCATGAGAGAGAGTTAATGAGATAGAAAACTGATACTTTGCTGATATCGGTAACTGGGGAAGGAGAGTAAACGGAGGACAGGGTCTGTGTATCGATCACTCAGAAGTTAAAGGGTTACGTTGGGTCACTGATGTACTAACGCGGGTCGGTTCGATTTCGTAGCAATTAGAGCGACCGGCATCGAACGGGATACTCCTGTCTTCCCCATGCGAAAACGCCGGCCAGTCTCGTCGATTTCCTCGGAAAGTAGGTCGTTCCGGCGGAATCGAAATTTGACGCGAGCCATTAACGGAATCGAATCACTTTCACAACGCATCGAGATATTTTGATTGTCCCTCGCGCTCCCGGCCGACACTTCCTGCCGCACGACACAGCACGGCACGCTATCGATCTCGCCTCGTAGCAAAATAACGAGGCGGCGGCGTGCAGGACACGCACCCTCGGAACCGACGAAAATTCATTCTACTTTCGGCGAACAACAAGCGCAGCGGTTTCCCATTCAATTCTTCCGCTCGGCAAGCGAAACTGTTCCAAGTTGCGCCGTGCCTTTCGTTTAGAGGAGCGATTTCTATAAACATTTCTGTTCGCACAATTCCTATTGCATTCTCGCCCCTCTCTCTCTCTCTCTCTCTCTCTCTCTCTCTCTCTCTCTATCTCTCTCTATTACTTAGCAAATAAGATAGAATTAATGCAGCAAGAAGGGGCAGTGCAAACTAGACAAAAGGGTCATATTTATATAAGTAAGTGTAAGACTAGCAAAGAGCAAAAAATGTTACTCCATGATGGTTTTAAAATGTTTAACGGGTTACTAAAGGAAATAAGAAACCAAGGAAAATTGAATGATTTTAAAAGACTGCTAGTACCACACATAAAAGGTGGAGAGAGAAAGCAGTGAGGGCAATTATATATTTAATTTATTTTATATATGTAATAATTGGGCTATAGTGTTAAGACAATATATGTATATTACTACCGTGATGGTAGTAAACCTTAAATGTAGCTACTGGAGCTAAATAAATATCTATCTATCTATCTATCTATCTATCTATCTATCTCTCTCTCTCTCTCTCTCTCTCTCTCTCTCTCTCTCTCACTCTCTCTCGAATTCTCCGCAGTCGACGGAAAATCATAACTGAAATTCTGGGACGAGAGTATCTACGGGCAACGAATCGACGCACGGAAACGATCGCGTCGATAATATTTACTGGATGCACGGTAGCTACTTCCTGCCGGGCGCATTTGCGAGTGTGTAATGCAGGAACAATCGCCGGCGCGAGATCGGAAGAGCTGTAAAATGGCCGAGCGAGACATACGGGGAACGCAAGCCACACGCCGACCGCCGACCGCCGGCGCCGTTCATTCTCATTTCACCGACAGCCGACGGGCTCTTTGCCCTCCTATCTCGTGCTCCGACAAAATAATTCGCGCCGACGCCGACGACGGGCAGAACCGTTCTCTGGCATCGTTTCAGCACTTCCTCCTCCGCCGCGAGAATCCCCCGAACACGCTGCAGCGTGTACATCCGCGTCATACCTCGAGCAGTCACTTAGCTGGCTTTGAGGTTGAAAAATCTGCACGTTATTATTATTGAAGCGGAACGCCACGAGGCGAAACTCGACGCGACGCGCACGATTTCCGATAGACCCGAGTACAGAGCGCACGTAATATTTACCCGAACTGGAAAAGGTCGAGCACACTTAAGGCCTTGTGCGCGAAAAACGAAATACGCGCCCGGAGACGTCTTCTGAAATGGAACACGCGACTCGAGCAACAGGAGGACAACCATGTATCCCGAGACCCACCTACGTTACACATACTCCGAGCTGCGAAATGACCTCGGCCAAGATGCAGCCTCCGAGCCTTTTGCAAGGAGATAACCATGGATATCTTGGGAATACGGAGTCGGAGAAACGGCGAAGAAAGGAAGAAAGGCAGGACGACGCTCGCTGCCCCGGATAACGTGACCCGTATTCCTCGTTCCGTCGTAGCTTGCACTCGGGGTTGCACACCCCCGTGCGGAAGGTCGACGACCGTGTGTCGAAGCGCGAGGGACGCTCATGCGCTCTCACGAAATCGCTCGTTTCTCGCGATTGAAATTTCACGATCGGCCACCGCGGGTTCGCGCGTGCACTCGACTTTCGACTTGTTCATAGATTTCTAGTAGCTGCAGTAACCTGTATCCGTATAATGCAGACTCGTAGAATATGTCGCATGTTCTCTTGCTGTTCGATGTTCCTGTACTTTCCACGCGTCTACCTGTTGAGTCCGTTAACGCTCTGGGGTTTATACTGTTAACGGCACTCGAACGCGCGATAGTTCAGCATTGCCTCGCTTAATGCCGTTCGCATTTTTTTTTTAAAGCTTTGCTTAGCATTTCCGGAACGATCTCTCCCACCCTCTCGGAATCCATCGACATCGACCGTTGAGTTGCTCGCAATCGACACCAACTACAAAAGTGGAAAAGGACTCTCGATTTAAATGCCGACGTTAACGCTAAGGGCACTCGCGCGTGATTCGCGAGTGGCGAGTAATCGGAGGTCGAGCGATATCGTTAAAATTTTCACGTGCGTAACCATCGTCTACCCTCGACGCTCGCGTCACTTAAGTCGATTGACTTTTGAAACCTTGAAATCGCCCGTCCGTTCCCATCACCATCAGTGTCCTCGTTCCAATTCACGGTGGATAATCTCACGAAATGTTCACGACACACGCTCGCCGATAAGCACACTCTGGGGAGAATGAAATAATCTCGGGCAAGGATGAGATGAGAGACACTAATCAGTCCGAATCACGGTAAGGGGCACGATGCTTTCTGCCGTCGAAGGTCGAAGAAGTTGCCTCTTCATACATACCTATGACGTATTGTGGGCCAGAAGAAAAATACTAAATGTCACGGTATAAAAAGAAGTGGTATTTCGTGAGGACTCTTTACATCCCCATTCATCTTTGTCAGTCGATGTCAATTAACGAATGAAATTTGGGTTAACGTACGCCGCTAAAAGTTCCATCGTGGGGCGCAAAACGGAACGCTGCATTTCTGCTCTGTTTTCGCGCGCGAGAACGCGGAGTGACGTCACGCCTCGCATGGCGCGAAAAAACGAGCGGCTAGAATCGTGGATTACATCCTCCAACGCTTGAAGGGCTCAGACAACATCCACTCCAATATCACTTACGCTCGCCAACGCCCAGAGCCTCGAAATCTCGTCGAACGAGAACGGCACCGAAAACGAAAAGTGAATATTCGGGCCGGTGAAAAAAGCGGAATCGCGCGATGTCTCAGCGAAACGAGCCGAGGCAGGAATGGCGAATGCGAAATCGGCGAGCCCGGTCATCGTTCATAATCGGCCGATCTACGTCTGCATTTCAAGTCCGACTCACTTACGCTGGTTGACTTGTCAGGCCCCTTGCCTAACTACTCACGCATCACGTTTGTCCTTGCCCCATTTCTCATCGCCACGCATTAATCCAGAGATTTTCCTTATTTAAAGCCGACGCAAAAACGTCAGACCGTTCCGTGCAATTAACATCGTTTTCGACGCCAACGATCGCACGCTCCTTCCTAGTGACCCACCCACATTTAACTACCCTCGTACGTTGAAAGTACGAAAGTACAAAGCACCCCGACACTGTGAACCGAGGACAGTGATGTGCGCGAAACCCAAGTCCAGCCAGTTTCAAACTCGCCCGCTCTGTGTCCCGATAATAAGACGACGATGTTCCATCGCGGCGAGGCCCGCGAGCTATTGTTCGACGAAAAAGGACGCGGAAAGGGGGTTGTTATCGAAGAAGGGAAGTCTGAGCGAACGAACGAACGAGCGCGACCGAGCAGCAAATTTCCCGCACAAAGGGAAATAGTTTTATATTGGAACGTTTATCGTACTCGAAAAAGCGACGGCGCTACTTGGACGAATATCGTTTCCTCTTCCTGTGAGGGATGCGGCCTACACTCGCTGAGCAAGGCCGCGAGGTACCACCCTGAGGCAATACGCGATAATTGAGCGGAGAAGCAGTCAGCGAGAACGGGATGTCCGACGCATTATAATGGGGCTATTATGTCTTAAGAATAATGAGCTGAAAAATATCCGGGCAGCGAGATAGGAGTGTCTATCAACTTCTTCAAGGCGATTGACAGCTAAATTCGTCCGGCCAAACTCTCGATCACTCCGATGGCAATGTTTCGAAGAGCGCGTTGTGCTCTCTCTCTCTCTCTCTCCTTTTTTTTGTTTCTCCTAAAAGCGCCGTAGTAATTGAAAAAGGTTTGTTTTTCGAGCTAAAATGTCAAGGCTGTCCGTACCACCGTACCTCGTTTGCGCGTATTATTCAACGTCGTTCTTGTCCTATCGCAAATTTCACGGTGCGATTAGGCCTTTTTTGGAGTTTCCTTAAATTTTAGACAGTGTTCCGTTTATCGGAGCGCGGCGCTCTAAGCGAAGACGGCAACATTAAATTAAGGTAGGAACTTGCGAATGAAATGAGCGAGAGGACATTCCACGACTATTATTTCGCGTGACATGGTTTTTTCCCACGGAGCAAAGTGGAGTGCAGGGCAAGAATGGGGCCGGAGAAAGAGAATTTCCTCTCGACGTGTGCCGAGAGACGGAGCAAAATTAACGTCAATGAGTCCTTCGTTCAGTGGGCGCGCACGAAACTCCAAACGAGATCGCCGTAATGGAGACACAATCAACGGTGGACATTCCGAATGAAATTCCCGCTCGAGAGTCGCGGCCTTGCTCTTCTCGACGCGCGGATAGAAAAAAGGATAGGGGGGCAGAAAGGAAGGAAGCTGATTATCGATAATAGAATAGTTGCGCCTTTTTTCTTCTCTCCGCCCGCCCTCGAGAACTCCATTATCCGCCTCCTTTATACCGCGAGCTCTTATGTACCTTATTCCGCGACCCCTTTGAGACCGAGAGATTCATCCTAGTCCTCTCTCATCTCTTGGCGAGTCGCGCGCGCGCGCACGCGCTGACGGGGATGTTTTCCAGCTCGAAAAACGTCGCGTCGCCCGGCGTCGGGACGGCCGCGCCGGGGAAAGTGAGAAGGCACGCGGCTGAAAATCGTCGCTGAAATTTGATTTATGACAGTCTGGGTCGAGTTGGTCGCTTCAATCCCTCTTCCCATCTCGCTGCTTCGGTACACTCACCTTCTCCGTCACTCTCTCTTCCCCCCTTTAACTCTGTTTGTTTCACGCACACTCCGCCAGCGATTCGCGTTTGTCTCCCTCTAATCTCTGAGGGCAAAAAAACAACAAAAAAACGATCGAACAGTCGGTCCGACCTTCGCTGCGAACTGGGTAAAAACGAGGCGAAGGTCGTGATTAGGGGATTATGAAGTACGATACGGCTCGCCCTTCGCTCCCTTCGCTTTCAGCCCTCGAGGAATGTCGGCTCTGCCGAGCGGCACGCGCACCGACGCCGACGTTTCGAACGCGCTGCACGCGATTCCTCTCTTCTTCGGCAGACGCCACGGGACATCTCGCGAGTCGCAAGGGTCGTCAGCCTTGGCCGATATCCCGGATTGCCACGTGGATGAACTTCCATCCCCCGGACTTTCGATGCCGAAACTTCGTAACGAGCGCGTAAAAGTCGGCTAATCCGATTGATCATCGGAATTCTCGGCGCAATCGCCGGAGTGGCAGGAAACTCTCGAGTTAAGTCAGCGAAAGCGAAGATCCGCTCGAATGCTTTCGAGTCGGGCGAGCATTAGACTTTTGATGCGACTGCGCGAGATAGCAGTTCGCCTTCCGCGGACTCCTGCGCTCGTCCAACTTCGTACGCTCTTCGAAACTCTTCGGTTATATGATCTTTCCGAGTAAATTAGCATGTGCACATCGGCTGTACGGTAGTGAAGATTAAGCGTCGGCGAATACTTTGCTTCGACCTCGCACGCAATACCACGCATCCATGAACCCCCTTTTTTTTCGTTGAAATTTTATACGCGTAAGTTTATGGCGAAAATCCGCTAATAAATCGTGCCGAATGTCGGAGTCGTAAGAGGATCACAATAAAACGAACGGCGCCGCGAAATTAATTTGTTGATATCGCGCGGGATATTGCCCCCACACCGTCCACCAGCCATTTCTTCCCTTTGAACGTCAGAAACATTCTAAACTTTTAACGTACGAGCACCGTCGTTATAAGGGGCCAATTCTAAGCCGCGCGAATATACGAACACGGTTTAACGACACCACGTTCGATATCGTTCATAACATTGAGCGACCTGTCCTTCTCTCGCTCTAAATTGCTTGCGACGCCTCTCAGCCGCACGCCCACGCTCTCCTTTTGTCCCAAAGCTGATGGCGCAAATCCGCAAATAAACTCGCGCCGCACAAACACCTAAGTCGTGTCAGAGGGCCGTAATAAAATACACGTCGTCCTGCGAGCTTATCGCGGTCCATTCTCTCTCTCTCTCTCTCTCTCCCTTTCCCTGTGAACCCCTGAAAAATCGAATAGGCCTAAAGACCCGTGTAACAATTCACCCCACGTCGCGTCGGCCTTGACCGAGATTTTCGCCCTTTCGTAGCGACGAGCCACACGAAACCGTCGGCAGCCAGAAATTTTCGCCGCCTAAAGTCTCGAGGCATTGATTATTTCGTCGACGGCCACGTCGAGGCGTGTTAACGACCCTCGCCCGACCGTCTTCTTTTCCGGCCGGCCCGACACGAAGATGTACGCCCGCGGCGCATACCGTGGCCGGGCACGAGTGGTGCAATAATTATTTATTAGCGACGTGTCGGGCCGCAAACTTTTTGACCGCCGGAGTTCGGCAACTCCAACTACACGCTCGGTCGGTTCTCAGCATCCCGAAGCTTTCGCAGCTGCGAGGCGAGCTTTACTAGGTCAGAAAGTGGCCGGCGGACATCAACCCGCCAATCGCGGACGGAACTCGCGCGAACGTTTACATGTGTGCACTCTATCAACAAGTGCAGTCATCGCTCAGTTACTGAATTTTCCTCGCACGCCCCGCATGCGTGTCGCTCGCTGTTTGCATGGCGAACGCACACATCGCGCGCTCTCTCAAGGGAGCGAAAGCTAATTAGATGCGTTTCGCGAAGAGAAGAGTAACGATTTCTGTTGAGAGTTGAGAGGGACCTTGTCGATTCGTTGTAGCCGTTAGCGGATATTCGATTTCAGTGACACGGGCAACATGCATCTTATATTCGATCGTAATTAATGCTACTTTATCGGATTCATGCGGACTTCTTTGAAAAAATCGATCTGCATTATCTACGAGTGCATCCAGTGTTTGATCAGTTTTTTGTTTAGCGTTTGTTTTACAACTCTGATGGCCGCCCAGGGCGCGGAGTATCGTTTGTATCAAAATCGACGCTTTTAACATGCAAGCCATTTTGGGCTCTTCTTTCAACAATAAAATACTCTCTGTTGTTTTGGATTGTCGATTACTCTCACGACGAAAAAGACCAATGTTTGTTTTTTATCAACTGAACAGTGAAGAAATGTTTACTATTAGGTAAAATAAAATACAAAACGGGGTATCACAAATAGCCAAAATGCAAATCCTGCTAGGAAAAATCCTTGAAAAAAAAATGGCGCGCGAATTTGTGCCTAACATAACGTTGCACGAATTGTAATTAGCGTACAACCGTGTATGAGCGGAATTAAACTTTGTGTTCGTACGGCGGGCAGCAGTTGCTTGAAAAGTAAAAGAAAATTTTAATTAGACCGATATGAAGGAAAGCTCTTGCGTCCGTGATATTTGCGAAAGCTGCCTGCTGACTGAACTTTTGCAGCCGGGTTGCGTTCAAATAGAAATGGGGAAACCCGAGACACAGAGGAATGAATGCAACAGTCGAACATGAGACGATGCCGTGGCGCGGTAAATTTTCCGACAAAATTTGAGTAAATCTTAAAGTTAAGATATTTTAATATGCTGCGAATATTATACTTCTTAGAACTAACACAAAGCTTTTAAGTGGATCGAAATAATCTCATGCGTCGCCATCGCGGGAAAACGAGGGCGCAAATAAAGAACACGAGATTTATTAAATGAGAAGATAAACGCTGAAAAAGGGGTGAAATGTGAAGCGGACGTCGAATGACGAAATTATCGAGACACTGGCCGCTTCTCTGACGCCATCGACTTGCACCCAATTTTTTTCACATGAGGCCATGCAATTTCTGCATATGTGTCAGGGTTAAATCATGCGTGCACGATCGGCGCGGATAGGCGTGTGCGACTGTACGTACACGTTATGATAGGGCACCGCGCTCGCAGTGACGCACGCAAATAGAAGCTGCTGCCCTTGCTCTACCCCCTTAATTCGAGGATTCCATATTCGAGATTAATGGACCCGCTCGGTGGTCGTGCAATGTACGCACTTGGATTGAAGCACAAACTGCTGTCGATGTTCATAACGATGATAATAGAGCGTAAGAACAACGTTCCACTCCTGCGAACGAGACTATTCCGGACCGGCGACACATGTTTCCATTTTATACGAATGTCGATTTGCAAAATATGGCTGGCACGCCTAGATGCACGGGGAAGGACGCTATCAGTCAAACCGAGGTCAAGGCTGCTTCATGGTAAATCCGAAGTGCATTAAAGTCGGTCCGTAGGCACGGATCTGACTGGAAATTTCAATGGTCATCCATTAATCTACGCTTGGCGTAATAAATGAAATTGGGATCGCCAGATTCCTGCCAAATCGTATCCAGCGTATACCATTCGAAGCTAAAGACAGAGCCAACGTAACAATCACTTTTATTACGTAACTCGCAAGTCTTGGTCGTCCTTCCGAAGCGTAACGAGACACGTCAATTAAGCCGGCACGTCGTTATGGTTTCAGGAAACGAGCGACTGCCGATCAATTTTCAAGCCCTCTCGGTCACGCGCTTTATCCTTATCATTCATAGTCGAACGCAGTCGATACACACGACGCGACGCGACTCGTCGGCCGTGAACTACATTCCGTCGTCGTTCAGGTAAACAAGCGTTTATAGATTGTCCCGCGTAAATCCACGGTCTTTCGACGAGAAGTCGTCTTACGACGGCAAAGAGTCCCATGTCCCACGTCCTACATACGGCGAGCAGGATAGCAGGACGATCTCGGACGCTCGTCACAAGAGCACTGCGTTTTATTCTCGGAACATCACGTCCGCCGCCTTCGGGCGCCTCGACCGTGAACTATATTTCGAGCCCTTATGAAGTTAATAGAAACTCTTGCAAGGCGACGCACGGTTTATGTCGTTCGTTTGCCCAACGTCGCGTCGCCCACCGGCGTCGTGCCCGGAAATCAAATAAACGAATAAATAAAGAAACTCGCGGACTTGAAATTTATTGTCAAACGATTCGCAACGTCGACGTTCGATGAGTTCGGCCTGCTAGATTGCTTGGCGACATGACGGACGATCGGGAACGAGCGATGGGGATCCATCATAAAATTGTTCACGCTCGGACGGTCGCGCGGCCGGGCCGCGCGAGTCGGGCGTATGCTAATATTTTCTGCCTTCTGCCTCGCGGTCAAGGCCGCGGCGCGCAAAATTATGATTCTCGCATGCATGGTGCATTCGCGCGTGGTGCTCCGTGCACGATGAAGCATTAGTCCGTGTGTAATTAGTCGATCCGCCGCCAATAAATCCGCGGCGTGAAAGACTGCCTTTAACGTTTCACCTTCGACATATCGTAACGGGATTACTCGATGCAGCTTCCACAAAAACGCGCAAGGTCGCCGGCGGATGCGTTTCGACGCTCATTAACGGCTGCATTGTTGGATTTAATATGGACCGCGCGGTGTCCATATTGACCGGACTTTTATCGACACACGGAACTGCCAGCGGCCTTAACGTTCCTTCATGAACCACGACACGCCGAAGCAGGTCCCTCGCGCACAAAAATGGACCGCGAAAATTGACGGCGGTCCAACATTTTATTAACGATAGACTTCGCGTAGAACTGGGCAATATTTGCATCAAGGTTGTCAGCCGCATACGGTAGTCGTTCGCCTATGTCGATACCGAAGTACATATCAAGCATCAATCAACCTACCTAGACGGGAGTGTGCGGATGAGAAAATGAGCCTCGAAAAGTTTTCCACGTTCGCCACATTCCGCCTCGGTCAGGGACGTGAAAATCGTCGTTTCGCATACATAATGCATTCGTACGATCCGCTCGCATGAATATCGAAACGAGGGATCAGACAGCATCGGCGTGTCAGCGTGTTCGCGATCCCGTGTTTCAAACTATTTGCCGGCCAGCGCCGCTTAGCGATCCGCTTGCATAAACGAACACGCTCTACGACTATTCCCGTATATCAGCGTAGGACGAATGTGCAGGTGGATACGATTCATTAAACGAATCGACAGGGTGCAGCTAACGCGCGTGATGGAATATTAAATATTTGCCTTTACGAGGCGATATATGCGTTAGTCGCGCGGAAGTTGCGAAAATTTGAATGATTCAGCCATGCCATTTGCCGGCAAACGTCGCAACTTTTAAATTCTCCTTTTACCTTCGAATAAACCCAAAATTTAATTTCCACCACCACCGCACCGTATCGCTCACGTGCGCGTGCATTTTCGAATGACTCGAAAAGCCAGGCGGCTCAGCTGCGACGATGAGATTGTCGACGCTGTGTGCGGGATACGCTATTTGTGCAAACTTTGAGATATTGCGGTGGTACTGTTGGGAGAAGCGCGTATTAACAACTCTGCCCCCAACTATCCGCGGTTCGCCGCAATATCACACCGAACACCGAACCATTCCGTTGCAAAGCACCGCTATACCAGCTAGCCATTCGTCCGCTGCAGTCACGCGGAGGAGTCACTACTACCATCCCTTTGTAAGCATCCGAATGCATTTTAGCCCAATCAAGAACAGCCGCGGAGGAATCTGCTTGGAAATGCGAGAGATCTTGCTTCCAATTTCTGGTCTGCCGGAATCGTGTCCATTCTACGCGACGTTATCAAGCGTCGCGGGACAGGTGCAGGGAGCTTGTCAAGCATTACAGCGAGGAAGAAATAAAGCAGCTTGCAGCGTGACGTTGCGTTACGGTAAAATGTAGATAATGACATAAAAAGAAAATGTTTCACACCGCGATCTTGGAAAGAGTTCAATTTGAAATCAGAGAGATCCGAAAATTGCAGATTCCTCTTTATGAAACGTTTGCCAGGGTTCATTTAGACATTTTTCTTCGTTCTTATTCGCACATTATCATTCTCAGCCGTCGCGAAGGTGCAACATCGACTGCACCAGTCATGTGACGCTTGACACGATCGAGAGGACACGAGACAACGTTCGCCGACAACTTTTCTGCACCGTCACGACACGGTCGAGCGATAAGGACAAAGCAAATGGAAGATTACAGCAGCAGTCGTCCGTTGCCGTTGGCACTGAAACGAGAGGTGGAGTGTCGGGAAGCAGTTCGCGACGCCTCACGACGCTGTTCAATGAGACTAAAGTATCTGTCACGAGCAGTGAGCCCGGGACATAAGAAGGGTATATTTGCATTTGGCGCGGAAGAAGCCCATCGACGGTGTCGACGGAAAAATGTCGGAATGCTTGGGGAGCGCAGAAAAAGTTAGGCCGGCTTTTCGCCAGATGGATCAAGTAATTTGGCTGCGGACCAAATCGTCGATCTACAGCCGCGAGCAGCCGACTAATGCAAGCGCCGGATTGCGTGCTCGCGGCATATAGCGCGCGAACATGTCGAAATTATTGGCCGAACGACGATATTTACCGGCGGAGAGTGGAACGTTCCGGATCTGAACGGGAGCGCGCGTTAATCTGTAATCTTCGCGTTCGAAGATATCAATTTGCTATGCTGCAGCTCCTGCCAATTGTGCTCGGTGCGGGTCATTTTCATTCGTTCGCCACGCACGGCTCTTTCACATGTTTTATTGCAGATTGTTTAGCATATGAAAATGACCTCATTCGAATATACATATAAATTACCCCGAGTCACTTCCCGCTGTTTGCGTTTCCCAACGATACGCAATCTACTATTTCGTACTGTCCACCTACTGCCACCTATTACTATACATCATTCTGAGTCTCTAGTGGAAAGGAATATTTTCACACACTCCGCTAGATACCGTAATGTAGCGCCTTCTAGTTAGAGCATTATTATCAGTGGCTTACGTGGTCGTTCACCGACTCCCCTTATAACGATATGGTACTTCGTTAACATGTTACAAGTATCCCATCCGAGGAGACAGGTAAATTATCCGAGTCTAATCTGCGGCCTTCCTTCATCTCATCTCGCGGGAGACAAGTTTATTGCAGGGAGAGTCTTAGAAGTTCGCACCGCCACCGCCGCCGACGCAACATTCCGTCCCCACAAAGCCTCGACCGTCCGTCGCGGGACGTATGAAAACAGCCATGATTGGCGACGCTTTCCGAGACGGCCAGAACTTCTGCGATTGGCGCTGAAAAAATTGCATTTCGTCATTGTATCGCGTCAACACCGAAGCCAGCGACGACACGTAACAGTGTTACGCAACGGGAAACGATCACTCGGGAAACGCTGTCTCTAGGAATCTGTCTGTGACAAGGAACCTGGCCAATCGAACCTTGAAATGTCAACGGGAAAAAGTCCTGTAAACGTTGAATGCACGTCGATCGACGGTTTTGTCAGCGCTCCCGAAGATTCCGTATTATTGCCCGCGCAACCATATTGGGCCGTCGGAAATTGCCGGAATTTATTTTATTGCCGCGCTCGCTTTTTCGATAGATTGCGAAAGTTGCGTCAAAGGAAAGATTTTCCTTCGTGGTTAGCTTTCCGATGATGTAGCGAACGACTGTTGTCACGGAATAGGAACGGATACGGTAAACGTTGCACTATGCGGCGAAAGTTCGTTGAGCGGCAATTTTTATCCCCGCCACGTCCAGTTCTTCAGCACCAGACAGATTTATGCCATGAGGAGGCCTTAAAACGTTCTGGAACGATGTCGCAATTTCCCAGATGAAGAGGGTGCTTTACGTTCGCCGTCAATGAATGTAAATTTAACGGCCAAAGAACGTCGATGTGACACATTGTAAGTTTCCGCCTTTCGCTCCATTCGGATTCGTCACTTCCATTTCTCCACGTTAAAAATACACTACATTATCCACATTTGTACAAATTATCTTGATTTGACAAATTTGTACAAATTATCTCTTTGATCCCATTAGCATACTGAGAATTTACTGTTGCGCGAATACGCGACACGCTCCGCGGGATATTGCGGTTGAGCGACTGAAAAGGAGCTCTTTTATTCGGTGCCGGATAAATCGACGGAATGAAACAGTCCGACGTCCGAGTGGTTGTGAACTGTTCGCTCGATTCGTCGTTCGCGGAACCGCGTGACGGCAAATAATGATACATTAACCCCGTTCGACGAACTATGAACGTTTTAACAGAATTCGAACGCCGGTCGTGGCTTCATATCGGAAAACAATTGAGTAGGATGATCCGACGACCAGGCTTTGTCGGCCATTCCACATTTCCATTTGTTATCGCGATCGGTGCTCTCTAATGATCAGTGATGTTGGGCAAGAGCACAACGAAAAAAGAAACTGCACGCCGTAATTAGATTTCGTTCATTCGACGTGGGTGCCGGACGTTAATCTTCCGACGAAATTTATGATTTCATCCGTGGGCTTGACGCCCATTTGCATTACAGGATATCGACGATCGATGGCACGGCAAAGCGAAAATCGTATTTTCGAGATGGAAAGTTCACTATGCAACCGAAATCGAAGAAAGACGAGATAAAAAGTATTTGATCGAAAACTTCTTAAATACAGCAATAAATGAATCTCTTCCAAATAAAATATTGCCTCCGATGAACCTACGACACCAGCTGTAAGCCTCCCGAAGTACAATTTGAAGCGAAGCTCGTACAGTCTACCATCCGCCCGCAATTTTCTCAATCTAAACCCGTATTTACCCCGAGCAGAGCGACTAACAGGGACGTCCCACGTGCAGCATTTCAACATCGTCCTCACATTCGCGTGTACGTTTCCCATCGTGCAAAGTCCGGGTCCGACAAAATCCGGCTAACGCTCGAAGCATACGTGCTGAGAAGGCGACAAGTTGTCGTGCCTTTTCGGTCCTCTCGAGTCCCGAGCCGATATGAGAGTCACGTAACTTTAGGAATGCCCCAGGACCAACCGCGGTGAGATTTGCCGTTTCGTCCTGGCAACGGAAGCCGACGAACGATGGGAACGGATGTGAAGACTCGTACTGCGCGCGTGGGCGGCCGTTGGCTTACTTCCCTCAATCTGTACGCGATCCTGTTTATGGCACGCGCTGTGTACACCTCTAATCCCACGGCTCGAGACGAGATTGACAATGCTCTCGAGTCAAGGCGAAAGAACCAGTGTCAAGGGGCATGAAAAAAGAGAGCGGCAAATTGGGAAAGAAATGCGCGTGTTTCCTGAAGACAAAAAGGGCGCGGAGCGTGAATGCCAGCAGAGGACGGGAAATGAGACGTGAAGCGAGAGGACGAGACCCGCGGCGAAAGTAATAACAAAGGGGCGTCATTAATCAAACGGCGCCGCTTACGAGAGCGAGCCACTTTATCACGATTCCTGAATAATCCGGCGGACGTCGTAATAGCGGCAATCCACGATCGTGTGCCGCGACCTTTCGCAGGGCGTACAGCGAGCGTAATAAGTGAGGGCCGCGAGGGCGTATTCAATGGCGTTTCTTTCGAGTTGTTTTCGAGTCTTCACGGCCGAGCCACGGTCGCGACTTCACGGGCATTTTTTATCGACGCACCATCTGTCATTACGCGACTCGAAGCGAGCGGAGCGTGGCGACCCGGTACATTTTTCAGCGCTTCATTGGCTTCCGGTTGTCTTCCCACCCATGCGCGGCCGCGTTTCATTCTTCTTCTCTCTTTTTCCGCGGCGGACGGTAAATTCGGAATTTTTTTGCCTCGGCGAGCGAGCGCGAGGGCGCGCGGCGTCAGGCGGGACGAGGGTAGTGAGGGCTCATATATATGCATCGAATGCATTTCGGGATTTTCGCTCGTTTCCGAATGCGCACGTTATCTCGCGCGATCTCGGCGGCGCGTATCGGGAAGTAATTAAAATCGTTCGTGAATAACGATTACGCGCTCGCCTACGGGAGTACAGGACGTCGCGTGTCGCTATGCATTTTCAGTATGGACGCACGCGCGCATTCGTTCTCGTTAACGCGCGACAGGCGCGAAAGACGGCCCGGGAATAATTTTAACTGGACTCTTTGCAAGCACACGCTTTTTCGAATAGTTCCTCCTGTCAGGCGCGGCTAACGATGTCTGGCGAAAAGCAGGTCGTACGAGCGGGTACATACGGCAGAATGCGACATGTCCACCCAAATTTTCATTCGACCATCCAGCCGTAAATGTATCGGAACTGTTCGTCGTCGACGGAGGGACGATTTTCAAGAAATTAACGATGGCGAGATAATTGTACGCGCGAGTGTACGATAATTAGCGTTAGGCGCGTATGGCCATTATCGGGCAACCTGCGAAAATTAGGAGGCGTCGCGTGACGACGGATCGAGTTAATCTAACTGATACTCTCCGTGCACCTACCTGCGCCGTGCGCCCGCGTACGCCTATCACCATGCACATACGTCGAACCTTCCGCAATTAACCGAAGGACGTCACTATATGGGTTTGATTATGGACGTCGATCGACGAGCCGACCTATCCACTCGACATAGGGACATCCTCAATCTCTGCCCGAGCAATCGAGTTAAGGTGGGATATCGTGATGAAGCAATTAACCGTAACGTGTCATCGCCAGTAGCGCGGTTGGCAAAGATTAAACGGCGCACGGCCGGAGTACGATCATCGATCGCCAACTCGGAGAGAGAACAATGGAAAACACGAAGGCAGTGGCGATTTTGACCGTCGCCGTCGCGTCGGCCCCGTTCATCGCTCGATTTCCCCGTCAATGACTCATTACGGGAATCATTTGTCCAAGTCGATGGTACAGAGTGCCCGATCTGTTACGTGTTCATAGTCGCTCGTATTGACGGCCATTCCGTCGTGTTTTTAATTACGTTCATAATGCCTTGGCCGCCTCATTCGGCGCTCGTCAACCCCACAGCTCGATCCGGATGGAGAAGCAACGACAGAAACCGAGACATTCCTCCAGCGCGTAGATCGAAAATCTAATATCCGCCATTCAGGATTCTCGGCCGTAAAAGAGTAGCGAGCGACGTTCGGGCTTGCCGGGCGGCAAATAAAAATGCTACGTGTCGGGGATAGACGAATATCAGGTGACTCTCTCTCTCTCTCTCTTCATCCTCCAGCGCTATTTTTATATCGACAGATTCGGCAAGTCATGAGGCAAAAAAACGCCGAGTGGCAAGGGACGAGCGAAAATTCCTCGACGGCGCATGGCGTGCCGGCGCGCGTCTGACCATACCGTCGCGTCTGACTCCTTTCACAAGCGAGCGCACTCTGGACGACGACGACGTTCCAACTTGTCCCGCGTTACGGAACGCTGCTGAGGCGACACTCGGTTACGTCAGGCTCGCGTCGTCGGCCTTCCAGGTTTACTGAGCGTTAGAGCTCACGCGAGCCAGCCATCTTCCCTCGTCACGCCCTCCGGCAGACGCTTCTCACCGATTCCATCTCTCGACTGCAATCAATTATTTCTCCATCCTCGTACGTCGCCGTATTCCCCGGCCGTCAAGGCTGAAGCTCTCTGCGGTCGAAGGTAACGAGGGCTAATAACTACGAAAGTCGTACGTCGTTTCGCTAAGCGAATGAGTGTCACGCTCGGGCATCGCGGGAGACAGGGAGAAGGTGAAGGGCCGGGAGAGGGACGAATCGATGATCGAACTCTCCAGTCCAAGAAAGTTACGCTCGCCTCCGAGTCGTCCGACGGAGGATCGCACTGAGCGAATTAAGTGTCCTGACGCTTCAACAACGAAGGATTAAAGTCATGCGTTAGTCATTACTGTTCAATTGGCCGAAAGTACCGATAATTGGGAATCGTCGTGAAAACGTCAAGAAAGACGGGCGCGATTAGCTATTGACCAGATTCGCATAGAAATCGTAATCGCTCGAAAACTGTAGAAAGTCCTGTCAATCGTCGACCGATCCTAGATAAACGCACGAAATTTACCTCGACCAGGAAGACAATTGTGCCGAACGCGTGACAGATGAGGAATAACTGAAAGACACCCGACAGATGCGTTAAATTAAGTATCTCACTGTCAACCTCCTGAGCTATCTGACGATCCTCGTCGATCAAATAACTCTTTACCCACTGATGCAGCAATCCCGTTTCCCGACTTCTTGTAACCACACGCCGCAGGGGATAGCGAAAGGGATGTCCCTTTCGGACGAAGAAAAACACCGGGATCTTGAGAGTCGGTTCAGGCATCGTATAAAGCCGCATGCTCACATTTAATCTGTACTTCCAGTTCAGTTTGTCAACGGTGAAGTGCTGGACCACGCCCACCATGTTCTTGCTGAAAATCGCTTCCAGTGCACTCTCGGAGTTCATAATCTGATACCTGCCAATGAAAAGTGTGACTTTTATATGTTTGCTTGACTGTAGAGGAATTTCGAATATTTAATTTCGAACCAACGTTAATATTTGCCGTATAACTCGGTCATAATGAGAATTATTTTATGCTGGTATTTTTTTAGATGCCAGAGTGTATGGAATTATTTTCTGCGATACTTTGAGCTCCCTTGAAAATACTGTCCTAGATTGAGCTTGATAAGATTATACTTGAAACCCGGAGTTTAAACCTTTCTGAAAGTAAACTTTACGCATACTCGCTTCCTTAAATTCTATAAGAACGGCCAGCTCGTCCACGGCAGCGCGAACATTCTTCGGATGACTTTATGACTTTCTAAGAAAGTAGCGAGCATAGTACCGCTTGTGTAAATTCTGCACCACCGGATCGTTGACGTTTCTGAAGTAAGACAAGATGACGCTGGGTCCGCCGACAGGTTGTTCGGACTTGACGAGCTCTTCGAGATTCTGCAATTGGCCTTCCGAATCCAATCTCGCCAATGAGCTCGTGAACGTGCTATTGTAAACGATTGTAAGATGAAGCGAGAACAGCATCCAAATGGCCAGTACCAGACGCAAGCCTATCTTCCGCGGGACCGTGACACTTTGGCCAAGCGTGACGCTGCAAATTTGCATAAACGTCACTCTGTCCCTGATAAGGCCGACCCGCGTCAGTCGCATCAGTCGATGCACTAGCCCCAGGTAAACAAGCGTCATCGAGACAATGCACATCCAGACGAAAACACTGAACGGCAGCAGCAGCTTGAACATGTCGGTGCCGAGCGATCGATACTCTAGCCTCGCGGCGAAGACCATGTTCCTGAATCTGTACCAACACACGATCTCGACGTCCTCGAGATACTTCATGTCCCGCGGCACCAGTCCCTTGAAAACGTCCGTCTCCTCGTCCAGCATTTTCCTCCGCGCCGTCTCCCACGTCGTGTTCCCGTACACGTTCCTCTTGACCGACACGTTGTAGAAGCCGCCGAATCGACGTATCAACATTCCGCCGATCGTCTCGTAGCCCGGTTTGACTCCTAGGAATTCAGAAATTGGATTTACGATTCCACGCAATTGCATCGACAGACGCAGCCTGCCGGGGGGAACCTTGGGGGAATCCACAATGCGTACCCCTTCGGAATATTCGTGCTCGACGACGACGGCACGACGTTCTTTCGCGTCAATTGCGCCCCGTGCGATGCACAACTAACGCGCAGCGAGAGACGCGATCAATCGAAGCGAATGACGGCAGATTCATTCCCAAGGCGTTACCGTATTTCAATCAACAAGCATTGATCACGCGAAGCTGCATATGTATTTCTTTTTCTTTGGTTAATTTGATTCTTTTTTCCGGCCGAATACTACTAAGAAAGACGCTAAATGAGTGATACATTTTATTTTACTTCTAATCCTGCGCTCCTATACGCGTACGTATAGTATACCTTTTTTCCTTTGCTGCTCCTCGCCACGCCAGTATTTCACAGTAGCGGCGTCGTCGGTGATACTGCCGTAGCTCAAAGTACAGGGTCCGTCGGGACAGAGGATACGAATAAAGGATGGAGTCCTACGTATCTTCAGGCTGCCTTCGAGCGGCTGGCAACGACCGACCGTGTCCAACACGAACTCGCCGTCTCTCATGTTACCCCAGACGATGGTGCCGCGATGTTGACCGTTGAACATCATGAACGCCATGTCGCGAAAGCCAACCTTCCAAGCCACGCGCAACACCGAGCGCACCGACTCTTCCAAAGCCTTCGTGATGATCAGGTATTGAGATCTACGCAAGACACTCCTCGGCGAGCGAAAAAGTTCGCGTAGACCAGAAACGTCGAGAGTTCGCTCGATGAGCAGAAAGCCTGGCGTTCGTTGGTTCTTCATGAACGCAGGTCGGTTGGCCAAAACGAGCGGTCTCGTCGACATGATAGCTCGTGTGATCTTTGCTTCTAAGGGGCCGCACTTGGGACAGACTACCACCAGTCTCCTGCCTCGATGATAGTAACGCTTCGAAGCGAGCAGTGCGCATTTCGAGATGATGTCGTCGTCCGCGTCCACGTTCGCGGAAAATTGCCGGTAGAGATCATCGATGTGATTAGTTTGGAGTACGCTGTGATGAAATCGTTGAAGGGGATGGCTGGAGAAATTCGCGGAGAGTGATGAGAGTACACAGGCGAATGTTAAAGCGGAAAGAGTCGACATGTCGGAATACGTGTGTCAAAGACACAGTAACGATGAAACGTATCGGGACGATGGAATGCAACTGGCAGACTGTTCTCGAGGATAGAATTCCAAGTGCCGACGAACGATCCCATCCGGATAAGCCCAATCACCGACAGGCAAACGTCGTGAAATCGTCTCGAAATCGGCGTTATCGCGTCGCAATACGGCTGTTTCGCTCTTTTTTCCTGCGCGTCAAAAATGACCGTAATAACTTCCAGCGAACTAGTCGTTACGAGTGGCTCGTGGAATCGATGAGCCAGTCTGGAAAGAGGGGAGGATGGGGCAAGGGAGAGTCCCTGGAAAACGATTGGATCCGTCAAGGCGGCGCGGCCCGTCGGCGAGCAAAAAGTCGATCGAATTACGCCGTTCGAGCAAAACTTTCGCAGATCTCCACAGAAGTCCGCGAATTGACCGAGCTCGCGCCACTGAGGATCTCGAGCCGGGTGCGAGACAAAGTCGGGCCTTTGGCGTCGCTCGTTCCAACACAGTCTGCCGGGCCCGTCGAATTCTCGCAGGATCGTGAAGAGAAGAGATTTCCAATTTAACGGAAAGAGGAAAAAAACGCTCGACCGCCTGGATTGCTGGCCGACGACGCGACGCCGACGCGGCGGGGCGATAGATCTAGGGGCGAAAGAGGCTGAACGCTGAGGAGGGATTATTGGAAGCTTAAATTCTCCGATAAGCGAAGCCCATCGGCTCTCGTCACCCTTCATACGCTTAATCAGTTCCGGGCGTCCCTTCCTCACTGCTCCCGAGCACCAGCCGCCTTTATCGCGAACCCCCGTGACCCTGTTGACGCACCAGGAACGAGGAAGCGGACGGGGTCGTATCATCCTAAGGGCACCCGCCTTTATTCCTATCAAGCATAACGGTGCATGAATAATGAATGTGCCCGTCCGGACGGCAACGAAAACGCTGATGAAATTTTGTTCGGTTCGAGCCGGCCCGCGGATCGAAAGTCGATCGAGCCCGCGCTGTCGTCGGCGCGCCGAGTATTTTTTTCCCTTCGTGCAAATATCGAAATTGGACGAAGCCCGGAAGCGTCGACTATGAGCCACGCCGCGGCGCTGAATAAAATTACGATGCGTTCGCTCGATGATATATATGTCGTTGTTTCTATATAGGGAATCGTTGATCGAAGATTATGTCGGTGTTTGGGAAATTGCACGAAATCCGATGAGTTGAAATTGTAGCGTACCTTTAATCGTGCGCATCGATAATCGTGAACGAATACAGTCCTCGGCTCGAAGAAAGTTAAACTCATACTTCACCCCGATATTATTCTTCCAATTAAGATCCGTAACTGCTGAACTTGCCGTCGACTTTCCTACACTCCTCCTTTCTACGTCACGGGCAAGCGAAACATTTCTGCGCGCTTCTTGCGCGAAACAAAAACGCGAGCGTAAACTTTCTTCGGTCGATCATAGACTTGTTAGCGTCACTATTGCAGAGTGCGCTTGTGGAACGAAGGAATCGAATGCCCGATGCGCGTCTGTCGGTGCCTTCATTCATTGACGAGTGCGATGTATCGATTATGTCGTTCTGTCGTATGTTTTGCCATATTTGAGATTCGAGTTATGATCGATGCTTGGAGCATCGATTGGGTCTTGAAAAAGAGAGCGTCGGGAACAAATGTGTGAATGGATCTGGCCGTAAATTGGAGCAGGCAATGCCTGTTGGTAAGGGGACGGCCGACAACAAGGCATGCACTTACCCCAGAACCGTCGAGTTGAGTAGACATTTTGAAAATTAGACGAGAATAGGATAATATTTCTAACAGACTGAATCTATGAAAACGTCCCACGAGGACAATCTCGCCCTCTCCACCAAGTCCCGGCTTTCTCTCTCAAACGAACCATTCTTCGAAGTCAGAAGTCTCCGATCGTGCCGAGCGCAGCGGCTTGCACCGTAAAACCTTTACCGCCACCACCCATCTCGTCGTGCCTCGAGGCCATAAAGCTTACGTAACTGAACGTTCATGCCGCAGATTCTAAATAACAAACGATGGAAAAGGCGCGTACCTACCCCACCCGATTGCCGTCGCCTGTGCGACGGCATTGTACGATTAATCGGACACGTGTCGCCGGTGGATCGCGTTTCGTATCATTGAACACGGAGAATCGACCGTGACCTCGACACTCGCGGTGCGGAAGCCACGTGCAGAGGGGTCACGTACAAATGTACAGGGTCAAGTGCAGCGGGCAGTCTGCCAACTGTTTGCACGTCCGCCGCCTTCTTTGCCGCCCGCTTCTCGCATTCGGATAGACGATACGAGTATAGTCCCGACCGGACTGTCACGAGTGCGCCCGCCGGCCGACTGCGAGTAGAGATTAATGTCGCGCTTCTTTTCGCCGCGACGTCGAAGGTTCGCAAAAGTGCGGGGGCGAATTTTGGCAGAGTCGGTGGCAAACAATTTCTCGTCTGCGAGATGGAAAAGGTGCCGACCCATCGCGCAAGACGATTGTATTTCGCTGCTTCAAGTGAGTTGTCATTAGAGATTAGTTCGTTAGTTGATGCCGAGGAAATATCGCGAGAGGTGAAAGCTCGCGCGCACGTCTTTGCGCGAAACCTCAGCTACCCTCAATTACCGGCGGAAGGGGCTATTTGTATTATCCTCGATTCATTGGCAAGGGGTCAATGTTTACCCTGCAGGCGTACACGCTTCAGCTTTTAACGGGAATAGCGCTTCGAAATGACTCGTGTGGAATCGCACGCATTCCGGACATTCGAATTGCGAGAGATGAAAATGCCTTCGTTATCGGGATATCATATCGATAACATTAATGGCTCCGGGTTAAACGGTGGGAGAAAAAAAGAAATTGTCCGAAGTGGTTGGTGAGTGTGCGCACGTGCATGCGCGTAATTAAAGAGCACTCCACGATTGTGCGCACGTTCGCTGGAGGGTTAACGATCTTATAAAAGCCGGCGTTGAATTCAATAAGCGCGAGCGTTACTGTCGGTGCCCGGCTCGAAACATTCCGTACGCTCCAATGCGGAATATGGAGCTGCGTCTGTCGGAGGGATGAAAAAAAGCTCGTTAAATCGAATCGTCGCGTCGTGCTGGCAGCAGCCTTGACGGTGAAGCGAGCGACGCCGACGGTCGAGAATAATGCGATTTGCCACGCCGACTGGGCTGATCTTTTTCTCGCGCATCCCCCGCTCAAGGTTCATATCGGTACGCATCAATCCGTAAGAAGCGACAGGGAGGATTCCGATCCTTTGTTCTGCACCACATTTTAACCCATGTAAAACCGACACCGCCCTCCTGATTCGCTCGGAAAGGTCGATTCGTATGACGCGCCGACTTAATTACGTGTGTTCCTGTTTAAAGTGACCGACCCGCGAGGAAGGCGGTACGTGACAGGTTCGATTAATTCGATATTACAGGTGACAGCTGACGCGCGAGACAGATTCGAGGGTGGAGGCTTTTAATACTGATGGGCATTGAGAAAATCAGCGGCGTCATCAATTTCTCGTTCTCGCCGTGAGCGGACGAGCAAAATGTCAGAATAAACATGAGGACTGACGTCGGCGACTTCCTTGTGTCCGAGCTAATAAGTTCAAGCCGACGTTCGTTGTGCAAACGGGTTATATAAACGATTACATAAATTACGGAGCACTGCTGTGGGTAGGTAGCTACATTTTTATGAGAGAACCTCTGAAAGCGACATCGATTCTGGTACACACCAATCACTGGTAATGGAATTGAACACACAACAGTCCCTGTAGTCTAGACCGCGGCTCATGTAATTTTCACATTTTCCGAGCCCTGCAGACAGCTATAGGGGAAACTTTGTATGGTTAACTTTATCAGAAGGCGTACATGTCACGAGAACCAGCTACTTCTACTGACAAGCTGAAGTGTGCAGACATTACATAAAATCGATGCATATTCTACAGACTGTTGAAACCCACTCGGCGAAATACAAAACTGAGACATTATTTAATTATCCATCCTACTAAACTAATCATACGTCATACACATCACTCATCATTTACCCACGTCTAACCCAAACAGCCTTATTTCGAGTTTGACATGCCAGAAAGAAGGATTCTTCACTCGTGACATACATAAATGACCCAACTACCTCAAATTATCCCCAATGCCCCGCTGAAAGCGAATATCGAGTCTCGCAGCCGACGTACTCGGCGCTATCCGTCGGAAATCGAAACTCGCGAGGTACTAAAACGCACCTGCTCGCTGTCCCAACGAAATTACGGCATAATGATGTGGCACATAAGCATAATCGAAGCGTCGTTCATCGAACGCTCGTACGTAACAGACTCGGCGGCTGGATGTAAATCGGCGATCGAAGCGAGCGATGGACGAGTTACGCGATAGTGACCCTGGCCTTCTGGGAAATCTAGAGAACAGCCACGAAGGAGAAGCTCCACAGGCAATGGGTTCAAGGCCGGCGGCGCGTCGCGACGCAAGGGCGTCACTCTGTCTCCACGTGCCGTTCGCGCGATACTCTCACATCTTCGCAGCTAATGATCCGTCGAACGAAGATGCACGCGTCATCGCACATCGACTTTCAGGATGGTTCTAACAATTGGGACGGGTTATGACCATTTTTTAAACGATGATAGAGACGAGATGGACGATAAAAATGATTCTGCCAATCGACATTTACTTTGCCGGGAAATTAGCGAAGGAGCCAACGTTAGCCGTCACCCTCGTTAGAAGAATCTTTATACTCTCGTTACTACAGCGACGTCTAAACGAGGTGCCAGCGCGCTCGGAATGTCAAGTGCCTCGAAGAAGCTAGAAAAGGGGGACGTATCGATCGATCGGGGTGACCGACGTTACAATGACTTGGGCGAATCACGCCGTCGGCGTCGCGAGTCTTGACGTGCGCCGATCAAGTGGCAAGTCGGCCCACTCGATCGTCGAGGGCACGACTCTGTCACGGAAATTCGTCTCAGCCCGTTAATATCGCTCCCCGGCGCGGGCGGCGCAGGATCAGTTTTCCAATTCCGATCGAGAAATGCAACGAGCCCGCATTGACGGACTCGAACGTTCGCCCAAGAGATTGCGTATCGCTGGCGACTGAAGTGGATCAGGGGCTCGGCGGGTTCGAGCGTGAAATCGATATTTCGCGCTGCCACGCGGTGAGGTTCAATGCTCGCCGGATCCTTGAGCGGTCCCAAGGTGTCGTTCATAGAGCATGCGGGCGATCAACGTCAATCTAGAAGTAGGAATTCTAATCCGACCCATAGACGCTTTGTTGTCGTCAAGTACCAGAGGAATCGATGAGCCGAAACTGCGCGTTTGCTTTGACAAAGGAGAAAGAAGGCTTCTCACGAAAACCTACGTTTATGCATTACACTTGAATGCCCCAGAAACAGTTTTCTACGCAAAATTGTATATATACATGCGTAGAATGCTCAGCTGACGGTACACTAACCGTTCACGAAGCAGTACATTAATTCCCGCCGTCGTCGATGACACACCGATTCGAGCTTTCCGATCCACAACCCGATTATATAGGAGCAATAGAGAAAGCGAGCACGTATTGCAAGCTCGTCGCCCGCGTGCCGATATCGCTCTCGCTAAACCGAGTCGGCTGTCGAATCTGTGACCGCGACGATTGTTTACCCGGTTTACCGTGTCGCCGTCACTCGGCCAGACTAGTAGAGAAATCGCGGTTTATCGTGGGTGTTCGGTGGCGTCGCGACTCCGATGACGTGGGCGTGCCAAACGACGAGCAGCCCGCAGAGCGTCACGACCGCCGACCGCGGCGGTTAATCGGGCGTAACGGGCGAACACATATGTGCGGCTGATGATTATCAACGCTGATAAAACGGTCGTCGCGCTCTTCTGCGCTGCGCGCCCGCTAAACGGCAGGCTCATCCTTTCAGCGAGAGAGAGAGGGAGAGAATGTTCGATAAGCCTGGCTGCCTGTAAATGGTGATAGCGTTGCCGCGGTCGTCTCAAGGAGAGACGCTCAACGGTGTCGAACCCTTTCAGCGCGATCGCTTTTATGTACTCGTAAAGATATGCATAAAGAAGGCGTCACAGAAGTTGACGCGAACGTGCTCGGCGACGGTACGTCGTCGTTATACGAGTATCGAATTTTAATATTGAACGCGGTGTGTACGGTGCGCGTCGTGTGTCGTAATCAGGCTGAATGAATTATAGGCCGAATGTATTCATACGGGAGAGGGCGCGTAAAAGGGCCTGTGCCGTTTGAAATTGAATTTCTGAGATGAAGGCCTAGCGCGGGCTACCTTGTCTTGCCGGATCTTTACGGCTCCCCGGTGGCGAGCTACCCGACCCGATATCGACATCCAGATGCCGCCAGCGATAATTTCAACGCGATGTATTATTCAAATCGCCCCTGCCTAATTCGCGCTCCACTTTTGACCTTTGACAATCTCGCGTCGGGCTCGGCTCGTGCACCACGTGACCGTTTCATTCGTCTCATCTATCAATCGGTTCTCGATGTGTATCGGTCGATATCTATTAGGCGTATCAGGACCGAACGGACGACGGACTCAATTATTAATCCGTTCCCCCCGTCACCCGGACGCTCGGCGACTGGTTCCGAGCAGACAGGAAGACTTGGGCAAAAACGGAAGAGCACGAGGCGGAGTCGCCCGACGTTGTCACATTTGCCGAGGCTGCGTTCAACATGTTTTTTATGCATCTATTGAAACGGCGCAAAACACACCGTTGCTGTGTCGAGGAAATTGAAATGAGTTCCGTCAGGATTGATAACGAATTCTCGCTCGTCCGGAGCGTTCCGATTTAATGACGACTCGCAGGCGTGCCTACGAATCTGTCAGCTGTGAGACTAGATAGAATCGCGACTGGCAGCCGATCACTGGGCGCAAAATATTTGCGCTTAATGAATATTTACCGACTTTCAACGCTTTATCTCCGTCCGCGAACCGCGTCTCCCACTTGTTGGGCCGCAGGCGTGTATTTAATTGAAACGTCATCATTGCCGGCAACCGGTCGTTTATTCGATGAATCGAGCTGGTTCACGAGCCGAACGCTGTAACGCGCGCGCGCCGTATAATTACCGATATTACTCACTCAGAGCCGATCAAGTTCTGCCCCGAATGCGGTTTGCGGTACTCTATGATCGGGACGTGTCCGCTTAATCGGCCGCCTCCGAATGCTTTGCACACGTGGACTCACGTGTTACACCTTACAATTAGCTTTTTCTATAACAGGGTGGTCGACACGACGCTTCTCTCGATGCTTCCTGGCCGAAGTTTCGCAAACAAATCAAACATTCTGTATTTCAGCGAGCGCATTTCCAACTTTTCGCATCTGCCGAGATCGACGAGTTAATTTAACCTTTGATGGAACAGGAAATGAAAACAAATGCGTGTCCTGTGTGGGAGGTTGTTTTGCTTCGACAACGATCGAGCCGGTAATCAACACGCGGATGATTCTACACGTACGAGATGTCGGAGATCGTGCAGCGAACGAATTGGAATTAGATCGAGATAATTGGTACACGCTCGGGGCGGCTCGCCTTTATAAGCGATACGCGATCGTGTACGCTTGGGAAATACGGCTGGCCCTCGAATTAATCTGCCATATTTCCCCTATGCCTGGCCGGCGTTCGTCGATTCCAAACCACGTACGGCCACCAGCCAGTATGCGGACCGAAGACAATTACAGGTATGAGCCCAGGCTACGAAATGGTCGACGGCAAACGTTTCCTCGACGAAATAAACCGAACGACGAGCAAATAACGTGTCAGGGCGAACAATGCTCGAGTTTGCGGGAAGAAAGATTTGGACGCGCTCCGAGCGTCTCGCCGAATCCGCGCGGCAATGAGCGCGATTCCGCGGTCTTAAAAAGTCCGCCATTCATCAACGTGATGAACGAGCCACGCGAGATCGGCCCGCGCGAACAGGAATAAATCTCTCGGGTAATTCGATTTTCCAACCCTTATCACGCAAGGACTTCTTACACCGAGTACACACCCGAGTTACGACCGAACAGTCAGTTCAGCGATAGAGCTCGAGTATATGTGTCTCGATATCTCGAAGCGCCGAAGAATTGTTCGAAACGGTGATGATTGCGAGCGCAATGTTCGCCGGCCAATTTAAGCATCTCTCGACGAGGAGCAAAATCTTGAACCGCTCTCTGCTTTCTCAGGAAAAAGAAGCGGCCCTCGTGGTGGAGAGTGACGGAACAGCGTGTACACTTTCGCTCCATTAACGTTGATGCCGTTTTAATAAGTTCCCGTGTAATGAATTTACGGCCGCCATAAACCAGGCGGAGGACCGGTTCCGTAAACCGAGCCTCGAGCTATAAACGATATTACAGGAACCGTCAGTCGGCCGGGGACGAGCTAATTCGCGGGAAAAATTTAATAACCCGCGAGAACGAAGGACAACCTGGATTAGCGACGGTCGAGATCTGCGTGAAAATGAGAGTAAAATAGGATTTCCAGCCGTACGGCCGGTGGAGTGGGATCGGTGAGAATAGATTCGTCGCGGCGCGCGATCGCCTGTACAATTGCGATCTCTGAACTTGCAAGGACACTCGCAGCCCCCGAGGAAGTGACAAGTGACGAGTGGCGAGAATAAACTTTTCACGTTCGACAAACCCTCGCACTTTCCTCTCGAATCGATCGCTCCTCTCGCCGCACTGAAGAACTGTCTCGAAGATCACATACGTCCCACGAGACACAGTGCATTTCCTCTGAAGAATGTGAAACGACAGGTCGCTCGGACAGAGCAAATCATATTTCCCCATTGTACCCGGAAACAATCGGCAGGTCCTTTCGAGGGAATTTCAGAGGAAGCGTGAAGATCTCGTGGCTGGTCGCGCCGTTCACTAGATTAAAGGAGAACGTCGAGTGTGCCGGGCGTCGACGTTACTGCGAATTCGCCTTGCCGAGTAAAGTCTCGCCCCATTGGCGAGACGCATTTTAAACTTAATATTTACATAATCGAAGCAATTGAACTTGGTGAGCGAGGAAAAACTCTGTCTTTCTTCGCAAGACAATTTCTACTTCTATTTACATACCGCTCCGTTTGCTTCATGCCGTCCTTCCTCGTCTCCCCCGTTTCCTTCTTTTCGTTTCACTCTGCAAACGCCCGGGGCAAATATTTTCTTTCTCAACTTAATTCCCCCCTCCCGCAACTGCTGTTCACATTTTCCTGGACGCGCAGCGGTAGACGAGCCTCTAAATACTACCTACTAATGCTTTCGAAATTGTCAGTACTATTCGAGAAGTACCGTCAATGCGAATTTCGATGGGGAGCAGGTACTTGCCGTAATTGAAGTGCGAAGAAGATTGAGTGCACACAGCCAATTCTTCGCAATCAAGAGATTTCGTCCGCGCTTCCGGAACAAAGAATTCGAAGCAAACAAGGGGCCGAAACTGGAAGCGGATAAGACGAAGGATGCAAAAGCAACGGCTGTAGAAACGAAGCAGGGCGACATAAGTCGTGAACGCTCGTTAAAAGAAAATTCTGGCACACCGATGAAAGACCTTCGCGCAATTTGCACAGCCGAAGCAATCGAACTTCGCGAAGGGGCAAAAAAAAAAGTGTCTCCCTCTCGAAAGAGGGAAGGATTGCTACTTCAATTTCCATATCCGTCCGATCTGCACAAACCCCGACAGAGTTGACGCCCGAAGCAAATGTTTCGCTCTCGCATTTAATACCCTTACGTACCATGTTCATCTCTTCCTTTGACCAAGCTCGCGAGCAAAGGACGTCACGAAGCGTACGAAATATTCATCCCGCGTCGGACTGTGGAAGATAATGGTTTGAAAATAGGGACGTCACGATTTACAAAGCAATCCTGTCTGTCGGCCACGTGAACAATGAGGCTTACATCTCTTTCGGCGGACGGAGCACACATTCGTCTCACGTACGGGCAAACGGTCTATGGAGCTTATTAAACGGATTTCGCGGTTGTGTGGGAGTGGCAGCCTCCTAAGAGAGCGAGAGAACGTCCGGCGGTCCGTGATAGAAAAATACCCGGAAAATAAGGATACATCGTTGAGGGCGCTGCGAGAATATCGTATGTACGACAAAACGTGTACGGGGCGGTAGAACCAATGGAACTCGTTCGGCAAGGCCGGGGCGTATGCAAATTCGTGCATTTACCGGCCGCCGCGTCCGCGGTGAATGCATAAGTAAAAAGATCTACGAAAGGGCCGTTATGAGGAAGTACGTAGAGAGGATCCGGTGCCGGCTAGATTTAACTGACAGGACTGCGAGAGCTTATCTGTTGCACAAATATGAACGTTACTTCGTTCCGCGGCGCGAGGCACGGTGAGAGTTACAGTTCGTTAATTTTTTGTCTTTCTTTTCTTTTTTCTCCTATTCGAATATGGGTCGGACAATGGAACGTCGTGAGATAGGGAGAATTATTTACCCGAAACTAGGCAAGTTCGACAACGACGTCAATCTTCGACATTCGACGATGGAATGGCATTATAGTCCACTAGCCGCTAATGGTGTCCAAAGAATTCGGGGCACTCGAAATCCGCCCAATAGGCGCGGGCCATAACTCAGCATCGCTCCCCGGACGAATTGCGCTTCAGGAATTCGTACGGACGGGACGGTTCCATTAATAAGCGCGCGGCCGACGACGATAATTCGTGTTTTGTGGATTGTCGTGAGGCAAGCGTTATGGGCCATCGATCTATTTCTGAAATTATTCACAGCACATCGGCGCAGAACTACGCACGTCGAGGGTTAGTTTCGCGGAAAATAACTGAGCATGCGGTTACGTATGCTAAGTAGCGCTTCAGCGCTTTAGACGCTGCTCATGAACAGCGGAAGTCAGTTATGCCGAGTTATGCGCAAGAACATTGCCGTAGGGAGCGAGAGGGGTTGACGCACATACAGGCTGGCACATAATTGCGGATCGTTAGTTAAATCATTAACGGCCCTGCGCACCGCGCGCGCTTTAACGACCACTTAACGACCCGCCCTCGCGCAATTTCAATTGCAGCCAACAATTGCGTAACCGCCGGTCTCGATTTTCGCGGTTGCCAGGGAACGTGACGCCTACGAACGGTGGCTGGAAGCCGACAAAGGTCGCGTTCTTGCTCGCGCTCCGAGCGATCGCGAACTCGTTCGCTACCTGGCTTATGAATATATGTATATAGCCGACAGGATTATGCCCAACGAACGCGTCCACGCCTGAGTGGCATTAATAAATCGTCCCGCACCACTCCTACGCCTCCTTCCCGCCGTTCGACGTCATGTTCTGACATAAAAAGAAACAAGGAAATATTGTCCGATAACGCGGTTCTCGATTTTTCTCGACGACATTCGGGGAAGGCGATCTTCGGGTCACCGGACCGTGACGTAGCGGCACAGAATAAGAATCAAAGAGATCCTTCTGGGGCGGACGTGACGTAATACGCGTATGTTTTTATTCAACGGGTGTAGATGGGAAAAGCGGATGGGCGCGAGTGCTATTTGCATTTTTCTTAATACCAGTGCCCAGGAAGGTTGGAGGAGTGATGTAATGTAAGAATGTCCTCGATTTGCCCTGCCGTATATTTCAAGTTATTCCGAAAGTTCCGCGTTTCCCGTGGCTATCCGAATTCAGCTCTGTTTGATTTATTCGATTGGATTTATGAGATTACGGGAAAATTGAGGATAAATCTCGTGTAATTTAGCGGGCAAAGAGTGGCCGGAGCAAGCGAGGGACCCTTGAATTTGATTTCGTAACGAGCCAAGGCTACGTCGGTTCGCTTACAACCTTAACAGTAACAGTTCGTCCTTTTCGCTCCTTTCCATCCTTGACCACCACTCACCGTGATCTTATTAGCGATTAAAGAGAATCTTAGCTTCTTCGCGTTTCCTCGCGCAGATTCACGCGATTTTTCCATTCCAAGCGGCCACCAAGAGTCGGAGAGAGGACAAAGAAAAGAATCGCACTCGAGCGACTCGAGGTCACGCGAAAGCTCGCGGCGCAAGTGTTTGCGCTCGTCTCGATTCAAGTTGAAAGCCGAGTTCTCGAAGGCGCGCACGGAAAACAAATTTGAATCACGGTTTACCGGCGGACGAACTTTTTTCCGGTCCAATATTGACACGGAAGATGGGTCACGCGTGGCGGAAATTTCACTTCCGCGTGCGGCACGTTTCCGGCAGATCGTGCGATTGAGACAATCAATGCAGAAACGAACGTTTTCTGTGACGTTCGTCGTTTGCGTAACGAGCAGTTACATCCGCGTCGTTGTCACACGTGTAGCCAGCCGTCTAAAGAGCACTATTATTATCCCGTCACAATTTAACCTCATTTACGATATTTTCTACACGCGACCGTATTATTTTTAGAACTGCTCAACGATTAATCACTCTCAAAGGGCGCTATTATTATAATCGGAATTTGACGATGAACGATCCGCGTTCGTGAGATGTGATCATTGTTGCGGCACTGGCACTGGCTCAAGTTCTCAACAGCTTCAGGCGAACAGCGCGGCGGACAATTGGAATTATGCAATGCACCATGCCATTAGACCTGCGAATGCTATCGACAAACGAAGTTTTGTAGTACCAATTACATATTAACCTTTCATTTATCCATGTTAAACGTACACTACATTATCCATATTTGTGTCTGTCCGATTCTACCTTAATTTAGTCTACTCTACAAGCATGGCACGTCCATTCGGTAGATATCCATGCACAGTGGTTTAAGTGAGGGATAACGCGGCACAGTGGAATAAGTCAGTGACTAATCGGTCAGCGTGAGTCTCCATTATGGCGAACGGTATCGCATCAAATCAAGACGCATCGCGCAAATGTATCACTTAGTACTCCCTACTCCGTCCATTGTCGTCGCAGCTGCATATTTCTGCGTGACGTCAGTACTGCGCTGTTTGTTTTTTATCATTCGCTTTTTTTTTACTTTCCACCCACGGCTCTCCGTTTTTCCCACATCGCGTCTGTCGGCTGATTTTTATTCCATCCTGTTTTTCTGCCCTCGAACGACGGCGAGCGTCGCAGCTGTCGACAGTTTAAATTTTCCAGCGCGCAATCGGCATCGATTATTCAGATCGGGCTCTGTGTTTAGAGTGGCAGTCGGTCTGCCGACTGGCGACGTCTCGCATTCTTGCACGTACGGTGCAAAGCTTTTTCGCCGGATATTAACGCCGGAAGTTGACTTGGACCCCGTTCGGCACGCCGTTCGCATTTCTGCCGAATTCGCCAGTTTTGTCGACGAAAGGTCGATCGAGTCGATCGTAGCGCGCGGCTACGGATCGAGGTCGAAGACTTTCGAGCATGGTACACCAACGCATTGGCTGTTACGCGGAGGATTAGTTTTTAAATATTTCTCGATGTTAGTACGATTTTATCTGACGCCAAAAAATCTGCACCATAGTTCTCTGTGACACTCGCAGAATCATCCATGCGTGGCTGACATTGCAGCGGGTGTGTTGAAAAATAACTTCACGTACGGCTGTACGGTAAAATCTGCTTGAATCGAAAACTTCCCACGGTCTATTTCCGAACCCACGTTTCAGAACTCTTACGATACATACATACGCGAAATGTAATAATAACATATTCAAATTTCAATCGACTGAGCAACAACCTAGCGGCGAAATATTTAATATTGAACCTTCGAATTTAATATTGAAACCATACATTCCTTTCGGGAAATGATTTAACCCCGCTCGACTTTATTTACTCCTCCGCTTTCGCGTAGGAGTTGGAAAGGTGCGTCGACGTGCGTCGAACGATAGAAATTTAAGCGATTCCACCTACGCACGCCTTGAGCAATTTCTGCTGAACCCGTCGAGCTCATTTGCGATTGAATCGACGAGAGAACCGGCCCCGAGATCAACGGAGTCGCTGCGGTGGCAGTTGGATCGAGAGAGAGCGTCGAGTCCGCGAGACTTCGAAGGGACAATTGTGTCGAACCGTTTTCCATGTTTTGCTCCGCTCTCTAAACGCAATCACACCTTCCCCGCTTTCATCGCGCACAAAACACGACAGGATCGAGGCTTTTTCTCAGACGAAACCTCTCCGATGCCTGCACAAAAGCGTCCCCATAAAGAGCGAAGTTCAATAATCTGCTGCATGACGTATCGCGCAATGAGCAATGACTTCCCCTTTCGTAACGCAAGAAATTTTCTCTTAAAATCAGATACATGCCGCCGGATCATTAGCTTTCATGAATGTTAAATCGAAGCATGGAAGATGGAAATGAAAATATAGGAACGAGTCAAAAGGACAATGAAAGGCGAACTGGAAGGAAGTGAAATCAGTGAAGTGAGAACGAGAAAGCGAGAGAAAGAGAGAGAGAGAGAGAGAGAGAAAAAGAGATGGAGAGAAGTAAGAAGGGCGGAAGAAAAGGGAAGGAAAGGGAAAGAAAAGAAAAGTTGGGGCAAAACGACTGGGCTCATAAAAGGAGCTCGGCACGCACGCGACGAACTTCGCTTCCTGCGAAAATCTCGAGAGAAGAGTGGGGCGGGTGTATCCTGACTCTCGCGCCTCGACGACGGGATTCCTGACATTTCAGCTTCTTTTACACGGACAAAACGGCGGAAAAAAGCGCGCCGAGGGAAATGAGAAAAAGGGAAGAGAGAGAAGCGTGCTGGCAAAGACACGAAGCGTGGCAATCTCGCGATGAGTCTCTGGGTACTCGCGGCCGACAAGGCGAACAGTTGGCCGTTATGATGGAAGACCTCTTGCAGCACGCTCCCCCGCTCCCGGGAGCATTCCCGATCGTGCATTCCTGTACCCAGCCGCGTCACTTGGAGGCCGCTGAATCCACCAACTGAAGCGGTAAAAATGTAATCGAGTATCGCGAGAGGCAAGCATGCACTTAACGTGAATATTGAACATCGAGACGGGTGAAAGTTGCGACTGAAAGAAAGGTACGGTTTATTTCGTTTTTTAAAACATTGGTAATGATTAATAAGTTGAGTTTGACGAGGTATCGGTATTTACAATCTTCCCGCGAACTAACCGCGGAAATTGTCGGTTATCCCGTGCCCGACAAGAATCACTCATCAGCCGGCGGCGCTATTAGTCGTTACTTTAATCAAGCTTATTGAACGTCCCCGCGCGTCGTGTCGTCGCGCGTCGCTGGGAGCGGGCCGGTGAAATAATATTTTACGGGAAACGAGTGTCGGAGACGCGTCAGCGGCATATTTACGCCGTAAGGGTGGGCTTGATTACCGATGCATGAGTTGGTCGCCGCTAATGCTGAATATTCATGCCGACGATAAGTAGAGGCTGGCAGCAAAGCTGCGTGCGGCGCGGCCGCGCGGCGGTGCGATACGCGCGAATAAATATTCCATGCTTTTACGCCGAATTAATGTAACGCACAGCCACCGCACAGCCCCTCTCTCGGCGCGCACGAACTCTCGCGTGCGCATTTTTCTTGCCGAAAAGGCGCCGAGCCCGACGAAATTCGCTCGGTCAGGGATGTTCGTTGTTCGAGGATGGCGCAGCAGATTCGCAGAGGATCGCGGCTTGATTGGACTCGAATAGCCCGTATTAATATTTGACGCCGCGCCGCGAACCGAGTCCGTTCTACGCTCGACGTCTCGGATTCTTTAAAATCTCACGAAAAAGAAGGGTCGTGAAAGAGTGCTCTCCAGGAGAATGAAGCGCGTTCACCTTATTCCCCAGTGCGCCCCGAGCTCCGAGCTCGGATTCAATTAAGGCGAGACGAGAGAATAGGACCGGAAGCACAGTGGATATTTCATGCTACGCTTAATCATCCTAGAGTCGCGTCGAAGGATGGGAGTATCGAGAATCGAACGATTCTCTCGACGTGACGGGGCCGATCGGATTACCTGGAAATTTATAAGAATACGAATGCTTAAGAAAGGCCATTCGATTCAGCTACTTGCAGCGTCATTTAGCGTAGGAAAATGAAGAAACGGATTTCTGCCGAAGGACGTCTCGCGAGTTTCTGGCGTCGGAGATGGAAAATCTTTCGATGGAAATCTTATCGAACGCGGACTGCATTGTTTAGGCATTGTTTCGCGGTGAAGGGTGAAGATTGTGAATTTCTCCTTGCGAACCGGGAACATTCGGGTGACATGTGTGAAGTATTTTCCTCCCAATTGCCGGCAATGCGTGTCAAAATCAATGTGTAACAAGGTCTCCGTCGCGTCCTTCGTCTGCATTTAGAGTAATCCTCCGAACGCCTTGTCAGTGTGTCATGTTCACGTAATACGCGCCACATCGACAATAGGCATCGGGACAAATGAAAACCTAGGATATTCGCCGAAAATAGACGGAATACATACTTGGAAGCTAGAGGTTTGTCTTGTCCCACGCTTATACCATTCTGTGAGCAATTCTATAGGAATAATCGATTACGTCGAAAGCGTCGATAATAAGGGAACAGGCGCGGAAGCGCGGAAGCATCGTCCGACGGGATCTTACGTAAGCATACTAAAATTGACGTTGAGCGGGTGGCATAAGATTTTGTCGACGCTCACACGTCGGTCGGTTTATTGGAAGTCTCGATTACGTGTTAGAGAGACTTGGACCGTGCTTGCGATACGTCGACAGTGTTGTAACGATTTTTTTGTATGCATTCCCGTTTGCCAACGAAAAATAAAACTTAAAGCACGCCAGCGATTTTCCGATGTTGCGAAACATCGCGCAAAACTTATGAATATTTAAACCATACGGCAATTTCATAAAATCAAATCAAATACATTTGCCGACCGATCAGTGCTACGCTCGGGATAAACGACATGCATGCAACGGTAATGAATTCAATTGAAATTATTAAAATTTCACTCGTAACTCGTAACGCAATTTATCTCTCAGCAACCATTCAGTCAATTTTACATTACATCGAGCACACATTTATTCCGCACCAAACTAGGGTATTCGAAGAGCTGCATCTCTGTCGGCATAATTTGTACAGTACTTAACAAAAGTTGCGTAAAATTAGTGAAACTAACGAGAGTCACATATATACATATTCTTCATCGAATTTTTCCGCTCGAATTCCTTCCCACCGTCTCTGTCCGAATAAAGAGAATCGAATCGACCGCAGTATAACCAAGACGGCGAGATAATTATGGATTGCCGAGCTTTCAAACGGCTTGCAGAGCGGAGTACTGGCGGCATATAATTAGGAAGTGTTCCAAAAAGACAAAAGCAGCCGGTTCGATCGGGGTCCATTTAAGGACGACCAAAGAAAGTAGTAGTGAGACCTTATCCACGGGGCCGTACACTTTCTTCTCGACTGAGCGATTAGACCTTCCTCGTTGACGGCCACGACGGCGCGACCGATTTTTCCACGGACAACTTTATGAGACGCGCGAATATATACATATTCACACGACGAGAAAACGGGACGCGAAGATGGAAGCGCGACTCACGTTCTTGGCACGATTCCTAAGCGGAGGCGACGAGCGCTCGTGCGGAAACGAGGCGGAAACTTGCCGTCAAATCGTTTCTGCGCGTAAAGTCGTCCGAGTCGATCGTCCGAGGAACAATTGCGCGGACAGCGACGGGGCGACGAAAGGCTCCGTAAATTATATGCCCGCCCACACTTCACCCCGAACGCGCAATTAATTTATTTTCGATCCGCTTAATGACGCGACTTGAAAGCAGTCGGATTGAACTTTAGAGCGCAACGATGCGCGACGGTAATAGGTCAAGTGTCGAAGATTGAATGTCCGTCGTCGCGTCGGTCGTCGCTTATACTGTGCACTCGCCCAATTTGCAGCGGCGCGCTCCTCCATGTATGATCGACGTTGACGATTCGTAAAAACCGATTATCGAGATTCGAGCGGGAGGAAAATTTGGTTGGCGCGAAATATACATCGACTCCGTGCGACTCCGTCGCGCTCAATTACGAGGGGAAGTTTTTCTGGGCGTCGACGTCGCAACGATAATCGCGGATTCCGCCCGAAATTTCATGGTCACCCGGCTACGTATGGGCTTGCCCGACGAGGGCGGAAAGAGACAGCGAGAATCGCGGATGATCATTGGCGTTGTGTGTGTGAGCGGTGTAATTGCGGTACAAGTCTCCGGCGACTCACGTCGTCCCGTAAAACCTAAAAGCAGAGAGAGAGAAAGAGAGAGGTCAACTGCGGCGCACTATTAGCCGTAGCCGGCAAGAAACTGCCGGCAAGGGGGAAGAAGGAAAATAGGACAGGATATAGCCAGGCACTTGGAGGGCGATGGAAGAGAGGCAGCCGATTTAGCTTCTACATCATCGCCATACCTGTACTGCCAGCGTCCTGGTGCGGTGACGTAATTAAAAATCAATATCCCTAGGGACGGAGGTGACGGAAAATCGTCGCGGATGCAAAGATTCATCACAAAAACTGGCGCGTCGCATCGCGGACAATTTGCGAGCAGTGCATCAGTGGATGATATCTGCAAAAATGATTTTCGCGGCGAGAAAATCGACGAGCTCCATTCAACGTTTCAAGCGTTCCAAGAAAATATCTTGGGAATCTCAAACATTAAAACTCGCTTCCCTTGCAATCTCGAAACATAACGTTCGCGTGGTCGGTATGCAGCAAAAACGGGCGCAACGGTTAAAATAAGATAATGGAATTAAGCTTTGAAGCGTGTCCATTGGAATTCCAATCGATCGGTTATTTGCGAGGCGTCGCGAACGGTTTCATTGGGAGATTCTATCGGGCATGAAAATCGTCGTCGTTCAACGAAGCACGACAACCTCCTACGGAACTATCTCTCTCGCGCGCCCGGCGGCCAGTCGATAGGGAAAACCCACGTGAGCGAGAGACGACGGTTAACCGACTTCCTCTGGCTCCCGTCACTGCATCCCGCCGGGCAACGCGTGAAGATAGAAAAAAGAAAAAAAAAGAAAAAATGTGAGAAAATAGAAGAATGGCGAGAAAATGCGATGCGACGTACTACCTAGCCTCCGAGGTGTGACTCGATCCCCATAGCGACTGACCTATTTCTTTGATCCCCTGTAAAATGATTGTCGCGAGCGTCGCTGATGGAACGCTTGCATGTTATCCTCGGCAACCGATGCAATAACAATGGTATTAATTCCGACAGTAGCGATAATGCCGACAATTATTACCCGTTACGATAATACGATCAAAGGCCGAGAGTAACACTCAAGAGCACCCCTTTGTTTAACGATTGCGGTCAATACATTGAAATTATCACCGCCAATGATATTGCGTAATCGGCACACTTTGTTAACCAGAATTATTTGAAAGTGATTAACATTAAAGTATCGTATTATTCGACGTATCATGAGATATAACGAGAAGCGTAAATCTTATTCCTACGAGAGCTCGCAGCAATACGTTGCGATTTTTCGGCCGCTACCGTTTGTCGCACGATCGACCACAGAAGGGCATAAGCCGGAAATCCGAATCCAGCATGTCGCTCGACGAAAAATGGTAACATTGCCCGGGCACGTGCCAGTACAGATATCGTTCGGCGAAGAACTGGGAAAGTGTTTGCGCCGCTCGTACCTGCACCATTGCAGTTTCCCGAGACAATTTCGCCCCGGCCATTGTTTCGGCTTCGTAAATATTTAACGTCGGATCGGCCGAACGCTCTCGCTGACTGCCGACACGCAGCGACACTGTTTGCACGGGGCACTCCTCTCGCTTGCCTAGACCGAGAATATGTTAAACGGTCCGCGCGTTGATCAACCCCGAAACCGAAATGAGTCCGACCGCCGACTACCGGAGTTAATTACGTCAGGCGACGAATCCGAAAGAAGTTACCCTTTCGGCGATAAGCGGGTGAAAGGTGGTCCGGGCGAGATACCAGCCCATTCCTGGTATGGCCTCAAATTAATTAAACGTTCTTCTGGCTGGCGACTAAAGCGGCGAAAGGCGAACAAAGAGCTCCGGTCTTCTACGACCTTAAAACGCGCTCAGAATTCAAACGGCTAACCCTATCCACACTCTCCTCCTCGCCCCTCTCTGTCCCTCTCTCTCTCTCTCTCTCTCCGCCTCTATTTTCCTCTTCGTCACATTTGATTGTCCCAGGTGCATCAACACCGTTCCACCCGCCGGCATTCGAATTGCAAATGCGAGATAAAGGGAGTCGTGCGCGTGAATTTTAACGAACGCCCGTATATAGCGGGTTACTCTTGATCCAGAAAGGAGTTGTTCGCCCGTAAACGAGCGAGAACGGAAGAGAGGCGATCTTGTTAGGCCGCCGACCGAAAGCGGCGATCCTTTTCGTCCGCTCCAGCGCCGCGCCGACCGGCTCGAGAAATCGCGAGCCATTACCGCCCCCCGTTACCACCCTCTCGCAAACCGTCGAACCGTTTGCCAAATCTTTTTCCTCCAGCGCTCGTTTCCGGCCGATAAACAGTGCTAACCGGACGTTCGGTATCTTCGCTCCGCGAAGTTTAGCGGGCGGGACGGGAAGGTCGAGGACGTCGTAAAAACGTCACGCCGTACTGTAGCGAAAAGATCAAGGCCGAGGCCGAGCCTCGGCCGTATTAAGTCATTTCCGGGAATCATCGTGACGCGCCGCCGACAACGGGCAAATCGTAATTCTTCCTGGAATTAATTACCCGGAGCCGCGCGAGATGCCGGGATCTCCATCCTGCAACACGATCCGGACGCCGATATGGAATAGCAGCCTTGGGATTAATGTATGGCGCCGATGACAGGTCCGTGAAATTTCGCTTTCGGCTTTCGATAACGCGGCTGGCCGATCTTTTCGCGAGTCGATTTGACTTGATAGGTGCGCTTCATTCGCGACGTGCGGCGGTCGCTCGATATCAGTTTTAAGCAAACGGCACGGCGAATCATAATTACGTATTCAAAGTCGCGGAATCGGTAAACTGTCGACAAGTCCGGAGACGTCGCGCGGCATTTGGCGCGGAAGATGCACGGGAAAATTAAAGCTGCCAGAGCACACGGCCAGGAAGTTTCATTTAGTTTCGCGCACAATGGAAGGAGAAAGGCGCGCCGAATAATGCGGCAACTCGCCGCGTAACGCGATATAACTTCGCGACTCGTTTTCAATCCTCCGCATTTCCATTAATCCCTTAAGTCGATCCGGTGTTCATGCGCGCGCCAGACCGCGAAACTCTGCGCGGTTATTCCGCGTTATTTCAAATATTAACTGCCAGCGGTATACGTTCTATCTCTTTTTCTTCTTCTTTTCTCTGATAATAAGGTGTATTCAAGATAGTGCCGACGTCAAAGTATGGCATGCTTCTATAAGCGAACTTACTGGACAGCTTAAACGACGTTCCCATTGAGCGAGGCGCCTTGAATGAAAGCAAGGTTGCGTAATAATAACAACTGGCGGCACAAAGTCTACGTAACGCGATCAACTCACCCACGCCGAGGGAAATTGCAATTCTATACGGACGCTTATATCAATTAACGAGGCAATATGTTGGTAGAACATCTATCGACGCGTACTGATTGCAATTCCAACTTCCGTAATCGCGGCGGTATGCGGAGCGTACGAACGACTTTCCGTAAAAAATTATGCGGATTAGCCGGTCGGCCGTGTAGCAAGTTTGCGCATCGGTTCATAGACACCGAGAAAGTTTTTAATTAAATACCCTGTCTTTCGCGAAGTAATCCAAAAGCGAGCGGGCGTTAAAGTCTCTGTCGGCCCATTTTGCGTGTCGGCATACGCGGCACAATTAAATTCTGCGCCGGACAATATATCGAAGCACGGCAAAGGTGACTCCTTACGCCGCGTCACTCTCAAGGTCCGCCGCGTAGGGGAGACCGGGGCAAAATGGTATAGCGGGGCATAATGGGACTGGGGCAAAATGGGACCGGGGCAAAACGGGTTTGGGGCAAAATGGGACAGGAAAAATCGGAGACCACTAATTTCACGAGATTGGGGCAAAATGGGATAGTGGAATAATTCGATGCAGAAACGAAAGAAATGCAGGGGTAAAAAACGAGGGGTAATAAATGAGTGAAAACAGGTTTTATTGAATGTTATACGATATATGGGTCACACTCTACTTACGATACTATAATTTAACGGTGGCAATGTTTAATTTTTATTGCTTGTTTAACTAAGCTAATTTTTATCGGCACAATTGTCGCAAACGAACTCGATTAAGTTATCGTCAGCATGGGCACATGAATAGTGGGCCCATTTCTCGCATGAATTACAACGAATCCAGGATTCCTTGGATTTCGAATATAAGCCCCCGCAGAAAAGGCATGATGCCTCATCGTCGGTTGTTATCGACGCCGCTGGATTTTTCTCACGAAGTTCTCTGTAGTACGGAGAATTCGTAAGAATGCCACTTGTACCTTTTCTCGATGTCTCCTTACGTTTTGATTTTTTGCCTGCCGATATCGGAAGCAGCTGGGATGGTGATATTTCGAAGGGCTGAGTCTTCGAAGAGCTCGCTACGTTTTTTTTTACGGGAGACTTTAATTTTTGCGGTGAATCGACGACTGTTTCAGCAGTGGTTCGCATTTTCTTTCTCGGATTTCCATTTGTTTTTTCTTCCATCGTGGAGCATATAATATCGTGATCTTCTTCTGATTCGAAATCATCGAGAGGTCCAGTGTATACGTGTCCTCGTTTTCTCATGAACGAATCACTGTCGGATCCACTATCAAACGATACACCTGATAACACCATATGTTCGGCAGCGTCGATTCCGTTTACGTCTATGGATACACTGTTTGAACACTCAGCTTGAGGACTCGTAATTCGATTGAAATTATATACGGCAGAGCACCTTGTTTCGTCAATTGACATTTGGCTCAAAACCTGACTCAAACTGTCGGAACTTTCGTCAAGGAGATTTTCTGTGGACGAAATGTTTTGAAGAGATTCGATGGAAGTGATTCCCGGTCTGTTGGAAGTGATTTCCTGGTTTTGCTGGTTGCTTGCGGAGCATCCCGGATTTGAATTCGCCGGAAGATTTTCGCCCACGGTGGTCGAGGGTTCTGCGTTCACGTTGGTCGACGAAAGCGTATTTGCGTGTGCCGCCGCGAAGTCACGATTCGTGAAAACGTCTCTGTTAAAAGGCCATATGCCAGTTTTTTTAACCCGTTATAATCTGACGCGTGCAATTTTTTTGTTTTTTTTTTGTTTTTATCTTTCTTTGTTTTTTTTTTATTTGTTTTCTGCCAACTGCACGTTACTGATACTGATTTTCAAGCCATTGATGAAAATCTAACTCTTGTCAATTTTTACGTAAATCGTTTTATGAAACTAGGACCGCCGCTCCCCATGAAATCGACGGATATGTGTCGACAAATATATCGGTCAGTCCGTATTATCTGCGTATATGTGGACTGAAACGAACCACAAGCACCATTTAGATTAGATTATGTTTCAACAGCTCTTTCATAGAGCCGAAGCATGAATTTTCCTGTCATCCCATTTTGCCCCAAATTCAGCGGGCTGCGACACTTCATTTTTTGCTATCCCATTATGCCCCGATCCCATTATGCCCCAGTGCCGTTTTGCCCCGGTACCGTTTTGCCCCGCTATACCATTTTGCCCCGGTCTCCCCTACATGTAATTACCCCTAGGTCCGTGATAAAAAAAATGCCGCGCTTCTAAGGGCGACCTAACAATGCAGTTGAAACTTTCCGGCGAAGATTCGTCACCACGGTCACCAACCGTTCAGCTTCCATTGACGTCATTCCTTTCTTCATGTTGTCGGCAGGACGGACAAATATAGTCGTAATTCCACTTCGAAATGCCTATCTGCACGAAGTCGCCACATAGCCAGCGAGTATTAATTATTCTCCTCGGAGTGCAAGCTGCGATCGCCATGTACGTATGATGCACAACGTAGGTATGCCTAATATATGCATGGCACTGGCACGCATACATCCGTGTATATCTTGCCCGACGTTTACATACCGAGCATTTCAATACGCCCGCAGAGTGAGAGCGCGCTTTAGGCGGGCGGTGCCACACGGATAGCGGGTCAAACTCTCAGCAGAGACCAACTGGATTCTTAGTCAATTAAAAGCCGAACCCGAATTACTGATGCCCAAAGAAACGAACTCATATAACGGATAAAGAAAAAAACAATTGTATTATATGATAATTGATAAGTACGACCAGAAGGGTCGACAAACTTATAACACCGTCGTCAGACATTGAATGGCATCCGTTAACGATCCTCCGTGAACCGTAACCGCCTCAAGAACGATTCTGATCTTTTTCAGAATTCAACGCCGGCACGATCTTGATGAGTCGCTCACGCGCCCTAGGAACCACTAAAGTCGCGTAATTTCCTGACATCGGCTCTCTGCCTTCGGCGCGGCCCGAGGATCGTGCAGGAGGGGTGGGCGATCATCATGTCGTCCTACCAGGGACGCGTTTACGAGCGGAACCTGACTTGAAGGTACACGCGTGGGCGTGAAAGGAAACGCAAATACACCCTCGCAACAGACAATGTCAGCGCTCGCAACGGAGTCAATGACGTCGGCCGTTGCGGGGGAATTGACGACCAGTCTCATACCGACCGTAACAAGAATCGATACGCGGCTGGACGTCAGCCCCGTCTCCGTCGTATTGGCGGTATCGATAGTCTGCATCCTTTCGCCGATTACCGTCACGGGAAATTCCATCATACTCGCCGCCTTCTACAGATACAAGAGACTCAGGACGGCCTCCAACTGCCTGCTCGTTTCGTTGGCTGTCAGCGATTTTGGGGTGAGTACGGCCGAGCCGCACTGACAACTGTAATAACAGAGATCAGCAGCCTTATTTTTCGAGAGGAAGCCTCTTCGTCAGTGCCGGATTAAGCCAGGGCGGGGCCTGTAGCAAATTTTATCAAGGGGCCCTTGCAGTGATGCCAGAAAGCGAAAAAGCAGCACGCCGAGTGTGTGCGTGCCGTGTCTGTGAGCGTCTTTCGCTACGTTCAACTGTGACGATTATTGAGAAGGATGGCACTATGCTCTGTCTCTTTTGTACGCATTTCAATATCGCCCGCTATTATGATCGTGCTCGGACCTAGCTCAAACTCGGAATCGGAAAGAAGCATACGCGGTGCGACGTTGGTAGAAAAGAGACAGAGCATAGTGCCACCCTTCTCAAAAATCGTCACAGTTGAACGTCGCGAAAGACGCTCACAGACACGGCACGCACACACTCGGCGTGCTGTTGCTGCTTTTTCGGTTTCTGGCATCAGTGGCGCGGGGCCCCCAGAAGCGCGGGGCCCGTAGCATTTGCTACTTCTGCTATATGGCAAATCCGGCACTGCTCTTCGTAGCTTTCACTGTCAACAAAGTACGCTGTCAATTTTTGGCCATCTATTTCAAAGTTGGCTGTGCCAGTGTGCACTGCAAATTTTCCCTAACAGTAGCACGCTTTCCCTTAAACGTCGCACGTGGATTAGCCATTCCGTTACGTATTGCGTTATTGCGGCACGTCGCTTTCTCGTCGCGAAAAATGCGGGGCAAGAACGATAATTGCACGCTGCGTCGTGAGATTTATGACCCTGTAGACGGCACCACCACCACCACCACCACCGTCGCACGGAACAAAAGCGCCAGTTGGAATTTTCCGAGCGGATTGTCGCAACCTCGGCATAAATTGTCGCATCAACATAATATTACACTAATTGCGATACATACGGAGGCGTGCCGAGGGTGATAAATCTCGTGACGGCATTAATTTGACAATCGGCCCGGTCACGGACGCGGGTTAAGTTAATCAAAAACATTTTCCGCCATTCGCAACAGCGGAAGTAATTATACGCACAGGTTCAACTCGGCACAAGTTTTCGTGTGCTGTCTTGCATCGAAACATATAGATCAGTGACACGACGGCACTTATTACACGGAAGGTTCGCGAATGTGCACAAACGATTGAGATTAAAAAAAAGAATTCTCGAGGTAAATTTGACCGGGGAGAAGTTCGTCTCGCCTTTCGCGAATCACGTCGCGTCATCCTTCCAGAAGCCGGGAGAGTACTCGAGCAAGTTTCCTTAAACGTAGCCTAGCGCGAAACGGACGGCATCGTCAAACTTCTTGTTCTCCTGGCGACTCGCCTCTCACGCAGAAGCAAGTTCATCGCTTATTGCCGAAGTTTGGCAGACCGAGGAAGTACTCCCTCTTAGCTCGACTCTCGCCATGCGCAACACACTGCTACGGGATCATTCGCCTTAAACCTTTGCAGCGGTTCAACTCTCAGAGTCATGCACGATGGATTAAATGAGGAAGTTTGTCATTAATTCAGCCGATCTTAATGATCCGAGTATCAGGCCGCACAAGCCGGTACTTGTAAACTAAGAATATCTCAAACGTCATTAGAAGAAGTTCCGTTCGTGCACCGTACCAATACGTTTTCATTCCACTTACAACGTCCCCTCACTTCGTACGAATGTGTTATGAGTTCATACAAGATCGAACGAGTTCGTAACGCCGAGAGGGTGCTAAAACGATTATTACATCTCCCTTCTAGGTCGGTGTGTTCATGCCCTTCGGCATGCAACTGGAGCTGTCCGGATTACCCGAGAACGGCGTATCGACACTATGCATCATACCTTACTGCATCGTCATTGCGCTGTGTAGCGTGAGCGTGTTGGTCACCGTCGCGATCGCGGTAGATCGTTTAACATCGCTCGCTCAACCCCTGAGATACAAGAACATCATCACGCACAGCAGTATTGAGAAGTACATCGCCGTCTTTTGGATCTACGCAATCGGCGTCGGACTCTCGCCGCTGGTCTACGCACAGATCTCCGGGGAAACGCAGGCACACACGTAAGTTTCACGAGTCTCAAAGATAACGTGCAATTAAGCTGCTCTAGTTTAGCTTCAAACAAAAGGTTCACACTTGGAAGTCGATGATTCATTATATGAGATGTGTCTGTTAGTATCGGAAAGGTATAAAGGTTAAACGAAGTGGAATTCATTAATTACGCATGGAAGGAATGAAGCGGGGAAATAATGTGAAGGAGTGAGATGAATTGACAGACACTTCGAAAAGACGCTTACTCGTTCGTTGACGGTAATACAATATAAAGCGAGGAGGGTATTTTTAGCACAAACCGTGCAAATCTTTGTCTCACATTCGATCTTGAAGTATTAATAGATCGTATGGTCCGCTCGAAAGTGAACGCCGCCTTAAAGGTTCGAATTAAAAATTCCATTTAACGGAGTGCTCCGTGAGAACTTGTAACGCTTTATAATGCATTGCCCGGTTGCTCGGGGAAAAATTTGTCCGTCAAACATTGTGCTCACCGGGAACGGGTGAAATCAAATTACCGTCTGGTCACGTTCTTCAAACAAGCATAAGAATGGGAAAGAAGAGAGTCTACACGATTCCGTAGAGTCTTACAGGATGCTACGCTCTTCTCGGAATAACATTTGTCGGTTTCGATTCGCAAAGTTTTGCTTTCGATGTGAGATCAACCGTCGTACATGTATGTAATTCTACGAAAAGATATTGAAAATGATCGGAAGTAATTTAAGATCCTAGGTGACTTTAAGTTGTCATACTAGACTAGGGTGAGGGAATCATCAAAGGAAAGCTTAATGGGTTCTTGTAAACGTAGTAGCTTACTGAAGAACTTGAGTTAAGTGTGAATAGGTACTCCTGAAATTACAATTTATCTCCTTGAACTAATTTTCGATTATGCAACGTATACGCTGCGACGTAGTTACAACTTAGAGCTTTAGATTGATGAGTGACGCTGCGTACAGTCGCGACACTAGCTTAGAACTGGTCTGAAATTGCAAGCAAAATCTCTGCCAAGCGAAACTAATTCTAAGTTCATCCCATTACATACACGTTAGAAGTACAGCCGCCGCGAATTAATCAAACGTTTAACACTCAATATTAAATCGTACGGCACGCAGTGGCTGTGGAACAAAACTAATCTGCCACGTAGCGAGTTGTTAACATATTACATTATCCCGTCGTAATGTACGATCAGTAAGCTAGAAACTACATTCACACACTGAAAATAGCATATTGCTGCGATGGCGAATGTACCGGAAAATATCAATATTGGCCACGACATGAGCATCATTGTTGCAATTACTGACCCATTTAACGTCACTATCAATGTATTATCGAAATAACTTTCTCATTACTGTAACTTGGTTACATCTGCATAATGCACAACAAATCAGTTTTACGCATCGACCATTTTACGCGTGAATATTCACGCAAACCCCCACTTTTTAAGAGAAAAGAGGAAATTAAATTATCAGACTGATTGATTTACGCAAACAATCATCCTGTTAATACCGGCTTATCTGTAGTATGTTGTTTTTAAGTCACTCTCGAGATTTGCTAAATATTAGTTTCTGCGCGATATTACGTGGCGCACATGCCACATATGACGCTTGATACAGGAAAACTTTCTCGCCGAAAGTTATGCTGACAGTTAATGGAAGTACGAGCAAGTTGAACAACGTCCCAACGTCGTTGCGGAAAGTGCCAGAAGAAAAGTGCACGCACGATGAATCCCACTAACATTGCATATTATGCCAGCTCCGGTGCACTCTCGTTTTATTCGTCACAAAACTTCCGAGAGCGCCCGCTCGGAGTTGCAAAAACTCAAACTCGCTTCCTCCTTATTACCATATTACTTTGTCTTATTAACAAAGTGCTTGTCGTTTTCGAAAGAGCACGAGACGCAATGTAATATGTCTCACAGTGTACCGACGAACTTTGGAAACTTATAATTGAACCGACGCGCGACGCTCGGTGGCTCACCGGTGCAATCTTAGGAATGACGCAAGAATTCTGAAAATCCGATGTCAAATGCCACGCCACACGCGAGGAAGTCTCTTCTGCCCACGCGACGAAGGAGAGTTGATCCCTGTCGACGGGATTCAATTTCGAAAGTATTCGCGCACTTAGCGCAGGTATTTAACGCGCTCGCCGGTTGCTACAGCGAATATTTCCGACGAAGCGCGCAGAATTTTCCGGCCGCCCCTGATTTACGCGAACCTCGTGTCAGCGAGCTCGACAAGATCAATTAACCGAGCTGCGCAGTCTTCCGTCGTCACGCCGAGTATTCGTGAATGGACGGCCAAGAATCTGAGGCCGCCGTTCGCGAATCAATCGATCGGCAAGCAAACGCCACTAGATTCGGCTCCGTAGGCATATCGATCGCGAGAGTACGGGTTATTATTACACGCGAAATACATTGAATTTTTCGCGCTAATTGCGCAATCGCGACCACCGCCGCCGCCGCCGCCGCCACCGCCGCCGCCGACGACGACGACGACGACGACGACTTAACAGGCGTAACTAATCCTCCTTCTGCCACAGTGGAAACTGCAGGTTTGGAGCAGCCGTGCTGCCGCCAGTGAGGGTGTTTCTGGTCGTGGCAGTCTGGGCGCCGAGCGCCCTCGTTCTCCTCGGCTGTTATATGTACGTTTACTTGGTGGCACGTGCTCACGCACGTGCAATTTACACGGTGGAGCTGTCGTTCAGGCATCAAACGCAGACCCTCGCCCTACCTCGTTACGGTCAAACACTGGCAGTGACGGTCGGCGCCTTTCTCGTCCTTTGGCTTCCGTTTCAGGTGAGTCCCCCTAGCCGGCCTCTCATGCGTTCCAACGATTTTCCCGGTCGATCCTGCGTCGGTGAGCCAGTCTTTTTACTTTGCAAGGAACGAATCAGGCCAAATTTGGACGTCGTTTCGCGGCGCGGCTATATTCGGAATAATCTGCTGCGTAGGCGTGTCTGACCTAGAATATCAGTTTCCACTATTGTCCTCCCATTGTCTGCGGACTTACTGCGAGATCAATACGAAATGCTGATTGACGTCGTCGTATCGAGAAAATGCATGGCTTTGATATAAATAGCTGAAATTTGGAGATTAGAGTAGGATCGAGTAGGAGTGAATTGAGTAATCCGCGCATGACACGCGTGAAGAAGGCAGCCGGTGAGACATGGTATTCGAATATGGTGACGTGAAATGGAGCGCGGGGAGACGAAAAAACGTATCAAAAGAGAATCGAATCGATGTTTGAAGAGACGTCGACAGGGACGAAGAAACGTGGTAATGAGATTTTCCTAGCACATCTGTCGCTGTCCCACACCCGTCCCATGGGAAACTTTCGCGAGCATAAAGTGTGGTGGGGGCGGGTAACTTTCAAAATTGCCACGACGGAAAACTCGCGGAAGCGACTACTTAGGGAACCGCAAGAAAAGGAAGAGACGAACTTCCCACTCGACCCGGCAAAGCCTTCTCTCGTCTTCGAGACACTTTTATCCTTTCTCCACCCCTACCGCGCCAGCTTTTTCCACCGATCGCGATTGCGGTAAAAGCCGCGACATTGTTCCGGCAATTACAAACAATTTCGTCGACGGTGACAAGGAAGAAAAGTGTAAGTGGGTCGATCAGCATTTAGGATTCGCGCCGTACCTCGCTTCCGCGTGAACGATCCGACTGCCGGGAAGTTAAACTATTGAACGGGTATCCGATCAAAAGTCGGGAGAAGAATTTTTCAATCAGACAGGACGAAATTGCACCCGACGCAGTTCCAATCTTGACTCTCGCCGAGCAAATGTCATTAAAGCGTAGCGCGTTTGCCGGGGTTTCGGGAAGCTACGTTTCGACGCGAACGTGTCACCCGCGCGCGTCATAATTCATTTATACATTCGTGCGTGTCCCCCATTCCACCGGCACTCCCCTATTCTTTGTCGAAACCGTAGAAACACGCGAACCCTGTCCTCTTACTGTAAACAACGCTGCTAGTGTCTATTAAAAAAAACATTTTTGGAGGATATACGTGCACGGCGCTCACGATGGCACATGTACCACCGGCAGCTGAGCAGAATTCGCATGCATCGTTGCTGAAACCGCTCCCGTCGCTACTCCAACATTGACTCCGCTCCTTCGTGCCTGTCCCACACACAAGACCGTCGAGACGAAGTTAGCGTGTGTAATATCACTGCGCCCCAAAGGAATAACGTTACATCTTGTTACGGGCCGTGTGTCGTCCCGGGCGAGGAAGGCAATGCTTTATATAGAGCAATTTCCATATTCTGCCTGCCCGCGAGCCTGACGACGACAGATGGCGAGCATTGATCCGGATTTCGTACATATTTTAGCAATTTTTGCCAATGAACGTTCGGCTTCCGGAATATTTGTGCTATCTTGACCGGGCCTCATGCTCGCTCGATTATCGATTATGCAGTCGTGGCTGAGAAATATTAAAACGCCGCGCCGGGAAGTTATTAGATCCCGACAGTATCTACACCAGGTCGTTAGAGCGGTATTATGTCATGAAATAATTAAGGATCGATCGCGACGTACGCACGAATGAAACTCAAGCGTTCGATACTGTACATCAGATTCGACGTAAGCGAGAAATAAAATACTCCCGTGCACGCTTTTTCTCTATGTCTCAATGTGAATGTTGAATCTCCTTCAGACTTGCATGCTGGTCGACATATTCTGTGGCACGAACATCCTGTCGGAATGGGCGGTCGTCTGGCTGGGACTTCCTATCTTGGCGCACAGCGGTGCCAATCCATGGATTTACGCCTTTCATCACGGCGAGATGCGCGTAGCGGCCGGAAAGATTGCCGAGGACCTGGTCTCCCTCTTCGGCGTGATGCCGAGCCGTTACGGGTGCTCGCCTACCAGGCGAGGTTCTAACACGAATCTGGAACTGGCGGAAGTTAACAGTCACGATGGCAGAAGACAGCCGGTGGAGGATTGCTTCGCGGCCAAGCAGAACAGCGTACTCTATGCCAGCAAGAGATGCTTGGAAATATCCGGAAGACAGACCGATATCTCGCCGGAGAGGAATATGCCGGATCGAACAAGTTCGTCCGACGGCAGGCACGGCGACATCATCGAGGAGGACATTCATGACCTAACGAAAATGCTCGACCCGAAGTATATATCGGAGCGAAATCATGTGATCGATTCGAATCACAACATCGACAAGATTAAGAATCTGAAGTACCTCTTGGATCCCACGTTCAACAAGATCCGACACCTGCGGCGCCTCAATCACAAGCGTCTCAGTAGCAAGAACTTCTCCAAGTTCTCGGAACCGAAGTTTATCTCTTATCAAAATCTCAAGAGCGACGGTGTCGCGGTCCCGGCCAATCGGAAGTTGCTTCATTTGAATACAATGTCGGACCCCATGCTAAACGTGGACAGTCCTATCGTGGATGGGCACGATTTCAACGATCCCCTTTGTCATCATCCGAACGTGTGCAAAAGAAGAAACTCCAACCTCTCGTCCATGTCGGATCCCAACATTAAAGCGACTACCGGTCAGCACGCTGACGCCAGTCCCAGATTATTTCCGAGCCATAGGAAGGGGCAGGAAATACATCGGTACTCTGTACAAAATCTAGACCAAAACCTCATGAGACACGCGATGCACTGCAGGCAAATTGAGAATCAGAGACGGCTGCACGTGTACCCGCGGCCGCGGGCAAAGCTGGATAGTTACTTCGATCGGTCACCTTTAACTCTGAAACTGCAAAACAGTTGCACGTCACTACCGACGCCCGACGGCATCAGATCGAGCGCCTTATGCAGTCCGAAGCAGAGATTCTCGCTAAAAAACGTAAACATCACGACCAATCGGCTGGCTAATTTGGTCCATTCCGATCCGGCAACGGCGCCGAGAAATCCTGAAGCAGGTATTCAGGAGAGTGTGAGATTGCTTCAACCGCGTCGAAACTTGGAGTCGTTCCTTAGGCACTCCGAATCTATCAATGCCATTGGGCCAATGACGCATGCGAAGTTGCTGAATCCGTTGAGAATGATGGATACCCTGACCGTGCCGGCCATACACTCCGAGCCGCCGAGCCCGATCGATCCGCGTCCTCTCGCTTCTCTGCAGGAGGAAGACGCGAGAAGTTTCGAGACGCCGAAAAAGTCCGGCCGACCGCTAATAATGGATCATCCGAGTCCGGAGTTCTGCAACCGACGCACTTCCGTTCGGCACTCGGACCCGGTTATACCGTCGGTACTTCTCAACATCGAAGACTGCAGCGAACTGCGGGACTCGGATGCTCTAACGAACGGCTCGGTCTGCGAGATTCCCCGGGGCACGACGCCGACGATAGATCCGATCGAATTGTTCGAGGCGCTTCTGCGAAATTCGGAGAGGTCGAAGGAGACGAGGCTGCCGGAGCCGATATTCACGGAGCACGACTCGACGAGATTCAGCTCGAGGCGACCGTCGGACTCCAAGTGGTCGGAGTCGTCGCGCAGTCAAGAGATCCTCTCCACCGTCACGGAACACCAGGGCTTGCCGTCCTCCTACACCATGAACGACTTTCAAGCCTGCACCAGCGGCAGCGATCTCAACGATCTCACCTCCCTGGATCCTTTCATATGCCCCGACGCCCTCTCGTCCTCGCTCCGCGAATCTTTCTTCAGTGCTCCGTCCGTACCTGATTCAGACATCTTCACGTCCTTCGACGAGAACGAGTCGAACGTCTCGCCGGACACCAAGCGAGGCGACGATTCGGTCGCCATATCGAACTCCTTGTCGACCATGAATCTGAAGCGATCGATCATCGACCCTGATCACCAGAGTAGGTCCTCGGAATCGGTTTTCCGCTGCAGACATCCCACCACCCGATCCTGCACCATCCTCAGACTCGAGCCGTCGATACATCGAAGCAGGCCTAGGGTCAGACCATGCGCGGATTACATCCTGAAGGATTCGCCGTTGAAAAGAAATCCTCGACTCGCTCCCCTTGCAACGCCCACGCCTACCGACATCTGCACCCCGACCTTCGATATTGTCTCCGAAATAAAAAGTGACGCCGGCGTCGGCGTCAAGGTATAGACGCCGAGAGGGAACAATAGGTCAAGGTTAAGCCTTTTTTCCAAATGCACACGTTGGGCCCGCATCTTCCTGAAAGGCCTCGGTCACTGTGATCAGTCCACTGGAATTCAGTCCTGCGTGCTATTGTGTCCAGATTGGTCGAGCGAATTTTCTTGTCTTTCGCCATAATTCTAGATGATATTTAGACGCAAATATACATTGATCATATCTGTCCGCGCGAAGGCAAGACCTCGCGTCCCTCGGTAGCGCGAGGATCAATGGCGGACGAGAAATATTATATAGTTTTGCCGACTTTTTAAACGGCTCTCCGTATTTTTCTGAGCGCAGCTCACCGATGTGCCAAGCGAATTGTGCAGAGCACCGCCGTTTCGCGGGCGGAATATTGTTGAGTCGAGGCGTAGAATCTGTTATCATCGCTTGGGACGATCCATTAGGCGAGTAGACGGTATTAGATTCAGCTTTGATGAGACCTAGCTAATCGAATTTGATTAGGATTGTAACGATCGCGGAGACGATTATTATAAACGCGCGTTCAACGAACGCTACCCTTTTTGCAACTTCGTGTTCTCCTCGAAATGTACTTGAATAACACGGCTCTTTTAATTTCCCACGAGGATTCGTAGGTTTAGCGAGACTCCTACAGCACAGTCGGCTATAAATCTCGAGTGAAGAACACTCGCATAGGAGCTTTAAGAGGACCTCAGTGACCTGAGTCCTCATATTTGAACTAGTCTGACAAAAATTCATATGATCTCTCCGAAAACTTGTTCGTTCCCTCTGTCGGTGACGGGCTCTTAATGTTTGAGTATGCAAAAAACTGTAAGCGTGAGTAGTGAGCATTGCGCGAGATCGCGACGTGTCGATAATATAGAAACACCAAAGTTTTAACATTTCAAAAGTCACTTGTAGATGCTGATGGTGGGGGGAAAAAGCTAATTCTTCGATGTCTACCTCTTCGATGTAATGTAATCGACACAGTTGCAAAACGCAATGACGAAAACGTGGAAGCACACTTTGCCACCCCGATTCACGGTTACAGTTCGAAAGAATTAAAACTTACGCAACAGTTAGTAGACGCGATATGTATGAATATGTTTGGAGGCCTCAAACGAAATTTTTGAAGAGAGTGGAATCCTGTGTGAGGGATTATGATGTGACTTAACCCAATATAATACATACCTATTGTAGATGGAACGTAAGGACCAAAAAAAATATAGAAAATTTGATTAATCGGGGCACGACCGATAGTTTTGGTGATTCATACATTTTAACATAGAGTAACGTTTTCATGAGTAATAGATGTTTACGTTTTTATAATAATGTGGTATTAGTCGCGTACGAGTCACGTCGATCTTTCAAACGGTCCGTGAGAAACAGAAAACCTGTTAAAGTCTTTAACTTTTGTATAATGTCGCTGTAAAAAAATGTCGCTTCGTTAGATCGGATCCTTGAGTGACAATGTCTAGGGGCTGCATAATTACGTCCTATTACCACTTAATGCCAATTAAATACTAAAGTACTTTTATACGTAAGTTAACTGATAAAGTCATCTGTGAATGTGAATTATTTTTATCGTATACTTGCGACGTTTTCCAAAATAATGTTTCCTATATACTCGTGTACCTAAGCGGTGTATCCGCAAATTTAAATTGAGTTAAGGTATTACATGTAACGCGTAACGGATAAAATGGGCAGTACAAAGAGACAGGAGTATTGATGGCGTAATAAGAAGTCTAGGGCAAGGTTTTACTGTACATAACTTGCTGTGCCGACACATGGTCAATTCCGAGCGATAGCTATTATCATTCCCTAGAACAAATCTGAACTCTATCTAATACATATTCGAACGTTATTCTTTTTGCCCACTTTACTACTCCTTCCGTCATTTGTTCGAAATACCATTGCAACGCAATTCTCATCAACGATGCAAACTATTTACCAGTAATCCATAGATTATTTTTATGAAGCATCGATTACCGTTCAGAGTTAAACCAGAAATAGTCCGTCAGTATTCTTTTCATTATACATTATCGAAGAGCAACACACACTGAAACTACTACTACACTGATTATTCACCTCCCATGTTTTACAAGAGAGAACTTCAGTATTCACGGACCTGCCAGACCCTGATACATTTCTACGAAAATTCTTAGTTACAGATACGATAACGAAAATCAGTGATCGTCACGCGCCGAACAATTGTGTTCCAAGTCAGTAAATAGCATAATAACTGTACGCTTAAACAGTACCTACATCGTACTCGTCTTCTTAACGAAAAGAAACTTGTCCACGTGTCACTGTTCGCGCTCTATATCCCCTTATTTAACTTTCGTAAGCATAATCACGCTTAATCAATTTCCGATAAGACGAAATCGCTGTAACATCGAATGGGAACTGCGTTATTGTTCACCGACTCGTAAAAAACAGTATAAGATCGAAAACCGCTCTATTGATAAACCGATCGTCCATCCTTTGCCAATACAGTAATTGAATTCAAGTAGTGAAATAGAAAATATTCGTTGTTGCGCGATAATAAAACCTAGCAAATGAAGGGAAAAAACGTAATGAATGGTTCGACGATGAACAATCGGCATTGTTCCGCAAAAAGTAACGTGTATGATTGATGTGTGGTATTTTAATTTTTTTCTCTTGGCAATCAGTAAGTACGATTTAACGCTCGACACAAAATCATTTGCGCGGTTTATCTTAAGGGAATTCTTTAATGAAATGATCTATACGTTTTACGCGACACCGAATTTCGAATATTTAACTATGGTGTCGTCGGTATGTACATTAGCGCACTGTAACGATACAATCACACGTATGTTTTTGTAAATATGAAGAAATATATTACACGAATTAGACTATGGTATTATTTACATTATTCACCTATATCTTCCTGCTGAATCGACTGTACAAATGAATGTGGTAAAATTATTTTACGTTGAACTATCGTATCTAGCGTTGTCAATCATATTATCTTGAAAATTACCAACAGCTAATGAATCCTTGTATTGTTGATAATAAAATAAAGATTTATATTCAGTTATTATTGCCTGTCTCCAATTGTTGCAAAGGCAACGCTTATTGTTAGATATTTATTGACGCATCACTCTCCTCTGCAGGTTGTAAATTGCTTGTTTTTATGAATCAGAGCCTCGAGATTTGGTTTCCGAACGTGGAAAGTCAGAAGGATGCGCGGAAAACAAAATAGTGCGAGATGATCGTGTAAGAAGAAAATTAATTGTACATAATATGCGTAATGTCTTAATGTAGCACACTGAAAGCTGCGTCACCTGCAAAAAAGGCAAAATACCTACTATTCTCAAGAACTTAAGTCACCAAAAAATAAATGCCGGGCAGACTTTGACCTGTAATACAGACGAGGCCTGTAATCTTGTCAGCTGAAACTAATCGACGGTGGGCAGGTACGAGTACTCCACCTTCGCATAAGTTGCCTACAGTCAGGCGTGTGCCTCTCAAAATAAGAAGTCTTGTATCTTATCACAAGATGGCAATGCTGACGGAAACGATCGCACTGACTTACAGTAGTTGATAATATATCAATGATTAGTTGACAGATTAATCTTAAAAGTACGCACGTAAACGTCACTCGTTTCGCTCTATTCTATAATGTAACCTTGCAGTACGACTATCGATTTTAGAATTTATCATCTAGCTCCTAACAATGTCTACGTCAGGCACACAGCTGAAAAAAACGATAGGAATTACATCACTGCACGGAATGGCCCAAGTTCTAGCCAGCAAATGCGTGCGCAGAAGGTAAACGGTACCAGGATTCGGACAACGACTAGTGACGACATAACCTTCCGATCGCTCGATTTCTCGCTCAAGCGGATCACAGCTGTGCGTCAAGTGGCGTATGACATACGTTACACACGTGTACACTTATTCAGTCGGAATTGAAGGCCAGTTATCATATCAAAAACGCGAATAAAATGACCGAGGAAGAGGTGAAAATAGAAAGCCTAACTATTAATGGTACGGTCGACGAAGATGACATCGTTACGCCTTGGGATGTAACGAGTAAAAGTGACACCGGAATTGATTACGATAAGCTGATCAGTAAGTTTTTTTTCTACCTATCTAGAGTAACGTATGTATATACGTGGAACTGAATTTTTGCATATGAAGTTGCTGGGGCAGTAGGTTATGTCCTAACGCGAATTCTTCGCACGTGTATTTCTAGTACAACGTCTAGTAAACAATGTTTCTTGTTTTCTGACAGAAAGATTCGGTAGCTCAAAAATCGATGATGAGCTACTGGCCAGATTTGAAAAAATCACAGGGAAGAGACCACATCACTTTCTGAGGAGAGGAATTTTCTTCTCTCACCGGGATATGCATAAGATTCTAAATCTGTACGAGCAAGGCAAACCTTTTTACCTTTACACTGGTAGAGGTCCTAGTTCGGATTCAATGCACTTGGGACACTTGATACCCTTTATGTTCTGCAAGTGGCTGCAGGATGTCTTTGATGTACCATTAGTGGTACAGTTAACAGATGACGAGAAAGCTATATGGAAGAATATAAAGATAGAAGATGCAATTAAGCTGGCCTATAATAATGCCAAAGATATCATTGCCTGTGATTTTAAACCAGACAAGACATTTATCTTTTCTAATCTAGAGCATATTGGAAACAATCCTGCCTTCTATCAAAATATGATAAGGATACAACGTTGCGTCACCTTTAACCAAGTTAAAGGCATCTTTGGATTTGGGGACAGTGATCCTATAGGCAAAATTTCGTTTCCGCCTACTCAGGCTGCCCCAGCCGTTTCCAGTTCTTTTCCGTTTATCTTCAAAGGTGCAAAAGTTCCGTGCTTGATACCGTGTGCTATAGACCAGGATCCTTACTTCAGAATGACCAGAGATGTGGCTCCCAGGATCGGATATCCAAAGCCAGCTCTACTGCATTCCAGATTTTTCCCAGCCCTGCAAGGCTCAAAGACTAAGATGTCTGCAAGCGATTCTAACACAGCAATATTCTTAACAGACACAGCTAAACAAATAAAGAACAAAGTGAACAAACACGCTTTTTCTGGTGGGCAAGCTACCATAGAGGAACATAGACAGCTTGGGGGAAATTGCGAAGTTGATATTTCATATCAGTGGCTAATGTTCTTCCTGGAGGACGATGAAAAATTAGAACAACTTAGAAACGTAAGTTAACGATCCATACATATCAAATAATTACATCATATTATCATTGGTCTCATATATCAACATCGTATAATCATGAAAATCAAATAACAGCAACATATAAGTTGGAACATAACACAAAAAATATGAACAGACGATTAATGCATATCATTTTTTAGGGTTACACAAGTGGTGCAATATTAACAGGAGAATTAAAGAAGGAATTGATTGATGTGCTACAACCTTTAGTTGCAGCACATCAACAAGCTAGAAGTAAAATAACAGATGAAATTCTAAAGGAATACATGGTTCCCCGAGACCTCGGATTTATAGCGAATATTAAATAACTACAATCGAAACGCTTCTTATCCTTGCCCAGAGAGTCCGTTTTCATTCATTTAAACTTACCCTTATTTATTGCTGAAACACTTCAATAAACACACTGTAAATCAAACATACGCAAACTAAACAAGCGGATTCGGTCTAAAAAATTACCAGCAGAGTTAATAAACTAAATTAATTTTTGAAATACATCGACGATTTAACGGCTTTTCCCTATTCTTCTTCTGTGATATCCATTGTTCAACGTATTTTGAACCCGCACCTATGTTCAGATCGTTGGCGACAAACCGACCTCTACTTAATTTCTCGATTACACGATCGGACAAGCATTATACAATTGAATTATAATTATGGCAACAAAGTAAGGAGTCGAAGTTAATTTTACGAATTTCGATGTCTTACCAATGTACACTTACCCTCTGACAATGAAATGCGCTCTGAACCATGGGACACTCGGCAAAGGAAATGCAACGAAAAGCTAAACTAAGCGCTTCCGGGTTATATACGGGAATTTCAGGGTAGGGATGGTGAAGAGTGGGAGAAAGCAGCGAGCGTGAATTGTGCAAGATGAGAGGCGACGAGCATTGTACTTGAAAAGAAAGCGATAGTGAGCAATGAATGTACGTACCTATTTAGGGCCAACGAAAAGGGGGACTGGCGACGATGAGATAGGCAACATAACCTGAAACTGTCGAGTACTTAATAAAATGACGAAACATATTAACGGATTCAAACACATACCGAAATGAAAAGATTAGTCGGTCCAAACGAAGCAGCGATGGCGCATGTCCACGGAAAACTTGGCGGCGAGCGTCGACCACAGCCGCATTTCGAATTGACGCGATCGCGAGCGTTTCGTCCATCCATCCGTCCGTCAAGAGATGGCGCCACGTTGACGATTTGGCGCCTACACGTTGCGTGAGCTCGTCCACTTGAGGCCGCGAGGCGCACCTGTCTGTCATTCCTGCCGACTGTCAATCTGACTGACGCTGGCGCACACACGCCGAGGACCCGCCGCATTCGCAGTGTTTATCTGTCAGACAACTCGAGAATTTTGCGCGAGTCAGCGAGGGAGTCGAGGTACAGACCGAGGAAGGACGTGCGGAAGCGTCATAAACGTAAACAGACATTAACCGGTAAGTTGTCTCGCGGCGGATCCGAGGCTGCCGCGTCGCGAGAACGCTAGAGCCAGAAGAAGCGGGAGAGGGAAGAAGCCGCTGCCGCTGCCGCCACCGGTGGGACGCGTACGAACGGAGTGGCGGCATGGACGCGCGTTGCACCGATCATCGGCGAGTGTAAAAGACGCTGAAGCGGCCGTCATTGCTCTCGCCCACTGGATCTCGCGTTTGTCCCGACGCGCGCCAACCCTTCGGATCCGCCGACGTTTCGCATCGTCGCCGACCAACGCCATAACCCGCGCCACATTCAACCTCTGTTTGACAGCTCACTGACGGTTGTAAACAACAACGTAGCCGGAGCAGTGCCGTCGGCCTGGCGCGCATTCATCGCGTATACGTGGGCCTACTCGATATGGAACAGCGTGTCGGTGAGTAAGGTGCATGCCTAATCTCGCGTAGCCGACGCCGCGCCGTGCGTTCGAACGCGAGGCGCGACGCAACGCGACGCCGTGGCACAGCGTGTCGTGGCGCTTTATTATTTTCGACATGAGACGCCACCGTCACTGGCACGGCGCGCAGGCACGTGGTGGCGCGGCGCGGGCTTCGCTACTGCCACGGGGCTCACCCGCGTCGCGCCACGGAAACCGTCCAATGCTCGCAGACCCCAACTGTCATTTCGTTCTTCCTCTCCGCCTCTGCGTCGCTCCGTGTCCATTCGCGCGCACACCTTCCTCGTCGTCGACGAGACGTAACACACGCTCGTTTATGTCAAGCAAGCGCCTTTGCTGCGACTCGAGAACTCGTCTCTCTCTCTCTCTCTCTCTCTCTCTTTCTCTCGGGGATCTTTGGCACCGGGTGGCGCGCACTTAATCTATAGCGTCGTAGGACAAGTAATTCGATACAACGTTTTCAGTCTTATGCGAGCAAATTCTCAGCGTCGGTTTCTCGAGATTTCGGGTGTCGCGGTCGTGATAACGCTCGTTTATTGACATTCCTCGCTCTCAACCCCGTGTAACGTAGATAAAGGAAGAGCGAATGACAGTTGGGCTTCGGCCGTTCACCATGTTTGCTCCGTGCCGAATGAAAGCGTGTCGGCCTAACCTCCATGTTACCGCCAACATTTCGGACCAGTCATAAGTTTCAATATTCATTCAAAGAGACGCGTACCGATGCTGCGATATAGGTAACATTGCTTTTTATATTCTGCACGCATGTGTTTTTCTAATGGCCCCCAGATGAATATTATTGCATTTTGTTTCGGAGCACGTGCGATGTGCTATTTCTCTTCGGCGGCGGATATATATATATATATGTATAGAAAAGAAACGAGTATGGCGTAATTTCGTGGCGAATCCGCCAAGGACGGCTGGAAAAGAAACAATGCTTGACGTCTAATGATTTTCATACTTTTCGCTCTCTATTGTCACTCGCTTTCTACGTCATCCTAACAATCATTGACTTCGTGCGGAATTTGTTTAGATTATTTACCTTAACCTCTCGACCGATCTTTCCCGAAGATTGGATCAGACTGTTTATCAGTGGAGAGCTATCGGTACAGGGGATTATTTTTACGTCAACGCTGTTCTACTTATGTAGCACCCTGTTTTTAGCTATTTTCAAATACACAGATATGATACGGGTAATTGGAAATCTTCCGCGGTATTTTGGTGGACAATGAACGCTCGAGGCATCGTCGCGATGTACATACGTGTAAATAGCTATCGCGAGGTGTCACTCGTAGTAAATATTTCATTTAATCTAAATTGGTATTCCATGTCCATTCAGTACATCGAGCGCATCTACGATCGATGACGCAACTTAAGGTGGAAGGAACCCTTTTATATACGTAACACACGTTATTTGACGATGCTCCACAACGTACAGTTCTGCTTCGTTGCTGGCGTATCTTATAGCCACGCCGCCGCGCAATTGCATTCGCCCGTTTATTTTGACACTCATCATCAACGGTACGTTCTTATTAACCGTATAATGTAATACGTCTTGCATACCGGTTCAACTACTCTCGATTCCTGCACGCAATGTTTGCGGGGAAAAATCAATCGTACGGTCGATTTTTCTTGGAACACGCTGGTAACCGCAATCTTTCTGCTGAACCCGTTGAACGGCGCACGAGCGTTTATCAGTCGACCGCCACGGTAAACCCATGGATTATTTGCGATCGATTCCCGGGGCACGTGCTATCTCAGTGACAGGGCATCGCACACAGCGTACAATATATTTTCGTTTGGATGTGGACCTCGTAGGAATGACCTGAATTTCCGGTAGACGGAAATAACACTTGACGACTCGTGACGATTTTCAGGTCGCGCACAATGAATTTACGTTACGTCACTCGTTCCTCGTTGCGCCTTTTAATCCGCAGACGCGGGAACAGGCGCGCGCGCGCCCTTTCGAACGTCTGAATTAGGAGAACATGCTATTTTGGGGTATATCGGCCGGTTATATTCTCTCTCCAAGGTAGCCTGCATTTTACGAGCTTTCCTTCAAAGTAGAGTGGGGCTATTTCCCGAACTTGTCAGTATCCGTATGTTCCAACACTTCACGTATTCCAATATTCATAGAATTTAATTCAATTATCATTCGACTCTTTTTGTGAACCGTATTCATAGTGTTCGACTATAATCACATGTACTATGAATCATGTTTACTTTAAGTTCATTATTATTTTCTAGACCTTGTTTTGTCACACTTACTTGAGTTAAGTATCTGTTTCTTTTTCTTTTTTCGAATAGTGCAAATGTTGTTTGCGTATTCGGGTAATAATTGTATATAGTGTAGTTGTAGCAAAAATTAGTCTGCCATTTTATTAGCTCTTTTGATCGTGGCCTGGCTGATTGAAATTGCGCTGGCGAGAACCTTTCGATAATTACTCGTACATAGACACGCGAATAGTTGGCCTGAATATCGTGCGTAAAAATTAGATTAGTCCCACTATAAATAGATCGCCCGCAAAGATACCCCCATAAAGTCAGCACGCGGTTACGTACTATGTAACACGTAACAGATATCTTGTAAAGTAGGCTCTTACATCGTTTGTACGCGAAATTAGCATGATTTGGCGTATTAGAATCGAATACGACTCCCATGGTATATCTGAGACTTGATCATAGTCTCACCCTACGTGGTTTTCCTCCTCTTTCTCTCTCTCTCTCTCTCTTTCTACTTCGGCCATCTCCCTCTCATCGAGATAGACCGCGCTTCCGCCGGAAGCGAATATTACACCTGTCTGAGCACGTGCGCCAGGGCACTCTCGTCTAATGGAGCCGCCTTATTCTCGCCTCCGTGCCTTTTACTCGCTTAAGTCTCTGGAATGCGTCGCGATGCCGCTCGTTATTCCCGTACGTATTACGACGCTGGGCCGTGTCATCTTTCCGCTCGACTTTTCGCAACGCGAACGATTATCGTGTCACTTTCGTCGTTTCGTCTCAGTACATTTCGTCGGTTACGCAAGGCGCCCGCTACATTTCTAAACTTTCGTGCCTTATCTTTTGGGCTCGTTTCGCCGCTTTATTGCGCACGAGGAGCACGTGAGAACGATGGAGGGACGGGGTTCTGGCGTGCCGTTCGTGCGTCGATTATTCCTGTGTAATACGTGCATAAGTTCTGCTGCGTCGTCTGGCTCTCACTTTTTCTTCGCTATCCTCGCTTCCTGCTTCAATCGCAGGCGCGGCGCTTGCTTGCGTAGGTCGGGCATGAAGCGAATGGAAGCGCTCGCCGCGAGATCGTTCTTCCATCGGCGATCTTGTTTTCTCCAAGGTTCAGTAGGAATATCTTACCCGGCAAAGATACGGCGACGCGGTGCTTCGCGAGTCCGACAAATAAACGATCGACTGAGACGGAAGTTCAATACAGCGTCATATCTACAGGCCGACGCTGGAAAGCGTCAGCAGTCATTCGGAGCCGCCGAGATAGTTTGACGTTGGAATTAAGTTCGTGGTCAATATTTTGATTGCTCCCCTTTCGGATATCTTCTCGCCTGGCTCGCTCAAGTCGTTCTTCCCACTCCTGCGTCCTCCCGCCATCTGCGAATGCCTTAGCAGACCCAGAAGCGACGCGCGAACGAAAGAAAAGCCGTGGTCACATTTACGCAAGCGACCGATAAGGGTACATATGTGGAGCAAAGAGCTATCGGGCGACGTGATAAGGAACTATTTTCCGTCTTCGCGCGCCCCAATGAATTTCGTCGGCGTAGATATCACACTCGAACGCTATTGCGAGAAGGTCCCGTACGATTTTGGAACATGCCGGCTTGATTAGATGCTTGACCCGTTAGACGTTAGATTTTTCGGTCGACGCCATGGAGCGACACGATATCGACGGCGTCGACGATGACGACCACTTCCGCGCGACAAGGAAACTTTCTCTCGCACTCTACGTTGGACCAGTTCGAAAATTCGAATCCCACGTCGAGACAAGTGTCAATGTACCCTTCGCGATACTTGCCGCATTTTTTTACACATTCACTGCCGCGCGAAATTCTCAGTGATGGCTTCGCGAACAAGTCGTTACGAAATGATAGTTTTGAACTTTGTTTTCTTCTTCTCGTCATCGCTTGCAATCGTGATAAGAAGTTCAGCTTACACGGATATTTTTATTTCGGCGTAAAACTGCATCTGTCGCAATAAAAAAGCTTGGGGGGGGGGGGATTTCTTGGGTAGAATTTTTGTCTTGTCACAGTCACAAAGGTTAACACGCGTTCACAGCGACAATAAAAGAAGTGTTGGGGCAAAGCATGCTGCGTCCACCCAATTTCTGTTTTTTTTTTTTCCGTGACCAATGTTCAGTGCATAAGGAGCGTAATGGTTGGCCGTAAATTCGCCGAGCTTTTTATATCGCCGACCTCGGTATCCGCATTTTATCACGCTAATTTATCAATACTGAACGCTTCTTAATTACCGACGCCGTCGCTCTGTGAAGACTGAACCGCAGATCCGGCAAATAAATTTTATTCTTTCGTGAATTGCTCGGATCGCCGCTGTGGACAGAAACGAGTGCGAACTAGCAATGGAAGAGAGGCGAGAAAATAAGAAGCCTTTCTCTGACGAGAAAGAGGTAGGAAAGGTGACAGAGTACATATGTTTAACGACGTATAATGCATACCATTTTTCATTCTTATCCTTAGCAATGCGTCTGTAATCATTGTTCCCGGGAGTGTGCAAGTGTGTACAGATTCAAGGTGTATCGAGCCCGGGGCCGGTCTTATGGCAAACGTACAACTTTAAAGCAAATTAGAAACCTGTAAGACGACGCGTCGGAACACGACACGCGGGGGCGTCGGCGTCGCGGTGAAATAGAGCGAACAGGTGCCGGCACTGAGATGTGCGCTTCTACCAACAATAAGTACCCCGGACGGGTCGCAGTTATTCTTGTTATCCGCTCAAGCGCATTTCGCGAAACGCCGTGCTGCCGGGTGGGCGTTTTGCCTTCTATTGGGTGATTAGACGGAGCGCCTGACTGAACGGTGAAAATAGGCACTCCGGGGTTGCGTATGATAAACAGTGGAATATGTTTATCCACTCGACATCCGTGAAAGCCGTGACCGCGGGCGTGTAGAATATATTGCACCGGCATCGGCCCAAATTTGGTTCTGAAGAAGAGTATGTCCCGAAGGTCGCATACTGCAAGAACGGGTCCGGGCGAATGTCCGCGTGCGTTCGCGCGGCCCGCTCTCGGACTTCCTGAAAAAGTTCTGATCGCGCGTAAAGTGGACGCGACCGTGACTCGCGCGAATCTTGGCACGTGTTGCGGGGCGTCGATGTTACTTTTTCGCCGTAGCCTCGCGCCGGCGCGGGCGGACGGAAAAATGGTTCGGCCGTAATTAGAAAATAGACACTCGCCGATTCGTGCCCAGGCGCAAGTATATTTTGGTTTGCGCCGCGGTGAAAACATACACACGCGGTAAACATGCCGGTGGGTGGTGATCCTGTGTGCGTACGTGCGTGTGGCGCGGGGTGATTAACATCATAAGTGCCCTTCTGGCTCCCGCTGTATGTATACCTGAAACAACGCGTGTTTCGCGCGCGAGCAATTACGGTCCGTATTCAGGGAGCGCCGCGAGCGTGTCCCACCTACTGCGAGCGCATTGTCAGCTGAACCGGAAAAACAGATTACTCGTGACTAAGTCCGGGAAGGGACCGTCGTAAATGAAAGAGAGCTAATTACGTTAAGAGTGTTTTGCATACACCGCGATCGTTCTCGTATACCTGCGTTCGAAGAACTGGCCAAGACAATAGGACGACAACTCGCATTCCTGGTACGAATGCGGGACTTAGAAAACCCGTCGGTGCGAACCGCATCGAGATTACTTTACTGCACTGCAACAGCATACTCGCGCGCCTGCTGAAACTGAAACACGCTAATTTCCCTAGGAATTATCCACGCGCGCACGTCGGTATGTTAAACGTTCGGCCATAGCTGAGTGCTATTCGTATCAGAAATGAATTTTAATTTCTGCTGCTTACTAACGGTTGGGTTTCTTGATAAAGTGTGTTATTATCATATTTTTCGAGAGACCTGGCTATGCATGACTGTTTTAAATATTCATTGTTAATTATCGTCTTTCGCGCGCGAGCCATTTAATGCGAACGGCAGGTACTCGGGAGATGTGTCAGAATACTTGTTAGCGCGGCGACTAATTGCGCGAGGCGAGATCGTTTTTCCGGACGTCGAATGGCGGACGACGGTCGTCGTCTTTATGGAGAGGATTCAAGGACGCAGATGTAACGTTCCACTATCGATATCCGTCGATATCCATCGGTGCCGTAAGAATTCATTGAGAATCTTGAGACGGGCTTTTCTGAAGGCATAGAAGCCGATCGAATGGATTCCTCGCGCAAACGAGTTTCCGATAAACTCGAGCGTCCATCGGCCAGGCGATCATTAAGCTAACGGTCATTAAGCATGTCTCTCTCTCTCTCTCTCTCTCTCTCCCGCTCGTTCTCTTTTCCCTTCGCTTCTCATTTTACAGAACGATTTCCCGCGTGACGAGCCTCACGAAGGCAACTGTCGAGAGACGTTCGAAAACTCGCGCGATTCGTCGATGCCATTCGGCGATTACCGATCGCTTGACACACATTGATACCGCCTGAATCTTGTTGATCAGGAAGCTTAGCGGGCAATAATTACGCACGCGATTGCGATCGGCAGACCGTTCTACGAGTCAAAAAAACAAGGGCGAAACAGATACCAGGCCGAATATCGTTCATTGTCCAAGTTCATCGATAAAGCCTCACGCCGTTTTTCTAATCTCACCGACCCAAATGTTTATCGCGGGTCAAATTCCGTATAGGAAGGCAGCCGACGACCTGGTGGCTCGCTAACGAATTTGCAACTAAACTTCAGACTTCCACGTGCCTGGGCGCTTCCGCTGTATTTGGAAAACTTTTTGAACGTCTGCTTTCATAACCAGCCACACTGAATATGTACGGACGTACTGTATACCCTGAGAAGTAATGGACGCCGACTCCCGGCGACTTTATACAGTTAGATACACGAACGTTTCAACTAGTTTGCACTTTAACCGTTCCGACGAGAATCTGTTTATCCATCATTATCTATAGCCGCGATCATGGAAGCGAAGAAAGAAAAACGTGCTCGACTCTTTAGTTTATCGCTCGCGGCTCACTCGAAGCACTCCTGCCGACGAAGCGGGGCTGTCAGTAGGTGGAACGTCTAGAGATGATCGCGCGCGTCTGCGTCGAGAGGCGCATGACAATTTAATTTCGCAAACGGCGTTGCACCTTCGAATTCGCGTGCGGCGTGTCTGGACGGGGGGGGGAGTTTCTTTAAAATGGCATGTCGCAAGTACACACGCGTCTGCAAAAGCGTCGTGCGCGACACAAAAGATCCCTTCTCGACGCCCTCGCCCCGCCGCCCGTCCCGCCGGTGCTTCCCACATATTTAATTATCGCGGGATTGTCCGCCTGGGAGAACGGCTCTATTGTTAGAAAACGGTCGTCAGAAGTTGACGCTGGCGCGTCTGCCCGTCTCTCTACGGACAAATTACCATCAGAATGCAATTGGGTCGTTTTAGCTTATGTATTCGTTCGGTGTATATGGGCCTCTCCTGCCGCCTGCCGCACGCTCGCCGCGGCGCAGACTGGTTTGTCGTCTTACGGACGGAATTCATGTCTTCAACCTATGCACCGCGCGCGCGCTCTGTATACGGAACGAACGGACGACGCCGGGCTCGTCGAGGTGTCTCGTGACGAACGCACCGAAAGAAAGTACCTACACCTTCTTCCGCGGTAATAATAATACGTCAGCTCGTTCGGCCGTGGAACGTATGAAAGGCGGGCCGGGCAGACATTTGCGCGGCCGAGGTGGACATTGTGGACGAATATTGTCGCGTTCCCACAGCCAAGTGCACTCGCGTGGCAATTCAAATGTCGAGCGCGTCGTCACGACTGTGTCACGGTTCTCCAACTTTTCCGCTAAGCCTTTACACGTCGACGGGATCGAAGTTTTGCTCCAAGTTTTGAACGAAACCGAATAATTCTACTTTCTTACCAATAGAGAGGTTAGTGTACTCTTGCGCGAGGAGCGAAGAAAAGTTGAGCTTTAAAAATAGCCGTGTTATTCTATGTAAGCAACGCTCATATTTCACTGTCACGGGAAGGATGTACATTACGGCAATCAGAGGGAAAATGTACAGCTATTTTTAAGGTTCGCGCTCACGGCAGAATGGGCGGGTACGATTTTTGGCCATCAAGTGCGTGGTCAGAGAGGCATGGTGGGACCATACGTCGGATTAGAGTCCGAGATTAGCGACTTCGCAACTGGGCCGTCGTTGAAGGCGTTATCTAGCTCTGGTCATTGGCCAGTAGAACGTGTCAAAGATGCGAGAGGATTGTATAACGCGCCTAATACGAAATTATTATCAAAACCGATTCTTCATCGCTCAACGTCTAATCACTAGCGAGGCGAAAAACATTTAGGTATCCTGGAGGCATAATTAATTATATCATCTGTCAGTGAAAGACTCACACGTAGTCGATAAATCTTCGCGCCTCGTTAGACGCCTGACAGGGCGAGGAAATCGGTGGAGGAAAACTCTATCGAATTGTTTATCCGCGCAGTACGGCACTCGTCTAGCTCGGAATAGAAGACTTCTGTTTACTGTCACTCGCAGTACGTCTTTCGCTTGTCGAAGCTGTCGGAAATTGCAAAAGGTTACAGTGCAATTTATAAGATAGAATGCGTGCGGTTATCGAGCTCTCTTGAGTGTCGATAGATAGTGATAAGTTTTTTTTAACAGCTCATCGCCGCCATGTTGGGCCGTCGAAGAAGAAGCGCGTCCCGTCTGGACTATCGCATGTTAAATCCCGCGCGTCACGTTCAGGCGGGGAAAACTTTTCGGCCGGACTGGCGATTTTAAGCGAAATTTACGGGACGACGAGCGGTGCACGCGTAAAACACGGCAGACACATTTTTCAGCGGGCTTCCCGACGCAAAACGCGTCGAGCACAATTGCGACTAACGAGACGAGCGGGCCGCACTTCTGTGCGCACGATACATACATATTTCGGAGTGTCTTCTTACGGATTTCCGATAAATCGACGAGCACTCCCGTTCTGAACGTGGAATGGCGAGAGCTTTAAAAACCGCGCGGTGACATTCGCGCACGACGTTCAAGTGCACGTGGATACTTTTAGCTCCGATAAGATTCCTACGAAGCAAAGTTGCGCGTTCGGGTGATTTTCTAAAAATAAGTTATACCGCTGACACACGCACACGCCGATCCGTACTCGTGCGCGATTACGACCTCCTCTATGTGTTTCAATGTAATCTTTACTACACGCACGTCGTAACAGTTCGTATTAATGATTCGAAATATTATTTATCATTTCTTCGGCTTAGAGTTAGACTATCTCCAACATTTTTGAAACGACGCGACGCGTACGACGATCGACATCGCGGCGAACGCTGTGCGACACACTCGGCTATTTTTGTGATCGGCGCGTAGTGCAGGTCTTCTGAATGAGAGGTATCGCATCGCAGTCCATTGATCGGCTGCCGTGGCAAATCCATTTCCAACAAATCCGCGCGGTTACGTGCAGCAAATCATCCGTCCCTCGGTGACGAAGTCATATCTCAATGCGTCGCATTTGTCACCGACTTCGAAAAACGAGGACGTTCCCTATTCGACGTGTTTTTTTTTAATGCATGTTTGCGCATAACTGGCGAACGGGTGGACCGATCTTGACGATTCTTGGATCATATGAAAGGGGCTGTATCCTGAGTGGTCCAATTTAAGTTTCTTTCTATGTCGGCACCAAGTCCAAAGAGGCAATAATTTTTGAAGTCGGTGTTACCTTTTCTTAAAGGTTTTTTATTGTGACGTACCATGTGAAACGGCTACTTCCGGCGCTTCGAACTTCTTTCTCTCCCGCTCGTTCTCTTTCGAGCGCGCGCACCGACTATGTCTCCTTGTGTCATTACGTGCGTGCACGCACGAGCAGTGCTGCGCCGGCGATGATAAACATCGTGCCCCGTAGTTCGTAAGAGACTTCTAAAGGACTTATGTAACGTGGGCATCAGAGGTTCGCGCCAAACCGTTTCTCCCCGCTATATTTCGCTTCACTCCACTCTCTCTCTCTCTCTCTCTCTCTCTCTCTCTCTCTCTCTCTCTCTCTCTCTCTCTCTCTCTCTCTCTCTCTTTCCGTCCACCCCTTTATTCCGCACTCCGACATTAGTCCCATTTGCTGCTACCATTGCTATTACGCCCGCCCGCCGCGCACTAGTCATTCCTTTCGCCGCGATTCATGCTTCTGTCTTGACTCCACGTCCAGCACTTTTTACTAATTCCAACTTTCACTGTTAAGCGTGACGATCGTTCATCTCGCCTGACTCGTAATTCTCACCACTTTTCTCGCCTCCCTCACTTTCGCCCCGTCATTCCATTTTTCCGCCAATTTGGCTGATTTTTAGACGGCTCATCTTTTCGAACGTTTCCTCCGTACGGCTCGCGCATTGTCGCATGGCCGCGTCAGAGTGCTTGACGTTATGCCAAGACCGTTCGATTCGGTGATCGGCACAACTTTCGTCTCATTGTCAGCCCATTTGCACCTTCTGTCCGTCGCGCGTCGGGAGATAGGGAGGTTCGATTGTCAGTCGATACACGACGGAAATAATGATATCCAAAGACAACGCCGGGGCCGTCTACGCTCATTTCGTTAGGCGCCGGACGGACGTAGAATGTTAACGTTCCCAGCGGAGGATTAAGCAGGCGGCATACGCCGACCGGAAAAGTATGCAAACGCGATCGACATCTTTGACTTTTAATCGGGATACTCCCGGGCGAAGGACATTCTCACCGACGGCGATGCGGCGCGGGCGTCCCGGGCACGTGTTGTGTCGTAAAGCTTTCAAGCATCCGTGTTTCAACACGCAAAACCGTGTTGCCTTTTCCTCTCTCCCCTCTCTCTTTCTTTCTCTCCGTCTCTCATCACGTTCCAACGCTCTCCCGACAATTTAGAAAAGGCACGCGCGATTCGGGCGAAACGAACGACACGATCACGATCTCTGCGTACGTCCACCCCAGCTGTAATCATCGAAAGCTGCGAGTCGCCATTTACGTGACTTTTATCGGGAGAACGTAATGGAAGTTAATCTAGCCGACAGATTACCGGGCAATATAATTACATTCGCACGTCTGTCATCACGTACGCGACTAATTCGACGCCTTTCGCAACCGATCGCGCCGTTTCGCCGCGTCGTGGGAAAGTCTTCGGCATTGTCCGCAATGACAATTTTTACCCCGCATTCGAAAGTATCCTTGAGCGAGTCCGCGGATCGGTTAGCCGCCGTTCGTGATCCGCGATTATCGTACGTCGATATAGTACGTCGGCGGCGGCCGAATTTGCATCTAATATCTGAGCGTCTGTCTGAGCGTGCGATTGACGAAAACTTATCGCGAAGCGTTTGAAACGTAGCAGGTACTCGAGCGCGCGAAGCAGGGGGGGGGGTGACGTCTTGTTGAATATTTATTGAGCGATAGGACGCCGCGCCGCTTAGAAATGGACATGGGACAGCGTGAGGTGTACGCGTTTATCAGGAAACGTTCAACGAGATTGAGACGATTTCGAATTCCCGTCCGCTCGGATTTCGGTGCTCACAGATTTTTCTAATGATCGCGCACGATTAGCCGAGATATCGTCGAACGGCGCGACGAGCTACTGGTCGCCGCGCTGCTCGCCGTGAATAAACATTCCGAGTGATTTACGGTTATCGTCAAAGCATTATCGTCCTGTCTTTATCGCAAATATTAACGTCGGTTAAAGAGTGCTCGCTGTCACCGCCTTCGACCTGATAAAAGTCGCCTTCGCACCGTTGATAACGCACTCCCCCCTCCGGTAGATCCTCTAGTCGACGAACCCTTACATCGATTCACTCCCGAAACGTCTCACGCGAGTAATCGGTTCAACTGTCAGAAGCATGCGCAACTACTCCGCTAGTACGCCCTATCGGCAATCATCCGAGTCACCAGCGTCAAAGCGCTTCGCATTACGTAATCTCGCTTATCGCCGTAAAAGAACTGTGTTTCTCTACATGAAAATGCAAGCGAGTCCAATAACCCGGTTCCTGGCTCCTGCGTTTATGTTCAACATGACTTACCGATACGAGGGTCTTGCATTCGGTTTTGTAATCGTTTTGCTCGCACGAACTGTCAAACGATTGAAGTCTCAATTTATTTCATTTGTCCGTATCGAACGAAATTATTGCGTTTCCATCTGTCGGTTGTTGTGGTCGGTGAGTGATGATTTTTGAGCGAAGTAACGTCATCGTAAGCACGTGCCGTGTGTTAATTCTGACATAACTAGATAACCTAGTCGAATGGACCGAGAATTTACATATATGACGCTTCTAATTTTACAGTAACCTACCGAACACGTTGTAAAACTTTGTGGAATTGTTCCCGAGATATACCGTCTACGTAGTCTCGTAGGACCTACGTGGGTACCAGCTGGTAATTATGTTGGTAGATAGCGATGTAAGACTTACAAATGAAAAGTCAACTCGGATGTAGGCTAGTCGATAACCTCTCGAGGCATCTACATACGTAATAATACGATCCGCGTTGTATCAAATAAACGTGTTTGTTTGACGTCCGGCAACGGGCTGAAAAAAATGAAGCTACGTGTTCGAGACCGTTAAAATACATAATTTACGATGAACGGGCAACTTGTGACGATAACAGACAAGACTGCTCGCTCGACGTACTCCTCCTTCAGTACCTCGACTCGTTGTTAGGAGTAATCTCATGGTGCTCATTGAAAAAGCGTCGCCAGCGACGCGACGGCACGCAAATCCTCGGTCTCAATGTCCGAGATTAATATCCCGCGTCTGTTTCGCGCTTCAAGCTCGACAGATACCTTAGCGTCCCCGTAATTGCGACTATTCGGCGGAAAGAGTGAGTGAGCCATTCCGGACTATTTTCGTCCGTCCACTGGCGCGGCCGAGGCGCGGTGGAAAAAGTGTGTTATATAGGGGCGCTATACTCTACTACTCACCAGTACTCACCGCCCGGCGCTGCATAACGCTCTCCGTTACTACCACTACCGTTACTACGCGTCTCGCCTCCTACTACTATTAATACTAGGCAGTGCGTTCGCTAGCATTGCATTCTGTCTCCGTGTCTCCCCTCTCCTCCGTCCTCGTGTCACGCTAAAGAGTCACTCGTCGCACCTCGTGCTCCTTCATGTGACTCGATTGCGCTTCTGCCACGAGACACGCATAGTTAACTATGGGCCAGACGTGTACTGGCTGGATGAGCCCGAACGCCGCGTAGCCGTGCGTCAATGCACGATACTGGTGTGCCGTAACGCGTGCTCGCGTAACGCCACCAGCCAGCCACCGGCCAGCCACCGCCAGTCGATCACACGATTCTTTTCGGCTATTTTTACTCGCCCGACCACACGTACCACGCGCAATACGGCGCAACGGGGTCTCGTTACCGTCGATACACTTGTTATCTCGCACTAATTACAGCTATTGCTTATCTCCGTCGAGTCTCGATTATTATACGCTACTCGCGCGCCGTTAATTGATTCTTCCTCGCACGACTTTAAGACGCAGATAGTTTGCCGTCTGATAAAGAGATTGTTGCTACCCTGTATAATAATACACCGATAAGCGCGGAGCTTGATGCATAGCGTTATCGAGAGTGTGCACCGGGTGAGACGTGGTACTATCAGATAGAAACGGCCGTGAGAGAAACTTCTTGCGATTATTTTTCCGACATTTTTGACGGCTCACGCGTACGCGTACCTTGTTAACCCTTTCGCTACGGAACACTTGTGACAAAATGTGATAGCTGGGAACGGAGCACATTACTGACTAGTTGACACTGAGGTACGGAATGAAACAAAAGTATATATGGTATGAACGTATATGTACGCTCTTCGTACCTCAGCGCCCACTTTTCCAAAGCATATATATACGCTCTTCGTATATGAATGTTCATTCTTCGAGGGCGTATATATACGCCCGTCGGAGCGAAAGGGTTAAGTCACTCCTTCTCGAGTTCTGCATAGTCTGACGCGATCGTCGTGCAACGTCACGAGACGCCCTCGCTCTGCCTTTGCCAAAAACACGCTGGACGAGCGAGTGCCGATGCATCGAAGTGCGTCAACGCACGAGATTGTCGTGGAACGGGAGAATATTTAGCCGCGTGCGGCGGGCGTGCTAATGCTCAGCGGTTTCGAACGAGCCGCACGATTATAAATTATGCAGACGGATCGTGAAATACGATTTAACGACAACCGCAAGGGTTTATGGAAATTTCACCGGTGCGCTGCGCTTCTTTTTCGTCGTTGAAGCTTTGGAGAACCGTGTCCTGTTCCATACGCGTCAATTCGCTCGCACGCGGCGCTGCTGTAACATGCGGTATGTATGGTTCGTATGTAACCAGAGACATGCCGGATGAACAGTCTCCGCATAAGTGCGTGTCAGTGCACGGAAAGATTTATCCCGAATTATTTTAGTCTGCCGTCTGAACCGCGGCCGCTCCTTCGGTGATGAAAGAGGGTGCTACGTAACGCAAACGTCGCTGCCGCCGGGCGTAACTGCACTTACCGTTATTATTACTATCTAACACCTACTACCGTCACAACGGTCGCTCGCGTATTGCCGATTTATTTGGAAGGATTTCAGTTCATCGCAACATTCGGTTCTCTCCAGCATGAGAGAGAGAGAGAGAGAGAGAGAAAAAAAATCTCGCGACACGTCAACTCCGTTACGTAAACGCGGTGGCATGTTGATCTCTGCAAATTGTGACGCGTTTTTATCTGACAACGAGCAACTGTGCTTTTTCATACTACACTTCGTCGCTTTTTCTCGCCGCGCTTTCATCGACACGTATTCCCCCTGCCGCGCCGCGCCGACCCATTCTACATTCCACCTTCGTGCATACAACTTGCAGAGCACTATTTGTCCGCGTTGCAAAGATACTTTCTCGGACAATTTGCTTCAGGTTATTAGGGGAAAAATAGCGGCGCAAAACAGAATGGAGATGGACACCGACCACCGGCGTTTGAACTTCGTGCTGTATCAACATTGTTGTTGCACTTGCTCCGCCACAATTCACTCTCACAATATGAATACGTAGTCGGTTTCACGGCGATCTCATTCCGCGTTACTGCCCCTCCCCCCCTGCACGTGACGCCATCTGACTGATGGCGGGAAGTCGTACACGCGCGCGCAAAAATTAGAATTTGCCGCGCCGCTGCGCCGCCGGGAGAAACAGGAAAGACAGGCACGACGAACGAGCACACACGCGTTCAAGTCGCGCGGGAGAGAGCGAGTAAGAGAGAGATAGACACTCTGGGCCAAGTGCAAGCGTTAAAATTTTTGTCCGCACACGCTTGACACATATACGCCCACCGCACCCGTCCATCCGCGTCTTCTTCTTCTTCCTCCTCTCACGTGCTCGTCGTCTCCGTCGACAGTTTGATCGTGATTCAGACGTCGTCGTTCCGCACGCTCGATTAAGCGTCGTCCGCCTCGAATGACATTCTTGCGATTTTCATGTCCGAGAAATTCGTGTGGCTCGAAAGCTCCGTCAGCCGTGGAATGTCTACGAGTGTGCGCATAATCGAGCTCGTCTGACGAATTCCGTTTTTCGTATTAACGCGTTCTATCATCGCGGGACGAGTTAATGGGGAGGACAATGTGTGCCTTTGATCTTTTCCGCGCGATTGATGCAGAATGGACGAGCGTCGGAGTCGACGGAATCGTACTATTTGCAATGCGATATCGACTCCCTGCCGCGAATTCGCCTGAAAATAGCTAAAGTAAACGGTCGCGGTGACATAATGAGCGTAACGCGGCATTAGCGCCGAACAAGGTCGACACATGTGCCGTCGTCGTTGGTTCCTCGCGGGCATTCTCACTGTTGGCGATTGAAAAACGACATTTTTTTGCAACCTTTTATTAACTCGACCGGTAGCCGCTCGAAGAACTTGTTACGGCAGAATGGCACTCTTTTTTTCTTCGTTTACCGAGGTAAACGTATATAAACGAGAGAGGAGATTCGTCACCTGACGCGCGCGATGAGCAAAACTCGTATTTATAGTGTAGCGGCGCGGACGAAGAAAGTGAATTCTCCCACGTCGCTCCTTCTGAAGCGTCGTCGACGAGCATTCGAATATAAGTTATTATTAATGAAACCGGCAGCGTGGCCTATAAATAAAGTACTTTTGGCAAAGGCGATCGCTGTACGCATCATCAGATTTACAGGCTTGTAAAACGGTGTACAATGTTGCGCGTACATAGAGCACTGTCGGCTGGCATTACAAACGTTACGGTGTTGCCGGTCAGCATGTCACAGGACTTTACGTGTCCACTTGTGTGTCTGCCAGTTACGCTTAACATTTTTACGACAGCTACAAACGACGGTGCAGGGGAACGTACGGAGAGCATGAAATTGTTTCATCATGCAACGAATATTGGAAAACATGTATGTATGTATGTAGGTACCTTTGGGAACTTTGGAAACTGGATCTCAGCGTATTGTGGCTCCGTAATGTTCGATACGTTCGCGAGTAAGTACATGCCTCCCAATCATTACCGTGAGAGTGGCGGACGATTCGCGACAGAGTCTCGTAGAGTTCAACTTCATTAAGCGAAACGGCGCAGCATTTCCGTGCGCGTATATACCCACACGTCGCGCGTGTGCATGCACGTTCTGCATACACTGACCGGCGCAAGCAAAAGCATGCGACAGTTCGAAGCGCGCGCGCAGTCGATCTTTCTTGGCACCTAGTCCAAAACCGTTGGGATGGGTCATGCTTCCTGATAGTCGTCCAATTGACGAGCTTTTATACGCGTTTTACATGAACGCAAATCGACTCCGCTCACAATGAAATTTTTGGCCTCGCCTAGGGAGAGTCGTTATATACACATATATATAGAGAGAAGCAGAAAGGCGATTGGTGCTCTCCTCTCGCCGGCCGCGCTTATTCATCCTTTACGAGACGACCGTGGTTTTAGGGGATAATTAAAGACCACCGCATGAATTATCGTCTCTCTGCATTCGCCGCACGGCAAGGACGCGCTCCCGTTGAACGTCCGCTCTCAAACAGAACGGAATGATAAACATTAATAATTGTCGCGATAAAGTCGATTGACAAACGGCCGATTTCTATGGGCAGCGGGCTAGAGAGCACGGGTCGGCAGTTGTTAAATTTAGCGTAACCAACTTAGCGCGCGACTCGCTCGCCTTAGTGTTCGCCCATTCGCATGGAGCATATTGTAAGCAGGAAACGTAGAAAGCGGCCAGAAGTCGATTGACTGACAGACGGATGGTTGAGGCCGGGCTCGGTTTTACTTGGAGAGTTGACAATGCGTCTCGACATTGAGGTCTTAAATGAGAATCCGAATATCGGCGGAGAGGACGAGTCCGGACACTGATTGCGACTGTCGTCGAGTCCAACGTAAGACTCTCACCTTTCGATGGTGCCCGGCAACCATCGAGTCGTTTGAACTCGTCTCGGGGCTAGCTTCTAAAAGCTGCAGCTAAAATCGTACCTGACCTACGTGGAATGCCCTGACATTTCTTGGACGCCCCGAACGGTACTCGTTCATGAGGCAGAGCGAGTTCCTTCGCCACGCCATGCCTCGGGCCAAACGCATGGCGCACATACCCCCCTTTACCACTCCCCTACATCTACGCGCTACGTGTCATCCTTCTTTCGCACTCGCCATTTACCTGTCAAACGACGGCCAGTGTCAAAGACCCGTCGAACGACAAATTCCTCCTTCTATACCTCCGCCGTTTCAATTCCGATATGATCAATTTCGAATTTTACGAGTTCGGGTCGTAACGATCTTCGTATTGGGAACACTTACTCTAATACCGCTCGATAGCGTGTCATTTGCATTTATCATCCCGATACGATCGACCTGACAATAGATCGTTAACTCAACTCTCGAGCGGCCGGTACAACTGCAATCAATTTCCCGCAATAAACCTGCAGCCCGTCGTACTTTGTACGATTCTACGCATATTCGCGTAGCATCGCCAATTGGCCGGCTGCACGGTAATTGCGCCTAGCATTGAAAACGTCACATAAATTGTCGACCAGCCGTACGGGCGTACCCCCGACGGCGTTATTTTTGCCCGCCACTTTGATCGTCGCCGTACAAAGTTGCTCGGCAATCACGCGCGCACCTACGGAGAGCGCGATAAAATATATCGATCGCAATCTGTTTGTCGCGCGACGCGCGCTTGTAGCCAATGCGCGCTGCAGGAATGCGCGCGAACGTGAGTATGATCGGACGGCGGGACCAGTTGGACGACGACGAAGTGTGCAGGGTCAATCGATCACGCGCGAAATCGTCGCGCCGGGCGCGGACACTCGGGCGGATATGTCATCCGTCTTCCTCACGGAATGTAAGGCTCGTGTCAGGCTCAACTCCAAAACTGTCGGCGCACGTAAGCTCTTCTCGAAATCTCTTAAACGCCAGGTCGGGGCTGACTTTCCTTCGTTTTCATTGAAATTCTTCTATGAATATTCATATCAGACGATGTCACGTGCTGAGTATTATCTATGCTGATTCAGTTGCGTGATTACGATGAAGCGCGTCATCGTCAGCTGTTGACATAATTTCAGCGAGGCTTCCGACGAAAGTGACCGCGCAACGGTCGACGGATGGATGAGCGGTTAACAATGTGCGTAATGTACGCCGATTTTCACGCCCGGTCAGCGAAACGTACGCGAACGGGTTCTAAGTTAAGAAAAATACTTGGCTCGTTGCTTCGACGCGGCCGCGGAGGGACAGAGTAGGCGAGAGAACCACCCAGGGGCAGCATCGCGATTTATGGCTCCAAAACGCTTCGTGCCCGCCTCGTGTCACGCGGCGTTCGGTTAACGTCTCCTTTTTCCGCGTGACACCTACGCCCACGCTTTTGTCACCCGGAAATAGCTACGTCGATCGTCACCCGCACTTAATTAGCGTCAACGCCGCCCCGATGGTAGTTCGGTCCTGCCTAATGTCTCACGCTCCGCAATATATCACGGACTTTCCGGCAGAACACTGCCGACCGAAAAATAGAGAGAGGAAGGGAGAAGATCGCGGCTGTATTCCTCTTTCCAACAGTTGGACCCGACCCCGCGATCTTTCCCGGTTCCAAATTCGTATTCCGGCGAGCGGCACACAATCAGAAACAAAGTATAGGTGACAATGTATCTCGTATTTTTGCGCCCACGCGAAAACTCTAAACTCCGAAGGCTCCTCCACCTCCACCTTCGTAAGCCCCACGCGCGCCGCGACCCGTCGGCCGTCGTTTGTCTTCCTTCGCTGCCGGCCACGACAGAGAGAGAATTGGTCGGGAATTCGCCGGCATAATATCGCGCGGCGCCCAAAATTACTGCGAGCGCGAGCCAGATGCCGCGTGTGCTCGTTGACGCCGGGCAAATATCTCGGTCCCTTAAAGCTCCCGTCTGCCAGTCGGTTCGGAAAAGCTGACGTTCACTCCGCCCGCGCCGCTGGCCTTAATCGATTTTAAAGTACGACTCGCGCCTGATTATCGCGTGCGGTTAGGAACTCGAATTCGGCTTCCGGTAACGGGGATCGATGAAAGAGCGTTGACGAATATTTGGAGCTGAGCCAGGGGCTTCGGATTGGAGCGATGACGCTCTGATCAACTTGCGGACGCGTTTATGCACTCCCTTTTCTCTCATTCCCTCGCGCTACAACCGTTACATTGCAAGTTTGTATAAATGCGGTCGTTTATAATCGTACGTCATTACGGATCGTCATTAATTTAATGGTATTTAGCGTCGAGTACCTTCGGCACGATATACATACTGTTGAATAAATAAATTGAATAAATGAAATGATCGATGTTTTATTTGGTACCGACTGACAAACATTTACTAAGAGCGTCTAAACAAGAAGAACGCACGGAAAGAGAAACTTTGATGTGTCAGTTAGTCAGCACCTGACGCTTTCGACCGCGCGTTCAGTTAGCGCGTGCGCAGCCGGCGAGTGTCATTGGCTAGTTTAAACTTAGAATCGATATTAAAAACCCCGAACTCGCTTCAGTTGAACCGCCGCTCGTACCGTACTACGACTCGTGAATGTAACTTGAGCATGCGATCATGAATGATGAACGGATGGGGTAAACTTAGAAGCGATGTTAAGAAATGAGTCATTGTCGTTGGTCTGCAGTTTCTATCAGGAGCACAGACGCAATGTGGGCGTACAGCTTCCGGTCTAGGTGACCTAACCCAGATCCACTCGGAATTGCCACCTTCGCCCGGCGATAATTAGTAATTCCTTTTAAATGACATGCATCATGTATATGCGATCTACGGAATCTTGTTCGCGCAACAAGCGCAGCCCGTGAAGAAAATCGCACAGGAAGAAACACAGGTGAACGCGCGTCGAGGGAAATTATTGTCCGTCGAGATCGACCGTCAGACTCAAACAGTTGCACAACGTCGATGGCGACCGTAAAATGACTAAATATTCCTTCTTCCCGTACCTACAACGAAACACCGTGTTCTATCGTGTTTCTTTAACAGCCTTCGAACGTGTCGGGACATTCGTCGACGTCTTTCAGCATAAGGAAGGAAGTATGCACAACCACCGAACGACGCGACACGACACGACGCGACGCGACGTCAGGTATTCGAGTCCTCTCGCGTCCACTCAGGAAAAAGTGACCGATGCAACGGTGGACGCAGAATGACGAAGCCGACGGCGAACGCAACGGGCCGAGAATTCGAAGCCGACACCCGGTAGAGCGGCTGCGTCCCTGATGGTGCTTCTGTGCCACCGGCGCTATATTTAAACTTGGACTTTACCGACGCCGAGGTCGATCGCGAACGACGGTGGCCGTTTTCTCCTCGTAGTGGTCCTCGACGTCGTCGTCGCTTCGCGCCTGCGTCGGCAAGAGGCAGAAACGCATTCACCGCGTTCGCCGCGTTTCTCATCTTCCTCCCGCCTCTTCCCTTTTCCGCCGTTTTCCGACCCCCTCCTAGTCGTTATCCTCTTCATCCTCCTCGTCATCTCCCGCGCGCGACTTCTGTAAGTAAGGTATCCGTGTCTCTATTTCCGTACGTACGTACGTACGTACGTAGGTAGGACCTGGGGTACAAGACTGTAGGAAGCAGGTGCACGTCCTCGCGCGCCGTTCAATTTACCATTAGATTGCGGAACGTCGCGCGGCCGTTTATTTCTGCTCGAACGCTCTCTCGTCCCATGACTCGTGTCATTTTAATCAGTTCTTTATTCCCGAGACGAGCCTAATCGCACAAATTCGCGCTCGCGCGTCGTTCTTGCCTTCGCGGTTACGTCTCACTATTATCCTGTTGCATTTCAACTTTGCACCTGACCCATGGACCTCTCTCGATCGTAACGGTTTCGCGGACTGTCGCGTCGCTCTTTGCAGCTCCGTCAAGGACGTGAAGTTTGGTCAAGTATACGTGTACGTACTAGGGTTAGTCGTATTCACATAATTGAATATTTGAATAGAACGAATTTGCAGCACAGCATATGCCTTCTTCGTGTACGAATACCGATCAGTAAACAATATGCGAATACTTGAGTATTCGAGTATTGAACAATATTCCAGGCCTAGTACGCACCCGCCGGTCTCTTGGGGTCAACTCGTTCTTTTGGTGATTTTAATACAATGTAACCGCCTACTTCGCGATCTTTACGAGTTTCTTATTTGCGCGCGTGGCTTGCGGTCGCGGAAAAACGTTCGATTTATCCGCTCATCATCATTATCCGGCGCCGCGCATTCGTTGTGTTGCGCCGCGCTCGTGATTACTTTACAGGGTCGTAACTGCCATGAGTGGCCTCCGGGAAGGTCCGGATGCGACGACGATAATTCATACGCAGACGTACGCGCTCTCAGCGAGTATAGCACACGCGTTTACACATTGTGGCAACATCCTTGTTACGTGGGTTATCAGGAGGAAAACGTAGTTAAAATGCGCGTCTTACGTATTCTTCTCGGGACCGCTCGGGCAGGCCGGTTACGAAACTTCACACGACGCCTCCTGCCCCGTTCGACGCTTTCCTGAAGGTCAGCCGTCGGGTTATCTGCGCTGATATCGGTATATTTATTTTCCCGCCCTTATCGCCATATCTTCGGCGCTAGGTTTCTCAGGACGAGGAGTACCCGATAACGCCTGATTCGAAGATTAAGGGAGTGGGGAAAAAAGAGGCTCCGCACCGACGGACTTTCACACGACCATAGCGCGCTTCTTTCTGCTCGGGGGTTGCCGGGCGAGAACGACACTCGAGATTGTTCGGTATACCTGCTTTGTTTTATCGCGCGCGCGCCGCCAAACTAATCCGACGGTCCTGGGTCGGTTCGGGGAAACGATAGGTGTGTTTCTATTAATCCGAGAAAATGTTTGCGGATGGACAGGATATTTATCTTCCGTCGCGGCAAGATCGGAACGGACGGAAATATTTTTTCCCATCCATCGAGTTGCGGTGCGGTACGTAACTGACGGTTACGTAATAGAATGCAAGTACATCGAGCGCGCATCATACATACGTGTAAAACTTCTATAGTTAAGTACCCGCAGAAGAGCGTTTCAAAGAAACGCTCGCGGCCGAAGGTTATGTATTATAGAGGACTCGTGTCGTCAGACTACGTTACTTCGGGTACGTCGAATCATTGAGACGCATTAGTGACGTTGTGTTATCCTCGACAATTAACGGTTGATTATGCGCGAAGAAGAAGTTACGTGCGTATGACCCGTGGAGTGTCGTCATACCATATGAATTACGGAATCGAGTTACAGAAGCACGTACAACGAATACTCTCGCTAAACATAGTACGTTGGCGCTTCAATATCAATTTAAGTATGTTGAGGAAATAGTCGATAACTTACCATTATACACGATATAGGAATTCATAAGGCTTTAATCTATAGTTTCAATTCACTTCTTTATCTAACATCGCGATCCTCCAGCAATGATTCAGGCAAAGCATTCACCGAACTCGACACGCGATTTCATGCCTGACGTTACGATCGACGCCGCAATTAATTGGGCCATATTGGGAGCAAGGCGGCTGACAATATTCGCCGTGCAATCTGAAACGGTCGAAGCCTCTTGCCACCCCATCAGCCCCGTTCTAATTAGGCCGTGCAGCCCTCGCGATACGTGCGTTCGTCTGTGAAGAAATCACTTTGCGCCGGGCGGCTAACGAGAGGCTCAAACCCGCCCGTCCGCTATCCACAATTTACTTAAACCATTACGAAGGAGGCCTAGCGGAGTTACACGAGGTATTTAGAGGCGGACCACTAATCGGGCTCGGACGACTACGGCTCTCGAGAGCCGGTCCAGCTCGGGCGATCTGGTTTACATGCAAAATCGAGCCAGCCGACCGTATGAACGAGATACGAAGACGAAGGAGGACGCATAGTTGCCGATACTCGCCTGGGCACTGATAAGTGCTAAAAAGCTTTTTTGCTCCCCTTCCGAGCGCATACTTAATGCACAGCGCCTGTACAGGCCGCGGTCAGCGGCAGATTGAAGCTCGTTCAGTCAAACCTCCGTCTCTGTCCTGCGTAATCCTTTGTTATTGCGGCACTTTGTATCTGCCCGGTTTTAAGGAGATTGTAGACGCGCGACACGCTACGGCTACACGGTAGACCACAGCTAAGGAGTAATATGCAGTCCAACTAACGGAGATAATCTTGAGCCCGCGTATGCGCGCCGGAGAGTTTCAGAGGCGGCCGGTTAAGCGTTTGCATTTACCGCGCCGCACCGGCGCGATTTTAATAGTTAGATAAGCGTCAATAGGTCGCCGACATAAATGCGAATTATCGCCGTGGTTGGAAATCCCGCGCCGGCAACGATTCTCGGCAACGAGCATCGCACTCGGTCACCGTGCAGCCGCTGCTAGATATATGTACCGCGTCGATGCTTACAAAACTCACGAACACACGTCTCGGTGAGTGGAAGACATGAAATTCGGGGGAGTCTGAAGGCGCGGAATCGTGAATACCCTCGTGAAATTCGATTCTCTGGCCGGCGACGCGTTAGTATTTTAGCGTCCTCCCCGGGGACATGCGGCGGGACCTTTTCTCCGTTGTAAAATGAGAAGCAAGTACGGGGAAGGAGCGCGTATTACCTAGGCTGGAAATAGGTACCTTAAGAGAGTGAGTGGAGCAAGCGGCGGCGGGCACACGCGTGGTCGTCTGGATACGTCGACGAAGTGCGACGGAATTCAAGCAGTATTCCTCGCAAACGAGCACCGGCCTACGGGTACTATTTTCGTTCCCGGTGTTGTTGTACCTCGCGTGGTGCGTAATGCAGGTCGCGGTTACCGACGATGAAAAAGGAACGAAAGAGGTGCCCTCAACGGTCTCGCTTGCATGCGCCCGCGCGCGCGCAACACAGAGAGGGAGAGGACACAGCACGGGCTCTAAATTTAAATTAAGCTCTTGAGCCTGACGCGCGTCGAACGTGGATCAACGAACCAAACTGGCTAGTCCTATTCTTTCGCGTCGTCGTGGTCGTCCTGTGCCTCTTCCTTTGCCTATTGCTAGGGTAGTCGTCGTCGTTTTGACATTGACGTTGACGCGAACGTCGAGATGAGACAGATGGTGTCGACTTCTACCCGCCGCGCGTCCTTCTGCAGGGGTCAAAATTCGGCTTCTCACCACTCGCGCACCCTTCCCGAACTCCACGCCGTCACCTCCGAGTGTGGTATTTTTCTTTCGGTCCCGCCTGTTTTTACAATGTGATTCTTTAAAATAGGTTCGGACCCGGCGTCGACCTCCTGCGATTATGGAATCCTCATGCGGTGGTGCTCGCGCGAAGGCTGTATAGATATGTACTATAGATAGACCGCGTACATAGATACAAATATATGCTGCGGTCGCCTTATAAATATGCACTCCCTCACGGAGGTCAAAACTTGACCCCTTTTTTCTCTCCCTTCCCCTTTCGGACCTTCGGCGTGCTAGCGTTCCTATTTTTTTTTCCCTCATTCCCCAACCCTATGACTTTTTTCATCCGTGCATCTTTAAAATAGCCACGGGGCAATCGTAGACCTCCTGCAATTATGAATTCCTCATGCGGGATCTCCCGTAACGTTATATAGACGCGTACCCTGACGCGGTACAGTCACATGTATGTCACGTGTGTGGCATACTCCGAGTACGCGGCACTGAAACTGCACCATTCAAATGAGCGTCGATTTTGCTTATCCCGTTGTCACTTCGCCGACGGAGAAGGACGAAAACGAGAGTTTCTGCGGCCCTCAACCTGTCTTCTTATAGCGATCGCTTTATTACGTAGTATCGCTTAATAGGTGCGTTTAATTCGGAGCACGCTCGATATAATCACATAGCGGAATACGGTCGTTGGAAAAGCGCGCCCACTTTTCGCGCTCTCGTTTGAACCTATCTGGGGGACGGGTCGCTTCCACGATAGTTTATTAACCGCCGATACCGGTCGGCTCCAATTTTCCGCGCCAGACAAACCTGAAATCCGTTCGATCCGCTCGAACACGGCTCCCCTCGCGGGTCGCGCTTTCACGCCTCTCGAGGTGCCATTACTCTGTGCCGCGACGGTCACGACTAATTACTTTCACGCTTGGCAGCCGGGGCTCGCTCGTTAAATATAGGGGCCCGATATTGATTGTGACAGTTACGACTCCCGCGAATTGAGAAAGTTTATGAGTTCATCTCGTTGCGCAATCGCGAAGGCCGGGCGGTGGCGGCTAGATGTGTGTCTAAAGGTACAAATGCTTCGATCGAAAACAACGACATTTGTTTGCCACCCTCCAAGTCCGTGACGTGACGAATGAAACTTGTAAGCAAAGAAAACAGAATGGTGAAGTAATTGACGGTGTCTGGTAATGAGTATGAAAGACATGTTTACGTGCGCGGGGTACGACGCTGATGAATTGAGTCGTATCGAATGTAAGAATGACAGATGACGCGATGGCTCGCCGAGCGCGCGCACACACTCGCCAGTGCACGTACCTTTAACCGGCCGCACGCTGCCGTTCTAATATTCTTCGCCGCCGCGGTCGGATAGGTGTATATAGGTTGACACTCGAACCCGCTCACTGACGTAGAGTCCTCAAAAGCGAGCGGGCACTACCCGTTTCATTGGTCGATTCCACCTGTCGTCGTTACCTCCTGAGCCACATTCCTGCTCAACAGGTTGTCCACCCTCGTCGTAAAGATCGCCGCCGGCGATACAGCCTGTGTCGTTTCGTTGTCGCACACCCTTGCATGTGCGTGTTCGTGTATTAATCGTGATTTTCAGCCCAAATCGCCCCACCTCAAGGCTCTCGCGCCTCAAACGCCATCAATTATTTGCCGTGCAAAGAAAGTTATCCCTCACACCGCCGCGGTGCAGGCCGTTCGCCAGTCGGTCGACAGCTTCAAACTCACTGCGTCACGAGAGAAAAGTTTCGAGTTCCAGTGTACACGGCGGCGCGGGCGCTGCGAAACTTTCCGCCGCTCCAGCAGCTGGGCATAGTTTTATAAGGGCGAACGCCGGTAAACAGTACTAAGTATCCGTGTAAATATACCTCAAGTCTAAGCTGCCGGAGCACGGCCGACGGCGGTGTGTAAGTTCCCCTTATCGCCTCCGTTACCAATTAAGGGATGCATTTTCCTCCGCGAGCGCGCGCGCACCGCATCGACGCGCGCATTTGATAAAGGAGATGCATCGCTCGTGTTTGTCGCGAGCAACTCTCGAAGGAGAGCTCTGTTGATTTTCAGCTCACCCTTAAACGCTCCGGTTTGCTCTGCTCCCCCTTTGCGGTGCGACGATAACCGCGCGCGAGATGTTTACCTGCGTATGTGCCGTGCACCTCGTCAGGATATCCGTATCTCGCGTGTCTCTCGGAACTCGAGGGAGCGTTATGGCATCCACTTTTATCGCCCGTTTCCCTCCCGATTTCTATCGCCTCCCCTTTCTTTCCTTGCCCGCCGCTCATTCTCGTGACACTCGGTGACGCGCCGGGAGATCGGTCGATACGTTTTTCTTGTGTACGGACACGATAGATAGTTGGAAGAACAAACAGGCCGCGTCTGTGAGCCGAAGAATAAACGATCTCCTCCGGATGCGCGTCGCGTCTAAGAGGATGTATCTACAATACGCGCGGCGCGGCCCGAACACGCAAATATAGAGAGCCTTAACCCCATGCCACTCAAACTATTTTCGCTATTTAGTGCCAGCCGGTCGGCATTAATTCGTCAACATTCCTTGCCGTCGAGAACGAGAGAGAGAGAGAGAGAGATCTTCTTTCCGGAATTCATCTGCTCGTCGTCAGCATAATTGTACTCTTACTTCTTATTAGCGCGTCTAAATGCAAGATTGCGTAATACGCCCTTCGGCATTTTCTGCTCGGAGGAAAATAATTTTCTTTCATCCTTCTTATTGCCCGATAACGATACGGCGACTGTAACCGCGCGGCGCGATAGCTCCCGAACACACGTGTTTCGAAACGCTGACCGTTCCAAGTAATGAACTGTTCGGTTCGCACATTAGAGGCAATTAGATAATGCGTGCTCGGAGAAAAGGTGCGAAATGTACTAAACGCCCCTCGACACAGCTTATGATCGCCAGCCTGACTCTACACATATGTACGTACGTTTTGGTGTTCGGCTCAGCGAGAAGGCGTCGCTCATCGAGAATATTACTATTTCACTCTCTTATGGGCTCAGGCTTATACGGACGTTCGAGTGCTTTCGCTCCGGGTATCTCTGAAGTAGATACACGAAATATCGCTATCTTTGATCTCGGCTAGTTACACCTATCGTCGCTCGTTAACACCTATAAATAGGGCGGCTCGCGCAAATAACCGACTCTGTCCTCTTCGCGACGAAACATCAAACCGTCAAAACACGTAACCGAATCAAAAAACTGCGCCATGCATTAGCAGCGTCATTAAACTTGATTGCTTCAGACATTACTTAATCGCATATCGCCGCATCGAAATACTGAAAACACGAGCTCTTTTTTAAGGACAGCCTCGTGCCCGCTCGGTTCTCGCATAACGCGCAATTCTTCGCAGCCTTTCCGGCGTCGAAAAAAAAGAAATGCTTACTAGGTCCGCGTCGCGCTCGCGCATCGTGGACATTTTTCATCGTAATTCGAACGGGAATGTTGCGGTGCGAGGGAAGGAACACCGGCGATAAGTGTCAGGTGTCTATTTACGTCGTCCAACGTCGCGTTGGTCGTCGGAATTCGCGAATTAACACGGAATCCGAGCGCTCAGGAGGGAGACATGCGTTTGATAGAGTGTGTGCATGTGTGTTTATGTCACGCACACTCTCTCTCTCTCTCTCTACTCTTCCTACTTGTATCACTACGCCGCGCTTCCGGTCACTGCACCCTCAGCTCTCGCAATTTCGCTCTGGGTGCGTAACGTCTGGAGATGTGCGTGTGCGGGGTACGTGCTAGGATAACATGAGCCATGCCGCGGTACGCTTGCTCTCAATGGCGCGTGTTGAGCGTGTTTGTCGCGACAACGTTTTGGTGTCGGGAGAGCTTCGCCCGCCAACGACGTTCTGCGCTACGTTGACGAAGATAGGGTAGAAATCAAATGCAACGGGATATTGACTATTCCGAGCACACTTGACAGGAATTTGAAACCTACTGCGTTCGGATTTGACTGGACAACAAACTCTGCGAGCAAATATGACGGCTCCTTAAATATACTCCTATGTCCGATTTTCACTGCATAGATATAGATACACATTCGCGTATGTGGATGAAACGTGTTAAGTGGATACAACGGGTACGATACGAATTTGCAATGCGATGCAGTGCTCGCAGTAGGGCATGTTTTTTCTTAAGTGACAGTTAAGCGACTCTGTTGATATGAGCGGAACAAGTTAATAATGGGCCGTTGTACTTAATGTATCATGTAATGAGCGAGGTTAGATTTATTTTGATTTAACTTCAAGGACCGCGTTTTATGGTGCCAGATGTTATGCGGATCTGACGGTTCACTGACTCCATTTAACGTAGCATATTTCGTGCTACAATAAATCAAATTGACTCGTTATCCAATAGTCCAACAGAATATAACCGAAGGTATTTGACACAGTTTCCTCCGAAATATTCGCGCCGAAAGTTACACGACGCGACGCAACCCGATCGACCAGTTCATAATTTTTCCGTCGAACATACCAAAGACCATATTCAAATTCTAATGTCGCCCATTAGAAACTGTTCGACCATCCATCATCCGCAATCCAATCTCTCGAGCAGCGCGATAAAGCCTACACAACGGAAATATCCTTGTTTGTTATTCATCCGTACGAGTCCGACACGCCATATACGTTGCTCGGTATCGATGTCACGCGTGTACATACGGCATACTCGAAAGCGCGTTACACCTCCCCTTAACACCGACGCGTTCGAACGTGTTGCCCACGCAAACATATTCTCGCCCTCGCACTCATGTAACGGACCAGCAGCTGTAATCTCGTTCGCGCGAATGAATACCTTCGGCTCGTAGTAGCGTACGAGTGCGTACATTCACACGCACGCCTACATAGGTTTTTACGCAGCCGACTTCCGTGTCGCACGTCGCCTCGAGATCCTCGGTCGTAACCTGTCGCTCATATGTGGGATTTCAGCCGCGTGCGGAGCAGGTTTTAATGTCGGCCGAGGAGGTATCCTGCGTTTATGGCTCCATATGTGCTCTCTCTCGCTGCCGAACACCCGACTTCTCGTCCGTCCTCTCCTCTCCTCGATCTCCTCCTCCCTCGGCACTCTCCTTCCTCCTACTCACGCGGGAGAACACACGAGCGCGCGCGCGCGCGCATGTCCTCGAAATAAGCCCCCGTACGGTACGGCGACATATTCGAAACGGTCTGTCGGCGCGCAAAATGATCGTTAGACGGCACGATTTGATAGATCGCGCTCGTTCGAGGTAACCCGATTATATCGGGCGTCGATTGTATAATGGATCGTCATTAAGACTTATTTTTTCCAACGGAACGTGACGGGTATTATGTTGGCACGGACTTCAGCTGACTGAGGGTGGGACGCGTAGTTACGCGGGCGAACGCTTGGGATTAGTCGATTGAGAGCTGTTTGTATTGTTTCGATGCTGGTCATAAGGTAGAGTGTCCTTTGTACGGACTCTTTCATTACGCGCACAGCGTTGAGCTAGTAGCGTAGCGTGCGCGAAGGGTAACCGTAGGTATCGCCGGGGTGAAAAGGTGGAGTACTCGAATGAAGGATTTATGATTCTATTCGATTTAAATGCTATTCTTCGGCGTGACTGTGCTCGGGATTCCCAAATTCTCGGTATTTTTCCCGCGTGCTTTCGCAGGTCATCGAGCGAGCCGCCGGGGGTGACGCACACGTGACTGGGATTTCTTTCGATGCTGAACGACCGGTAACATAAGGGCAGCAACTGCGCCAATTGCATTGACTTCGTGAAAAGGTCCGATCGGTCGCTGTGTAAAACGAACATCGTACCAGTCCGCCGTCCGTGTCAGAGTTTTGTCAGTTTGCGACGAGCTCGTGTCCTCCGACATATTCTGACGGCTGATAAAATAGTTCGCTCTAGCCGAGGCGACGTGGGGTCGAGTGTAATTCGAATAAATAGCAGAGTACATTAGTTTTTTAACCAGCCGTCTTATCGAGAAGCGCACACACACACACACACACACGTATAAACACGAGTGCGTAAATGTTCTCTCTCTCACTCTCACTCTCCGCGTGAGGAGCACTAAATTATAATGAATATACGACGCCTGATACGGACGTCTTGACGATAAGATAAAAACACTCTTGGTATTCTCGACTGGGCTTCGGTCGGCTATCTAACGTCAAAGTCGAACTGTCAAAGGGACATTGAAATGAACTAACTTGTTATGTCAGTATGGATTTCGCGATTAGGGTTGCATGAATTAGACGCACTCGAACTTGCATTCGGCAGAGGAGACTCAATGTATGGAGTTGGGAACGAGTTATCCGATAGCGATCGCGGAGTGCATTGACTTACGCTAGACAGAAACCTCTAATATCTAATATAATCGCTTACTTTGAACCACTATTCGCACGATATTCTTCAATTATCTCCTACTCCCGATCTACCATCTAGCTAAACCGCCCGGTTGAACTCGGCGAGCGCGCGCAAATTTTCGCCGAGCAAACAGAACGAGCTGGCGCGCGCGCACCTCCCTCTTGTCATAGAAATTCGCACAGCTGTGCACCGGGCGAGTGGAAAGCGCACGTTTGATCTCTCAATTTGCACGAACTTTCGAATCGCGAGGGTGGGACACGAAAAATCCGTTCGCCCGCAGTGAAAGGGATATACGGCCTCGGCTATCTCGCTAATTCCCGCGAGTGACCAAACGATTCGCGCTAGGTGCCGTGGCGGTGGTGGCTCGTTATCGGCGATCCGTTCGCGTCGCTCGCTCATCGTCGCTCCTCGTTCACGGCGCGTAGTAATAGTGGCCGGAGTAGGTAGGCAGTGCAATAACGTTGTAACAGCGGTTTGTATTCCTGGCGAGTCGCGGCGGGTGTATGACCAACATAGAGAACAAGTGGCTTCCGTCTATCGTGGGCGTAGGCTTCATTCATAAAACCATCACATGCCTGCCCGACGTGTCCGTACACGAACGTCTCCGAGAGTCCACTGCCTGCTTGCTGTCCCGTGCGCGCGCGACACTCGCACTCGTAGCTCGCTGCACTCCGTTATTACCAGGACTCGTAACAGTTCCTTTCTGCTCGTCTACCGCCTCAGTTTCGCCAACGCGAGCGCAGACGAAAGACGCCGTGCGCGCGTTTTATTTCCATCGGCCTGTGATGAAACACGACGACTAGCAGCACCGATAAGAAACGTCCGCGACCGCAGCGGCTGAGGAGCCCGCAATGCTTCTCGGCCAAGATGTGAATTAGAACCTCGGCGGAGATTCGGGATTGTTACGCAGGGTTAATGACTCGAAATCATTTGATCTCGCCGCTCCGGTGGCTCGAAACGCTGTAACGAGATGGGATTAGAACGTCGTTGACCTCTCTCTCTTTCTCTCTCCATCCCTCGTGCGTTGGCTCTTCTTTCGTCCGCCGGTCTCGTATCTACGTCTCCGTCATCAATAACGAACGTTCCGCGCGTCTGGACCTGCAGCACACGGCCGAGGTATCATCGTCAGAATTCCGCATATTAATCCTTCCGCCACGCCGGAGACTGAAACACGTTTTCCAGCGGCGGCATAACGAGTTCCTTATTATACGAGGGCTCGTCAATCCATATTTTATCGAGGTTTACGCAAAGCGTCCTACATTACAAATCGAAACAATAATCAGCCGCGCATTAATCCCGCTGTCGGACATGCAAATGTATTAGACGGAGTGTCGACTTACTAGAGTAAAGGTCGTGTAAATATGTATGACGCGCAGAAATTATAGTGGAAATTCTAAGATACGAGTTGCGCGAAAATAAAGACTGTACTTGAGGGTATATTATAAGTATGTGTCAATAGGTGGACGCGGAGGGTAAGGCGATCTGCAAAGGAGCAAGGATGACGAGGGACGAGCATTATTCGTACGATCCTCTCGCATGTTTAATTGTCGCGCGTGCATATGTCCACGACCAATCAAGTGCCACTTCTTCTATCGTCGACGCAGCGACTGGCGGGAGTAAAAACACTCGAGTGCCCGCCGCGGAACCTTGGGCACGTAGCCCACTTTTTAATGAACTCCGTTATGCCACGTTCGAACGTGTGGTTCTCGCGCATTATTCACCGCTTATGGTCCGTATCCTACGTTCGCGCCCATTTTACGCGTTTGCGCCTCGTGATGCGCTTAGACCGGCTTATCGGGCGAACAGGATCTCGAGCTGGAACATCCAAATGTTCCGCATCTGGCCAATTTCCGTCCGCCAAGGTTCCGAGCGCGAGAAATGCGCCTCGATACATGTGCTCCGCGCGCATTCGTTACCTCTTCACCGGACGAAACTGGCATGGTTAGTTTCATTCAGTACCTACTAGACCCACGATTACCGGCGATCGTGACCAGGTACAAGCTACCAACGAGCGTCTTAGTCATCCGGACGTGCCGTAATTGACACCAAACCTATTACCCGGTCCCGTACCCGGGGATAAGAAAGATCGTCGATGGAAATTCCACGAAACAATCTCATTTCTCATTCAGCGAAAGTGGTTAAAGGATTTTTATCACCCCTAATCAGCGTACGAAATAATCCACTCTTTCTCGCCGGCGCGACGTGCAGGTTGGGGGAGGTGTAAAGATAGCCGGCCGATAATCGCCGTCTCAATTAACGCAACGAGGCATCGTCGCTGGCGCCGTCACGTCGCGTCCGCCAACGTTTTGACAATCGGCTCACTTGACAGATCGCCCGCCACCGGGAGGCGAGAGTCCTCGAGCCCTCGAGCCGCGCGGCCAAAGTAGGCGTCCGTCGTAGTTCCTCGTCGTTCCTCGTCGCTCGTCGTCGTCGTTCGCGATGGTGGGGGCGCGGGACATTCGAACGGTGGAAGAGTCGGTTGAAGCGAATATTGGGTCGCCGTGACGGGGCGACGAGGGTGAAAGAGGGGTCTCTAAGCGTAGCAGCAGCAGCAGCGGGAGGCGCTACACGCTGCTGCTCGGGTTGGTCGGTGCGTTGCGTAAGTAAAGTTGCGCAACATCTTCGAGTCTCTGTGTCCTCTTCTTTTCTGTCTCTCTCTCTCGCTCTCTCGCTGAAGCCGGGCACCCTTCTCGTTGTTGCCTCTCGTCGCCGCGCGTTCATCGGCCTCCGTACCGAGCTATACAACCTCAGCCAGGAGTACAGCAACGCGAGGAGGGACAAGAGGCGGGAAGGAAGAGGGAAAGAGACGGACACGCGACATACTAACTATGAAGTGTGTGCGCGCCACTCTTTCGCGTTTCTCTTTCTATCTGACAGACTCTCTCCCCCCTTCTCATTCTGCCCTCCTTTCGCTATCAAAAGGCCTAGTCCGGCGGGCCGTGACACACACGCAGGACCACGCGTGTCCGGTGACATTAGGAGGATGCGTGCACCAGCGACGTGATCGTGTCCATTGACATGTCACCACGCACCACCGCACGCTTGCCCATTGACATTATCACGCTGCAGTCCGCGGCTGAATGCGAGAATTTGCAGGCTACCGCGCGTATCCATTAACGCGGAGCGCGTTTAATGGACCCTGCTCTTTGACGTGTCAGGGTTCAGCGTGTAACGCTTAGACCCCAACGATGCACGCTTACTTTCTTACAGGGAAACGTCGCACTTGTAGATCAAACTTTAGAAAACTGCCCCGCGTATTTAATACGACGTCGTAATTCACTCTCATGACATTCCGGGTAATAGTGTTTCAAGTTTCGTGACAAGGAGATAACCTATAGTACATGTGAAAATTCATTGAAACAGTTTTGTGAAGGACTTCACGATTCACGACCGGGCACTGCACGGGGCGTATTGTATGCACACGCGTGCATGAATGTTGAAATTCCAATGGTCTCAAGTGCACGCGTGTCTAGTAACAATATGACGGCATTACGCTTGGAGGGCTTAGGAACACGTGCACGTGTGACATTAGACCGAAGACGGGTGTACACGCACTTGTGAACATACACGTGCCGGTTTTAATTAGTCTCACTTACCGTGCATGCATCGCATACGCGCGGGGGGTTAGGAGTTAGATATGTGTTACAGACCGTATTGTAATATACACCTCGAAGGGCCCTCTTTTCAATCGAAAGAGTTTCAACTTTGCCAGATATCCATCTATGCCTAATTCTTTCTCCGTCTGGCTCGTCAAGGTGGACCACTAGGCACTGCTACAAAGTTCGGCCCGTACAAAAATCAAACGCTCATGTCCGGTTAGTTACCTGTTCTGGACTCTACGCCTCTACAGTGATGTGTTAAGTCACGAGGTTTCGAACGACCCGTGCCGGCAGCCAGTGCCGCATTGTACCACGTGGTACGGTAGAAGAGTTTTTATCGATCGTTCAAAATCCGCTGCCTACCGAGACACGGAAGACCAACGACACCACCACGAGATTCTCCTTCTTCGATCGGGCACCCTATACGGTATAGGTACTCGCGCATTCCTTGTAAGCTCTGCGGCCGAAGACACGACATATTGATTAGACGTAAATGCTGTCTTCGGTAAGTAAAGTCTGCGCTGCACGATCACAGAACGCCACGCGAACCCCTTCAAATTGCCTCTCCCGTTGTTTGCAACAAATTGACGGCGAAATGACTATATCGATAATACAGCGCACGGACGTGTGCGACGCGAACGAAATGTTGGTTGAAACGCCCGCGCCGCAGCAAATGTATATGCATCGATGCGTCAGTTTCGTTAGTAACGACATCCCGTACAATTTGTGTCAGAAATTTCCGGTAATTTAACGAAATAATAACGCACGCGTGGAGGAAACGTACATTCGATGTGCACGGCGATCAAATCGGTGCCGCACGTAACAAGGGCTCTTGCTCGACGGAGAATCTGATTTCTAAGCTATCCGGCCGACTGTAAAAATCTTATTGATACAGTACGGCAGTGTAAATTTTGCAACTTCTAGGCCGACGTCTTACGACACCCGACACGAAATTGTGTTTTCCGGTTGAACGAACGATACGTGTTATCAGTTATGTTACTGCCTGTTAACAGATAACTCGTCTCGGTGATCTTACACTTACGTCTAACCTCGATAACGGCATTTCAAGCTACTGCGACGGTTGGATGCGAATGCAGCGAGGAAACACCTACTCCCCCGATAGAAGTATTTTGGATTGTTTACCGAAACGGTGCAGGCGTCGTCCGTGCGCGATAATACGACACTCTTAAAATTGTCACGTGAACAGCCTGCCGAGTTCGGGCAATATTATTTACGATAATTCGTGACGTGTGCACCGTGTGATCAAACGTCAAATTCCGACGCATTCGAGCGATTGCGGCCGGAAATGAAAGCGGCGGCGTACTATCGTGACCCGAAGTTGTAAGACGCTTAAATGATATAGCCATTTGTACCGTTAATTGAAACGTTCGAAGGCCTCTCCCTTTCGCCACAGCTCTGACGACGCTTTGCCATTGATCGCACAAAAATACCATCCTCCTCCCCCTCCGGCGTCCCGACGTCAATAATTATCCACTTGGCCATAACGAGGGCGATCGCCACTAAAGTGCAATAATCATAAGTCAAGTAGACGCACTCTTGACTGCTCAACCCCGTTAATGGCGTATCCGTCAACAACCCTCGCTGACGAGTACGCATCGGGATAACCGAATGAAGAGCGACGAGGGGGTAAGAAAAAGAGATAATTAGAGACAGAGATACACAGAACCCTCCTCCTCGTTCTTATCTCTCCACGAGGATCACATGCGCGATCGTTCGCTTCTTACAGACAGATATACACACGAGGATGGAGCGACAGAGACGTACACTTGGTAACGATCTTCGGACCGTTCTCAAGACTCCGGGTGTATAATACGTGCTCGCGCGAGCGCCTCGAGGCACTGGGAAGAGAGAGAGAGAGAGAGACAGAAAAGCGAGTCATAAAGTCGGCAGCTGTCATAGGACGCGTTTTCCCGCCAACTCTCGTAATGGCTGTCCCATTGGTGGGGATACACGGCAACCGTTACGAGAGCGTAGCCGAGCGTCTTGCGGGGTCTCGGTAAAGGAGGAACCGGGATGGAAGCTAAAAGAGACGTGCGAGGGAGCGAGGGGTTCGTCGGCGACTTGCTAGGTGGGGCGGGAAACTCCGAAGCCGCTGTCAAGCCGGCGCGCGGCATGGCCAGGCGAGCTTCAGTCGCGTTCTGGCATTTGCAGCGCGAGGAGTACGCGTCGAGCGGAGTGGCGGACGGAAAACGTGCTCGAGAAGCGGCGTGATCCCTTGTTTTCTTCTCTCCCTCCCGCCTACGAGCGTGCGCGCTCTCGCGAGCGCACCCTGCCGTTTCCGGCCGACCGGTTCGCAGGAGACTCACAAGTCCCACTTTTTTGGCAGACGCCAGCAGACGCGAGAGAGAGTGACAGTGCGCGCAGATATCGCCTGATACTCCTGATACGTAGACCCGCCTCGTGGCAAGGGCTGGACGTTGTTCGCGACGTCCGATTGGATATATGCGGCCGTGTGCTTCGTCAGCGGGAAGAGGCCGAGCACGACGACGACGACAATATATCGTCAAATGCAGCCGCGCTGGAAGCAACAGCAACGAGGCACGTCGCCGTGCGAGGACGCAAAAGATCAGGAGCGGTGTTGTCCTGTCAGTCGAGTCGCTCGTGTGTTCGAGGATACCCGGCAAATTCGTCGCAGCGTCGGGACGCTGCTCGATAAGCGCCGTCTGAACGAACACGCACTCTAGTGTGGTCCTGTAATTTGGGCTCGCCGAAGTGGAAGTATATATTATCGTCGAGCGAAATATCGGAGCCGATCGCGTGACAGGCGAGGCAGAGAGAGAAAGAGAGAGCGGCATCCAAAAGGAGCGACCTCGTGCAGGAGCGCGCGTGCATCGTGTTCCCACGAGAGTCCTCGATACGGTTCCCAGAGGACGCCTGCGGTGCGCGGTGGTTGACGACTGAAAGAGGTGTACACTTCGGTGCATGCGTACGCGCGCGCAACACCGTTTGGCACCGTGTGGTTTAAACGCGGCCCCTGTACTCGGCGTCGGAATTAACGGGCAAGAAGACAAAAGTGGGATATACGTCATCGGTGGGATACACAGTTTCGCGAAGCCCACGGAAAAACATTTCGAGCGGGGTGGGCCAGTGTGATTGTTCCCCGTGCAAATCGAACGACAGATAGTTCCGGCTGAGGGTAGGAATCGGCTGCAGGGAGACGGGTGACAGAAGATAATGCTACCGCCTGCCACGATGCATCTGGAGCAGAGAATTAACAGCGATAGGGCAGGTACGCAGCAGCAACAGCCTGCACATCAGCATCATCATCATCACCATCATAACGATCATCATCACCGTCATCGCCATCGTCGCCGTCACTCGCGTCACGCGGATCGTCGTCGCGCGTCGACGACGATGTCCTCCACCGACTCGCCATTTCCTCAGCACGCTACCGTGCTTTTGCCAGGTAAGAGGGTACGGTGGTGTGCGCGCGGTCTGGAAAACGGCGGCGGTAGGAGGAATCGGGTGTCTGCGCGAATAAGGGACGCGACGCTTTTTCACTCATTTCTTTTCTCCTCCTTCCCTCCCTTCTCGCCGTCATTTGGCAGATGTCACTCCCGTCATTTTAGCGCACATTTTTGTCGTCGGCGTTCTTAATACCGTTAGCCTCCCCCCTCTCTCTCTCTCTCTCTCTCTCTCTCTGCCATCCTTCGCCACTTCTCCTCCGATGCTCCTCGTCGCGGACCAATTCGTCTGCCAAGCGTCGTCGAAGTAGGCTAACCACTGAATCGTCTATCGCTTTCGTGTACCGAAGGGTTCCTCGTGTCTCTCACGAGTCCCCCTTGCCTCTCATTGTCCTACCACTCTCGAATCCACCTTTCTCGGTCTCGGGGCTTCAGGTTGCTCGAAGAAAAGAGCGCGCGACGCGACGCGACGCGACGCCTTCTCGGAAGAACGGACGCGCGCGCACCTGTCATGTGCCGTCTCGTGCTCTCGCCCGACGATTCTTTTCCCGCACACTACTCGCAGCACCGCTTTCGCGCTCTTCTTCGCTCAGTCCTTTCCTGTCCTTTCTTGCGCTTTCCTGCTATTTCTCCCCACGACGTGCTCCGTAGCATCTCGATACGTGCACGTAGGCGGACTCGTAACCCATCGTTCGGACTTCGGAATTGGGCAGCTTTGCCTCGCCTCAGGACTTGGCACAAATCGTCCGATGGAAATCGCGGCCGTTGCGCAATCCATGAGAGAGAGAGAGAGAGAGATAGAAGCGCTCGCGTCAGGCCTATCGCGGCCTCATTCCGGCGACCGCGCGATTCTACTCTCTGGGCTTTCTGCGCGGCCTCGTGCTCTCGCGCGACGCGCACGCTGTGCAGATTTTATTTTTATGAATGGACTTCACGGTATCGTGGGCGGTAATTACGAGAGTCATCTGACTGCTCGGTGATTATCGTAAGAGGGAGTAATTGGCCATTTCAGTCACGGTCACGCTCGAACCGTCGCTGTCAATGAAACGCGCGGCCGCGAGTGTGCGCGCGTGCAGGGCCTCGTGAAGTCGGCAACGACACGAGCGACGACAGTCCGTTGTGTTTACGGGCGAAATGTCGGTCACGTGGCGACAGTGTGACCGTCGGCAAAATACGATCAGGCTCGCTGAAAATGTGCGATCATCCTGAATTTCGCAGCGTAACACTGGGGATTAAAGAAAGGGAACGCAGGCTGAAAATGTCGGAGACAGACGGCGTGCGCGCACGATGGCGAGAGGCGGGTCACATGTGACACACGTGCTCTCCGCCTGACGATCATGCTCATCGGCACTCTTCCGTGCGAATGTCAGAGCGCCCGAGAACGCTCTCGCGGCAAAAAAGTTCGCGATTCGTTCTGTTTCGTCCCTTTGCATTTTTCGGAGGAAACGTTTTGTAATCCGCTGGGAAACCACGTGCTGCTGCTTACTGCCTTACTGCTGGTGGCGCGGTGCGTCTTGTACGCGCCTCGTGCTGCTAACGCGCTCGAATGGCGGGAGTCCGTGCAGGCAGTCGGGTGAACCCCGTGGCATGGCATTCGGTAGCGTCCAAGCGAACGCGCTCGCCACGTGGTCGCGGATCCGAGCAGAGTCAGACAGGTATTGAGAGGGAAAGCGGCGCTGAAAGCTTTCCATTCAACGTGACAATTCCTTCGCCTATCGTGGCCGGATTCGACGTGCGAACGCGGACAATGCGAATATTAGCCGATTTCATGAATAATTCGACTATGCCGAGCTCGACCACGTGGTGTCAAACTGGCAGGTCGTTCGTTTTCACGGGGAACGTGTCGCTTTCGTGCCTCTAACCGAATATTTCCGACACACAGCCGCGTTGGACGGATAATATAATTCCGCTGAACGTTCTCCAACATTTTTCATCGTTTTGTCGGATTATTTTAATCAGTGTCTCTAGGTGCTGCGGCTCGCTTGCCGACTCGTTTAATCGGCGCGCGTCACAGCTGACAGTTTCTGCTCGACAGCCTATCGGTCAAAGGGGGTTCAGTCGAAAACTTAAAACGCACATTTGCGTATCGCATTAGGACAGTTGTATGACATTCGTTAGCTTGAAGGATCCGTCGACCGCGGAACAATGGGAATTAAGGAGGGGACTATACATGGTTTGACACAAAATGAGACCTGCCGGTTGATCGTGTTTCGGCATATTCCGTATCTATCGGATACGGCAACTCGTCGATTATGTTAAGGGATCACGGTCGCGCATTTAAATAGGAAATACATTACTCGCCCGTGGGGCGACCCTACGCGCTCTTCCTCGAAAACTCGTTTCGACCGCGAGGAACATATTCCGAGGTCACGGCGTCTGACCCAGGTAACAGCTGCGGATGTACTTTGGGAACGTGAAAGGGGAAAGGGTCTCTCCCTCTCTGACAGAATAAACTTTCTTTATCAACCCAACGCCTCGCGATACTTTTTCTTGTCATGCAGGCGTCGATTTTTTTGTCAACCCTGTTTCGAAGTTAATTACGCGAATGGCCGATAACACGAATGGGTCATCGGGAATAAAGTTAAGATAGTACCGATGAGTTATTGGTCCATAAACTAGAACCGGCGAGAACGTGGGTCTTGAAGCGGGAGCCCACTTGCACATTGTAGAAATTTATGCCCGCAAACTTACGACCTCTCCTTGCCTAATGGCACCCGCCCTCGCGTCCGCTTATGGTGCGCCGCGTGCTCACCCCCTCCCGCCGTACTTATGTCTTTTATCGCGATCCTGTCAACGGCGGCGTCCTGCGCAAGGGTCATTCTTGGCCGGCGTGTCAGAAGCCGGGGATAAATAATTATCGCGCGAAGCCCACCGACACTGCCCAGCGTTGCATATGTATTCACACTTAACGCGCGTAATCAATGTATTCAATGCAAAGCGCGGAGGTCCCGCGTGCGCAAGCAGATGTCAAGAAGGTTACCGGTCAGGGATGCCTGGTGGTCGGTCACTTCGTCCGGCTCATCGTATCGATCCACCGTTACCGATCGCTTATAATGGCCCTAAGACACTCCACCGATTCCATTTCCAGACCATCTTTTACCTCTTTCGTTTCTCATCACTATAACGTGTCACAAAAGCATAGTTGTGGGGTTTGATCAAATTGACCCTTTTTCTAAGTGTTTAGTAAGCCGGTAGTATTGATGTTTTTAGTAGATTCTGACTGATATAACCACGTCTGTGACACGGTAGTTTCAATATCGAGCGTCAGGCGATAATTTGTTAAATCTTCTGTCTTTCGAAGGGTAACGGTTATTCTATAATTGGCCAGAAATTGCTTGCGTTTGACAGACACTTATTTTAGCTGTCACTCCTGTCAAACGTTTCTTCTAACGCGCGGCCTCCGTTTTTTCTATCGCTACACACCAAGTTCTCCGTGTTTACTGCAAGTCATTACGCTGCGGAGAATCAGTAGCGTTGCAAGGCGAATAATTTCGATCGAGGAAGTGAATTACGAGCGAAGAGTGTCGCGCGCTTATATAGTTTTTGCAGAATTGCGAGGGAGCGAAGTATTCGAGATCGCGCGAGGGAGCGCAACGTTTGGCCGTGTTAGATCTCAACGATGTAGTATTTCTGGGTTCGGTAATGCTAACGACGTCAGTCGTCATGGCTTCGTTGAACGACTTGGAGGGCGTCCAAACGTTGATACAGGTCACAGACTAGTACGGACGGCCGTCGAGCAACTAAGTTTCCCAATCGGTTACATTTTATTTCGCAACGTGATACCAATTAAACGTCCCCCCCGTACGACGGCGGTATGAATCCAAGACTGTGACGGGAGCTAGAAGTGTGCAATGTCCAGGTTGAACGGTGTCAATCCCATTGCACGGGCAATATAGCAACTTTAGCCCGCCCTGTCTACGGTAGACAATAGTGAGCCTTCTATATCGAGCGGCGCGTACGAATTGACGGTTGTTTACAATGTCCGAAGGCCAGTAAAGCAGTATGCGCAACGGTGGTAATGCTATATTCGTGCAGTCAATAGGCTGTGCTCTATGTGCCGATGCATATGTATGTTGAAATTGTGCGAGGTACCAAGTTGCAGGTCAAAGATTTGACGGTACTCCTCGTATCGTAGAACGCGTGCGTGCGACGACGTAGAAAGTATTGCACAAAAGAATTGTACGTTCGCGACGTCACGAGGCTGGATATGAAAAATACTCGATGCCGGGCTAGATGCAAATTATTGAGCTCGATAGAGGAGACTCACGCGACGTTATTGAAGGATCGTTTAATTGCGTCATTCGGCGCAACTCTCGGAATCGATCGCACGAAAAGGTACAAACGAGCCTCTCGCTTTTCAGCACTCATACTCCGCCCTTCGTTCGGAGAAAAATTAGATAAACTCGATCGAGCGACGTTCACAATTGCCTTTCGTCATGTGTTTTATCTTAACTCTTAACTGTTACTAATGAAAGAACTGAAATCGTGTGCCAGTTTGACGGTCGCAACTTTGCGCGCCGGACGATTTATAAGCGGGTCAACGTTTCCTTGTCTCGCGCACCCGAACGATTCTCGTTGACCACGACTAAAGTGTCCCATGCATTTTTCACGACTCCTCGCGTCTGCGAACTTTTCTCCGCCACCGCCACCATCGCCATCGCCGTCCCGACTCCCGATCTGTGTTGCCACCTAGTGTTTCGCGTCACTTTCCTAAAGAGGATTTCCATATTCGTTCGAGCGTCACGGAGTGCATCGTTGTCGGAAGGCAAACGCGACACGCACAACAAACCGTGCGGCCCTCGGGCTGCTCGAGCATGAGGGCATGAGGACAGTGAAGGCGCGCGCGCTCGCGCGCTCTCTTATAAAGTCAACTGAGTTCAATTACTTTCGTTGCGGCCTTCGTTCGAGCGAGTTCTCTCCTCGATACGAACGCGGCTGCCGCAAAACGGCGCCTGTTATATTTCCGTATGAACTTCAAGCCACGCTAAATATCGGCGTCTCGTGCGATCGAAAAAAGGGGCCCCGTGTTTACCTCCACTTACCTTTCGCGTTCTTCCGATCGTTCTTTTCTCCCTTTCAAGAACGTTCTTTCTTCTCGCGCTAAGAACGTTTGTTGTCGCCCCTTGTTTTTAACTGTCAATGTGCGCGCAAGCAAGCAAGCAAAGTTTAGGATGTGTTTGCCGACGAGCGTACTGTGGATGTATTTCTTTTTTTCGAAACGGGTATATGTATGTAGAGGCGAAGACTAGTCTGACCCCCCTTTCTCTGGCGATGGCAGATCCATCGGACATAGATGGATATTAGGAAATCTTTGACCTCTCCGATCAAAGAATTTTTACGAGGAGAAACTTTCCCCGTGAGCCCTAGATCGGCCGATTTTAACGTTCGGCCCCGGTGGAATGTAATAACGTTCCTGCCTGAAAAATCTCGGCATTCCGGTCGGAACTTAAAAGGTACACGACACTTCTGGCGTCGTTTAGCACTCGAAGTAATAACAGAACAGCGATCGCGCCAACTCGGCTGTTAGGGGAGGGGGGCAATTTCTCGCTTGACAAAAGTACACCAAGTCTTGCTTCCCGAGCGAATAAAAAGGAAGGGGAGGCGGCGCGGCGCGACGGGGAGATAACGCGGACGTCAACCGCAGACGCTAATATACACGTGGCATTAAATATAGCCCCAACTCCGCGCGCGAGTCCCACAGGGGTGCGCGAAGGGACGAGAGACAGTGGCGTACGTATTAGACTCAGAAATTGCCTTGCCTCGTTCCGCGTTCCAACGTCGATCAAAGGGAGCTCGAAAATTCATCAGGCGTCGACGTGTCTAAGTCCGCCCCCCACTCGCGCGGCCCGCAATCATTGAACGTCGTTCGTAATAAACGTGGCACGCCACCAGAATAAAAGGGCACACGCCCGCGTTTTGTCCCTCCTTTGCATGGCAAAGCGATGCATTGGTCCTCTCGTGATGCATCTGACACGCAGGACACACGCGGGGCCCGATGTAAGAAGCGCGCGGCGAAGAAAAAGCGAGCGACGGAAACACGTTGTCGTTCGTTCGTACGTGCATACGCCGAGGCGTCTGTAAAATTCCAAAGTCTGATCGATGCGCGGTGGCCGGTCGGCCGACAGTGTGTTATTGTCGACCCAGATGGCAACAACAGACCGCGTCACGTATCCGCTATCTCGTTAATGCAGAAAATAGGTGAAGATGTGAGAGATGCATATTAAAGCGTATCTAATTATGCTAGTTTATCATACTTCCGGAAACCTTTGACCCATCAATACCACCGCGGCGCCGGCTCGGTTGTTTGCCGTCTTATCCAATGTGATCGCACTGGTAATGGGCATCCATCAGTGCCTCCCGCGTGGTGGATTGTGTTTAATAACAGTCTTTCCGCCTTCGCGCTTACAACCCTCCCCCGTTTTCGAGCTTCTTTCAATGAACGCTATGATATCGTACTTTACATGTTTATTTTGGAATTACACCGCCTTCGGTACGCTGTGTCGCTAGCACGATGAACCAAGATGTCGGCGATCAAATATTCACAGTGCATGCAGTTTATTACTTCTTTCGTTTCCGCGGAAAATTTGTCGATGCTTCCTCTGAACCCGCCTGAAACCCGAGCGCGACGCTACTTTCAAGCCTCTGTCACGCATCCTGCCAAAGCGATGGCGTGATTCTCGTCCGCATAGGTAATAACACGAGGCGGGCACAGGAAGCCTACCTCTTCTGGGGGTTGCGCGTAGAGTACGATCGACCGGATAAGACGCGCCTTCATACGCTTAACGGACCGTACATACGTACGTGTCGCCTGTAATTTCGCCGGAGGATCCTTGAAGAGGAGGAACGCGCAACGTCTGCGAATAATTCGTTCGAATTGCGCGGTTGCGAGTCGACCAGCGTGGCGATGCTTAATTGTCGAATTGAATTCCGCGCGGACATCATCTGCTCGTGTCTCTTTCCTCGCGCTAATTGCGCCGAACGGAAGCTCGCTTCTGCACTCCGCGAACCATGATTTACGTTTTACGGGTGATATATTTAAGCGCGTGACAATTCGAACGTCAAGCTCCGTCGCGTGCTCCGCAGTGTTTATGTTCGATTCGTCGGCTAACGAGCGATGTCAGTGTTTTCTTGTTTTCATCCTCGACGAATTATTGTAGAATCGCACGCCCTGTACCCGCACTACCTCGAAGCGTAACGAATGACTATCTAATCGGCTTCACACGTTGACTAACACTTTCTGATGTATTTCGAACCGTCAAGACATCGTTGTCGGCTATATTTCAACGACTTATCCTGTCCATCGGCGAGTCCCTGTTTTCGAAGAAACAGAGACGAGCGGGCAGCGAGAGAGAAAAAAGTGAGCTTCAGAACACGCGCACTTTTTCGGCGCGCCGCTCAAACGTCTTCGTTCGAGAAGATGCCTCGTCATTGCTCGCGGCATACAGATCCGAGAAGCCTAGCTTTATCAGGCGAGTGTCGCACGTGCTGAACGAGTCCCGTGGCTCGTATCAAATGAGGCATCCGCGGCCCGATTGCTCGCTCCCCAACACGGTATCTGTCGGGATCGATCGAACACAAGCGACGATTACACCTGTCGCAAATTTCAGACTCTCCTCTTCACTTCACATACCTAAGTCCATCCGTCTCTCTCCACTCAACTGTCGCTCTTCCTTCGTCGGCCGCACGAAGAAGTCTGGCCGAGAGAAAGGATTTAGATCGCGCCGATAAAAGCGGAAAGTCTCCACGGAAATTCGAGGCTCCGCGATTGAGCAATAACGGCTGAACAAACGTTACGTAAGCCGCGTTCCCGCGCCATGATCGGGCGCCACCGTCGTCGTCGTCGTCGTCGTCGTCGTCAAAACGCACTGGCGCGACGAGAGGAAAAGCGGCGTCTGGATAAGTGGCCGCGAGTGATGTGTCGTGATGAGACTCGCCCGCGCCGTGATCGATAATTGCATATTGATATCGTACAGGTTCGCACCTTGATCACGCCTTCGCCCAGTCGACGCTATCCCACGTTCCACGGGCCATTACCATTTTCAATTATGCGCTCTGCGCGCGACGAGACTTCCGAGTATTATGGAATTTTCGAGTCGCTCGTTATTAGAAAGCGTTGCGCGGAGGCGCTCCGCTTGGAAATAGGAAAACTCTCGCATATATCCCTTCTCGATTATTGTAATCAAGCTGCGATAACGCGGGACGGATTTCTTCTTGTTTGACTTTCGAAACATTCAGTCATTCTGTACTTGCGTCATCGGCGCACTTCGTTCTCGGCGGCAGCGTGTTCGATTTCGTGCCGATGCATTTTCAGCGCTTCGATGCTGGTAAAGTTGAAAATTTACCTGCTCATCTTCTACAGTCGACTCCACTCGACATTCAATGAAATCTGATCGATACGAGGAATTTTGCGAACTCCAGGTATCCTTCGTTCGCGCCACTCCTTAGTTCTATTAATTTACCTCAGATAGTTGCAATAGTAACGTGGAATCCTATTAGCAACACTTCGACGAACGCCATCGGAGTCGAACGAAACTGGTAGGTGCGTGGATAAAATGGCCTTTTGCCGTCATGTGATCGTGAACAGGGTCCACTGTCTCGTGCTAAGAAACGTCAAGTCAGTGTCGTGACGCGACGAACCCAAGGCTTATCGCATTGCGAGAACGATAATGGCAATGGGATCCATAAAACGCGGACCCCGTAAAGAGTCTACAACCTCAACTCTCACAGCATGATTTTGCTTTACCACCTACTACTTACGTCCGCACCTTCGTTGCCACGCGCATATGTGTGTATACTAGCGGCCGTTAAATTTCTCACGTCGGCCCTTCTGTCCTCGGCTAAAAGACAATTTCCGATATTCGAACGGCTGGCAGGCTGGCACAGATCGAATCGCCCCGCCGCGGATTCCGATTCTTTTTATCGGCCCGCTCTCAAAGAGCCCATTTTTTTTGTTGCCCCTCTCCTCCCCAGACCCGTTGATCGACCGAGTCGAGTTAGAATCGCGATTTCTTCAATTAATCGGCCCACCGCGCCCGACCGGCCCCGCAGGAAACAGGTTTCCACCTCCTCCTCCCAGCGCGTTTGACATATGAATGAGCGTCAATGTTTTTTCGCCGTCTTGCCGTCCCTCTCTCGCAGCTCGCTTTCCTCGTTGGTCGTCTAAGGTCTAAGCCGAGACGCCGCGCCGGCCGCCGGAAGCGGTCGATAGTTTCTCGTCACGATTTCTAGCGGAACTTCTTGACGTTTTTTCGGCACTCCACGGCTTGCATACGTATGTCAGTTCTGTAGTCGATGGGCGAAACGTCAATCTGTCAGTGAAAAATCTGCGTAGCACGCGGTTAGAGGCTCCAGGGCAACGAGAGAGGACGCACACTATGGGCGATCGTCGTGCCTGAGTCGAGGCGCGTTAGGGATCCTAATTTTACGCCAGTCGGGTTACTGGACCTTACGTAACCGCGGACGACTCGTGTGCTAAGATTAGTCGGCCATACAGACGCGCGGATGGCAGATTTGATTTCCGCGGTGTTCCGCGTACTCTCTCTCGCGCGCGAAACTCGCCGAAAATCGCCGAAAGCCCGAAAGACCGGTGCCGGCTCCCGTTTCCGTGCCTGTCTGTCCCTGTCATTCAGGCACGCGTGCGTAACGATGTTTCACTTCTCTGTCCTCTGCCCGGTATAATGTGTCGTGGGAGTGATGGAAGACCACGATGTAGAATGTTGCGGTTATCAGCGGAATCCTCGAGATTCCGTCGTCTTGTGAGCACAGAATTGTTGGCAGTGGATAAGCGTAAGGGAAAATCTCGATTTTTCGTAATTGAAATATTTTAAATTCATCGCAAATGCGGCTGAGAGGGAGGGAGAGAGAGAGAGCGACGATTCTTGTCGCAAGGCATTGAAATATTGACCAAAAATTGTTGTCTCTTTTTTGCACAATTTTGTTAAGTCCACGCCATCGCAGCTGGGTCGGGGCCTTGGCTGGCGTGAGGACAGCATTGCTGGTTTATCCGTTTCCTCGATCTTTCAAGGTATCTGCGAGTTGCGCGCAAGCGAAACGCACTCGACACCGGTTGCCACAGCGATTAGCAAGTTAACGTATGCGCGCGACACGGCGTCGTCCGTCGTCGTTCTATCGCTCTATACGGTTCGCGAACGGAAAATATAATTCCAGCAAAAGTGCGCGGTAGGTCGCTTCTCGAGGAGAACGGGAAAATTGCGCGACGCGACGGCGAGGATCGGCTCGCGTCATCGATAACGAACTTGGCAAATCAAGCGAGACGGTACGCCGACGAGTAATAATTACACCGATGAGTACTTGCGTCGCCGGGAGACAGACCTGCAAAACCTCCAAACGCATTCATCTGGCGATAAAAAGAAACCTTACCTCCTGATGTCCCCTTCAAAAATCGCTTAAAATGCGCATTCGGTTACGGGACGCGCTTTGAATATTTGCCCGTTGCGCCCATCAAATTATCATAAAGCATTGACGTTGATGAACGCTTATCGTTCGTTTTAATGAGTAAAAGATAGCTCGTATCGATCTGAGAGAACTTGCACCATCCTCGCGCAGTAATAAGCGTTTCGCGCCGACGTGTATGAACTTTTTATGGCCCAAGGGGGTTACACGGGACGAGATTTGCATACAGTTCGGTCGCTTCTTTGCCTGCATCCCCGTCATCGGATGAAAGCTCGCGCGCGCGCACTCAACTGTCGTCTACCGTCTTCGTCTGGCGTCTTCGTCTCCGTATCTCTCTTTTCTTGACCCGAACAAGTCAGTCCGACACTCACGCTAAATATGGCACCAGCGAAGAGTACTTTGGTTATTTTTAGAGAGCCGAGAGTCTCTCTAGCATTACCTAGCCACCGTTGGCCGAGAGTCGGTGTGCCACCCCGAGTAAATAGGAAGCTGACACGCGCCTCTCGCTCCCGTCGCATCATTATCTTCGCTCTTCGAGGCGCGTACCAAGTGTTTTTCCCGAAAGCGCGTTCCACCGAGGTAGGGCACCCGGCGACGAGCAAAAGTCGGGACGGATCGACCGATAACCCTCGTCAAAGTTTGCCGCTCCGATTCCGCTTACGTAAAAGTCCGTCTCGCGATATGCAACACGTGAAATGCGTCTCAGTCCTCGTGGCCACGTACGAGCATCTTGGTCATTAAGTACCTACGCCGATAGTATCGATATTCACGAACGTCTCTGTTACAATTATCCTACGTACTAGCTTCAAATATCGCAAATGAATCTGCGGTGTCAAGTGGCAGGCAGAGGAGCCAAAGCTTACGCGAAACGTGACGACGAGCGTGATTCCCAGGACGATCGGCAGCGTCCAAGTTAGTCTGCGCTCTTGTCTCCGCGACATAGTCGATATAGCAAGAAATAGTAGTGCGAACGAAACCACCGCATGCCGGGGTGTAATGACACTTGGGAGTGATGCCAATTCGTCAGCGGTGCCGACAGCGCCGGCACACACAGCGAGTGATCAAATTAGTCGGGGGCTTGGTAAGAGACGTCGCCGTCGTCGGTCCGATGGATATATAGACGGGCGGGTGTGCGTGATTCATCCTGCAATTCGGGCATTTTAAACGTTACCCGGCATAACCAGACCCATTGCGTAACGTACCGCGCGACGCATCATTATCTTCACTCGGCTGTGTGCGCGCACCTCTTCGATCGGCAATATTACGCGGGGTCCGACGTGCGTAGCTCATCGAGAAGCGGAGGAACACGTCGCGGCAGTCGTCGGCCGAGCCCGAGTATTCGTTTTGCGTTCCATCCGTTCGATATAAACATAGCCACTGACGAAAGTGCAAATTGAGTTACGCGGAGCGTCTCGCCGTTTGCATCAGACGATTTGCACTCGCATCTTATGCCGAATATCAAATGGGAGCGTCTGCTTTTAAAGCCGCTGTCGCGACGCCCGGTGGTGCCACGGGTGGTGCTGTGAACCGAAGTAGGATGTGGGTAAAGAGGAAGGTTTAGGGCCGATGTTTTACCGGTTTCATGCGCTCGACTCGATAAAGAGTAGGTCTTACTGATGTGGCACGCGCATTCGTAAGAGACTGCGATTAATCACCCCGTCCGAATTTGCCTCCCAGAAGAGATACGCGAGGCTTGCAAAAAGATTGTCCATGCATCATAGAGTTTACACGGTCGGATAAGGAATTCTGCGGCAATAGGTCAGCCGATGAATTATACTTTATTTATGGTTGCCATACTTCAGTCGGGCTCGCGACTATGGGCACGCAACAGATTTTACGCACTGCGAGATTTACATAAGTTATCCGGGCCCCCCCACGTACACTTTACCACTTTCTTTCCGCCTCGCTGTGGAGCAATTTCACCGTAAAATGAAGGCTAACTGGAGGATATCGGATTGCTGGGACAACTCCTAGGAGTTTGTCACTACGAAAAGACGATGCCGTATTTAACGCTAATAGCGCGGCTCATTGCCCGAACTATGCTCTTATAAGTTTTATGCACTTTTCAGTCAGGAATCCGTACACGTATAATTCTCCCATAAAATAAGGCCAGACTTACTGAAGTCTTTATAACCGTGAAATCTGTTTCTGTCGCAATATCGGAGATAAAAAATAAACGCTGTCAACAGTGGTGGGATCGAAGTACGCATAAAATTGAGCGCCGACGTCGTGTGAAGCGTCACAACATACTATCCAAGGCGAGCCACGTGCGATTCCAGTGGCCCTGCCTCTTCGCAAGGCGAAGTCGATCGTACGATCGTTCGTTTTTGATGATCGTGCGCGAAAGCGTTCTCTGTCATCGAGTGAGAGCGCGCGTGCCTCGTGTTGGGGGAGGTCCTCTCTTCTCCTTCGACTACGCTCCTTTACGTAACTCCGTCGAATAACGTCAGAACGAGGAGAGACCTTTTACTCACGCTCTCAATTCGTGAACGTCTTACGTTCGTTCGCAGTTAAATGGGTCGGTTTTGATTAACTTTAACCCTTCGAGGCTCTTTGTCGATTGAGACTCGAATTTCGAGCGGGTCCAACCTCGAATTTTATCAGTTGAATTCGTGCTAATGATTTTAGGTATGTTTCTTCGTAATGTTCTACACTTCTGTTAGCTATTCAAAGGGGACTAGAACACGTGGAAGAAAGTTCTTTCATCAGCTTCGAAACGATCGCACCTTTCAACCTGTATCAGCAATAGAATCTGCACGATCGTCTTAAGATCTGGTCAAACTATGCACACAGGTTCGACTACCTTTACCTTGCCGTGCGGAAACGTGTTTCGCGTTTTGCTTATATTCTCGTAGAACCGTTCAGGTGGAAACACGCCGCGCCTCCGGTTCCACAGGAATATTTGCAAAAAAAAAAAGGAAAGAAAGAAAATTAAACGGGCAAGACGCGAGGCATCGTGTCTAGTCTGAACCAATCTTTGCCCGAACGGCTTGTCGCCTAGTCTCTTCGGCTCGCCGTCCTTTGTGCCTGCTTCGTGTTTCTTTGTTTCATCCCAACTGTCAGTGTCAGGTCGACAGATTCGCCGCGACTCTTATTTGTCTACCCAAACCGCTGATGATGTTTCTTGAATTTCCAATTACTATCGATACGATACGATAATGCAGCTTGCTTATATTGTAAGCGCATTAAGTAACGCGCGGACGGTATGTCAATGAACTCAATTAGCGGAGCGCGAGAAAATGGAATCGAGAAGTGTTGGGTTACCGGTCAAAAAACGGCACGCGATAATTGCTTTTTCATCTTTCACGCCCGACCATACAAGCGCGAGCTATGATTTTAAATGGGACAAATTTTCCGACCAAATTTTCTCTATCTCTCTCGCACGGCACACGGGCGGGCTGTCAATTTCACGCACGTTTAATAACTCGTCCTCGTGCACGTGCTCGGTCCATAGGAAATCTAACGATCTCCAGGCGCGGAGAAAGTTGGAGCGACGCTGAATCACCTTGACAGCTAGCAGGTACGAATATTGAGGAGGACAAAGCTTTTACGTAACCGGAATCGAATAATGCGGCAGCGAAGGCGGTTCTCTCTCCCTCCCGAGGCCGAGCTTTTACGCTCGTCCAGATTCGATCGCGGTTGACTCCGGCGGGAAGTCTTAATTATCGTCCCATTCAAGTGGAGGCGGCAATGATTTCGGCGACGACGAATCGCGCGGCAGATCGAGTAATTATCGCCAGAACAAAAGTTCTCTCCTCTCGACTTTACTCCACGAATCGTCACAGGCTGTCCCGAAGTTATTGCTGACAAAACCATAAACCGCTCGCAATACTTTATAAGCGAGAGCAGTTCTTCTGGCCGTAAGTTGAATCAAGAGTATACGAGTTTCCGTAATTGCAATTAACCGCGCAGGTGATAGATAACCGGACGGAAAATTGAGTGTACGACCGCCTGCTAATAGGTCGAGCTTTATCAAAATCTCTTCGCTCGACTTCTCGGCGACTCGCACACTTTCCATTCGCTGGACAAGTCCGCTCGATGCAGCGTTGCATGCGCGAAGGAGCAGTCGGACGATTCTACGAAAGGCGCGCATAAGTTATTTAAAAATCTTCGATACGTATCTGGTTAAACGCGCTTGTCAGATCGATATCAGGAGTCGAGAGGTTAACGTTCGACGCTATAATAGGTAGGAGGGTGCGCACGAGCTCGTGAAACCTACATCGCTTGTTCTACCGGCGCGGCGTGTCGACAGTATTGGTCTCGCGGTACGATCGCGGACAGCCCCGAGAACAATATGCAATAATAACATAAATAATCAGGCCTCCCTCCAACGCGCACTCCCTCTCCAATCCTTCTCTTCATACCCACCGCGGACACCCGCGCACGTCTGCGTGCCTCCTTCTTGTACGATCAGATACAACTAATTACGATCTTATCGCTCGACGAGCACTTTCCAGAATACCTCTAGTATTTACATTCGCGAAGAAAAGTCAGCTTCTTTTTGCGGCGAAACCGCTTAATTAGAACTACTACTCGCGCGCGAGCGTGCTGGTATTACTTGGATTAAACGTGGCTCGCGGTGGCTCGTTGAAATGATAAAGTGGTGTATGCTCATTTTTATTGTTCCACATGTCAGATCTTGGGCGTTTGATCTTACACATGTATGAATCGTCAGTGAATATTATCGAGTGGCGCCGGCTTAGTTGGTAACGTTAATTGTGGACCGTTTTTGCATTTATGATCTGGATAAGTGGCGTACGCGCGGCGAACAAAGAAACACTTTAGCGGAATTCGCAAAGGAGTCGGGCAGCACGCGAGAATGCTCTCCGAGACTTGCTAAAGTATCGGTAACCGCTGGTTACGGCCGAGAGAATAGATCAATGCGGGCCTCGCATTACGGAGAAATTGGCTGAGCGACCTTTCCGACATATGGGTCGACTTTCGCCGATGATTTAGGCGAATCTTCCCCCATCCTCGTCCGTGCCCCGTGCGAATTGTTCGAGGAACGAGCGAAACGACTTGATCCCGCGGCCCTTTCTTTGTCTTCGCGAATTCTTCAGCTCTACCTTTCGACACCGCCGCCGCGGCTCACGGAATCAGATTGCAGGATAATGGCTTCGCAGTCTTAATGTCGATATTATTACACAAAGTGACGTACGTAATTTTACCCAATTCCGTGTAGCATCCAAAAATTCATGTCTCATGCAATCGAAGACAATCGTGAAGTACACATGAAGCCCGAAAAACCAACGTTCCCTCGAGTACACCTGTATTCCCACCGCGGACCCCGTCACACTCGCTATACGCTTCCTCGACACACATTTCGCCCCCGGATGCGCAGGATCTATTTTGAAAGCTAGATATACCACGGCCGCACGTTCTCGATACGCGTTCACGACGATATAGGTAAAAGCGATGCATACGGAGAGAGCAGAGAAGTGTGCGGCAGGTGGTGCGGTAATTAATCGACACGCGCCTCCGACGTCGAAAAGGCCTCACGAACGACGAGCGTGGTTTAATAGACGAGACACGAAGGTGCACCCATCGCAGGGGTAAGGTATATATGAAGGTGTGCTGCGAGCCAGCTTTCCTCGCTCCCTCGTGCCTAGCATCGACGAGAGGGAAAAACTATCGCGCGGGAGCGTGTTACCGCCTTCCTGTTTGCTTAGCTGGTCAAACAACCTGGACTTGAAGCACGCCATTGTCGACCACTCTCCTGCTGATGATCTCGCGTCTGCATTGACTGCTAACGATATACCGGCGACGGTGATTGTGCGATGGGTGACGGTGGTGGTGCGGTCAGGATTAAAGTATCGATGGCCGTGCGACGATAGTGACTGTTATGATTGTTTATGGTTTAACCTTGTCCCTGATGTTCACCTGCAGGGAACGTCGTCTTCGGAGCTGAGTGTAGTTTACGATAGCCGGCGGAGGGTGCTTTACCGTGGATGTGGCGTCGTTCGTTCTCACTCGGAATACTAATTGCAAACGATATAAGCGATGCGTCGAACCGGTAACGATGAGTGATTTATAGTGCTCGTGGCGAGAGCGTGAAAATTGATGTCGACTCGCGACATCCGAGTTTTGATTATTTTTTCTACCGGACCAAGTAAACTTGTCGATATTTGCGGAGGAACCGGGAACGTGCAGTGCGCGTGAGAAAAAAGACGATTCCGGATGCGTGAGTTTCGTTTGTTCGCGAATAATATTTACTTTGATCCGAGAGTGCGCACAGGGCTTCGTCTCGTCGCGAATGCTCTTTGTTCAAGTAATTCTTGCCAATTCTTGCCTTTGGACGAATGTCAACGGTGTCCTGCCGAAATTTCGGTGCTTTTCCGTATAATTCTGTGAGCAACACGTGCCGTGCGCCAGTGTACCGTTACACTTTTCACCCTCCCGATGGTTTTCGGATTGCTTGGCCACATGTTTCACGGTCAAGTGACGAGCGTGAGCCAGCGGCACGTTCACCCTTCTGACGCCGTAAAACGCTTTATACGCTCATAATCATCAAAGCGTGAAACTAAATCGAACAAGTAAAATAAATACACAATCCTACCCCCAACATTTAAACGCACGCAGTAGACGATACCAATCGAAAATTACGAGGACAGAAGTTGAGCGATATGAATTTGTACAGTATATACATCAAATCGTATGCATTGAAATCTATGCGATACGAAATTGATAAATTTGAATGAATTTAAACGATGACTGCCGCAGCATCCTCGCTGACTTATTGTTAGTTAAGTTAGTCAAATGAATGCTCGAATTTATTTGAACGTTCTGTTTCAGCGAGGGAACGTTTCCCATCGTCGAGCAGCACCGACGACGATCAGAGTGGCTCTGACGCCGAACACGAAACCTCAACGATACGCGGCAAAGTCCATTCTGGTATTCTGCATCACTCCGGCACTCATTCCGTGAGAAAACGTCGCGGTAATCTGCCGAAACACTCTGTCAAGATTCTGAAACGATGGCTCTACGAGCACAGGTACAACGCCTACCCGAGCGACAGCGAGAAGCTCACGCTCAGTCAGGAAGCGAACCTCACGGTTTTGCAGGTCAGTAAATTGCAACATGTCAATGTAATAACTTACAATTTTCGGACAATTTTCCAATATGACCGACAACGACATGATATTCGTCGCTTCATTGCGTTTATTACGCTATCAAATTATAAGAAGCACATAGAATCTTTGAGAAACGATAAAAACTGATGATTGAAATATGAAATTTGGAGTTAAATAACGTCGAACGTAGATCGACTTCACTGGCGAATAAATCAACTTGTCCCATAAATTCAATATCAGTACATTCCACCGATCACGCTTGATCATCGACACGTGTGATATAAACTCGTCATTGATACTCGCAGTCGACCCCGAGCGCCTCTGCAGCGCGCGTTTTAACTGGCTAAAAGTATCCCTGCATCCCGTCGTTTCAGGTGTGTAATTGGTTCATAAACGCGAGGCGGCGCATCTTGCCGGAAATGATCCGGCGAGAGGGCCACGATCCTCTGCAGTACACTATATCGCGTCGCGGCAAGAAGATGCCGGGCGGCAGTCATCAGCAGGCGTCAGGTGTCAGTCCCAGGACCAATCAGAATTGGGACCCGTTGGCCGGCATGAGCGCGCCAAAGCGGAGCAGAGATCACGATTACGAGGACCCCGTGGGACTGATGTATCGGTTAGTATGAACGAGATATAAGTATAAACGACCGGCTCTCGAGTCCTAGCAGGAAGTTCTGACCTTTTGACGTACGCACAATGCATGACTCCGAGAACGTTCGTGCCCTCCCTGCGCGAAGAATAAGTCCGCCGCATGTGTGCAGTGTGCAGTCCTTTCTTTCCTCGATCGCCGTGCATTTCCTTCGTACGTGCCATCACAATACGCGTGCGGTTCAACTGGTCGAGTACGCTTTTTCGGAGTACGGAATTCAGTTGCCCGAGAGAATGGTGCCGCGGAGTCGAGAAAAGTTCCTTCGCAGTTTAGTTAGTTCGTATCGTTATCTGGTGGTAACGAGTCGGCGTCAGAAGCAATTTCTGCGGGTCACACGACGAGAAGCGGTAAATATGTCTAACGTTGAGTACTGTACACGAGGCTTACTTTCTGCTTTCTGATTAAATCGTGAACAGCCTTATCATCTCAGCTGTCCTCCGTCTACCTTCGCAACTCGGTGTTCTCTACGCTCTAGAAACTGACCGCAGAACACTGAAGAACCGAGTGTGCTAAAAAAATATGCTGTTGACGATCGAATGACAGACGACTTCTTAATGAGCAAAAGGTATTGCGGAGGGGCTTTTCTAACATCGTTCGCCAGTGCATCCGCGACATCGAACGCTCAGACTGGGAGTTACGTAACGGGCGAGATAACGGGCCAAGGCGGTTGTTACACGCGCGAAATTTATTCGGCAGCCGCGACTTTGACATCGCGCCGCGACCTCACGCGAAACCGATAAAGCCTTTTTCTCGACACGTCTCGAATTTTGCTGCACGTAGGAGTGAGGAGGACAGCCCGAACGATTACGAGAGCAGTTCTCACAGCGAGGAAGAGCGTCCGTCGTCCCAGTGGCCGAGCGTCATCGTCTACCCGTACTCTGAGACCAAAGTCGAGCAGAACAATCAACTGAGTTACGGCGAGGCAATCGCGCATCCCGCCCGTCGAGGGTGAGTTTACATCGAAACAAAATCTTTTCTGGCCATAGGTTCTCAATTACACGAAATCGTCATTCCTTCACGCACTTCCTTATCCCGTCCTGCGATGATATTGACTCGAATGCCGTTTCAATTCAGTCATCCTGACTCCAATGACACAAGCATTTTCTTATCTCTGATGACGTTCACTAGAAGACGAGATCATTCAGAATTAGATACCGTCCTATTCGACGTCCACTCCACTATCCGTCCGATACTTTTTTCCACCACCAACACACCCGACGAAAAGCGTCGCGCGGCGGATCGTATCTCCGTAAGCAATCGAAACGAACTCTTCTCTAGGGACGAGAGCGAGTCAACGATGGTGAACGAGGCCGCATACTGGAGCGCTCCGAGGCAGCATTTGACGACGACACCGGACGTCCAGCACGAAACCGAGGTCTACAGTACTCACAACGCTCACAGCCCTCACAACGACGAGACACCGCCGCCGACACCGCCGGAGGAGGACAAGGACAAGTTTAAGTGTCTTTATTTGCTGGTTGAGGCAGCTGTCGCCGTTCGGCAACAGGAGAAGGAGCGCGAGGGAACTGTACCGGTTTAACGTTCAGCTGTACGAGCCGCGTAGCTCGCGCCAATCTGCCGGTTCTTCTCCTCTCCCGCCTTGCCGGCCGACATCGCCACTCTTCTCATCCCGAAATCCGAGCAACCCGCAGGACAACAGTGTGGCCGTGTGCGCGTCCCGACGGCGTCGTTCTCGTGTCTCGACAAAAAATCATCATCATCCTCCGGCATCGTTCGGCGGAGGATGGCCGAACACTGGAAGACTCAAGAATACCGCGAGACATTTGTTCGCGTTCGCTCCGTGCTCCATATCGCCCGGCAGAGAAGGCCGCGTCCTATAAACGCGGGCCAATGCTTTATACTCGTAGAGAACCGCTTTTCGGTTAACGTAGAATGACGGCGATAAGTGGTGGAGATGTGGGATGTATGTTTAAACGAAGACCTCCCGGCCCTCCCCGTTGAGTCGTAATCGCGGATGAACATAGTCTCGTAGTCTGTAGGTCGGGGAAAAGCGAAGCAGCAGACCTGTTTAATCGATTCATATCTTTCTTACTACCGACTAACGTTAGAGTCCTAAAGCCGCGCGTAACGTGAGATAATAAGTGAAATTGACGATGCTGACTTTGACTCCGGATCACCGGCGTTCGCCTTTGCCTTGGAACAGAATTTGACGGGTGCGAAATATTGTGAATCTTAATGTGCCTCAGGTTTCGTGCTTCATCGTGATTTCTTTTTGGTTTTTTTTTTCCTTCGTCGACGTCGGGTGTACGCTCCACGCGCGAGCACGGCGAAGAGTCATGATAGAATCGAAGCGACACTGCCGCGATGTACATAGAAATGTGAATATGGAAAGAATAATTGAATCGCCGAATCCGACCAGACAAAGTCAGCATTCCTCTCCGTACATACATATACCTCGCTGATGTTTCATTTATACGCTATCGTCCGACGAGTAGCGCGAATGTAGGATTAATCTGTTCGGCAGAGTTTTAAGTACGTTTACTGTATGATACAGAGATCGCGGGAGTTCAGTGACAGTGGAAAACGGAAAAATGAACAAGTGACAGAGACACACACACGCACACACACACCAGTTCACGGAAACGTGTAGATTTTTTTTTTTGCACCAACACTACAGCCAGCTCGCTGCCAATGAATGAGAATTTATCGTGATTCAGATACGATAAAACAAATAGAGGTGAACGTCGCTTAGACTGGATACGTCTCGTGCTTTAAAACAGTACGATACACAGTCCACGTACGAGGAAACTATGTGAACGCATAAATGTAAAATGCAACCGATTTTTGAGAGGGTTTGAGTCTAAGGTCATGAACCCTCGCCCCGTCAACGGGGGCATGTTGTTGTTGAAAATGCTCAAATTATTTTTCGATGACGCGTTAAACGATAATTGAACGCTGTTTCTAGAAAAACATTTTGTTTCTTAAAAAAACGAAGATAAACGAAAAACATTTCATCTATTCGTCCAAATCACACCACTACTACTTATACGAGGAAAAATCATTGTCAAATTCTACTTAATCAAATGCTACCGGTGCTACAATCAAAGTGTATGTACAAAGCCAGAACTTTTGCGACGGCAAAGCCTGTGTGTACGCGTGCCAAAATATAACTTGACATGAGTGAAGAAACAGTCTGCGATCAAGAGCAGCCTCGAGTATTAATATTTCGTACAAAGATAAAAGAAAGGAAATCAAGAAAAGAGTACCAATTCTGATAATCGTCCATCCTATTGAACACAGACGTGCCTTTTAAGATGACAACTAAGTCTGACTCATATCCACGTTGTTGATTAAAATAGAATCGTTCGCGTGCCCCTCCCCGACATAAAAAATGATCGGTACTAATTATCAGTGGGGTCGTACAAGCATTCTAGAAACAGTGTTCTCGACGCATTGTACATTTAAGGTCGCAGAAGACGTATCCGATGTCGCGCGTCGACGTAACAACGATTCTCGAGATGTAGCTTCAAAAAGCGTTCAAATGCAAGAACATGATACTGTCGTAGAAACGGTTCGTGCGTTAAAATTCTGACACTTGATCGACATTATCGATATGTGTACAAGTTACTAACTTTTTGTTGTTGCAATTGACATTTTTCTTGCAATTTATTCTTAAATTCCGACAGAGAGGTGAGACCGTTTAAAAAAAGAAAGCGCACTCTTTCATACTACTATTGATTGTTCCTTGAAACGCGCAGAAACATGCTATACTCATTATTTTGTATGAAAACTCATCAATCTCCAATTAGGAATGATCAATAACTGGTAATATCGTTAACGACGATCTTCTCTGATCAGATTCTTCGTTCGTATTTTCTTTCGTTCTTCTTCCTTTTATTGCCACGGGAGAAAAGGTATTATTTCCTCCGAGATCCGTCAGGATTATTCGCAAGACGTGTCTACGCGCTTTCGATGTAAAAGTATTTCGTTCCTTAATAACCGTGAATGCAGCACACTTCTATTTAACGGCCCACATATTTCAAGACATTTGCAAGCGACAATATATAAGGACACTTTTGCGTAGAGAAAGAAGACCAGTCGCGTCTGACGCATTTAATCTGAAAAAGATCTGCGTTTTTGCATTTTTTTTTCCAACCCTCGTCAACGACCCCTTTGTTTCGATATTCGTGCGTTTCTGTCATTTAACAAATGACATCCTTCATCCGATTCTATCGGACCTTTGCGCGCTCATCTTACGTTACATTCAGTGTCAAGCCGATATCACGATGACTTTGCGCGCGTTAAAGTTTCTCCAATAGAAACATACGTGACCAGAGAGGAAGGCGAGCTCTATTATTTTGCTCCTCCTCGGTCAAGCAGTGTTCAGATAGCGCTGTTTAGCGCCAAGCACTTTCCTTCCATTGTTCGTTGTTTGTTTCTCGTTAAACTGAAGAAAAAACAAACACTAGGGAAAAGGATTCCTCGTCCTTATTCTGATTTACCCTTCTGCCGAAATCGTGCTTTCTTGTTCTAATTTTTTTTTTCCCGCACCGTCGTCAGGCGTCCTGCATTTCTTTCACGGATTTTACCCGTGCGAACATTTTCTAATTAAGCGGCATGGAAAAATATGAAGAAACAAAACATACACACGACGGTAACAAGGCGCGAAGCGTCGCAGTCGAAAGAGAAGAGAATCGGCGAGAATCTAAGCACACTCTCGATCGATGAGGGACGGCGATGGGTCTCGTACCTCGAAACACTGACGTTTATTTCCGCAAGTTCATGTTTCTCTAACTTTTGTTTTCCTTTTTTTTTTATCCCCCCCTCTCTCTTTTGTTCGAAAAGAATTCTTTCCCTGTGCCATGTCGTGTCGTATAATATTTGTAATTCGGTAGTAACGACGGAGCGACGGACGTGGTGCGCTTGTTCTTTTAAATTCAAATCGACACGACGAGACAGGTTCCGCTCGATTCGCGATCAACGGCGCGCATCGCTTCCATTTATACCTACAAAGTAAACGCGTGAATTAGCTAAGACAGAACAATGCAACAGAGAAAATGACGACTCCCGATCACGATCGAGTCGTTCGATTTGTTACAAAAGAGATTTCTTACATTTTTTTCCTCGTCGTCGCTCAAATGATAACAGAGGGTGTGTGTGAGAGAGACAGAGAGAGAGAGAGAGGGTCAGAAAAGGAGGAAGGCGACGATGGGGAGGAATTATTTGCCTGTAAGTGAAGGAGAATCGGAAAGAGCAGAAATCCGTGCCTGTGGGACGATCGTTCGTGCGGGCCAGCAAATAATTGCGTGCCCGCTATCCCCACACACACGAACTATATATATATATATATGTATATATATTCATATATATAAATATATACATAGACGGATATGTATATACACGCATACGTATGTCTCCCCTCGCGCGCACATGCGTACGTATATGTATGTGTATCTTGGAAAGATTGGTACAAACGCCAAAGACTTTAACTGTTAATTATTATTAATTAAACGCTCGAGACGCAGTGAGAATGGGGAGGCAAATGCGTTCTTACGCGGGAGACGATGGATACCATTGAACCCCGAGTACTCTCACGCGTTCTCCTCTCATTTGCCTCCGTTACAATTGTGAAAATTCGAATGAGATTTTTGCCCGTGTGCTCGCCAATACCCGAATGTAAAGTGCTGTGTATGTACGTCGTGTGCATGAGTGTTTTTCGTATGAATGACCCGTAATATCCGACAAAAGTGCCCCCCGCCCGTAAAAGTGAGCGAGCGCAAAAACGATGAGAAGTGATAGAAAGAAAGAAAGAAAGAGAGTAGTATCGGAGTCGTTGTTCTTCGAACGGCAGAAAGAAGAGAAACGTTATCTGAATGTACAAATTGCAATTCAAGTTTATTTTAATATGACGCTCGGTCATGATCCTAGGATTAGCTTATAGTTAGCGTACACGTAAGACGGCAGTAGTTTTTATTCGGATAATGGAGTATAAATGCAGCGCGCATATATGATGTTTGACGGCGACGAGCCGCGGTCGTCTCGGATTCTTCCAATGGGGCGAATTTGTTGTTTCTCGTGTATTCCAGCCCCGCATTATGGCGATTTAATCAGAGGCTCACCGACGAGCATACCCGTGCACTTCTGAGCTGTCTTTCAACGGCACCGTCCCCGTAATCATTGTCGGTTAGCGGTTACGTTTTTTTCGGCTGAACATATACCTCGATTTTTTTACTAAACGCGTGTGAGGACGCAGACTGCGCGGTCTTCGCCCTTAAAAATTACTAACGTACTACGCCCGAGTGTGAGACACTTCCTATCGTAAAGTATATTATTAAGAGTATTGCACAGTATACACGATAGCTATATAATCCACATTATAATATAACGGTACGATAATACACAGTTAAAATAGTACTAGCAGTACTAGCGGTAATAGGTACTAGTACATCGGTCCAATATACTAGTTCGAAAACATAAGACTGGCACTCATATCTATAAACTTTGTCCAAACATAGAAACTATAATTACGTGCCTAATGTAAAGTGTAACGCCAACTATAAGAAAAACGATTAGCCGACAATCTTTAGCGGGGATTAGCCACCTATCGAAAGTTGTAGCGAATCACTCGGAAGTGCATGGGACGTTTCTTGACCGGGCCGACGAAATGACGTAAAACGTTTCGCGACGCCAACGCTCGCCGCCTGTCGCTTAACATTTACTTAAGGATACAACAAACGGACCCGTGTAAATAGCTTCCCACCCAAGCGAACCTTCCCCCGTTTGCCAACGGCGATAGGGCAAGTAACATTTTATCACCGTCGCCGGCGGCGTACAACTTACTTACGGTAACCTGAGAGAGAGAGAGAGCCTCGTTTTTCTTTTCCTTTTTTTTTCTTTTTTTATCGAGAGTGACGGATATTTTTCATATACATTAATTAGGAAGAGTGAGAGTGGAAGAGGATCGGTTGAACGATGATGCGATTATTATTCAAGGAGCCCCGTTGGTAAATACCGTTAGGCTGTTGATTAGTGGCGAAGAATTTAAATTACCCTGTTGACTACTGATAATCGTAGAGAAATCATTAAGGCCCTCGCGTAGTATGTCGAAGCGTGTTTAGAAAAGAGAGAGATGAAACGTTAAGAATTGCGACGCAAAGCCGGATGTTGATAGTATCTTTTCGGGGTAGACGTCGCTTACACAGACAATTGAGCGTCCTCGAATTAGTATCTTCGTTGGCCACCCTCTTTACAAAAGGTACGTCGACCCCAAGAGTTCCCTCAAAGATCGCGGACAGCTGCACGAGAGTCCGAAAAAGTTCTCGCAACCGAACTCTCTGATTGCAGTCCAAAATCTCTGCAAGCGTGCATATCGATTCAATCGAAAATTCCATCGGAGAAAACTCGGACGTACACGGAAACGCGATGAAAACGCCGACGCTCGCGTGTACATCGGAAACAGATATTAAGGAATTACCGCATTCTCGCTTCCTCCGCGACGAAAACAGAACAAGAAACAGAGAGAGATAGAGAGAGTGTCGCGTTTTGCGGTCGAACTGCGATGCACTCGTTGAAGAGAACAATGATAAAAAAAAAAAATAAACCAAGCGTACGTCAGAGCTTACTGAAGAATGCAACCCTCGCTAGAGTTCCTAAACCCACCCCCAAAAATTCTGTCGACCCGACGAGGAAGCGAGCAAGCGCATCGTATCGTGCGAACCGTATGAATTTTGCAATGACACGTGTAATAATCTTCTCTTGAAGCTCGAGCGTCCGGCGAGCGCGAAGTCCTCGCTCTCCCGTGAGCGGACGTAATATATAAGGGTGCCTTGTTTGACGGTCTCCGCGAAGCAAATCATCGCGGCGGGCGTCTATCTATAATGTGTACATAATGACGAAGCCGTCTACGGTGTCCGCGTGTGACTGCGAATTCACCCCGACATCATTCAACTTGCGAAAGGAATAGAGGGAAATTTCTCCGTCCCCCGAAAGTACGGTGCGAAGGGGCAGGTCTGACGTCGTATAAAATCACTCTCGACCGAGAATGCACACCGTGCACACGCCTATATGTCCGGACAAATCCTTATACCGCTATCTCGTCGATAATCGCATTTTGACTAATTACACGTTGAGCGAGTAGTAGAGACAACGCCGAAATACTGTCGGGAGTGACTTTACAATCTCTGGACATCCGTCGCACCCGCCTTTCGAGACTTCCACGAAACAGGAGGACACTACTCGATACCTTTCCACAAAGCGGAAAAGTTTTCGCATGAAACGCGTCACCGTTCGCGGCGTGTTGCCTACGTTTTAAGTGTTTTCTTTTTCTTCTTCTCAGCCCCCCACCCCCTCAATTGCACGCGAACTTGAGGAACTTCCGGTAGGGAAACTCTTTCTCGAAGCGTTTGCAAATCCAACCCCACACCCCTCCTCCTCTCGCATAAGCATAACTAGATAATTGCGCTCGCGCGTCCTTTGCCACTCGCTTGCGCAATCCAAACGAAGGAGAGATCGCATAAAAAATTTATCAATGCAAAGCGGCACTGTTTTTGTACTGAAATACCTATTTCTTTTTTTAACGGAGACGACGATATCATTAAATTGTCGACCGACGGAGAGAAAATGTGAGAGAGAGAGAGTGCGATTGGTATTTTTTTTTAATCGTTGAGAGTTCGGAGAGAGTGTCGCCGAGAGTGTGTGTTTGTGCGTATAACGTGTGCGCAATCGTCTTTCCTCGCGTTCGTATGACGAGCGCGTTCCCCTCGTTTGCAAAATACGAAAGGAAGAGAGCCCGACGACTTTTTCCTCTTTCTTTTTTCTTTTTGTTTTTATATAGGAAGCGCTTTTCCCTGTCGTTGGACGACGCGAAAATTTGTTCGATTCACGAATCCGTTTTCGTCTACGCTCCCAATGTGCCTTTATGAGCTCCTTAGACTTACGAAGAGAGATCGGGCAGATAGAAAGAGAGAGAGAGAGAGAGACAAAGAGAGACACTCTCGAATATCTCTGATCGTTACAGAAATATTAACGAAGTTGCGACACCTTTTGAGTCGCAACGATAAAATTGCATCGAACTAGGAAAACTCGTGCGTTTAACTGTTAAAGAGGTTACTTAATCTTTCGTCTGATTCGCATTCGCCACTTCTAACGTTGCCCTTGAAAAGAGTCCGACTTCGGATTTCGGCAAGCGCGTAATTGGCGCGGATCGCGTGCTCAAAATTGAAGGACATTCGAAGTCTCTTCGCGCCCCCCTTTATTCGCTCGCTCTCAACCGAACGAGGCTAAACTGTCGCGTCGGCACCGTTTTCTCACCGGCAAAACGAAATTGTCAAAGACGACGACGGCCCAGCCTTCGGGTCGTCCGAAATTTTCTAGCGCGCTATAACGGTATACCGGGAGAAACGGACAGACAGACTTTGAATGAGAGTGAGTGAAACGATAGGGTGGTGGCGATATCGAGACGTGCGAGGAAGCGATTATGAAGGAAATTTGTTTCGAAAGTGTCAAGCTTTGAATTCCTCGCCACGCGAGAACGTCGTTCTCATGCCAAGCATGGCCATGGGAAAGATGTGAGAGAAATATGAGCGCTCGAACGAAAGACAAAGTGTTACGCTGAACCGTTTGTTGGCCCCCCGGACGAGTTCGGACGGAGGATGAGACGATATTAACAAGAACTTTGAAGTTTTACGATGCCTTCCGCTGTAAAAAAGATACATGACAGGCGTATTGCTCGTAATCGACCGCACGTCCTACCTCTCCCCGGCGCTTCGTCCGCTAACAAACAGTTTGCCAATCGGTCGCCACAACTTTTCTATTCTCTCACATTCGCAAACGGCACAACATGAAATTAGCGTGTACGTTTCTAATGAATAATCTGACGTTACTCTGTAAACCTGCGTGAAGAAACGAAAAGCAGAGGGTAGACGGCCGAAAAATGGTTGAGCCAACGCGCGCAAGCTTCTGATAGAAATCGACGAAATTGTAATTGCACCTTGCCGCGGCAATTAACCAGGCATAACATATAGCATGTGGCATATTCGTAATGTCCGACGCGGGCGAAACAATGTTAATTGCGTGCCGAGTAGCGTTAATTGCGCGTTGAGTGTTAATCGCTCCGATCGGAACGGCCCGCATGTCATTAGGCGCACGGGCCGTTTCCTTCAATTTGCATAAAAAGCGCGCACACCAGAGGGGCAACTTCCGGCATCGAGCGTTTACTTACGTGAAACATCGCCGGGACGTCATACGTACATGTGACGCGTACATACACCCCCGGCCACCCCCTCCTTTCACTCTCGACAAGATGTATATCGCGCCTAGACAATAATACAAAGCTGAATATAATTATCTAACGGTTAAGTATTTCTAAGTTTCATTTCTTTTTTTCTGCGGCAGATCGCGTATGTAATATGTAAAGGTGCCATAAGAGGAAAACACACACACACACACACATACGGTCGTAAACTTTAATGATAACGCTATTTGATTATTATTATTATTAATATTATTATTATTATTATTATTAGAAAGAGTAAACATATTTAACTATAGGTACGTTATTGACTCGATTCTTTCGATAGGTATATGCATTGTTTTTCTTTTTTTTTCTTTCCTCAGTTTGTACGCGACTTGTTGTAAAGCGTCCCGCGCGTGTCCTGACTCGAGGAACCATCTCCCGCATTTCTCCCCCAACTCACACAGACAGACACATACACGTATTCACTCACTCATAAGTATTTCCCGTACCCGCCACCCCCTTTTTCACCGTGAGTCTCGATTTTGTGTATGTTACGTATTTAGTATGCGAGTCGAAAGTGGCACGGTAGCCTGAAGACTTCGAATGTTATGTTTCGTTTCTCGCCAACCTGCCCCCCCTTCCTACATTGTCTTCGGGAGTGAAAGCGGCGGAAGCGGAAGAAGAAGCGTCGGGTGCTCACCCCTTTTTGTCTCTGTCTTTCTCTTCCATCCCTTCTCCCCCCTCCATCATCTCCCTTTCTCTCTCGAGCGTGTTGAAAATCTCGTCGTCGTCGCGTCACGGCCGCGCGGGCTCTTAATGTAATTTAGGATTAATGGTATTGCATTAAAATATTGTTCGATTCGCAGACCTACAATAAAGCATGTTGTGAATTTTACCCGGAGTCTGGTTCTTTCTTGGCTAGTCGGTATTGGCGACAGATTATCGAACATCATCGTCGTGGATCGGAGCAACAGAATGCTGAGCGGCGAAGGATTTATACAATGACCGATATATGATTAATCTTGGATTTCGACGTTGTAGCGGCAGCGCTGAACACGATACCGAGTCGCTGTAACATTTCTTCTACACGCCGCCGGGCGCGACGCGCAACGCGCAACATGCACAGGCGCCTCGGGTAAGTGCAGGGCGCGGGCGCCGGGCGGTAGCCGTGCAAAAAGTATGCAAAGTAGTGATCTAATGGATTACCCGGCGTCGAGCGGGGAGAGCAGAAGCGAGCAAAAGCGAAGTTAATGGCCGTCGGCAAGGGCATCAATCATCGCGAACTCCGACAAAAGCGTCGCCGTGGTAAAGTGACATTTCGTGTCGGCGAATTCCGCGAATGGAATCCAATGTCTGCCCGGCATCCCGATTCCCATTTCGTACGCACGCTTTTAAGAGCATCTGACGTTAGATCCAGGCTCGGCTTTCGACGGAAGGGGGCAGTTTGAGGGAGAAAGAGGAGTGCAAGGCGAACGAAGAGGGACGAGCAGGAGAATGGAAGGAAGATCCGGTGGGCAGAGACGTACGTGATGAGACGCGAGGTGTATGAGGAACACCACGAGGTGGGGGCCCGTGCATCGTCGGCCCCGTGGGCCATGAAGACCGTGAGCCGGTGTAACGACGACGGCGTGTCCGAGCAAAAGCGCGGTCAGTCTGAAATCCACCGTCGCACGCGAGCCCGCGATGAGCTGAGCTTTCGATCAACACTCGCTCGCCCGATTAGTTCTGCTCACGCGACAGTCGTCGGTGGTGGTCGAGAGTCGTCAATGCTTCATTCAATTTGCTGCGCGAAGGGCCTGTTGATCGTCAGACAGACTCGGGTAATAGTCAAAGTAATTCACTTGATAGTGCTCACTAATGTCAACGTGATTGTTCATGGTTCAGTTAGTTCACGTTGATTAACGCTTGCTTAAATATCGGATGAACACGGTCAAGTAAGAGCAGCATTGCTACGAACTAAGAGTACGGCAAACGATTTCATTGGCGTGCACTGTTACAAATTTGAATGAACGTCATGCAGTGCTAGCAAGCAGAGTTCCGGGGAGGCAGAACATTGGCGCGGACTTGCTTTACGTCGATCAGCTGTATTATGAGAGGTGATGCAAAAGAATGGATCGATATTAAACAATAACGGTAGCAATATCCAGTATAATCATACTACTAAAGAACACAGAAGAATACTAAAAAGTACCATAAATCGTAATAAAGAAAATAAACAAAGGCCAACCAAAAGTGTACCGACATACACGGACAAACGCTAGGTTGCGCACACTTGCCGTTACGTCTCCGAAACAAAGCTCTACGTCGGAACAGATCGTATCGCGAATGGTGCGATGATAGGACAGTCGAGCGGAGCCGCATGTCATCGGGACCAGGAGCAGAGCAGAGGAGCGTCCAAACGTTAATACCATTTTATTCGCCGGTCCCGGTAGGCGGGTGATAGCAAAGGAAACGAAGGAGGCGACGAAGAAGAGGAAGAGGCGGAGAGCGGCGGGCGGCGTGGCAACAATTATGCCATAGCCCTGTTAACCAGTGTGCATCAAAATTAGCCCAGATATCGCCCGGCGACCGCCCGTTCTCCCGATGCGGAGCTGCCGCTGAAAAAGGTTGCGCTGGCTTACGGAGGCTCTAAAGGTACGTACACAACGGGCCTTTCCACGATGCTGCGTTTCTGCATTTCGCGAGTAGCGACGGGATCAACCTGCTTCGAAGTGGTTGCGAAATCAAATGACGAATGTTCGAATCCTCTACGAGGCCTTCGCACGATAATGGCGGTGGATATTATAAGTGCACTCGAAACCTGAGCCTCGTATGTTCGAATCCGGTATGAATAGCACGAGAGAAAATAGTAGAAAGGATGAGCATCGAAAACGATGAGTACCGAAAGAACATGTTCGGTCAGGATTCGATAGCACTGAATGAATCTTGCGTGGAGTCATTTTCGGTTTCAATACTAACGTAGTAATAGCGAGTACGACTCGATGATAATCGAGTGAGTCATGAGTATATATTGAACTTGGTCCCATCACCAATGATCGACGCGCGTTCACTCAACAGGCTTTCTGGCGCGATTCGCCACGCGCTTCGTCGACGGTACGCGGCGGCCGTAATCGAAAGTGACTTCCTTCCGTGGCCAGGATTCAAGTTCATCAGCGCGTTTGACGGCTTTCGGTCGAAGCAACGCGAATCTACGCTAATGGCCAGGTGTTTCCGATGTTTTCCGCCATTTTCCGCGCTTTTATGACTTCTTGATCCGATCCTTTACTTCGCTAGGTATAAATTGTTTTCATCGGGACAGTATTATATACTGCGCTTACGATAATGAGTGACTGTCAACGTGGCTCTCATTGCTTCGCAGCGACTTTTGCTGGATGTGCAATGTGCATGCGGTGGGAATTCGTACGTCATTGTCGTATCAATTTTGTCCCAGCCGAGCCGCATCTGTCGCATGGTACCCGATAGTCGTAACTGTAATTTAACGCCTCGATGAATCAATATAACTGTCAACATCGACGGGTTAGTCGTATTACCTCACATCCATTAGATTAACCGGTCAAAGCGACGGTCTGTCAGGTGCAGACAAGAAGAATGCGCCGGATAAAGTGTGATTACGCGAGACTATGCCCGTACGAGAGTCTACATAGGTGTCGAAAGGTCGAGTGTTATACGGACACGTCTGTCGAGGAAGTCACGGCCGGTTTCCTTATCGCGACTTGTGTGCCGGCTAACTAATCGTTTCAACGCTCATAGAGGTATCAGAAACGATTATTGTCTAATCTCTCGCTCACCTGTCTACCATCTTGTCCGTATGGGGTGCACGACGCATGCGATGACAATCGTTTAACACATAGACCCCTGTGAAGAATTCAATGACGCTTCACTAGGGACCACGGCGAAATAAAACTTTTAAGGAGTTGGTCGACTTATTTTCAGCATGTGGTTAAGTATAATTAGCACGGACACCTGATAGGCAGTTGAGCATAGTAGTTTAACACTAACAATAAGTTGAACCCGGCGAAGAAGCTATAGCCTCTCAGTCAATTAAAATTCCAGTGTATCTCTAGTTCCATTACTGAGGTTCCCGGAGCAACGCAAGTGTCCTAGATTACAGGGAAGCAGGTACGCCTTACGCATCAGCGTCCACACCCTAAACGCCAATTTGTGTCAATCGCAGCATCATTACTGATTTGTTTGTTCCGTGTATCAATCTAATGCTGAATCATGCCTGACGACCTGGTATCATACATGCATAACCCGGGTGTATCTCAGCAGTATCGTCCCATTTAACTTGACTTTCACAACTACACAATTTCAGAATCGAAAGTGTGAAAAACGTGAATTAGTAAAAAGTCTGGAAAATCAAAAAGGTGCAAAATTGTTTATCAGGAAATCTGTTCCCTTGCGAGTCTTGTGACACTGACAATGAGAAAAATTGGTGTGGGCGTGAAAACAAAAATGCCCCACAATGCATCGGCGGCCAGGCGTTATGAATCCGTTTACGCGTTCGCACGTCAATAACGACAGCTGATCGTGACGTTGCGATTTCGTGTCAAATATACTTGCACGTCGTGATCGGAGCGTAAAGTAACTGTTCACCCTGTTTAGAAGCGTGTGCGCCGAATACGCGTGTCCGTTCCCGCTGTCAGCTCGGCAAAGGCAGCAAATTGAGCGCTAGATATCCTGGGTCGTCGAAGACACAAGTCCTCTATAATCATAGAGTTGGCTGAATTTTTCTCATGATTCCGCGGCCGTTCTTACTACCGCTCGATCGCGTGTCTATTTACAACCGCATGCCTCTTGGCGTCCACCCGCCGCGCCGCCACGCCGCCGGTTCAAACGTCCGCACGTATTTAGGGTAGCTACGAACCGAAGAAGAAACGAAACATCGTGAATCCACACTAATTGTACGCCTAAAGCGTGAGCGAATTTCGGTTCAATTTTGTAAACGCAGTGAGTCAATACGCATACATATACGTATGTACGATTGCACAAAAATGTCTAGTTCCGAACAAGAACCGTTTTCCTGACATTCAAGGGAACTCATTCGAGCTTACGTTAATTTCCCAGAATTCGTCTCGCGCAGCCCACGCACGTGCCTGCACCCGGGACGCGACCTCGCGCGCACACGAGCGTGGACGTTCATTTTTCCGAAACCCGGATTTCGCGCCGGCGAGAAACGGGCTAGAGCCCCGCGACTGGTTTGAAGACCCGGGTCCTGAACCTGAACTTGGTCGATTCCTGCGGAATCTGGGCCGCAGCCTCGACCCTATCATCCGCCGACCGTCGTACGTTCGGCAAACGCTCGGGGTCGAGGATCTCTTACCTCCTCAAGCTGCTGTTCCGTAACCGATCATCGCACGACGGCGATAGGTCGAGTCGTCTCCCCGCGAATCCGCATGCGCGCCCTGTCGGTACGCGCGATTAATTAAATTTACGCCCGCCAGTATTGCCTGGTGGCTATACCTGCCAATCGTCCGGTGACCCCGATCAACGTCCAACGCACACGATAGATCTGCGCGCGCGCGACGCAACGCACCGATCGGCTGGATGCTTTTCCGAATGACCCCGTCTAAAGGCAGCCTTCCGTTGCCCGCGACCGCGACGCGCGTGTGCATACATATACATGTATATATAAAATCTCGAGTATCTCGTAAAGTATTTTTTTTTCAATATCACCGTACCTTAATACTTTTATACTTAGAATACTGTGACGAATCGGTAAATGTTACAAAACAGTAGAACTCCGTTTAAAAGAACAGAACGTAGTCTAAAAGATTGTAGTTAGTACACCATGCAATATTGTCCTGTACCATTTTTCCCTATCATCATTTAAAAAAGAATTATAGCCCGTCCCAATTGCCAGAATCACCCTGTATATCTATACATATTTATTGACTGACAATGAGTCGTACGTCGCGGTCGCGAGCAGCGGAAGACTACCTGCTATCCGTGCGAATCGGCGGAACGCCTCGAGACAGGCAAACATAACGCGCGAACGCATTGCCGGTTCCGCTTTCAAAGCATGCGGAGTCCGGCGCCGACAGATAATGGCGACCCCTTTTTTCGCTCTGGTCGCAGGACGAAAGGTGCGAACGGTGGTCCGATATCGCGGATCGAGCGGCATCGCGCGATCGCCACGCGTTGCCACGATCTGGGCTTCCTTTTTTTCGCCTGCCCAAACTGCCGAGCACCTCGCGCTGCTATGTGAAGGGTGTTGCGTATCTGACCGAATTCGAGGTATAAGTTGGGTAGGGTAAGAGGCGTTCTGCGCAACGATAGATAGTGTGTCGGGGAAGTTTTTTTTTTTCCTTTCTTTCTTTCTTCGTACCGTGTGCTCGCATCTTCATACCTTCAATATGGACATTCATGATCGTACGAAACTAACAGAGCTTTTCAGCTTGGAAGTAGCGTACACTGTTCATAATACTGTGCATGCATGCACGATTAAGAAATCGAGTTTTGTGCCCCACTCTGAATCCAGAAACTCCGGGTTATAAATGTACTGATACCTTCAGCAAGGAAATTAAGAAGAAACGGGCTCTAGTCACGAACAAATAGTCGTGCGCGATAATTCAATGAAATGTCGATAAAAATCCTCCGATCGCCGTACTGACGACATCAGCCACGGCAACGTCAGCGTCGATTCACGTAATTACGCGCGCGGAACTGGGCATCGAAATTATTCAACAAACGGTACGAGCACAACGCGCGGCAACATAACACAGACGCTCGCGATGTTCTCTATCGACAACACGCCCCGTGCAATTTTACCTTAACGGGGCTTCCAAGTTACCTCGACAAGTGTTGCATCTACCGAGCATCGACCCGCAAGACGAATGTAGTGGATCGTACTCCATATAATCTACAGACATATGTTCCACGTTCCCTTTCGAACGGTGCATCTACATACGCGATACGTGTCGGTGAACTCGTGCACGCATCGAACTGACCCTCTCGTTACATGATTTCGCCTAATAAGTCGGCACCTAGATGATCGGCTCACCCATTTAGGAGATCCTTCGCTAGCATAAATCACGCAGCCTTTTTGCTATCTCTTACTTTTACACGACACTGCTACTGTTTACTACTACTTAAGCACCCGGCTACCGGCGCTCGCTTTTTTCGCGTCGAAACGTAGGTATCCACTAAATGTGCATTTCGACGCAGACGTCAACGGATAAATTTACTTGGCAGCCGCGAGCGAAGGAGCGACGAGAAAATAATAACGGTGTCCCCCGTTCGAGAATTGTTAACGTCACCCGCGTCGTTTGTGTATTTCAATCTTAGCGCAGCGCGGGACGGAATTACACTGTTTCAGCCCGTCGGCTTTACAGTCGAAATGCGTCGCGACATCGATGGCGAACGGCGTCAAGATCGACAAGTGCGAGGAGGCACGGTTCGTTATAGCGGCTACAAAGATACGACCGTTAATCGTGTGCATAGAAGGCACTGGGTCAGGAATTCGTTGCATTTTTACGGACCGACTGAAACGGAGGGGGGTGAAGAACATAAAACGCGCATTTGCACATGTACGGATATTCAAGAGATAGCGAGGGATCCGCTAATGTCGGCTCAAACGCGTGGATGGACGTCCAAGCTGGTTGGCTGCATGGAAAACATCTCGCGGTTCATTACCCTCCCATTCGAGATTCATATGCCGAATGGAGTATAAATTTTTCATGCGGCAAACCAAATTACGAATATATACTTGGCGCTGGATAAGATCATTGCGAACAAAGTCGGCTAAATCGTCGTAACCGAATCGTTTCTGAAACTTGCTTGAATTCCGTCGAGCCACTTTTTGCATGACGTAATAAAGGCGGTGGACCTTTATTTCATTTGCGCTTATTTCGAGCTGGTCGTCGACTCGATTCTGACCCCCAGAAGAAGCAGTCATCCAAAAAAGTACGTGGATAACGGCAAGCAGCCCAATATATAAATGACTTGTCGGACCCAGTGGTACTTATTTTATTGCGCCGGCGCGGTGGCCGGCGTGCACGAGCGATGAAGCAGGTATCGCAGGGTAGGTCGATCAAACGACACTCGCGAAACAGGATTCTTATGGCGTCGACGTATGGTTCGTGTGTCGTCCGAATTCTTACCGTTCTTTAGTCCGCAAAAAGAAAAGGAAAGAGATTCCAGGTTTCCGCGTTGGGTAGAATATACGATGCGTATTAACGCGGCCCACCGATAAAGAGATCTAGATCTCTCGGGGAATGGCAAAACGTTGCCGGATTTCTTTCGCGTTTGCTCGCCGCACAATGAGTCGCGCGCACCTTGTAATTTCGAGTTTTTCCTCTTCGTACGACCAAGTCAAACGACTACTTCCACCGTGGTGGGTGACGCGTTGTCATTTTCCGCACGCTTACACTTTACGTAATACGCAATCAACAGCATGACACGTGTGGTACCAAGCTTCTCGGGCGACTTTCGATCGAAGTAGATCTCTCGGTCAGCGACAACGATACTGTTAGACTTCCTCGCGGTAGAATTCTATCCTGAAAACGAAGCGATCCGATGATCACGAAGCAATTGTCTCTGGCGGCAAACAGCAAAAAAAAAAATACGCACGCTCAAGTAGGCACTTCTCGCACGTCCTCGACGCGACGGTCTGCCAGCCGGATCAAACTAGATCTCTCGGCGAATGGCAAATTTCTGGCGCGCTACTCCCATGCCGACCCGCCGCCGCCGTTTCGCGCGCGCATTATAATGAAACGAAGCAGCGAGCGACGATGAGTAAGCCGATCGGAAGTCCCGAGAGGCGCGTTGAGCTACGCTAGTTCTGCGCGACGTCGAGTCAATGGAGTAAGGAGTAAGTGGTAAGAGAAGGGCAAAAGGACAAGGTAACACGCGCGTTATAGTATACGCGAACTGCCCGAACTGCCCGATCTGCCCGATCTGCCTTAACTTCGACCCGGTTCTTGCCGCGATGGGCTAACGGTCCCGGCTCAAAAATGCACACCGGCCGATGCCCGGTGCGGGCCATAATTGTGGGTCGCATGTTTAATCCGACGCGCCGATCCTGTACCCTAGGGATAACGAGGCGCTCGGGCGCACGCGTCGCGACGACGATAAAACGCGTGCGGCAGTGCCGCGGAATGCGGGTCGAAATTTGTATGCCGCGCCTGACCGTTCGGCCGTGGTCCTTCCGTCACGTCGTCGACACTTCGCACTCCCACCTGTTTCACCGTTTCGTACGCTCGTCCGAGGGTGACGTCTTTTTTCTCTCCCCCCCACGACTTGCCCCTCGAGGGGAGAGACGCACGAAATTTCTGAGATTGCTTTTGTCTAACGGTGGCCGCTGTTACGCCGGGATTGCTTCGAGGAATCAAGTTATTCGGGGATTTATGTATGTGGAATGGTAGGTGAGTACGGGAGGGGTTTTATGCGCGTCGTGAAATCGGGTCTCTATTCTTTGCTGGATGGCTGTGTGACCACCGTTCTAGATGATCTACGATGTACTACTGTGAGACGCGATGTCGGATTTCCGTGTTACTTGCCAGCAGCACGCATTGATAATATCGAGCTCACGGGAAAGGTTGAAACCTTAGCGACCGCGTGTGTCCTTAAATTTGTTTCAATGCCAATGCCCATCGAGATGGGGTCTGTTCCAGCAAAACTGTAGCCAAGTGAATCGATTTAGACGCCACACCCACTGTGTCCCGCCAAATTGGTATTCCGCCCGCTATTATTCTGAGGAACTCTTGTCGTACCATTCGTTACCGAGCCGCGCGATTGTACTTTAAATGAGTCCAAGAGCGATAAGCTAGCTAAAAAAAACATCGAAAAAGTCTAATACAACTTCTATGGTACGATTGATAGTTTAGACGTGAGAGGCTCGATTAAAAATCGCACCATATAAATTGTATTAGACTTCTTTGAAGATTTTTCGACGCTCTTCCAGATGAGACTTAAACTGAAAGCACCTGAAAACTCGACAGAATGAAAACTGCGTAATTGTAGGCGATACCTTGCGCGATCGTCGTTAATGCGCGAAACGTACGTGAGAGTTTAACTGCCGTCGAGATTTCAAATATACTCCGGCCACAACCCGGCGTCCGGTCGAAATATACAGGTCAAAATTTGTATTCCAGGCGGCGCCGCCGGAACGGTGATCAAGCTCTTCGCCGTTGAGACAATTGTTTTCTCCGACAATCAGAGTGACAATGGCGGTCGCCATTTTCTCTGACCTCCAGACGCGAAAGTGTAAGAGACGCTTTTTTGACCCCCATACAATGAGAATACAGCGACGCGAGTCGCGGATAGCTCCCAGTTTCGCGGGAGAAGTGCCGTGCACTTGGGGAATTTTTAAGCAGTTCGAGGAGCGTCGAGATTTACGCGGCTGTCGAGACGAGAGAGAACAAAGTCTTCGTGGGACATCAGATCCGAGCGTGCGCGGTATGTCGAGTGAAGTTCATTCCGAAGAACGAAAGTAAATACTTCGATTGTATGTGCGAAATGTGGGCTACAGCAATCGCGTCCCTCCGGTCACATCATTGTACATCTTATTGTTAGACTACGATGCACCAACATCAAACATCAGACGCACACATCTCCAAACTCAATAGCTCGCTCAGCCAGCACGTAAGCTAAATTGAACACCGAGTTAATATGTTCTTGAGCTATCGAATTACTGAGTTAATGATCTATCTGCTCGAGCGTTTTTCTATGATAAAGTACTAACTGTTTTTTTTCGGATCGTTAATAAAGCTGCAGCGCTTTGCTGCCGCTGTACTTCATGCCCTGTTCGAGGCATCGAAGTCACCGCGACGGGGCTTGTATGTTTTACGGGTAATAAAGTATCACAATCGAAATTTCACTATCTCGCATCGCTGCGCCTCGCAGATTTTTCCGACCGTAACATTCCGTCCCGAGCGTTACCGTTTTGCTCGATTATGCCACGCTCCCGAGGAATCTTAAGTACGCGCGCGCGTTGCCGCGGAACACCGAAATTTATGCGACTGGAACGAAGTACGGCGTACATTACGCCGGAATGAAGACATTCGCATAATCGCCCGACACTCCTGTAGCAGGTAGCACGCCGTTATCATATTCATTCTCTCTTTCTTCGAGTTCACCTCAACGTTTCAAGTCATCACGGAAAAATGTCTCATTTCTAAGCGTTCATGCCCCAATCTGAGTGCTGCTCTTTCGATCGGTCGACAGTTAGGCGAATGATACAAACTTTGCTAAGACAATGCGACCCGTTCGGGGCAAAAAGAAAACACAAGCTAACTGTTCTAAATTTTATCTCACCTCTCGAATTTCAACCATTACAACGATCCGAGCGCAGTGTGCCCGGCCGCGCCGGCAAAGAACTGCCGTGGACAACGCGATTTCATTCTTTAGAGTCACGCTTTGATAGAAATCGCGGATCGATGACTCACTACTGCCGCCTCTCTTCCCATCCCGATCCGGGCGAATTGTAACTGCATCTTCATTGCCCGTTCAATTAAGACCGCGATACGATGAGACAGCACACGGCGAATCTGTCGTGGCCACCTATTTGTCTCCACCCCGCGAGCACCGTAATGCAAACAAGAAATCTACTTTACGCGGCGACGACGATCGAGTGTAGAAGATATTCTTCGGCTTAGTTTACCTAACAATGAACGGCGCGAAAATGGAGCGACGGAGGAGAAATTTCTGACCGTACCACGTCGCGCTACGTAATTCAGATTCGATTTTAGCATCGGTCGAAGGGAACCAGACATTGCGCCGAACCCCTGACGCGACGCGACACGTTTGTCAGGCCGCATACGTGAGCACTTGGTGATTTTCTAGGACAGAGCCCAGTGGCCTGCTCCCCCGTGTGCCCATCCGGGGTTTTACGCTTTATATACTGTTACATCGACGTACGATACTGTTACGACGACACGTCGGGCTGGTTCGCATGGTTCGTCGCGGCCGGCTAAAACAAACCCGATTCCCGACCAAGACCAACGTCGCCATAAGCAGTCGATGATCGTCGATGGAGCGTCGGCAAAGAATACTGGGATTGCGGGATCACAGGCATCCTCGACATCCGTACGTTTCCGAGAGAACGATTCTAACTTATCGGAATTGCAAACGAATGTGTCGTTAACTTTCGCCAAATAAGTTTTCGATATAACCAATTTCGGCTATAAAGACGGCACAAGTATATTCATGTACAATGTACATACTCGTATGTCCGCTGATTTATTAAAGAATATTTTTGCAACAGTTCACGCACCTTAATTCTTTCATATATGCTAACGTTTAATTGAAACTCATACAATGCTCCGCTACAGATGTTTTATAACATTAAACTATCACTCACGGGGCTTCTATCCAAAGAAAGCGAAAAAGTAGTCATTTGTCGACCGGTACATAAGAGTTCTTCAATTAGACCAACAGAAAATGGTAGGATACAGCTGTGCTAGGAAGCTAAACCGTGCTCGGTCGGGATACGCCTTATGTATCATTCGCAGTGAGTACCGTAAATCGTGACTATAATTTCTTATCGTGCCTCGGCACCACGTGCACCTGCGTCGTAGGTGTAACGAGGCCCATCTTAATTCACTAACCATGCTGCCTGACCCGCTTTCGTTCCGCCGTATCTCATATTTAAGCGCCGAACGAAAAGTCAATACACGGAGCTACGCCAAACGTGCGGAAAAGACGAGCCTCTTTCTCTATCAAAAGAAAAACTTCATTACATTGTATCCGCATACATATCGATAGTAAGAGAGCAGAAAAATGTCTGATCCGTTTCTACAGATATATCGTTCCGACAAAACGATTCTGTCTAACAACGGAACTTTGATGTCTGAATCCACCTCATGGGGGCTGTAACTTAATTTGCGACGCGATGTGCGTTATGTTTTTCCTCGAACTACCTCGTGAAATCGTAAAAACCGACACATCGAAAATGCGCACATTGAATGCAGGGTCTTAAAGGGTCTTAACCTTCTACTGCAGGTTCATCGAGCAGAATGACGCGGAAGATCTTACTAATCTTGCTCTGGCTCGCTGTCGCGAAACGATCCCACTCATTGGATCCCGGAAACGACGATGCGGCCGCGCCGTCGCATCAAAAGTCTCATCATCGACAGAAGAGGGTTCTTTGGATAACGAACGACGGCCGAATAGCATTGCCGCCGGGGACGATAATGACGATAACGCCGACTTTGGCGCTGCCATTTGTCAGATATCCGCCGTACGGCTTTTTGAGCAACATGACCATCAGCCTTCCGTTCACCAGTGAGTAGTCACTTCGTTACCCAACTAGCCATGGCCCGATACAGTCCGACCTCGATCCGCATTCCAGATCTTCCCCTCCCCCTTTCACACAGACCTCGAATTTCATGTACGAATCCCATCCAATGTGTATTCATCGTATTCAATTTTAATTGCTATAGTCGACTTTGATAAGCTCGGCCTGACGGACAACGAGAATCCGTACGGCATTCTGCCGCCTGCCTTCGAGAGGAGCATGAAGAGTCGAGAAGCCGGTATGCTGATGGCGGACTTCATCGCCGCGTTTATAAAGCGCAGACTGCATAAGAGGGATACCACGCAGATGCCGAAAAACGCATTTCACGGCGGCGAGAGAGCGCTTCTCTATGTCTCGACTGAGGATATGCTCAGCACACTTGGCATGGACGGCAAAGCTTGTCTGTTGCGCGCCATTTGTGAGGTTCAGGGCCATCACTTGAGAAACTTTGGCCTCATCGGCGAGATGTTGAAGTTATTCTTCACGTAAGCACCCTTGTTCGACCGTGTTTACCTATCATACTCTGCCTGTCGCCTATAAACTTGACAAAAATCCTGTTGCACAAACTGATAAGAACGTCGGTGCCATGTTACATGGAAAGTAATTTATATTGTTCGTGACAAATGTTTTGAATAGTTCTCTGTTTACGTTTTAGAGCCAGTAAATCACCGTTCGCGTATCTATTGACAGAATACGTTGAAGCTGAGAACAGAGGCAAATTTCATGGAGAGTGTTGGCCTTACTTCAAGGACTGTCCCAAGTCGTTATTCTTACCCTCTACGAATAAGTACACGTTAGTATTCGTTGCAGTAACAAATTATAGACGAGATATGACAGAATACGTTAATATAAACTACCGGATTTAAGGCAAATGATAACAAAACGTTTCTCCTTTTTAGGAAAGATTCAGTTCACGAGGATGGCGAGCCGACAGATGAAGACGGTTGGAATCACATTCCGGAAGACCTGAATGATAAGGCCAGCGGTAGAACGCCAACGCAAAAAAAGCAACACACGTTATTTCCGTCCATGTAGCTAATTACAACCGATAGGCATTAATTCAATGTCAGTGTCCTCGATTAACGTATAAATCCGTGTGACGAACGTATAGTTGCAAAATGTTAGGAGTGTCGTACTCTTACACGGTCTGTAATATATTTTGTATATTGTAGAGTTACGCGTAGTACGATCGTAATGAAAGTCAATAGTTGTGCGTGCACACTTTTCCGACGTGCACTCATAGCAATAGTATGTCATTGTATAGAGTCAGTTACGGTCGAATATTTATCGACGAAATGAAACCTCATAGTGCGATAACGAACATTTATTATTTAGTACTAAACGCATCGTGATAATGAGTTTACCAGTTTAGACTATTAATCGCACAATTTTTGCGTGAAATACTCGCGTTGTTATTAATGCAACTCTAACGATAATCGATATCGGTAATTATTAAGAATTTTAATTTAAATATTGATTCGCGCAAGCGTTGTAATGTACGCTTTCTACCTTTTCTACTTCCCATCCTTTGTTAACATTCCTCTGATAGATCTATTGTTGTACCTAATAGTTTTACGTGTATAGACGTGTAAACACTGCCATAACGCTCACGCCTTCGTCTTTAAGGACATCCTAATCGCGTGGGAGCCCTGATGGTATCAACATTATGTATATCAATACAGTAGGTAATGGACGACAGATGCGTAAAATGTAGTGTGAGTAGAGGCACAAACGCAAAGCATGCCTGCAAAATATCTGGCAGGCACGTGTCGTCAGTATACGAGACATACGACACGCTAAAGCCATAAGATCATTAATTTTTTTAATTAAGTATCGCATTGCGCGACTGCAAATCGGATTGAACATCTATGGATCGTTATGCGTGGGTATGCATTACGAATGTGAATACCCTTGATCCATTAAATAACATTAATAATAGCCGTTCATTCTCTTGTCGATAGCCTGTGTAATACGATTTTGTTCGGGGCATTGATGTCTCAAAACTTTCTGACGAAACACGACATGGAGTGAATATACATACTTACTCCCACCTCCAGATTTGTTCATTCCTATGTAACGTTACTTACAATTAATTTATACCGTTGTATATAAGTACGAATAACGTAGCTAGGTTAGATACCTACTTAATCATTATTCGGCGTTTGTTAACGAAAACTTAATTCTGAAAATTATTAAATGCATCCATTATTAATAACCACCCCACTGACTGGCTTAATCCTGCAACTGAACACTTCACATTAAACTTACGATTACATATTTACATATGTATGCTTCGAAACAAGGAAAGATATCTTGTTCCACTATACTTTCTTTTCAATCGCTACACGGAATTTGCAAAAAATGCAATATAAAAAATCGCGCTGAGACAATATTACAACAGGCGCGCCAGGATCACCCAGAATCGGCGAAAGCACACTTACATCTCCGTTACTGTATATGTGTTACATTGTAGAGTATCGCGGTTCATTTGCTGGTAAAGATTCGTTGAATTATACGAAGAATCAGTGTATGCGGAGAAGAAAAAGAGAAATATTGGCACCATGAAACATTCTCCGCGTGCACACTCTCGCGAATGCCCATAGGAGAACGTTCACTATGCACTCGTCCTCTACCTGAAACGCATCTCGTGCAACGTGGACGAGAGAAGAGTGCACCGGCGGAAATTGCGTACATTTTCCCGTTCAGAAGCCTCACATATCCATGACCGACGCCGCGAGCCACGACTATCGACTAACGAATTCGAAAAATTCATCAACCAGTGGAAAGCCGGCTCATTGACTGCGGCCCAAGGTTGGTAAGCGAACACACAGTCTATATCTATCACCATAGCGTGTCGGGGACAGTGATAGCAGATCTGGCACGAAAACACCGTTGGTGTTTTTTGGGTGGGGGAAACCTCGGCAAGTGTGCGTGCATGTCCGTGAGAGCTGCGCGCGTCGTTTCTCGCCGAATCGCGCTCGGCTTTGAGAGAAGGACGGAACCATGCTGCGTCCTCTTTCAACCAGCAACGTGCGTTGCGTCTTTGTTCGACATGCAGTCGCGGCGTCGCGTCTTCGTTCCGCACCCAGGCCGGTGACAGTGGTGCCAGATTTCGCATAAGGCATCGCACGTACCATTGCGTTCTTTCAGCCGGAAGGCAAATCGGGCACCACCGCCGTGAGCAGAGCGCGATCCAGAGAAAAGTGAATCGAGGAGAGTTTGGGATTGACTCGTCGTACTCATCGTCGCTCGTCGACGCGGTTTTTGTTCGTTCGTTCGCGCCTAGCCATGGTTCAATTTTTTTTCACAGAATAATTTGTTTTTTTAATTATTCATCACACGGCATCAAACGATATTCATTTAAAAATATTTTATTACTTACTACGGATAGTTTTTAATATTTTGTCAGCGGAATAGATGTGTCGTATTGGTTTATAATAGATATGGGCAAAATATATATTTCATAAATTTTGGTTTCAGTAACATTAATCTTTCTGTGGTAGTAATAAATGAGAAAGTATATAATAAATGTAAATTATTGCGTATTATGCATTAACCGTGAAACAAGTAATAGGAGCACTTCTTGCACTAGAACGTTCTGAGGGATCGTACTAACACGCGATTTTAACACACGACAGCGTACGTCAGGAAGAATTTGCTTGACACGACGCGACGACGGTGCGAATGTTTTTATGAGTTGTTCTCTATGATTTGTTCTGCATGATTTCTTTTCTAAATAGAAGGTGATCAAATTGTGTATATATTCTAACAGTTCTCAGCAAGTCCCATCACATTGATTTGAAACGTTTTTCTTACTTCGCACGTTTAGTTTAAGAACGCTCTCCCCATTTCGTGAAAGAAAAAGTTGTTCGGTTGAAGGCAATTCACCGTTCATACTGTAATCCATATGTACGTCCATTGTCGCATTCTGCCCACGAAATGTCGCAACGTGCGTATTGTCAAAGAAGGCATGATAAAACAGGACAATAATAACAAAATCCCTGTGAATTGAAAACCGAAACTTTCATTGTGCCGCTCCCGACCGACCGCGGGTCGCAGTTGGACTAATTGAAATATCTGAAAAGTCTAACCATTCTTAGCACGTATTTCACGTACGTACTAGAAATGATTCCCCCGGAACTGTAACCGACTTTTCCAATGTCATTTATTCATCATTATGTACGATATGTATTACATTTAAATGCACATGTACAGGGTGCACAGGTTGTGATAGTCAGCTTTGTTCCTGTAAACGGTAAGTATTACACAAAATTATACAGGAAAGGGTTCGATGGGTTCGTAATATCTATATTCTACGAGACTTCATTCAATTCGAAAGTGCAACGCCGCACCCGACAAATGCAAATGCGTATGTAAGGTTTCTGTTTATAAAATTTAAGATACGTGGACTTCCACGCCACCCATGAGGTGCCACGACTAGCGCGTTCGGTTTTTTAACGTGGACCGTCGCCTATAGCCCTATTGTACCACATTTTATGATAATCATACAGCGTGCGGCAATACCTCTGTCCACTTTGAACGACGGAGATATTCAAGGTGGACAGAGTTATTGCCCCACGCTGTAGAATTAAGGGTTAGAAAAGAAATGAGAGGAATTTTTTTTTTTTTTTTGTTAATTTTATTTCATATTAATGTTGACATTGTATTTTTGTGTGGCGCCCCCCCCCCCCCCCCCGCCGCTGGCGCCACCACACAAAAATGCTCTCATTTCTTTTCTAACCCTTACTTCTACAGCGTGGGGCAATAACTCTGTCCACCTTGAATATCTCCGTCGTTCAAAGTGGACAGAGGTATTGCCGCACGCTGTATGATTATCATAAAATGTGGTACAATAGGGCTATAGGCGACGGTCCACGTTAAAAAACCGAACGCGCTAGTCGTGGCACCTCATGGGTGGCGTGGAAGTCCACGTATCTTAAATTTTATAAACAGAAACCTTACATACGCATTTGCATTTGTCGGGCAGAGCCGGATCTAGGGCCTTAAACCCTTGAGGCAAAAGGCCAAATATGCGCCCCCATTTGCTAAATGTTTCCCTATAACTAAGCAAATAGAACAATTTAAAAAAGAATAATATTAAAATTGATTAAATTTCAAAACACAACATTAACTTCATAATTTTTTATTCTAACGGGTCCAATATTTAAAATTGCACTTTCCTTGCTTTAACTGAAGTAAATTCATCAATTACTGACTCATAATTGATAGTTTTACATAGATTGATAATGTTGCTATATTTGTTTCGTTTTGTTAAGCGCTCACGCAACTCTTATACTTAACAGAACGACATTTTTGCGCCCCTTGTATTTTAAACTTGAGGCAAGAGCCTCATTCGCCTCGCCCTTAATCCGGCTCTGTTGTCGGGTGCGGCGTTGCACTTTCGAATTGAATGAAGTCTCGTAGAATATAGATATTACGAACCCATCGAACCCTTTCCTGTATAATTTTGTGTAATACTTACCGTTTACAGGAACAAAGCTGACTATCACAACCTGTGCACCCTGTACATGTGCATTTAAATGTAATACATATCGTACATAATGATGAATAAATGACATTGGAAAAGTCGGTTACAGTTCCGGGGGAATCATTTCTAGTACGTACGTGAAATACGTGCTAAGAATGGTTAGACTTTTCAGATATTTCAATTAGTCCAACTGCGACCCGCGGTCGGTCGGGAGCGGCACAATGAAAGTTTCGGTTTTCAATTCACAGGGATTTTGTTATTATTGTCCTGTTTTATCATGCCTTCTTTGACAATACGCACGTTGCGACATTTCGTGGGCAGAATGCGACAATGGACGTACATATGGATTACAGTATGAACGGTGAATTGCCTTCAACCGAACAACTTTTTCTTTCACGAAATGGGGAGAGCGTTCTTAAACTAAACGTGCGAAGTAAGAAAAACGTTTCAAATCAATGTGATGGGACTTGCTGAGAACTGTTAGAATATATACACAATTTGATCACCTTCTATTTAGAAAAGAAATCATGCAGAACAAATCATAGAGAACAACTCATAAAAACATTCGCACCGTCGTCGCGTCGTGTCAAGCAAATTCTTCCTGACGTACGCTGTCGTGTGTTAAAATCGCGTGTTAGTACGATCCCTCAGAACGTTCTAGTGCAAGAAGTGCTCCTATTACTTGTTTCACGGTTAATGCATAATACGCAATAATTTACATTTATTATATACTTTCTCATTTATTACTACCACAGAAAGATTAATGTTACTGAAACCAAAATTTATGAAATATATATTTTGCCCATATCTATTATAAACCAATACGACACATCTATTCCGCTGACAAAATATTAAAAACTATCCGTAGTAAGTAATGAAATATTTTTAAATGAATATCGTTTGATGCCGTGTGATGAATAATTAAAAAAACAAATTATTCTGTGAAAAAAAATTGAACCATGGCTAGGCGCGAACGAACGAACAAAAACCGCGTCGACGAGCGACGATGAGTACGACGAGTCAATCCCAAACTCTCCTCGATTCACTTTTCTCTGGATCGCGCTCTGCTCACGGCGGTGGTGCCCGATTTGCCTTCCGGCTGAAAGAACGCAATGGTACGTGCGATGCCTTATGCGAAATCTGGCACCACTGTCACCGGCCTGGGTGCGGAACGAAGACGCGACGCCGCGACTGCATGTCGAACAAAGACGCAACGCGCGTTGCTGGTTGAAAGAGGACGCAGCATGGTTCCGTCCTTCTCTCAAAGCCGAGCGCGATTCGGCGAGAAACGACGCGCGCAGCTCTCACGGACACGCACGCACACTTGCCGAGGTTTCCCCCACCCAAAAAACACCAACGGTGTTTTCGTGCCAGATCTGCTATCACTGGTCGGGGACTGTGAACACTTCAATTGTTTACTTTCGTCATCGATTCGAAAATCCTAATTGTCTGTTATCGCGAGGTAACTCGACACAGTCGGCATTCTGATATCGCGACGTAGGTATTATGTGACACAGCATGCCTTATCACAGTGCAGCGCGGATTTTGAGTCGCGTTAAAGATGTCACGACGGCAGGACAAATGACATAATGGCAGTTGGTCCTGTCGCATTAAGGCACGTCTCGTCTCGTCCAGTGGCCGGTGTTCATCGGCCAGTGTGATTTCCAGCAGTTACGGAGATCGCGTTTGCCATCCCGATCGACGAATGTTTTTTATGTAATTTACGCTTAACATCCTCGCTTCGCGCGACAGGGTTATGTATTAACCTAGAAATTCTCTAGAACACACAAGCGACCTGCATCGTTACAACACATCGAAATGGCTTGTGAGGCGTGTAGCGCGAGATTCAGTTTGTTTAAACGAAAAGTAAGTAACAGTGCAACGCAAGTTGAGTGAGCAACGAACATTGATTACTGATAGCTTGTGCACTGTCATCGTTTGCATTTCGTTATTAGGAAACTTGCTACAATGTTAAGTGGCTTTGATTTGGTTGTAATAGTTAATGTTGTAAACTAAACATTGTTGATTTTACATAACGTTCTGTTAACGATCGTAATATGTAAACGGGGTAACTGAAAATTATGGTAAAAAATTAAAGTGTCTATGGAATGTTACTGATGCAATGTATCGTGGTGATGAATAATTGTCAATCATTTGTGCATTATATTTCTTGTTTCCTCAGAAACAGTGTACCGACTGCCTTAGATACTTTTGTTCGGAATGTGTTATTAAGAGGGTTGACAAGATGTTCAGTTGTGATAGCTGTAGGCTGCTATCACGAAGACCTCTCATCAGAAGTCAAGTGATGCAGATGCGTTCAAGAGATTTACGCCAATATCTTTTAGCAAAAAAAGTATTCATCAGGGGATGTGTTGGTACGTACAAAATGTCATCTGATTCTGAGTTAGGAGTGACCTAGTGCTTTCATTGTAGAAAAGGATGATTTAGTATCTTTGGTAATGCTTCATGCAAATGGAACAGATGACAGACCAACAGAGAGGAATCATAGTATTTACAACAGAACAGAAGCTATATCAGAAACAACTAGGTGGGCATTCTCTTATTCTATGCCAAAATAATATAAGGTAATATAAGACTGAAACATATTATTTTTCAGCAGAACTCAATATGTACCTCCTCCTGTAGAAACAACAAATGTTGGATTAGGATGCCAAGAAAATGTTCCAAGGTAAGATTCAACAATTGACTGTAACAGAGTTATCATACGCCAGCAGATGCTGTATATAAGTGTGTTACCGCCTTGTAGTCCATCAACACAAGCAGACTCCTCACCTGATGTTGCGCCTAGTCAGTCAGAAAGCCTTCCAGATATATGCGAGCCAAGTAGCGAACAACACACAGACCCTGCCATGGAATCTGCAAGAGATAATAGTATGGAAATAGAGGAAATATCTGATACTGATAATAGCAGTACAAATTGTGAACCTGAGCCTGTTGTCACCGAGCAGGATGACGTTTCAGAGACAGTTAGTAGAACAGCGGAACAGCAAGAGGAACAACAAGAGGAACAGCAGCAACAACCGTCTCAAATGTTCACAGAAATTCCTGTGGTTTGTACCCTACCTACAGCAAATATCTGCAAAGCTTGTATAATCTATGCATTATAAAGGGCATAAGTATGTATATGATCTTTTTGTGCGCAGTGGTCCGATTTCGTGAAATTATCAGACATAAAGAATGCGTCAGAGTTAGAATATTTAAATATAAAACAGTTAAAACACCTGTTGAGTACAAATCGTGTAGATTTTAAAGGATGTGTGGAGAGACGAGAACTGGTCGATAGAGCGAGCAGACTTTGGGAAGAATATAGGCAATCGAGAACAGGTAAAGAATAAGGAAAGGGACATCCAGCCTTATTATAAGCTTTTCAACTGCTGATCCTGGCTAAGTATGGCTAGACGGTTAACGTATTTTTAACATATTTTTTTCAAAATTTATTCGCAGACGTGGAAGGTCTCGGTGAGGAAGACCTTTGTAAAATTTGCTGGGATGCACCCATAGAATGTGTAATACTGGAATGCGGCCATATGGCATGCTGCATCAATTGCGGCAAACAAATGTCAGAATGCCCGATATGCAAGCAATACGTGGTACGTGTTGTTCGATTCTTCAAGGCCTGAGCAGAATGCAAACGGAAGAGCTTGAGCCAGTATTGATACGGTTTACCTCAAGGAGGAGTATTCATTTTCACGATTGGACGTCTAACGTATGGGAACGATGACTCAGATAAGCGCTCTGATACTTTCATACTCGCTGCTGATAGATGATCCGTTAACAATGTGACTTCATCGGGAAAATGTTGAAAGGAATCGAATGAATCTGTTGCAGTACTTCGCGAGCTTTGCAATTTACCGTAACAAATGTAAACTCGCTAATGTAAAGTCCGTGTTTAAAAGGTGTAATCCTCAGTAAAAGACATTTGTCGCTTGTACAAAGCGTAGTGGCAGTGTAAATAATAATATTTTTACAACAAAAGTTTCGCCCGGCTCACGTTGTAAGTTACATTAAAGAGACATTCGTCGTGTCGTTACAATGACATATTAAGATATCGAAAGTAAGCGAACATCTTGAGAGACTCCTTGCAAGATTTTCACGAGACACGGTTACGTCGGAACTTATCTCCTGATCGTTGATAATATTCTACAGGTTTATCAGCGAGAATAAGTCACCATCTACACGTACCGTAGAGAAATAATAGATCCATAATGATATTCTAAGCGACAAATACGCGAGCAAGGAATTGCGAAGTTTGCAAACCTGTAGAATTAATTATATCGTTCTCAGCCTCGGCCATGTTCAATGGCAACTAACATGGGTTTCCCGTCTCCTATATGGTAACTATTTAAATCTTTTGAACGTTTACAGCCGAGCTAATACAATTCTAAAGTGTACACTTACGCGTGTACGCGTTGCGCAAGGGCATTGAATTCTAATATACGTCTAGATCAATGGTTCCATTTCCAATTAGTTGTTTCCACTAGAAACGATGGAATGATGTTTGTGATATATCTCCAACGCTAAGGTGCTTGACAACATTGAGCACCGCTTGAAAGTACGCTATATTTAATGACTGAGTATTTTTCTAAAGGCAACGTGCAATGGGATCGAACGTTGTGGTTATCAACGTTTAGAGAGTCTTACTTCGCCATTTCGATATAGAGATAACATTGACCCTTAATGACGCAGTTGATTCTGCTACTGGTTAAAAATATTTATCATTACCGTGTGACAAAATACTATTATGGTTATACGTTAGTTCGAATAATGAATTCGCCGTAGGCTGAGGTTGGGTCGACAATTTTTTCCGAGAAATACTCGATATTACATATTTCAAAATGTATATAGAGAAAAAAAATAAACAAATATAAAGACTTTATACGTTAGAAAGTTGTGGATAAATCGAGATACGTATGACCTTACATACCTTCCTACTCTCCGCTGTCGCCTTCGACAATCTTACATTCTTTTCAAATAGACGTAGTTTTCCGTTAAAACATTCGTCGCGCCATCTAGTCAACAGTACATATGATGACGGTTCGTATATTTTAAGTAATTTTATGTATTGTCTGGTATTGTTAGCCATAATATTATTTCACAGTATTTGTATAATAATCCTTCAAAAGCAAACAATTAGATAAGCATTCGATAAAAAGCTGTTGTTCGTGACTATTAAGATTGCAGTACCAGTATGTCACAACCTATATACCATACGCGTTACACATGCTCGGTGTGTGTCGCGTAAACGACATCGAGTGTACTTCACAAACAAAAAAAAGTGGAAATATTACCGGTGATATTTATGTCGAGAGAAATCGTAAATAACACATAAAGCAAGCGTGTAATTTTCCACTATCTTTCGAAATACAAATGTAAGAACTTACGTTTTTCACGAGAACACCTGCAACTACCCGCCGCATGTTTATACTCGCTCGAATGCCATGAACATAGCTTTTTAATGCACTGCGAGAATCTTTGCATGTGTAGTGTATAAAGTTCGAATACTTAAGCAAAATTTGCTATAGCCGAGTACACACTTTACAGCAAAAGTGTATGTGTATATATATTCTCGGAATGTACGTAACAGCTGAAGGGCGCCAAATACCGTTAAATTTGATTCCTTGAATCATGAGTTGTATCAACTAATGTATGAATTTTCATTTTAACGAATATTTCGATGAAACTTCATTTATAAGAAAGTAAACAATAATGTCATGACTTCCGAGGTAGGTGGTTGTATGGTTAAATTGTATCTCAGGATGTAGAAAGTTGTGCATACACATAATAATAACATATAAAGCGTAATTCAGTTTGTGGTAAGATAAATTATCTTAAGCCAGCAAACTGATTTGTTCCACCACTTTATTATTGAGCAAGGTCATACGATATGATAGTACGTATGCGTGATTAGATAAAGTTATGCCTTAATATACACTTGTGTCAATTTGGCTCTACTCTTCATCGTCTCATTAAGTGTGTAGCGCTCAAATTTTTCAGAGAAATTCTTTTGAATGAGTCTTTGTTTTGTTGCTATTTACTTTACTAAGTACAATAAAATGTTATTTTACTTTCAGCAACTGTGACACTCCATTCCAATAGTTTTAGTTTTAAACATGGCTACATTGGATATGAATAAAGTTAAAGTTCAGGAGAAGGGACTCCATGTACCATCTCTTGATGAATTGAAAAATGGTAATTATTGCATAGATTTAATGCCCTATGCTGTTAAAAATAATTGAATAACATTTATGATCATTCTTCAACAGTTTTACTGGGAGGTTTGACCCAAAACTTTGCAGACGTCACTGTTGAAATTGTTGACTGTCCTGATTTAACGAAACAACCATTTACACTTGCTGCATCAGGTAAGGGATCAGCTAGGAATACGTGTCATTTAGTATGTGCTAAATGTTAAATTAAATTGGTGCCAGGTTTATGTGGTAATGGTACAGTTCTGGAAGTTGGTGGACCATCTTTGCTGCTTCCAACTGTGCAAAGAGACAAGGTGTATGACATACAACCACTGCTGAAACGTTTGAAGTACAACAATGAAGCATTTGTCATTGGAGCTGGTGCAGGACCATGGCCATATCTAAATTGCAACTGCGAGGTACTTGTACAAAAAACTTTACATATGCGTGTTCAATTGTTGTCTGCTTCGCTGTACAATGAGACCTTTCATGTTGCAGATGATGATGAACGTAGCTCTTTCACCATCTCACAATAAGATTGAAACACGTATTGCCTCAGTGGATAAAACCAAGGGTAATTGTGTCCTGGAAACTTTAAAGGGAAATGAAACTAGATTTGCCCTCTTGGCCAATCTTTTTGTCAGTGAGGGAAAACCTGGGAAAGTTTTGAAAGTGAGTGCCAAAAAACGCACAGGTACCAACGATTTTATTGCGTCTATGCAAAAGGCGTTGTCGGAACGTTACAAAGACAAACTCGTCGGTAAGTTGTTCTTCGTAATACGTGTTCGTCGATACTAAATGCATTTATTAATTACATCCTTGGGGTAGGTTTGGGTGGAACGTTCTTGATGAATGAAGGAAAGGTGAAGCAACATATTATGCCGGACTTTTCTGCAACTCCATTAAATACTGAAGACTCTTTGAACGAGTGGTTACGCTTCTATAACATGTCTACTCCACTGATCGCTGTTGGAACCTTTGTCAGTGCTGAAACTGTATGTGTACCATTTTCTTGACATCACACATGTTTCAACCGGCGAACAGTGGAAACTATGATTATGATTATACATTTGTTGACTGCTTTAGGATTTGGACCTTCGTGTGCAACATTTCCATAGTTTCTCTCATCATGGCGAAGGCGGTCATTATCATATTGATACTACGCCGGAGACCATCGAATATCTGGGATATTTCAATGTTGGCTCTATGCTTTATCGCGTCGATCAGCCAACTAATAGCATGAAATTTGGAAAGGACTAATTACAGCCTATATGCACAGGGACAGATTTGTTATATAACTTATATAATTACATACAAATGTATAAGTTTTTACGCCGTTTCAAATTTTATAATACAGTTATCAGTTCGTAACAAGTTAAATGTTATTGTTGCCTGTATATAAATTTATATTGAATACTTTTTGAGGAATTCGATTATAAGCTAAAAGGTAAAACCTTTTCGGTTGAGAGTCGCTGTCGTGAATATATTGGTTGCGTAATCAAAGAGCTTTGACACATGTTATGATGAAGCAGAATTAATATGACTTTGTATGAATATGTCATTATTTCAACATTTTTAATAGATTAATCAAATTAGCACAAACTGTCGTTAAACTTGAACATTGTAACGCTTCTGAAATCCCATAACAAAAATCAGTAAATTTTAAAATATCTACTTTAAAAGGGCACAGATAATATCAGCCGAGAAATATAGATTAATAATAATCTTTTTTTTTTTTACTAAATGTAAAAGCAGAAGACATGGGCAATTAGCCTTGTTGACCTGTTATTTTCCACGCCTTTTACCTGTGTTAATTTATCATAGATTAATATCTGGGACAGAATTTATTTGATATTTCTGACTAAATCTTGTTGATGATTCCCACAATTGCCCAACAATACCTAGCCCGTGTAGTCAGTACATTCGGATAGCTGAGGTATCATTATAGCCGTTATTTTATGCCGCTACTCCTGCCAATCTTCCTAACATCTTTAATCCTCCATAAGCTGTTTGACGTATAAAGCTATATGGTAATTATATCAGACAACAGATGCATGGCAGACAGTAGTGCACTACACGCATTTCGTTCATCATAATCGTCCATCGTGGATCTTTAACAGCGAGAATGAAGTTCATTCTCGAATCCACCACTTCATACAATAGTATTCATCCGGCATATCAGTACACAGAACAATTTGCAAATAATGTTGAGACCTACAGGGAGGGTACAAAGTGGTTCGGCGTCTTCCTCGCATTTTTATCAGGTACTTTCTTCACTGTTAGTTCCGCCTTAGTGAAAGCAGTCCGAAATGTTGATCCCATGGCTTTGCTTGCCATTAGGGCTGTTTTGCAAATAATAGTCATGCTAGGTGTAGCAATTAAGAATTCAAAAAATCTTTGTGGACCGAAGGGACAACGATTACTGATACACTTTCAGGTAAGTAGTAAACTTCGGGTGACAATATTTAATCATATATTTCTCTTAAACGAAGTGCGTTGTCCTTAAACATAAACATTATGAAACGCAAGCATTGAAAATAATTTGTTGAGATAAAGGTTCGTGCAGTAGCACGATAGTTACATGTTAACGCAGTAATAATATAACACATTTAATTTCTTCTAGGGTTTTGTAGGGGGTATGACCCTGTCGTTATTATATTACAGCTTCAGAAAGCTACCTTTGGGTGATGCCACGACGATTATCTTCAGTTCTCCGGTCATTGTCATTGCACTCTCTTTCATGTTTTTGAAAGAACCATGTGGTGTTTTACGCATAGTAGTCGTCTGTGCATTATTTGCCGGTGTCGTATTCGTCTCCAGGCCCCCGTTCTTGTTTCAAGTAAGTACAGAATTCAAGCTGAAGGTTCTGCACACCGTATTGACTCTATTAAGCGTTAAAAATGTTTACTTTTAGATGCACAGGGCTGAGCCTTACGACGTAGTGGGATACGTGTGCGCACTCCTGGCAACCCTCTTTACAGCCCTTAATATCGTAGTGATGAGAAAATGTTCAGAAATACATTATTCCATCATAGTGCTAAACCTATCTGCATGGTCGCTGGCGACTTCAGTGTTCTTTTTCTTTGTGGCGTCGGAAAATACTGGGCAGAAGTATCACATACCAATGGACCTACTCACTTGGGGTGAAATATTGTTGGTCGCGCTCACCGGACTATGTGGTCAGATCTTAGTGACGAATGCCTTGAAGATCGAAGGTGCAGGAAAAGTCTCCGTCACGAGATCCTTGGACATCATATTAGCATTCATTGTACAAGTTTACTTCTTCGGTGAACAACCTACGTCCACAAGTATAATTGGCGCTGTGCTAATCATCGTCTCCGTTATATGCATGGGTTTCGAGAAAGAAATCTATGGTATTTGCGACTTTATTCCCTAGTCAAAGATACAATATTTTTAAATTATTGATTCTTGTCTCTTAACGTAAATACAGTTAACGGTTATAGACATTCTTATGAATTGTGAAAACATTCTCTTCGGTACTACTGACATTGCTTCTCTGTTCATTATGATTGAAGACTGTGAATTACAAAATTCCCAATATGTACATTGTATTTTTCTTACCTCAACATGTTTTGTGTGTTTTATATAATCTCGCCTAACTTACTTTCATAATGAAACTTAAATATACTTAGAGTGTTTTCTGCCCTCTCAGTTCTTCCCATGTAATAAATGGTGTAGAATCATTATATACTCTGCATTTAGAAGCTCGTCTATATATCTAACGATCGTAATTTATAGAGTACAAAATGGATATAGCAACGGATAGTCCAATCTCTTGGTTTCCATCGAATAATTGAACACCTTCAATTAGACAAGCTACAAATATGTATGCATATATATATATACATACATACATACACACATATATATATATATATATACATACACATAAATACATATATATGTACAAAAGTACTGTATACACATTAATATATGCACTAAGAACTTGTGCGGATATATAGGTAGTAATGTTTTTATAATAATATCTATTAATCATTTATTCGAAAGAAAAAAAATACAACTACGATTAACAATAAACCACCGTACCGTGTCCAAGTAATATTTACATTTTTTCCCTACTCAATCCCTGGTGAATGCAAACACAACACGAGCAGTGGTGATGCTAATTTAGTGCTTACAAATCTATACATACTTTAAGAGCTTAGTTTACATTCAAGTGATACATATATAATATAAGACTTCATCAAACTGTTTAAAACTTTATCATGCAACACATTGTTATAGTTTGGACTAATTAGTTTAATCTTATTTATACGTAATGTCGAAGTCACTGTTACTTACATATGATTGACTTCTCAATATTTGAAATAATTGTGTACACGTTTTGCTTGACCCTCCGCCCTTAAACCGCAATTTCTTTCAGTAATTGCCTTTTTGCGCTCTTTGCCGTCTGCACTAGCTGCTCTATGCACGCGTTAAGTAACCAAATTGGTGAGTTAAAAAAGAAATACTTAAACAAACGGCATAGTTTAATGTTAAACGGGAATGTAAATGCGTACAGATTTTCTTGATTATTCATCTCTATGTGAGTACAATATAATTCTCGAATAATTTAGAATAAGTTATGTAAATATATATTTACATATGTTTTTACTCGAACATTTTACTTTACATTGGTCATATATTTCTGGCTCTAAATCTTATAATATCGTATCTTTATGACTGTACAGGCCCGACATATATTTTGTTATAATAAATGTGTTTCCAAAATCATTAACCGTGACTATTTTGGCCGACAATGATTACAGTGGTTTTATAAAGGAAGCCGATACTTATGCAGTATGTACACTACATACAACGCAAAACATTACGATGAAATGGGACCGTTGATGATGATTTTTTTATGATTCGACGTTATTCGGGTGGAAATATTGTACATTCCACGTCATTACTGAATACGTAGTATATTAACGTACAACACTTCAAGAACTGAAGTATTTTTGGGCGAGAATAGAAACGAGCGACTAATAGGCACTGCATCCTAATCCTGTAGATACAGATAAGGATATCAATACAAAAACAATATATGTATATATAGATGCTCCAGATGGGCCTACTAATAATACGGAGGTTTCCCTCGTATTTAAAATATGTTTAGACTACAAAAATAGGGTGCATAATACTTTCGTTTGATTACCGCGCCGTTACACAACAAATAACAAATTTGTCATTATGTTTTTCTGCTAATGACAGACAAGCTCTAGAAATGTACCGCCTACATTAATGTAACAAACCGAGCATATCCTCCTAACAGTCGCGGGAAACATTTATTCCACAAAATATTTAAGTTGCGTTCTTTGCTTGAAGTTAGTATTCTTCGTTTTCAATCTACTTCAAGGCTTTCCACAGATCATACATAATAGAACGCTAAAGTACTTATAAATTTTGACAATTTGCGTTTTTTCAATCTTTCATTAATAACCATTCCTCTTAGTCCCTCTAAGCGTTTATCATATGTATAAAAAATAAAGTTGTTTAAGCCTAATTACGACCCAACTAGAATATTTCATGTACAATATGTACAAAAAAATGTTACTGGGCAGTTGAATTATCTTGAAACGGTTGATTATGACTACAGACTAGTACTGACTGAAAAGAATGTGATCAATTTTCATTCTACTGGAAAGAAGACTTTTGCTGTATACTTAAACTAATGTCATAAACATTACCCTTTCTGTGATGTTCCAAATTATTATATATTTTTAGCACTCAGAAAATAGATTATCTCTGATATCCTTATTGAATACAGGTAGGCTTACAAACTCATAGTCATAATTAACAGAATAACAAACTTACAGTGTTTTATTGTATTTCGACTGTAATTACCATATTATATGGCATTGTGTACAATTTAGAATTCTGTCATTACCCCACAATATCAAAAACTTAAAAACAACTATAATATGTACAGAATCTCGAAATATAAGTTTTGCAGTATCAGAAATCAGATCGAAACAGGCACAATAAATGATCTCGATGAACAAATATTAAATTTTCCAAAAACTCTTTCAACAGACGAATTTTAACATTTACTTTGTTTCTTCAACACATATACATCATATACACTGCGTTATTAATTCTACCGCCAAATATTATTGGAAGTATACTGTACGAAAAAGAAAAAAAATTACATTTTATGAATATTTCAACGAAAGCAAGGTGATTTGTTTTAGTGAGTAATGTATTTCAATGTAGTCGCATTTCTAGTAACAAATGTTAAGCTGTATGAACGTGTTTGCGGACATCGAACCTCTAATACCGTTGAAAAGTAAAACCGGTTGCAGTCGTAATTGATATGCTCACTGTAACATATGCGGTACAAGCTATACATTAGGAATAAAAGTTAACATTACTTGTTTGAGCGTATCCAACTAATTTCTGTGCACTCTCAGAAATTTCGAACTTAACAGCCACAAATGACATTTGTCAAGACTTCGTTACAGAAAAGAAATTTCGTTATCAATTCTTGCGGGATAAACAAAATCCTGCTGATGGTATTTTTCTCTTAACTAACTTTTGGCTTTGTCGAACGTTATTTTACCAGAAATTAAGAGATAATCTTAGGATCTCGCATATAATTTTGTACTGAATCTTAATATTGTACAGATGTCAACTACAATAATAACTGAATGTCTTTGTTTCTGTCTGTTTAAAAGCTAAAAGGAAATGTACAGATTAAATTTATGTAAATAAGCAATATTATTACAGAACACGCTCGTAATAATACGTAGAATTCTTTAATATTGTACATATGGGGGGGGGGGGGGGGGGTTTGCATTTCAACTGATCTATTCGTCGTAGTCATTAGGTTTTGTTAATGGTAAAAAGACAGCCTAATCGTTTAATTCTTTGACCAGGGAAACTAGAGTCATAGTTGCAAACGTATAAAATGCCTTAAACATTTCCCGTTATTACATTATTCATTAGAAATTTTGAGCCAAGTAGGGCTGTTCTTATAGAGACGCGGATAGTATAAAAGGGACTTAACGACATTGTAGATGTAATTAAATTCATTGTTTTTACAGGGTTCTTTTTTCTTGTTTGCTTAGAATGACCACAATGAACTGAAGATACGAATAACGTTAAAACATACTAAAGACGAAAAATCTAGTGCACTTCATAGAGCAACGAGTAGAGGACATTTTGGCATAACAACAATAATGTCAATTTGAAAGAAACCGATGAACTCCATTGACCGTGTTAAAATATCGCGTGGTTAAACAAATATGCTTAGAAAAGAACAAACTTGCATACCTGCTTTAACTGTTTTAAACAAATTAAATCAAATATGTATCGGCACATGCACCAAGAGCTCTGCACGGCTGGAAAATACTGCAGAACACATCTCACATGTATATTCGACAGCATCCGGTATTATTGTTTCTGGAACGTCGTCCACGGGAGCGATTACACTGTGATGAACCTGTAACATCCGCTGAGGCGTCGACTCGACTTTAACACTGAGTTTAACGTTTCCGTTGCCGATGTCCTCAGCATTATTCACACCCTCCATATCCGGAAGAATGTTTTCGTCTCCGGCCGTGACAACGCTCGCCTCGAAGGCGACCTCTAAATTGCTCCCATCTACTGAGTGTTCCATTAACCGTGCAGAGTTTCTGTTCTCGGTGTTGTTGTTGTTTTGCACCTCCTCCTCGTGCATGTCAACACCCGGCTCCTGTTTCACTGTAACCTGCCTCTGTCTCTTCAGCTTCTTCAGAACGGACGACTTTTTCTTGCTCGACGAGTCCACTTTCTCACTCTTGATGGTGACTATATTTCCATTATTATTACCGTGATTATTGCTCGAAGACTTTTGTATCCCGGGCTCCTGCTTTATGTTCGTCAATATTTGCTGCTGCGTCGGCGGCGAGCCTTTCATAGGATCGTCCTTTGGCTTCGGGAATGTTGCGGGTGCCAACTGCAGTTTGCCCTCGACGTGATAACTAACGTTTTTTGTCCTAGGTCTGTTTCTCTCGCCCCCGGGGAAGATCCCTACCTTATGTTCATTTGGCATCACTTTAGGAGTCCTCGTTACCATAGTCTTTGTCTTTTGTCCTTTCTTAACACCGTCACTTCCAACTTCTACAGGCACTCTAGTCTTTTGCGTGTGTATCATTTTTGGTCTACCGGGCTGGCACGAAGATTGCGCGTCGCTCTTCTTCTCTTCCTTTCTGAGCTTCTTCTTGGATAGCTTTGATTTCGCCGGGTTTAGTTTAGAATTGCTCACGATCGAATTAATGTTCTGCAATGAACTTTCAAAGCTCTTAAGGACATTCTGGTACCCCTCCTCGACGTTCGAACGATGCTGCTTATTCTTCCTTCCAAGTTTCCGCTTAGTATTATCGTCAGAGTCAGACGGAGCTTCGAGCATGTCGTACTGCTCATTCATACGTAACATCGTGTTCGTTTCGTGCGGCTTAAGCTTGCGCCTTCTCTTATATTTGCGCGGACCCGTTTGTGGCTGACGTCTTAATGCCGTATTGTCATCACAATGCTGTACAATATGTGCGACAATTTCTTCAGATGTTGCATAAGCGTCGCCGCATACTTTACATAAATATGGCGTCACGCTTCCGACGCATTTGGGATCGGGTCCAGAATGATGGGCTCTAACGTGTTCACGAAGAACCACCTGCAGGGATTGAACAAAAGTTACGTTTATGCGATAAGAATACGTGTAATAGGTACAACCGAAGCGTGTATTTATCATGCAATGATCGATCGACATAAATGACCGTGCTTACTCTTTGATTAAAAGCACGAGGACAAATAGCACATCCATACGGCTTTTCACCGGTGTGTATACGCTCGTGCTTCCTTAGTGTCCCACCGTCCGCAAATGCTTTCCAACAAAATCGACATCCATACGGTCTCTCCCCGGTATGGATACGAATGTGAATCTGCTGCGAACTACGACTGCCAAACGTCTTGCCGCACTCTCGACAAGGAAACGAACGGCCACCCAACTCCTTGTTGTGTGAGTGCCTATGACTTACGAGAGCTCTACCGTCTGGGAACTCCTCGCCACACTCGTCACAGGCAACCATTTTATTACGATGCGATACCATGTGTCTAAAATTCAATAACATACATACTAAGTAAAAAATGCTCAGACTACAAATATTGAGAGTTTAGAATACGTCTGTTTATCTAATAAACACGAGGTATAAGGATCGAATTATGTTCTAACAGCACATACCTCCGTAACCTAGCTTTACTGTGGAAACGTTTGCCACATTTTGTACATCCAAACGTCTTATCAACGTTGTGAACCCAAGAGTGCTTCAACAAGCTGCGCTTGTCCTTGCAGGTCTTGCCACATAGCGTACAAGTATTCGGTGGTGCATCCTCGGCGTGATTTTGTCGCACATGCTCTGCCACTTCGGCATCATCGCGACATCTCTCACCGCATAACAAACAGCGACGACTGGGAGATCTAATTAATTAGTGATCATACTTTAACAAGCTCATATTCAATATTGAAGAAAATAAGCATCTAACTAAAATGTTAAAGTAATACCTGGCATGGAGTTCGGCGTGTGCAAGTAATGCCAAGGCCTCCTCAAACCATTCGCCACATACATTGCAGACATGATGCTGACTTGACCCTTCCATCATGTCCATTTCTTGTTTAACGTGTATTCTATCATGAAACAACGTCGAATGATTACGCTTTTCTGCCGTTAACCGAAACTTCTAATCAATTGACATATGTTCGCAATAATCCTTACTTTTGATGACGTTTAAGTAAATCCAGACGATGAAAAGGTACGCCGCATGTATTGCAATAAAACTCCCCGAATCTCTCATCACCGGTATAAGTAGCATCATTGTCAAACTCTTCGGCGTCGGAGGGTGGTGCTGCCGCTGCTGCAGCCGCGCCACCATGTTTTATTCGAACATGCTCTCTCAATGAATTAACGTCCCAGAACATGTCGCCGCAAGATGTGCATTCAAACGGACTATCTCCACCGTGCACGCGTGCATGTGAAGCAAGGGCTTTTTCCCTTGCAAATCCAACGCCGCAATATTGACAAACGTACGGCTTCGTAGGATCAGTAATGGGCCATCTTGGTGGCTGGGGTTCGGTTGTCACCGGCGATATCTGATCATTCCACCGAGAGCTCGAAGCATAACTAGTAGTACGGGTCGAATTTCTGCTGGTCATCTCCTCAAGGAGACGCATGTCCTCATCGACATAATCGTACGACTTACTGACATACTTTCCCATATCAGCTTTTGCCTCCTCGCTATTTCTCTTTGAAACAGCAGAATTGTTCTTGCGCTTCCTCGGAGCACTTGACTGCACCTTCTTACGTCTACCTTTGGTAGTCTCCTCCTCCTCGGGTGCTAATGAGTCATCGTCGTTTAAGTCATCCTCTAGACCATCGCGTGAAGGAGCGTACGCATGAATTTTCAAATGGTTCATGAGATCACACTTTCTCACATAACGAGCACCGCACAAATTGCAACCATGGGGACGGTCTGTTTGATGCGCAACCATGTGATTCATTAGATTTGCCTTCTTCCTGAACCTCCTGCTGCAGAAGTCACATGGATATGGACGAGTGTTTGTGTATGAATCTTGATCAATTGGCAATGGTATCTCCATGTCATCGTATTCAAGCAAGTTGTCTGAAGATATTTTAGGGTCCGGTATCTCCACCCTTTAAAGTTGAGAGTAAAAAACACAATAGCCAGATTACAGACCAGAGAACAAGCAGAGAAAGAAACATTGAATTAAAAGAAAATAATCCTGATGATGCCAGTTATCTTAAGACATACCCGTCATCAGGAACAGGTCTGTCCCAATTATCTGCTATCACCTCTTCGGTAACTTGTATGTTGAGGTAATCATGACCTTGATCCTGTGGCACTATGTAAATAGATTCCATGCCACTGGATTGTGGTACCATGAGAATCTCTGATTCTGCTGTAGGAGTGACATCAGGAACCGATTCAACTGTTTCCTCAACTGCAACCTCCTCACAGGCCCCTATCACTTCTTCTTCAGGAACAACCAATTCTGCTTCCAGTCCACATATCACCTCTTCATGAATCACATTCCCTACCTCCTCTACCCATTGTAAAGTTAAATCCCCGCCAACATCCATTTTGTTTAGTTCTGAAGTTACTTAATCACTGAAATCACTGATAGAGAAACATAAATTATAACCTACTTCTTCAGTTCTTTACAAATGTATATTGTTGTACACATATTTTCAGTAATACATACTTTGCTAACAGAGGGTATTAATTACTATGCTTTGCAAGCCATATGATCATGTATAACTTATGATAGATTCAATATGTATCTCTAAACACATTGGTTATAAACAAACATTCATATATTTATTGTTTATGTATGTCAAACTATGTCAACTAAACCTTTCCTACAGACAAATCAATGCATTATTGACTGTATCCAAGCAATATTACAACTTACATCAAATATTCTGTTATAAATAATAAATTCATGCAAAGCATTGTTCCAACAAAGTAGGCTTTTAAAGTGCACTATGCTGTCGTAACGAGTACTTAACATTCTTTTCGAAAAACCAATCCACCCAATTTATTTCGATTATCGGAAAGACATTGTACGACCAGCTAATGCTCAAATAGTCAAATAAGATACCCACTGCAAGTTTATCTGGCCCAATAATCGAATTACATTAGTCCCACTCAATGACGACGCGGAAAAATTGAAAATCAAGCGAAGCATACACATTCCTCAAGCTCCTTGCAAATATCATTCGCCCACCGAGGTATATTATATGTTGACGTCTAAGGTTATATTATATAGGTTATGACTTTGGAGGTTATAGGTGAAAACATTTCGAATTATCGAATTAATTGGCAGCAAATAAGCTGGACGAGCGGAGTGTCAGACGAGCCATACGCGAAAAACAAAGAGTGGGCGATCGGGCAACATTATTTTACATATGATGAAAGCAGTGGCCATAGCCTCTCTTTATGCCAAGCCTTCTTCCATTCGATCAGACATTATGAAGTAGACTAGCTGGGCACACTTTTACGCACGCATACGAATTTTTGATCCCGATTCAGTATTGATTCGCGACAACGGCGGTCACGGCGTCTTACTTACTGTTAAATATCTTCAATACAGCTATTAACCTAACCAAAAATACTTTATCGAGATCGAGAACAGCGTCGACCTTCGGTTGTTTTCAATTTGGAGGGGATACGTTTAGAAATAAATTTAACAAAATGGTCGCCGCAATGTCCTCGATGAATATAGGAACTTAAGATAAGAAAGATGTCGCGCGCGCCTAACGCACACGAAGTTTGTCCAGCGTGCTTTGACCAATGGTGGGCTAACGACACGTCGCCATTGTTTTTCTTGCTTTTCCGGCACGGCAGTGTTAGCATATCTAGATTCTAGGCACAGGCTCCGTTGGAGCTGGTTGGAGGCTTAGACTATATATGTTGGACTGCTAGTCAACAACTTCAGTGTCGTTTGTAGACCTACAGCGCCTCGGTTAACCAAGAACTAAAATCGTAATGTTTTGTATAAATATATATATATATACACAAAGTAAACTTGCGCGCGCATGCAAAATTTCGCTGCTCTTCGCTCTGTGTCGCTCACTGAAACCACTGGAAACCACTCATTATATCTTGACAATGGCGTGAAGCCAGCAACTTGTGTAGTTCTTAGTTAACCGAGGCGTTGTAGGTCTTTGAGCCACGGTCTGACACGGCTCGCGGTAGCTGCTAGCAGTCCATACATATATAGTCTAAGGTTGGAGGCAACGAGTGGTGGAGATATCTCACTTTTATGCCAAAGGAAAGTAAAGGTGTAAAGCCCATTCTGCAATGAAGTAAAAGCGTAGTCGTAAGTGGTCCTAAGCGATTGTTACAGCCAACCAATCAGTAACGTCTCATAACTTCTTACGACCGCGGCGATTACGGGAAACGGACCAATCAAGGCGCAGTAAAGCAGTTCCAAACGTTGGATTCTAACACAATTTGAATTATTTCTGTTGTTTCTGCACTGTTAAACGTTGCACTGGCTTTGCCAGGTTGACCTCGGGACTGCTTCAAACATTATTTATGTCATTAAATCAGATAGTTACGTATGTTGTAACTTCCAACTTGAAAGATGCTTGAGCTGCAATTTACGCTTACGTGAACATTTGCGGTGTGCATCATTTTTTTTTCTCCGTAGAAACCGTTGTTTACCAATAGCTCTGATGTTGCTGTAAGCAGTCAGAGCCTCAGTGAATCGCTCTTCGGCATAGATAGTTGACGTAATTCAGTTAGTCGTGTTCGTTTAACAATCACTTATATTGTAACCGTGAGTATAATCGAAAGGAATTGTTATTGAACCATGACTATTTTGAGCAACAGTAAGATTGCATGTATTCATTGATGCAAATTGTAAATACTTTGCGCAGGATAAATCTAAACAGAAATGTTCTTACATTACTAATATGGAGCACTATAGCTGTTCAAAGGCGATACAACCAAACACTCAAACAAAAGGTATTTAATTATACATAGTAATGTTTAGGAACCATGTAAGCAGTTTTACATTTGAATGTATTCAATTTATGCCTTGTACGTACATATAGACATGTGATATGTTTGTGCTTTTGTTTATAGAACGAATAAAATCCCAGCCAGTGAGGATTAAAGATTTGCTTAAATCTTGCAATAGTTCAAACAATGCCAAAATAGGTATGGCGTGTATGGATCTTTTTACCACATTGTATTTCACTTACATTTTCTTTATAATATCCTCAAGAATAATGTATAGAGAAAGTTATGTATATATCTTTATAGTTTCAGCTCCCATTCGAGAAATGTCTAAACCTGAAAGATTGATTTTACGATCTACTGGTAAAAAAAATACAGAATCCGGTTTAACCATAGAAGGTATTTATTACATTTGCAATTATTATATAGCAGTTATAACATTGTATGTATTATTCAACTACAACATAAATGTTCAATTAGGGTCAAAACGTGAAGCAAAGAGTGCACTATTTCAATCCGCTCCATCTGGCAACAAAGTCAGGAGAAAATTAAATCTCAGTTTTGGAATTCCTAAATGTTCTGTTAATGGTAGTAATTCATTGAATGTACCAAGAAAGATTGACACAAAGGAAGTACAACAGTTAAACATAATAATGCAAAGTAAAACGGAGGACAATCATGTGTACGAAACAGCACCGTATCAACATAGAAGATCCTTTTTGATGCAGCCTAACACAATAAGAGATATGTATTTACGTAACCATACAAAGAAAAAAGAAGAGAGTTCAGATAAAACAAAAACAAATCAGCCTTTTACTGTGATTGGTCAAAAGAGATATTCAATCATAGATGAAGAACAAATCAGTAATATCAATTCCCAAAACCTTGCTGACAGATTGGTGCCAGATCGCGAAGCAACGTTTCTCGAGAGTCAAACGTCTAGAACTATTAACAGGAATACGGAGGATGCAGATCTTCATATTAGTACTGTGCCGCATCCAACAAATAACATATCACATAGCATTTCATCAGGCCACACTCCTCCAATGATATATTCCGACAGCAATGCGAACATAAACATTTCTGAAGTCCATTGTGCCCAACACCCGTATTCACAGTTAGCCAATTCGAATCTAACTTCATATGCAAATACGCCCATAAAGAATCAGCAAGGAAAAGACTATTTGTACGAAGGCGCAGCACACAGTGCGACAATAGACAATAATACACTAAAACATACCCTGCATGAGGAGTTTCAAAAAATATACACCAGCAACAATGATTTTACAAGCATAAAGTCAAACTTAAGAAATCTTATACGTAATACGGAAGAAAGTCTGATCCAACTTAAATTAATATTGTCGAGTATCGAAGGGATACCTCTTCAGCAAGAGTCGGCAGAGCCGATATTGTGTAGGGATAATAAAAAAATAACAAAACCGCAGGAATGTATAACTGATTGTACCGTGCCTGAAGTGTGCAGAGCCAAAATAGACAAAGAAGTACAAGTTCAGATTTACAGTAATGACCATAATGAGGATGATGAGTTTGAAGTTATTGATGACCAAGATTTACATACTTTGAACAATTCTGGAAAAAGTCTGTCCAATCAGAGTTTTGATGAAATCAATATGGGGAATCAGGATAGTAACAAGGAAAACTGCGAGGACGTTGGAATTGTTCAGCAATTAGATAGCCAAACCCACTTCAAAGTGTTTGCCACAAATTTGACCCCTCGACCTCATAATGACAGTTTTTTGACTCTAGAAAGTAAATTGAATATTTTGCATGTAAGACCAAAGGTAGCGCATGATTTGAATTTTGAACATAGCAAGCCGAACATTGCGAATCAGGAAGCTAGCGACAAGCAAAAATTGGATAAATCGGTTAAAGAATATATGGTACTAAAATCAGATTTAAATTGTTTAGAAACGCCGAATGTCAAAAAATTTCGTTCACTCTGTCTTAGGGACACTAATAGCATTCCATCGAGTATGCACAAAACGTACATGTCGAGTAAAGTGTTAGCTGAGTTACAGAATCTATATACAGAGTCGCCAGAGTAAAGCAATAGTAAGCAACAATCAGCTTCGTCAGACAGGCAAATCCTGATCACTATGCCACGGCATTTATATTAAGTCAGTGAGTACGGTGAGAGGTAACTGTTTCAAGTTTCGTTACGAATAATATTGTATAAGACATCTTGAGAAAAAAGAATGATTTGTGTAAAAGTGTAAACCAATATAAGTAAAATGAGTCCTACCCCACATATATATATAAGCGTGTATCTGCTACTTCATAGTATACTTTTTTTTTTAAATTAAGATTATGGATAAAGCGGTGACGCAAATTTGCTTTAATATATTGAAGATAGTGGGAGGAAATGCAGAACATTTCGTATATGTAATAAAAGAAGTTTTTATTAATATCAGCTTTGTAGGGATTGTGATTGCAACATTCCGCCCAGTTCTCTTGGCGCGCAGGTATGCGCGTTCGAGTTCGGCTCTGTAGCTTCGAAACTAATCCGCATTTACATTTAAATCCTAAGGTATGCTGTTCTGAAGTCTTCAAACTTACACATAGGAGAGAAAAAAAATCGAATTTTTGATAATTTCACAGTGATGTAAACCCTTAAGAACCCGCCACCGTAGTGCATTGGGTAATATGTACCGGAATAGTTAATAGCCTCCTATTATTGTAGTTCGCGATATGCACGAATGTATCGTTGAATGGAACCTGCGAACAATGGGCATACCCAGTGTTCACTGAATGGACTATCTAATAGTCGGGCAAAAAGAACGAGTGGAACGCGATAATCCGTAGCATTGGTGAACGAAGTGGAAATTGCAGTAAAAGGGGGGCGATAAATGCTGTAAAATGTCAAAAAGGTTAGAAAAGTGCTCTTGCTTGCGAGCATACTTCAGTGGGCGTAGCATCTGTGTCCTTATGCTGAACCAACGACACCATAATCTGTACGGGCATTTAGCTGTCGCGATTCCCTCACGGAAAAATTATTAAAAGGATAATCTAGCGAGATGTCGGATGAGAGTGTTTTCATTTATCAGACGGATCGTCGAGATCGCGATCATTGATCGGGGATTTGTAATGTCGTCCGTGTACGATATTGTTTGAATGCGCTTTACGAGAGAAATACCGCCGCGGTGAGAGAGTTTCAACAGAATGGCTCGACCCAAGCACAGAATGAGTACAGACGTATGTGCTGATTGCGGAGCCCCTGGTAAGTGAATTGTTCTCGGATGTCTGATTATTGTTTTGCACGTATATATTCTCAGCCCGACCCTGGGCGATGCATCAGTAGATTTGTGCTGTGCGATGAGTTTCAAGTGCTGCTTGTTGACAGTCAAATATTTGTTTTGAAGATAAAACACAGTAGGGTTAATGGTAGATATATTTAGTGTTACATGTATATGTTTAGCTATGTCGTTCGGAATTTGTGAGTTTGTTCATCTTTCACTGTACTTATACACATGCACAGGGACAGACCCTGATTCTATACGTAATGAATGAGGACCTACTGAAGTTTCTTCTCTTTACGATTAAGTTTCATTTAGTCTGTCAACATCGATAATGATTTGTATTTTGTTTGTTCGTTACATATATGTTCAAAATGATGCGTTGTACTAAAATAGTGTATATGCACCTTTGCAGAACCAGGATGGGCTTCAATAAACAGAGCTATATTGTTATGCGATGACTGTTGTGGTATACATCATAGTTTAGGACGTCATGTGTCACGTATTAAATCTCTTCACAAAAGTATTTGGAGTACTCACTTGCTTAATGTTAGTACAACTGAAATTAATTATTAAGTCTTTGTGGAATTAACAAAATAATTGAAAAATGTGCAGCAAGAGATCCGTTAGTCATATAAACTGTCATATTACAGATGGTACACACCTTAAGTGACAATGGAGCAAACAGTATTTGGGAACATTCCCTCTTAGATCCTAACAATTCAAAGATTAGTAGAAGAAAACCACAAGCCAAGGATTCATTACAGTCGGTTGAAGAAATTGTTAAGGATAGTTGTCACATAAACAATGTTACATGATTTACGTTTATTTGCTGCCCTCTTTGTAGCCCTGTGAAAGCTGACTTCATCAAAGCTAAGCATCAACAGTTGGCCTTTGTGTTAAGACCAAGCAAAGAGGAATGCTGTACCGAAGAAGAGCTGAGTAAGCAATTGCATAGTAGTGTTCGCACAGGGAATTTGGAAACATCGCTAAGGTTACTGGCCCAAGGTGCTAACCCAAATTATTTTTATAAGGTATTCATTTGTTCTCCTCATTATATCTGTATAATAATGATGCTCATATGATACTACATGAAATGCTCGTACAGGAGAAAGGTACAACACCTTTACATGTGGCAGCACGGGCTGGACAAGCGCTTCAACTGGAGCTTTTAATAGCTAATGGTGGAAACCCTAGTATAGTAGACACAAGTGGACAAACCCCTGCTGAAATTGCTAAGTATGATATATCACTTCTAATTTTTCCAAACCCACATTATACAGTTAGAATTACATTATCAAAGCAATATGCTATTTATGATGAAACTTAACTTTCTTACAGAATGGCAGGACATTTGGAGTTGTCCGACCGTATTCTTGAGTGCATGTATGAAGTAACAGATAGACTGACTTATTTTGTATGCTCGCGTAAGCCGGATCATCGATCGGATGAACATTTAATTATTCCCGATTGGGTGACGACTTTAGAGTCAAACGAGATACCTTCTGAGGGACGAAACAGGTTACAAATGGTAGATATGGAGATGTACCCAGAGATTATTGAACGTGTTCTCTGTATAATATACATATCGATGATAGACGTTATTTTTATATTTTGCTTAGTTACCAAATCATTTACTGGAAGAGTTGGCAATGGACGTTTACGATGAGGTTGATCGTCGAGAAACTGAAGCGAGTAAGTTCGCAACTTTTTGTTCTTAAAGAAAAGTTGGACTAGCGTTTCACACGTTTTTCTTCCGGAAAACTTACATGCATTAGATGTTGTTAACGATGTTGCTTACTTTCCAAATTTCTAACGTTATTCAAACATATTGAACGACTAGCTGTTTATTTATAGTTAAGCATATACTAGTTTAAATACGTAAGTTTTTTTTAAATGAACACTGTCTATGTTATTAACGTGCATGAATTTTTCATTGTGCCATTCTTAAGGAGAGGTAAGTACAATAATGTTTATTAGTTTTTTTGTAATAATACTTTTTTGTGAAATAATATTATGTAGCTGTAGTGTACATATCAATATGGCAAGCAGAATAATAATGTTTCTAAGACAGCTTACAGTAGTATATTAGAAATGGACCATTGCCCGCATCACTTGTATTATATAATTACTGACTTAACTTATCAGAAACAAAACCATATCTCCAAGTATCGTGTACGAAGAGTATGCATTGTTCATTTTTTATGCAGTCTGGTTTTCTACTGCGATCCTACCGGAACGATGTACGGTTCCTTTTCTACCTGTAAATCCCCAATTGTCGTCGACGCGAAACCAGGGAAGACAGAAGTTGGCAAGATTCACATCCAAGGAATTTGCGACCCTGATTATAGACCTGCTTACGGAAGCTGGTCGGAGACACACATTGGCAAACAATGCACAACTACAAGGTTCGTTGAGATTTAAAAAAAAAAAAGGAATAGAAACGATGTCAAGTGCAAAGAAATAAGGATATCGTTAAATTATAGACCCGGTAATATCAATGCTGCGAAAGGAACAATTGAGGAAGTACGGATCACAAATGTCCGACGATGAACCGTTGTATGACAGTGTGGCATCGGATGATGACTACGCATCAACGATGACAGACAACAAGGGAACGAAAGTGTCAAGTCAATTAACTGTCGACAACGAGGTAAAGCAACCGACAATACGCTCTTTAAAAAGTTTCACCGAGAGATTTGTACAGATCTATCATTATTGGCAATTGTTTCGAGACAATAAAGTAAAATGCGGGGAGGTTGACTACCGCACAATAGCAAACATGTTCAGTGTAGTGACACACCCTAGGTGCAACGAATCACATCGATGACTTTTTAAAGTGGCAAAGGCGGTAAACGATATCTTTCTACTAGCAGATGCGAGAGTGGTTTTAATGAGATACTTCAATGTAATGTGAATTACTATGAGTCCGCCCGTGATAGGGTCAGAAGATATATATCGATAAATCTTATCGTTGTCTGGTAACATATTGAAGGTACCGGCACTAGTAACAAAAAGAAGAACACGGAATCGGCTGAGCACGTGGCTCTTCTGTAGGCAGTGTTATTAGGCAAGTGCGCAGACCTGTTTGTGCATGTGCAGTCATGGCCAAGTCTGTATGAACATAAAATACTGGACATCATTAATTAGTAATGTGCATCGTTTCACCTAACGGCACACAGTTCATAATACACTAAGTCTTTCATACCAATAACATTACATTACTTACGATTGTCTGCAAGAATTTTTCTGTGCGTGACTTTTACAGTGAGTTTTGTTTGTCTGCTATAACGTGATACGGTCATTAATATCTCCCGATTTTTCACTTTTTTCCAGCAAGCTTTCGCTCCCATGGCTAAGGGTCTCCCCTCGGTGGTGGAAGTATTGAAGAAGCAACTAACTCTTTCCGAAACTACGGTGCGAGATTTACGCGATCAAATTCGTACTCTCCAAAACACTGTCGATCAGTTAACGCGCGAGAATAACGATCTGAAACGTATCATTCAGGTAAACGTAATAGCTTCGTATGATGCAATTAATACCACGGCTTTATGATTTTATACGAATACGAACGAAATACGGCATCTCGAATCTCCGAATAATCTTGCGAATCACCTTGAAGGCTAAAAATTCATCCGACGGCGTTATGAATGGCCACGTGGCGGGGGATCAAGACCCAGAGTTAGAGCCGGTGCTCGACGTGAAGACATCTATAATCAGGACGAACCAACGACCGGCATCGATGTACGAGACGAGGGAAGGTTTGCGGAAACCTGCCTCATGGTCAGCGGCAATATGTCAGGTAGGTAATCAAGCTCGTATCTTTAACGCGTTCACTCCGGATTAACGAACTTTGCAATTTGCTCGGAAAGCGACCGTTTAAGGCGTTCGATTTTTAACATCATTTATGGTATTTCTTAGCGGCCTTCAAGACTGCGTACCTATCATATCGGTTTGTAATATGTAATCTAAAATTACCTCAATCATTCTGTAAGAGCCGATGATTTCGGCGGACTCTCGTTGAGCGAGAGTAGAAGAAGCACGGTCTTATATGAACCTGTACCGTGAATAAAAATATAAATATTTTACGTTGGGAAGACGAAACGCGACGCCGAAGTGTTATCGCGCAACACCACGCAGAGCCTGTGGGAATGTGGGGCGCCGATTCTTCCGCCTTGTGAGGAAGTTAGCCGCAGAACGGAACAGGTCACGAAGAGGATACAAGAGTTATGGATGGCTATGCAGGATCCGAGTCAACGGGAAGCGTTCGTACCCTGCGCCGAACGTATTCGCGTCGCTGTCGCAGAATTAACTGCTATATTTCCGCAGGTTTGAATCTTATTATTTACCTAGCACATCCGCTTATATGTAGATACTATCGTTGGTAAATTATTTGTACTAACACATAGAAGATCGTGTAATAGTTACTTTATGTGGATATTATGAAGTATATCTTTATTAACATATCTTTCAACATGAAACGCAGAATCCCCTGGAAGAGAATATCAGGTCGGCTTTGCGCCAGTTGAATGGAAACACTGGTAGACTTCAAGCAGAATGTTCTGGTCTCCAGAGATGCACGAGTGATACCGAGCATATGGACCGCTGCCTGCAGCAAGTTCGTTCATGCGCTTATGACATTGCCAAAGCAACTAAACTTCTCGTTACGCAATTTGAGGCGTCGTAGACCGCACACAGAATATTAATGGAGCAAAGAGTTTAAAAGTATTATGAGTCGCATTACTCCTATCTCCGTAAGCTGTTATTAACGAAGAAGTTGTAAATATCTTGTACAGTCCATTTACGAATGTACAGTTTAATCGTTAACGCTATAATTTGATCGACTACTAATTTTCTGATAATTTCAATGTAAACTCTTCTCGTTTTGGTTTTCACCTACGAGGCCTGTATATACAGAACAGATCGTACACTTTAAACACACACGAAAGTAGGTTAATGGTACTGCGAAGTTGAGTATTTACGTATTAAGTGAAAATTATATCTTGTATTGAAGCATGATACGTGACATTATTTAAAGGTACATATGTTCAGCTACCTTTATCATTTGACAAAGACTGAGAAGCCACAAACCAATAATTTATAAAATGTGCGACCTAAGCTTAGACATTCAGTGTTACGGGTTCATTTCTTCTTTAGATCATTTTATTGGCAACTATGATTTTTGTTTCTTCGACAAGGAGGATAAATTGAAATATTTAATTTTGATAGACACATTTAATAGAGTTCTATTTTCTGTTGTCTGTAGTCGTATACGAAGAATTGTGTACTACTTACAACAGTTTAAAGACTAATGGTTTTACAGTGAAGCAGTCAATCGACTGCTTAGGGATGGCTGGATTTGGATTTTAATTAATCTGTTATGAGCCATTGAATTTTGTATAATTTAAAAATTTGGCGTTTCGTGAAGCGCTATTTTAACAGACGTGTGTCCGCAGAGAAAGTTTGCTTTTTGTTAATCGTGTATTCTTATATTTGTTATTTTTAATACCACTCGTTTTGTTAATTTCTATGCGATTTATACGATGTTTCAAAGACTTATTTTTTTACTTAGCGGCAATAACGACTACGTGTAACCTGACTTTAAATGCAATTGTACACGTGTCTAATATGGCCTAAATAATGGTATAAGAAATCAGTGCAATATCTTGACAAATTTGTTATCTACATACTTAGTCAAATCTCTTGCGAAAACGTTTACAGCAAACGAAAAATGATGAGTTAAAAGTTGAGCGTGGCTACGTGAAAGAGAGTGTTCAATTATCAGCAACAACTATAATATGCAGCGTGAATCATAACGTATGTACATGTAGAAAATGTTCCATTCTATAGTCCCATTGACGTATTTTAGTAAAACGGGACGGTATATACAAAGGCTTTCATATACAAGACGCATAATATGTACTTTTTAAGTAACTCTGTAATATTTGTAATTTTTTGTCCCTCATAAGTTTAATTTTACGAATAATTCTTCCGACCAGTCAACTTATGCTAAATAAACGAAACATAACAATACGAGGATGACACCATTGTCACTAGAATATACCTCTTACGTCTTACGTTACAACGATTATAATCATCCACGTCATGATTCTACTCCAAAAGACAAATCTATCCGGAATGTTTTATGTTGCTTAACCGTATGTCGTTGAAAATAATATAAATTACGTTAGCGAATAAAAGCATCTCTGTAACAATATCCGTAAGACCGTTTACGTTTACCGTTTGGCGTAAAATGATGTCGCGCGGTTGTGTCTTTGGATTCTCAAATATAATCAAATGCACTTTATAGGACGCGTTATTAGCGCCATCTTGCGCGGTCCAACGTCGGACAATGACAAAGGCGTTTCGGCGGAACGAGGATTTGACTGTTGACGACGTCGCACCACATAACTTTTGAAAGAGGTTGCATATTCCGGGCCTTTCACTTCCTTTTCATTGCAGTAGCACCTGCTAATCATTTGCCATTCGTTTAACGATTCGACTACTGAGAAAAATGCTCCGAACGTGATGGAACGGAAGAGTTTAAACTTAATTTCTCCGTAAGAGCAGAACAGAGCAGAACCAGATTACTTCTATATATGCCACATAGGATGCCTGCGCTACGCAATTGGCTCGATAATTTCATGTTATGAAACTGGTAACGCGTTCGTGTTACCACGCACGCCGGTATTACATAATTTTCGTAAAAATGACAGTCATCGATTATTGAGAGATAAATCCTGCCTACGATACGAAGGAGCACTACTGATGCAAGTACTCGGCACGCCCGTTAATACTTATGGCCGATAATTCATTGAAATTTTATCTAGCGACAGGTTATCGTGAAATGCCAAGGCTGATATACACCGGCAGGACGCTAAATTGGTACAGGTAGAGAAGTAGAGGTATACATCGGAAAATGCATGTATGCATAACTATCGCATGTTCTTAGGGAGCAGCGAACAGCTGCATTTCCTTCGAACTACTTCGAAAAGAGATTTCCGTTGTTACGACGCCGATTGACGTTTCATTTGCACACCGGCTGATTTAGCCGATGGAAAGCAGTAGTGGAAACGGAAGAATCGCTCAAGGCGGTCAGGGTGATTATTGGCAAAGATGCTCGACAGCGACAGGCGATCCGATTCACATGCCCTCACTTTTGAAGCTCGGCCAATCGTCATACTTCCAACTGCTTCCAACTTCCAACCGCCGTCACTGCAAATTTCTAACCTTCCACGATTGATAGGGGCTTTCTGTGCGCCGTGGGCGTTGTGAAATATTGCACAAGAGCGAAATGTGCTAATTAGACGTATAAGCGGCGCCGAAAGATTCGACGAGATTTGGCCGAAAATAAAATTCGGGTCGAAGGTGAGCGCGGAAAGCGGAAAGCGGAAAGCGGAAAGGTATGGTGCGGCGGTGCCCGTATGAAAAGTGGCCTTTAGTATTTTTCGCCTAGTAAATTTTGTACGCCAATGATTCACAAGAGTTTTCGCGCTACCTGTTATGAAATCTCGACGGATGACACAAAAACACGTGTTCTTTCGCATTTTGTCGTGAAAAGTATCGGCCAGTCGTCGGAGATTTGTCGTGTCGCCGAGGGTAAGATCGAGCTATGCGAACGGTCGCGACGGGCGTTACGTGCTAGACCGTTTTCCAGCGAAAAGACGGTAATTTATGTGGATGATTGAAGGGAAAGTGGTTGAGCAGCGAAGCGGCCATTTTATGTTAGTATGACGTAGAGGCTGGGTGTAGCTTCGCGTTCAACCGTCCGTGTTCCTTGGAAAACGCGAGAAAACGAGAATTTTGATGCTGGACTCCAGATAGATGCACGCTGAGCGCACTGAAGGTGTGAGTTGTATATTAAGTCGCAGCCAGCGCGTAGGGAGGATAGTAAAGTAAGGGAAGTTTACGTCGAGCCGAGGGCACACACACAGCGCGCAGCATGAGCGAAGAAAGCAGTCCGCGAACGCTGTACGTGGGAAATCTGGACGCTTCGGTGTCGGAGGACCTTTTGTGCGCGCTCTTCTCGCAGATCGGCGCGGTGAAGGGTGCCAAGATAATAAGGGAGCCGGGGAACGATCCGTATGCCTTTGTCGAGTTCACGAACCATCAATGCGCGGCTACGGCGCTGGCCGCCATGAACAAGCGATCCTTCCTGGATAAGGAGATGAAGGTTAACTGGGCGACCAGCCCTGGAAATCAGCCGAAGCTCGACACGAGCAATCATCATCACATATTCGTCGGCGACCTCTCGCCAGAGATCGAGACGGAAACGTTAAAGGAGGCGTTTGCACCGTTTGGCGAAATCAGCAACTGCAGAATCGTGCGCGACCCGCAGACACTCAAAAGTAAGGGATATGCCTTTGTGTCGTTTGTCAAAAAGTCCGAGGCGGAGACCGCTATACTGGCGATGAATGGACAATGGCTTGGTTCACGGAGCATCAGAACAAATTGGTCAACCAGGAAACCACCGCCACCGAGATCAGAGAGACCGAGGCACTCCAACAATAGTAAACCTAACTATGAAGAGGTACGCTGTGTTGTAAGATGTACGCTCAAAATGCTGTTCATTCCTTGTTCCCCCTAAATCTCTTGATACGTACACCTTCGTTAAACTGACTTTAGGAGAAACCCTTTGTCGCTCCGTTATGTCTGTCGTTGACAGCTTTACGTCGCTGACGAACACGACTGACTTTTGACGTTTTAATGTAAGACGTCTTGTTCGATTTTCCAGATGTTCATGTCACTTATTGTATATTTAACAGGTATATAATCAAAGTAGTCCGACCAACTGTACTGTATATTGTGGAGGTTTTACGAATGGTATCACAGATGAACTGATAAACAAAACATTTTCCCCATTTGGTACTATTCAAGATATAAGAGTATTTAAAGATAAAGGCTACGCTTTCATAAAGTTTACAACAAAGGAGGCAGCAACACACGCTATAGAATCAACGCATAATACAGAGATCAATGGTAGTATCGTCAAATGCTTTTGGGGTAAAGAGAACGGTGATCCTAACAGTGTAGGCCCTAATGCCAATCATCAAGCTCAACAGGTAGATATGAACAGACTTGGTCTTAACTCGATGTAGCTCTTTTTTGTCACACTACACCACTGATATCTCACAATACTTATAACCTGTTGCTTAATACACCGACAATATACATTTGATATTTATCAAACTTGGAAATATCATGATCTATGCTATGACAGTTACGAACATATATCGAAATTAACTAAACTTTACAGTTCATGGCTATAATATTTAAATCCTAGCAGAATTTGAGCAAAAATATATTTTTCAACAAATGTCCTAAACAGTTGTCTCCAGCTATTACAATTACATAATATTACACATTTGTTTCCTCAACACAGGTCACAGCTGGTGCTGGACAATATGCATACGGCTACGGTCAGCAAATGGGATATTGGTATCCGCAAGGATATCCGCAAATGCAAGGGCAGTTCTTGCAGCCCGCGCAGTACTATGGTCAATATTATGGACAACAGGCCCAATATATGAATAGCATGAGGATGCCTGCTCCTGGCGCAGGTACATGGCAACCTGCACAAGCAACTGCTGCACCACCCACTGCAACTGCACCATTACCTCCAGGCCAGCAGCCTACTATGGTAGCATACACCATGCCACAGTACCCTACGCAATGAAATTGATGATTAATTGGCAACAGTTAATTGTTACGTACGGCGACGACAAAAACAACAGTAAACAAAAAAAACATTCGCCCCGGGGGCTTTCATGAAACCCGTTCTGTCATATACCTTCTCCAACGGATACGCTCATATTTCAAAGCAGCAGCATCGCATGTACAAATGTTCTCCTTATTGTGCTCTTCGCTCAGTTACTTCACCGTGTACAAAAAATTCCCGACGATTCCCATTCGCGGGATCGCAAGAGTAGTTTCCGTTTCTCTGTCAGAGCTTACTCTCATTTCAAAATCCTACGAATGGAACGGCCAATCAGACGAAAGAACGCAAAAAGCAATACGTTTTTTTTCTTACATTCCTTTCATGGGAAGAATACGACATGACGTGTTTTTTACAATATTCACTCTGCAAGCAAAGAAAGTGAAGTCGAGAAAAACGTAAAGAGCCGTTGAAAAAATATCTATTCAGACGATCGAACCCTTCGCGGTATCGTACCCGTTGATAATAACCCGCGCAACCCTTGTTGCCCCCCCCCCCCCCCCCCCCAACCCCACCCCCGCCCTCCAACTGACTATGTTGAATGAGGTATATTTCCGAGCTCTTCTGTAAGGCCCCTTCAAAAAAAACGAGCCCTGCATTCGTTGTGCTGCGTAAAGGTGTACGTATGTATGCGGTCATTTCGTTGTTATATTTTTTAATATTTTTGCCACAATTACCAATCCTTAGTTTATTTCAGATCATTAATGAACAATGTGACGAATGTTCATTTATGGTATATATATATATAAAAACTAAAAAAAAAAACATGGAGTATGACATTGAATATAGTATAAGATAGAGTGATAGCTAGACAACACGGCGCCTGAGATGTAGCTAGATTTCGGATGCATGCTCTGACGTATGCAGGGCCCCTTATGAAATAAACTGAACCTTGTGTGTCGACAAGCAAGACCGAGTTACAAAAACTTTCCGCGCGTCATGTGATATTTACCGTCGGTGGTTAATGTATAAAACTTTGCTACGATAATCTTTTAATAAGGTTGTTCAATCTCGGGGAAGATATTATATTAGGGGGGACAGCACAGTTCGAACTGAAATCGGTGGGCTCGACAAAAGTATTTGGATGTATTATAAGTTATGTTCCGTGACTTTGCCCTGTTTTGTATAGAGAGCGAGAGAGAGAGAGAGAGAGAGTGGAATGGAAAAACCGTTAACGAGCCAAATGTAACGAGCTAAACATAATTTAAGTCTTATATAAACAATAAGGATAAATACACGCATACTTCCATTGTAAAGAGTAACTTTTTCTTATAAGCAAAATTGGCATAGCGAATCATGATAGAAAAGGGGACAAGTCACTTAACAAACAAATAAACACAGCAGACATACACACACATGCACACAGGATGTTTCTGTTTTTGAAAGGAGTGGTACACGTGAGGAGGTCAGTGTAACAATTTTTTCTTTTTATAAGTATACGTTTAATGGTTCGGTTAATCTTCATTATGCAAAGCATTTCGTTGACAATCCTCCTCGAGTTACTAGTACCTCATGCGGCACGATATCGGTATCTTCGTGTCTTCCAAACTAGAAACGTGGTGTAGTCGAAAGCTTTTAGCTGAGCTTTGTCTACAGAATCATCTCTTCTTTCAGTTAACTCGTAAACTCGCTCTGTGCGACGTAGCGTAACAAATTTAATTATTCTCACCCTTAGGAAACACCGATTTTTTTCTAGAACAAACAATTGGCTCACGCGGAAGATTGTTTCGATTTATACGAAATCTTTATTCCCTGTCATAATCATTCTTAACGAAAAACAATGTGACACTGATGTCGGCGCAAAGCTTCATCCCGGAACTCTAAGCGAAATTTACATTGTTCGGAGCGCATTCGGATTTTTCTAATTGAAACGGATTAAACGAGCCATTATAATTATATAGTAAGTTGTATCGTGAAAGAAACCACCGCCACCTTACTTCATCACCGACGGTAAAAACGCCATAAAACTTCAAAACCAATTTGTATAAAGTCAGTACTAACAATAACGATGAAACGACGAAAAGAAAAGAAAAAGAAAACACGAACACAATATCGATTATAGCAATGACTCATTGACTGCGATAAGTGATATCGAACGACGGAAAGCCAATTTAAAGAACTTGTCTATGAATAAACAATAATCAGTGAACCAGGAAGAAGACGTAAAAAATGTTATATAAAGATTAATTTAGGTACGGCAGGGCGTAAAACCCTCGAAGATGCTTAGGATAATGTTATCTTATAATAAAAACAAATTGTCCTTTGAATGAAAAAAAAAGGAATAAATATTTAAAATACACAATAATCTGTATCATTCTGTGGCCTTAAGTCTGCATAGGTGTTTTTTTTTCATTGTAAAGGTCTCTTCGTATGGCTTCGTTATCTATTACCATGTATTATGTTAACAGCAATGTACGTTCTTTCTATAGTAAAAACTTCAAAAAAAAAAAGAAAGGTAAGTGACGTCTTTCTCTCACATCGTTTGTATGTGACTTTATTTGAAACTCAATGTGTGCTTACAATGATTATGGGGAATGTTATTTTGGAAAGACATTTCGCTTGTCAGCGACTCGCGTTAACTACCTTAAAATCCTCGCTTATACTCGGAATTTGTTTTCCATAGAATATGCAATACCCTATATAATATATAATAATTCATGTTTGCGGAAGTTGCCCCTACACCCTACACCTCGAAGCAGTAACAGGTTCGGATTGGAATCGTACCTCACCGTCAGCAGATTCGTTACTACAAAAATTATAGCAGTTTAAACGTTAAAATGATGCATACCTGCAATCATCTATTCCGATACGTGATACGTACATGCGTGCTGTTATTTAGGACTTGAAACAGTGGCTTTTTTAATTGGAAATAGCCTTTTATATCTATGATTAGAGACGTTGCGCAGCGTGTGGAGGGTATTGCATTTCGTATGGAATTCTGCCACTTCCGTCGAGTAACGCGTACGCGAACCACAAACACAAGAACGTTCCCATACATACGTCATTTAGTTATAAATAAATTCTACGAGGGAAAAGAAGAAACAAGGTCCTATCCATCAGCAGAGACAGACAGACATACTCGTGTGGTTCAGCTCGAGAAGGGAAGTGTACGAATATAATTTGTACTGTATATACACATATATATCATTAGTAACACCCACCGCTCCCATTCGTCAAAGTTCACACCATACGGCGAAAAAATATTAAATAGAATAATCTCGTAATTCTGTACAATATGTATGTTCGTGGTAATCGCTACCCGAATATATTATTACATTCCTTTCGAAAACTGCGGCCTTAATGAGTATAACATTGAATAATGGTCAACGCTAATTAAATCTATAATCGCTACCTCCTTTGTTGAGCATCATTTAGTCGCTAAGCACACTCACGTTACGGTTGCGCCAAATATCGTTAAACAAAGAATAGGGTAGCAATACATAATAACGTACGGGAAGAATAATTTAACGAACTATGCTGAAGATAGCCGCGCAATACTGTTCCAATCTCCAAGTCTATTCCGCTAATACAATTCGCAATGTGTACGTATAATAAATGCTAAATAGTATGTATAATAAATAAACAAGCGGGCGTTTCGAAGCCTACTGGCCAGAAAATAGGCGCCTTCTTTGCGAAATAGAATGCAGAAGTAGGGAAGCGATCTTTATTTACGTTTGGTACAAGACATCGGCAGTCTAATGAAAGAATTATTCAGACGGAAAAAAAGACTGATCGAACACGTCTGAATGTGGTACAAGTAGCAATTGAAAAAGTTATTTCAAATTATAGCATCTTTCTGAGGAAATATATTAAGAGTATATGCCCAGAGAAGGATTGTTTCGCTTCAAATACGTGCATTCTTCGCAATTTCACGTGGAAGCGTGAAAATTTTTACCCAAGATCGCAGTAACGTGGTATAAATATTCTGTCAGTGTGTCGTAATACGTGTATACGCATAAGTAACACTAATTATCGTTAGCGTAATAGTCCATACTTTTCTTCTTTTTTGTATAATTTATCGTTACGAGATATAAAAGTAGCAAAATAACTTAATCAAGGCTGTGAGCGTGGCTTAGAATGGAAGGCCAATGTCTTATAATTATGCATGCCCGCGTTATTACCGGGTTTGGGTTTTTTCTTCTTAAATAGGCAACGGAACGAGATAAGTGAACTCGAAGTCTTCGAAAAATGAACGATCAGTCACGAAAATCATGATCAAATCGCGGTCAAATTTATTCAATATTGTACAGGAAAAAAATGCGTCAAATTGAAGTTTGGAGTTTGTATCAATAATAAATGAGCACAAGTAGTTTAAAAAAAAAAAGGGGGGCAAGAAAAGACGTAAGATATTAATTGTGCACAGAAACAAAAATCACGAATCCTCACGATATTCAGAGGAATGAACGAACCTGCGGCAATGATTACGCTTAACGCTGAAAACACGTACATATACGTACATCAATCTTAACGCTACAAATTGAAGTTATAAAGGCAAAATAATTAATGGTCTAACTTCTTCACGGTATGCATATCCGGAGTTCATGTTACGTGTTCCAACGGCAATATTTCTTGCCTGATTATCACTTGAACTAAATTATTGTAAGAAGTAAAAAAAAGAGTCATGATCAGTCATGAAGATCCTTAGACACAAGTATTTGATTTCTTTGGTAGTATTACGATATGGATTGCTCTTTTTTGGTGAGTGAAATTATAACTGCTCGAAGTTAACGCACTATTGTGTAAAATATCAACGCGGTCGTACGCTAAATGCAATTTTCGGCTACCTTTAACAACCTCATTCTAAGAATACAGGTAATATCTTTTCTCTATTCGGCCTACGGCTTACCAATCTACCATTTGAGAGTGAGAAACAGCGTCAAATTACAATCGATATTTAAGTGATCACAACGGTTGGAGTGCACAATTATGACGTACAATTGCTTCGCGCTACCTGTGACTTTATTACGGTGGCGGAGACTGATTCAATCCGATAACGGAATTGTCTCACTAAGATTGCTCAAGGTCGTGATGAACCTTGCGTAGTTCCAAAAATAAGCTTAATCCGTACACGCGTCGAAAAGCCATCAAGTGAATGAGTACAACATTCAAGCACACTTATTCCTATTCTTGAGCATTGGAAGCGATAGACGAACATCGTAAAAACTTTTTAATTTATGCTGCATCCTCCTACCTTTAATGAAACGGTAGGAACATACGCGCCGGTGATGAGAGACTCGAAAGAGGACGGGCAAAGAGGTAGAACGATTTTTCATAACGAAGAATTCGGGGAGAGCTAAGACAAAATTAACGGTAACGCAACTTTTCGTATAACTTTTTGCAGAAAGCAATTCCCGAATTAAAACCTCATCTCTATCCTTCGCATCCTTACATCCTGTTACGGAATCGTTTAAGCAATATCGGGAAACACAGCAATTATTTCAACTCATTGTTCACAGAATCTACGAAGGATCGTTGAAAATCGTCGATCCTCCATCGCAAACTCAACGACAGTATAACAGGACAATTGAAAGACTCATGTCAAGGAAAAGGATATATCATAATTTTCTCTCGCGCTAACCACACCTGCGCCACGGCCGACCGTTTCATCATAACAACGTCACGTTGGGCTAAATTTATCGTATATAAATAATATTCAATTTGTTTACCTTGTATTAATCACATGCTCGTTTTTCGTTGTTTTTGTAAAATTTGTGTTGCAAAAACCAAATCCTGTCTCTTATTGAGAATTTAATCACATGGTCGTTAAATATGTAATAGAAATTAACTTTTTTTTCGTTCTGACATTCTCATTCAAACATAACAAGTTCAACACTCCGAATATCTCGAAATGTCTCTACGGTGCATAATCATTTCATTTATACAAAATTACATATATAAAGCATTTTTATAAATAGTCATAATATACTGCAGAGGCCACATGCATTCTACAGCATACATGCGAGATCTATATATCGTCAGCATTTAATGGCGATGACTGATGAGTCTCCGAATATCCTTCGTTCTTTTTATTATCTGATTGGACGTGCGCTGTTTCATTATGCAAATGCAGTCTTTCTGCAGATTTTTGTTTTATTACACTAGGTCAATATCGTTCATGTCGTTTTGCATCATGAATGTATACAATATTCCTGACACAAAGAGGCATTTTGTGAGTTCCATTGTGTGCATAAATTTTTTTTTGTTCTATATCCTGCACTTCTAATCTTCAACAATAAGAAACCGGCGAACACAAAATGTATATCACAAAAATGTAAACGGGTTAACGAGTTATGAGTATACGAAATAGTATGCATAATATTCAAATTATATGGTTATATATATATTAAATTTAATATAAAAATGGCAATGAGAATTAATACGTGCTACAACCTAAATATGTTTAAGACTTGAACATTGAATGAATCGCGGAATGCTACAACCTGCAAAACAAAGCTGTGTTCAGCACGAGCATATTTCTCCCCTCTGTTAAGTATATGTCCCCATTTCAACTCGACACGTACTTTTAGCATCATAGATAGTTTGTTCCTTTTATAAAGTGGCTTAAAAAATGTAAAAGCTGTTGCGTATGTACAGTCTGTAATAATTAATATCGCAGGAATTCACTTTGTAGTGTATCTCTTCGTAGGTTCGTTTAACAGGCTCTCTCTTTGCTCTGACACGTTGTATACAGATAGTTCGAAATAGAATTAATTACACAGCCTTCTTCACGAGGCTCTCCGTTTTAAATCAAAGACTTACATCGCCGTACTCGAAGCTCCATTTCTCGTAGGCAGCCAAACTTGCCGGAGAAACAGACCTCCGAATCCTTTTAAGGGAGTCGCGAAAATCTTGCATTGTAATATTTCGCACTGCGTTCAGATCCAACTCTTTCACCTGGTCCGGATTGAGCTCTGCGAAATGGAAGCATATTTACCATACATCACGATAAGTGGTATTTTCGTAAATTATTCTAATGACGTACGTTACACCGATCGTCACGATTTCGAATATTATCAGACGTTACCTCTAATCGGGCCTAGTGCCGCGTCTTTCGCTAAACCAGTCAAATCACTGCCGGAGTATCCTTCCGTAAGGAGCGCCATTTCGTTTAATTCATCCTGCGTCAAGGGGTCGTTGTGCTTCGCGAGCAATCTTTTAAGCAACGTTATCCTCGTCCGTATGTCGGGCAACGTGACGTACACTCGCTTTGTGAATCTTCGCAGAGCGGCTTCGTCTAATTCCTGAGGCCTGTTCGTAGCAGCCATGACTAAGACTCTTTCTTCAGGACTGCACGGCAGGCCGTCGAATTCGACCAAAAACTCAGTTTTCAGACGTCTGCAACCGATCGCTCGATTTCGTAGTATCAACAAAATAAATGTAACCAAGATGTAAAATGCGATATATACCTCGAAGCTTCGTGCTCGTTATCTCTGCGTTCACTTAACAACGAATCGACTTCGTCGATAAAAATGACCGATGGCTGCAGTTCTCTAGCTATAGCGAAGAGAGCCCGTACCAATTTTTCACCCTCCCCGACGTATTTCGACGTGAGGCTGGCGGCCGATATCGAAAAGAACGTTGCATTGCACTGCGTCGCGACGGCACGTGCCAAGAGTGTCTTTCCGTTTCCGGGCGGACCGAAGAGTAACAGGCCTCTAGCCGGCGTTCTTAAGCCTGTGAATAATTCTGGACGCAGCGACGGTAGAATCACCATTTCCTGCAGGGCTTGCTTCGCAGTCTGGAAATTCAGATGATTACGGTGATACGAGTGTATGGAGATGATACGATTTCCATTCTACGTCCGGAGATAGCATTTTTGACTGACCTCTTGACCAGCGATGTCCTCCCACTGCACCGGTGCTCCACCTTCTAAGATTTCATCTAGTATGACTTGTGCTAATTTTGGATCAACGCCTTTCAAGATGGGCACCTTCCTCGTCGGTGTACTTCTATTGCTATTGCTTGCCGTCGGCGTACCCGGTCTTCTTATAGGCGATCCGTTTCCAGGTACGGATAACTGTCTCTTTACTGATGGCGGTGTCGAAGACGGCTTGATCGGTACATTTCTGTGGCAAGGCTGAATCGACGATGTACGACCCATACTGCGAGGCAACGTTTGACTTTTGCTCATCGCCGCACCTGTTAATCGTTTCCCAGGGACAGACAATTTTCGTCCGGATGCTAAAATGAAGCAGAAAAATGAATGCCACCCTATTATAAAGATTGCGAAAAAGAAAAAGGGATTCCCTTCGTAAATGCAGCGGAATGCAAGTGTTAATATCTACGTTGTAGGCATACAAGAACATCAAAAGTAACAGTTGTCTCTCTGTTACTAAAGTGAGCTACTAATTGCGAATTAACTAGATGAAATATATGTTTGTGAAAGTCGAATTTGTGTTATATACCAGAATGTGCAGATCATGACAAATTTGCAGTTCGTTGTACGTCTATGCAAATGACCATATCTTCATTTATTAGCAGTAATATGAAAACGGTTTTTTACACTGTGGACGTTTCGTAATGTGATCAGATTAAAGCCGGTACTTGATTGCTGCAGTATGTTGCATCAAACACATTCTTGCGTTTACTAAAAACGTGCAAATTCAGATGTTGGCGATGTCTTTATTATTATGGGGTATTTTATGAAATTTGCAACAAATATAATGAAATAGCATAGCAAAAAGAAAATTAAATAGCGCAGTGTTATCATAGAACACACAATAAAGAATCGTGATTTGGTCAAAGTGTAAATACAGGTGGACTTTACATTTAGATTATATGTACATGTGTTCTGACTTGTTTGCACGCACATAGTTGCATGCTAAACTGATAAAGGCACATTATGTCGCATCTTAATGTAAATTACATTGTGTACTCCTTGCAAGAAACAGCATTCTGGGGGAATTTGTAAGAACCTTTACTTGCACAAACACACTTTTCACACGAAAAAAAGTTATAATATGTACCGAAAATGCACAGTTTTACGAGTTAAACGTTAAATAATTAACCGTTGCTTCAGCTTATCTTTAAATTCGAAAAAATAATTATTATCTTCTACATCGACGCTATTGTTACGGCATAGCAAAATGTTTCAACATACAAGAATTTAAAAATAAGGACTGCCATTTTAAATTCAATCAACGTAATATGCAATATCGTCATGCTCAATTTCATATAATCCTTTGCACTACGGAAGACACATTAAGACACACTCAACTTGAGATTAGTCATGTGTTGATACGAATTTTCGTTAGAAGCAAGAACTCTAAAATACTTTACTAATTTACTTGCATTCTAGATTTGCATTTATGCTCAATATCTCATTACAAACGGTACCTTCAGGAGTATGTGCGCAATAGTTTTTTGGAGAGCGTGGCCTTAATTTGGGTATTTGAGTGCAAGTGTTCTGTCCAGTGTTAACTGCTTGTGCAGGGTTTGTGTTCTTACTGTGATTAGTGTTTAGTGGAATGCGAGTTGTTTGTAAAGTGTGTACACTGCGCCGAGCCCTCAGATGTTTTCCCGGATGCTCGTTGTCCATTTTATTTCCAGGAGCACGATATTCTTTGGAGATTTCCAGTTTTTTCAGCTCACACATACTCACTACAAAAAGGAAAAAACATTCTCTGCCATGCTGCAGTAGGCTAAATAGCTAAAGAGAACAAATCAGAAGGAACTCAATGTACCTCCGAATCTCTCTGTACAGAATTACACTATATATCTCTAATCTCTTACGAAATGCGCTCATCAAATGGCTAGAGAAAGAATGCTGCTATAAGTTCAGATAGAGAGCAACTAACAGTACGTATATGTATCCGCAATTATTTACGATTGGGTAGTTGTAAGTTCATAATATAACTATATATATGTATATATATATATGTATGTATACATATATTATACATATATTTGCAAGGAATGCGACAAAAGAAGATGGGATGTGCTTGAGGTAAATAAACGCGCGCATGCACACAGACATTTACGCGCGCGAGCTATATGCACACGCACACGTTCACAGTTAAAAAACCAATAACACATGGGCATGCTGGTTACATCAATGGGCTTTCTTGCGCTACTGTTTATTTCCATTTACCTGGTATCCCTGCAGCAAATGTAACAATGTACTTATGTACTCCTTGTATCACATTCAAATTAAAACATAGAATGACATTTAATAGCTGTCTAGCTTAGCAGGTAAATGCAATTGCAGTAGCTCAAAAAAAGTAAACATCAGTGTGAAGTAAGGAATGTACATGTACCGAGGAAGTCAAGTCTGTCCTTGGCCATTGCCAAATTGGTTCGCATCTTCTCATGAAGTCTCTGTGCGTGTTCCCACACTTCTCCGCGACCACCGGTACATTCTACAGCTATTCCTTTCTCCAGTTCTCCAATACCTTTCTTGTACAATTCAATTGCCATTTCCTTTTGGCCTATGACACACACGAATACACAATGTCTATATTACCACGCAAATTTAATTGGCTGTACTGTGCAAAGATAATAAAGGCACAAAGTATATCTATTATAGAATGGTAGTGTCCAAGGTATAAGATCTATATCCATAGGACAAGCCATTTCAATTTAGTTGCAATTACCTTCATTGTCCTCATCAATTTTAAGCGCCTTGCTAATGAATTCAAAAGCCCTACGATGATGGTGTTTTTGTTTAGCGAGCAGCGGGTCGCCTGGCCCAGGTCCAATAGATCTTCTGGGAACCTGTGACATGCCCTCGTGCTCGACTAGATTAGTATTGTTGATCAAGTTGTTTGTTAGACTGGTAGCGGGTTTCTGTCCGACGACGATCTCAAGCTGACAGGTCTGCTTGGATGCCTGCCTCCGATGAATGAGCTGCGAGGTCGAAGTGTACAGATACTTGAACACGACGAAGAGCTGATAAAGCAGCGTTCGCAGAACGTTGAAGAGCAGTATCAGCGGGAACGAGACGATATACAGATTGCGTTTGTGCACCGACGGCTGCGGATTATCGAGAAAGCGATGACTGTGATGATGGTGATTATGATGATGACTGGTGCAGTTGATGGTCGTCGTGATCTTGTCGCTGTTCTCGCTCTTGGTCACGCACAGCTTCTTCGGCGACTTGGTGCCGAATTTTCGTACCGGACGCCCGCCATCACTGTAAGACATTTCCTACGGTGAACGTTGCGTTCGCGCTCAACCGAATCGCGCTCTTCGCACTCAGAGGAAGCGTTTCGAGCGAGCCGTTCCGTCATCCCCGATACGTGCGCACATCGAGGCGACCGTGCTCGAGCGGAATGTCTCGACGGGCGCGAGTGTCGTCTTGCCGTTCTTACATAGCACCGCCGTCGAAACGATTATGCACTCGCCGAATGAACGAGGAACTCGACGTCAAACGCCGCCCGTCTCGCCGTCGATCGAAGTGTACCGGGTGTATTTAAATGCCCAGTGACCTTACGCTGCATCGCTTGTTTTGATCTGCAGCGGGTCACGAGCATCGATGGGTAATTCGACGAAACGGCGAAGAGGGCGAGTACACAAACGTGTGTATAAGACTCCCGACGACAAACGGAGCAACCTCTGGTATACCCTGGTATACCAGCTATGTCACGGATTGTGTATATCGTTCGGACGGCGGGGTCTCTATAGCGCATGTGAGAGCGCACAAGGGGGAGGATGGAAAGAGCGAGGGAAATAGACATACATTGCGAAGAGGGTGTCTCCCTTCTGATGAAAGATTACGACGTCGAGCCTGTGCACCTCTGTTGTCTTGCGCGGACGGACGATATCGGCGTACAGGGTGGCAACCCTCTAACCTCGAAGCAGCAAGTTCAGGTCAATGACAACGCCATCTTGAAAGGTACCTGCGTCATGCAGCGTGCGTTCGCTTCAGTTGGCTTGAGTTGGCTTGAGTCCACTTATGAATCACTTTTTGTAACTCGTCTGGCGAATACTCAAAACAGATGAAAAACAACGATACACTTTGTTTGGATTGAAATGGAATAGACCGAATCACAATAAGTTGAAGAGTTTCGTAATAAAGGTGAAAGTATCGGCTTCATGTCGTATTTACGTGCGTCAAACTTTCCGAGACTGTTATACGCTGCACTGAATGTTTGAATGCTTTATTTAATAGGATATATTGAATTACTATCGTATCAAGACGATTTCCAGTTTACGTGGCGGTTAAATTTGTTGGCAGAAAATCGTCAATTCCGCAAGGACAGTGTCAACCCGTCAAGATGTCAAGAGCAAAAGATTCGCGCCATTCAAGGTTCCTGGAGGTGTAACTTTGGTAAACAAAGCGACGATAGGTGTCACCCGGCGTCACTTCTGGAACAAATGAGGGGAGAAAAAAAATTATGTCAAGATGGCGAGGGAGAGCGATTTTTAGTCTATCAGGACAATAATTATCGTTGATATATTAGAAATTATCAACGACCGTCACCGGCCGGGATAGAATTCGTATACGCGAGCGTATATTTCATTGCTTGGGACAGGGCATAATTGTCGCTCGACGTGCCAAACACTTATGCATCATACACGTTGTCCCGCTCTGCCTGGCCTTGGCGAATTATTTATCATTCTCTCGCGATCGAACAATTAATCGTATTGTTGGATTTGCATTGTCTCTTCTCTTTTATTATACGGGTGTAACGTAGTCGCGATGGATCCTCGAATACATAGAAGAGCAGAGCCTGAAAAGGGACCGGGCGATTTGGTCAGTGTCGTAACCTCAAAATTCTACCTCTACCATTCACACACGATTAATAATTGTTTACGGTATAGACGTCTCTCTATCGTCTGTTTACATGCCGCGTACTTTTGGACGTGTCGAGCAGATAGCGATAAAATGAAAGAGATTTCGTTGTACGAACCGATTCGGTCACTGTACATGAGCATTAGATTCTGTAACATGCAGTTGGCAATAAGATTGCATTCTTGTGAATTCAATTTGAATATCGCATTATTACCGCTGTCGCACATTTCTTTACTCATGAAATCGTATAATTATTTGGTGGCATAAATTGGCCAGCAAAGATTGTGGTATATGGCAAATAATAAAAATTACTATGGTTCTTTATTTATTGGTACAAATACGTTTATAGTATATTAAATGAGAGTGTCAAATATTGTTATAAAGACAATTGATGAGATGAGACTTTTGTTTTCTGTTTTATAGTGTTGACAAATTAAATTGAATATATTTGATATTGTATATTCATTATTGGGTACTGATACATATGAAATGTTGATAATTGTTTGTGCAAAAGGGATGCATATCCAAGGATCATTATTGAATATTATTAATATCATAAACAACAAAACTAATGACTGATCCATTGAACAGAATCTACAATTTGCATTGACATTTACAGATTGTCGAGTGGCTAAACGAAGCCTCCATAAGTACCACGGAAGATGTAAAAGTTGTAAACCTTTGCAAAGTACAAGAGATTTTACTTAATAAGGAACCTCAATTATTGCCATTATACTTAGACGAGGCATTACAATTTTCTATAGACAGAAGTGCTGAAGTTAGAAAAACTGTTACTGGGTTTATTGAAGAAGCTGGGTATTTATTCATTCTCTCAACATTCTCTATTTATGTAAGTTCTCTCTGTTAGCCATTATAATGCATTTAATGGGTATGTGTAGGGTAAAGCAACCTGAAGTAATTCCAAGAATTGTTCAAATACTTCTGAGGCTAGTATCCGATGAAGCATCAGTTGTTGCAAAAAGAGCCTTACGAGCGAGTGGTAGAATTTTGCGAGCTGCTTTAAAATGGATTGCAAATGCCACTTTAGTCACACCAGAAATGGAAGTGGCCTGGACTCAGCTCAGTGCTCTGAAAGTTCAAATTATAAACATGATTGACAGTGACAATGATGGGTAAGAACATCATATATCAGCTTCAACTAACGCTTACTCTTCTGCTAGTGTTAACAATTTACACAATAATTTATTGTGCATTGTAGAATCAGGACGCAAGCCGTGAAATTTCTCGAAGGCGTCGTGTTGATACAAACATATCCCGATCCGGATTCTCCTAAGAAGTCGGATGACTTTTCGTTAGAGGATATCCCGTTAACGTTGAAAATAGCTCGTAGACGGAAATTGGAGGAAGAGGCGAATCACGTGATGGATCTGTTAATAAAATTTCACGGATCCCCGCACGTCAGTAGTGTCAATTTGATGACATGCATGGGATCCTTAGCGCTGATCGCTAAAACGAGGCCACAATTCATGCCAGGCGTTATCCAAGGTTCTGATACTTTTCGCATTTAAATCGGAAATTGCTTACAATGAACCGATAAACAATTTGGATAATTTCTATACAGCGTTACAAAGGTTGCAGCACGATTTACCTCCAACGTTATCTGATTCTCAAGTGACGAGCGTTCAAAAGCAATTGAAACTAACGTTGTTAGGTCTGATGAAGCATCCGGCGAGTATAGAATTTGCCTCAACGATTGCTAGGCAATTAGCGCAACTTGGTGCCAAAGAACAGGACATCATTAAAGCTTATCCAAAACCGGAAGATGTTCGACGTATGAAAAAGCGGCAACAGGTAAGATGACCATTCATGTTTGCAGCACATTTGGATTGTATGGACACTATAACTGATCGTTTCTCTTGTCGAAGGAGGCGGCTGCAGCTTCTGCGGCGAAACGAGCGAAATTGGAATCGGCGATAATAACCGAGGAACTAGAAGTGCCTGTGTTACCGGTACCCGCTCCAAAGCAGTTGGACTTAATGGAACTATCTGAGACCTTTATCGCTGAGAGACTTAGCGTAGACATCGCTACAGACTTAGTTATGGATAGCATGGTAATTACTTTTCCGGCGTCGTCCGAAATTCATGCATGTTTGCTTGATTTGAATTTCTTCACAGGCATGGGTACCAGATTCGATGACAACTATTTTTCAACGGGAGTATCAGCCCACTTCGTCGACGGACATTAACGTTCAACGGCAGGCAATCGCGAAATTACTGGCCATGCAGATCAAGCAAGCTAAAGCGAAAAAGAGCAAAAAGGATGCGAAGGACGATGATGCTGTGATGGAAGATTTGATAAAAAATCCGTCGATAACCGTAGCCGAAGCGAAACGAGAACGTAAGCGTGAGAAGGACAGGGAAAAGGAGAAGGAAGCTAAGGCCTCGTTGGAGGCGCACGAAAAGTCATTGGCGAAGGCTAGGAATCGTTTAAAGACGCTTAAATTGTCGGAAGTCACGAAGCCGCTTTCCAAGGAAATGAAGGAAAGGATGTTATTAATGGCGGTTAACAGAATTTTGCAGTCTGAGAAGACAGCGGTTCTGGGTGGGGTAGCTGCAGTTAGGTAAGACGTGATTAGAACTTTCGCCATTGTGACGAAATGAATTGAACGTTTATTTAATCTCATGAGGTTCATCAATGTACACAAATTCATAACTGTCATTAATGTATTTCAGATCAAAAATCTTGACAACCCTTGCGGCAACCTTTAATCCGTATATCAAAGAGGCAGTGCTACGTTATATTACGGACGATATGAGAAGTCGATTGGATTTAGCGTTAGGTTGGCTGTACGAAGAATACGCCTTGTTACAAGGCTTCCAAAGGCGGACCACTTTGTCAACGAAACCACACGAAGCACCGCATCAGGCTTACAACTTTTTACTCTGTACTTTAGTGTCCGCAATAGATTTAGTACAGGGAAAAGACAGAGACGTTTTGCTATCTAGGTACGTATCACAGTGTTAAAATACGACGTTATTAATCTGCTCTCGTGCATAACATGCATTTATTTGTGAAGACTGTATCTGGAGGCACCTTTGATCACGGAAGATGCTGTAGAAGCATTGAAAATGGTTTCGTCCGATGAAACTAGAGGTTTAGCACCATTGCAATTACTGAAGGAAATGGTTATACGTAGGCCAACGAAGCAACTCGTTTTCTTGAACGTCCTATTGTGTCACACCGGACACGAAAATAACACGGTAAACACATAACGCTGGTTTAACGAGACGAACAAAAGTCATGTCTGTCGTACATACTTCTTATTCATTTAATAAATAGATTAGGGAGGCTGCAATACAATTAGTGTGCCAGCTCTACAGTAGGCCCGAATTAAGTAAACTGATAGAGGAGTATGCGGTCTTATACCTAGGCTTCTTGCGCCTTCATACGCCGCCGGAAATTGTATTTGGACAAGATAGGGGTAGACCGCAAGTTGAGAATCTGTGGACCGAATCGACAACGAGAGCGTGTCTCGGATTGTACCTAGCACTCTTAAGCGAACACCAAGATCTTATACACGAGTAAGCTCTTCACTCTTTATTTTCATTTTACGTTCAAGAATTACTGAACAATTTGCGGATTTAACAGTATGTATTGCCCCTTCCTCAGATTGGCAAGAGTTTATACCTCGATGGGAGCCGACGTGAAACGTATGGTGTTAAGATTAGTCGAAGGGCCAGTAAGATCCTTAGGAATGGGAAGTCCACAATTATTAGCACTCGTAGAAAATTGTCCGAAGGGAGCCGAGACATTAGTTACTAGGATTATACACATTCTGACGGAGAAGTGTAAGCTTATTAATATGCAATTCATTTTCATGCCACAAACCACGCGACTTACCGTATATTTATGCCTAATTAACGTGTATTATTGTTAACTTGCAGCCGCTCCAAGTGCAGAATTAGTGTCAAGGGTTCGGGAATTGTATCAAACTAGAGTTTCCGATGTGAGATTCTTGATACCGGTGCTGAACGGTTTAACGAAGAAGGAAGTCATCGCCGCGCTTCCAAAGTTGATAAAACTGAATCCCATTGTCGTGAAAGAGGTATGTCTTCACTATACGCTGACATGTTTCCTACAGGTTAAGGTTGTCAATGATTTAATTACGGTACTCTCCAAAATACTTAATTATGATACGTTGTAACGCAGGTATTTAACCGATTGCTGGGAACACATAACAATGACAGCGGTGTACCTCACACATCACCCGTCACACCGGCCGAATTATTAATTGCCTTGCATAATATAGACCCCAATAAAGCGGAATTGAAGACCGTGATAAAAGGTATTCCCACTGTTCAACTCTCGCCAATATTGAAGCGTGTCATGTGTCATAACATCTTGTGCACGCGGATGAGGACACAATTTTCTTTTTCCAGCGACGTCTCTGTGCTTCGCCGAAAAGCAGGCTTACACACAGGAAACCGTTGCCGTTGTCATGCAACATCTTATGGAGATGACACCCTTGCCAACATTACTAATGCGCACCGTTATACAGAGCCTCGCTCTTTATCCGAGATTAAGCGGATTCGTCATGAACATTCTGCAGCGTTTGATACTCAAGCAGGTTTGGAAGCAGCCGAAGGTTTGGGAGGGGTTCGTCAAATGCTGTGAACGCACCCAACCACAGAGCTTTGCAGTGATATTGCAATTGCCACCTGCGCAATTAGCCGAGGCATTGCGCATGGCGAGCAATTTGAGAGCTCCCTTGTTGACTCACGTCGAAGCGTTCGCTGAGAATCAGGTATGCGAGTTACGAACAAACTTTGCGTCCTTTTCACCGTTTAGTTGCGCACCTTGTGGTATTTAAAGTATTTTATATTCTGTTACTATTGTAAACTGTTTCTAGTATCTAATCTAATAGTATCTAATGTACTAATCTTTATATTTTAGAAAGCACACATTCCACAATCGATAATGGATGTTATACAAGGCAAATCGCCTTGTGACATGCACGACGAATTTGATATTGTAAGTACTTACTCGCACGTACAATATATTTCGTTACAATAGTATTGCACACGCTGACATTAAGCTACAGTGACTTTTTGCTTATTATCGACAAATGTTTCGCCTTATCTCAATGATACGTTTCCTTCTGTAGGCACCGCCTGGCGATTATCCGGCAGAACAAAAACCGGATACGATGGAGATTGATCTTTCTGAGCCGGCGCCGCCCGGTTTAGATTAGCAGAAGGTCACTCCCATATTAGGATGTAAAACGTCACACGGAAATTACAATCACAAGTACCGTGATTTTACGCTGTAAATCATAAATTATTTTTTATATGTATTTGCAGGGTGAGTCAAGCATTTGGAACGGGCTGTAATTCCCTTTTTGTTTAATACAAAAACAAATGGTAGGGGAAATGGTTGTGTGGTACGGCAATGTTGATTTTTTTTTTGAAATTAATGTTTCAAATTATTAAAGAAAATGCTGTTTTGAAATTGCACTAAAATTGTCAAGAATAAGGAACTGCACATCTTTTTTTTACATAAATCGATTCTTCTCATCGTTCTGTGCATTTGCGTGACTCACCCTGTATACTCTATCAAACTATCAACTCGATGTGTATACGAAGAAATTTCAGTCCCCGTTCTTAAGGGTATAATTCTTCCCAGAGAGAAAAGGCTTTCATTTTGAATGTCGTTTACATTAGAAATTCGTATTCTTTAGGTTGTAATGCGCCTGAAAAACTTATCGCTTTTAAACGTGACAGTTTTAGGATCTGTTCTGAAAATGAGATTTTTAAAAATTCGTGTGTATCTAATGAATAATAACACGATCCAGACCAATATTCGATTGAATCTTATCAATCCGGATGAACTTGAAGGGATTAATCATGTAGTCTATACAAAATATTTATTAATAATAGCATCCTCCCAAAAGCAAAACGTGTGTATACAAAGAAATATTATTACAAAACGAAAAAATAGCTTTGTTTACAATTTTAGAGCTATCTCACGTAATACGATTAAGTTATCATGTATCTGTACACTGTAATTCCAAAGTTATAGCACTGTAAATAATTGTTACAACACTGTGTCAGGAGAGAATGGTCATCGTAAATCCTCGTTTACTTTCCCATTTTACAGCCGCAAATGGTGAAGTGTTATATCTCGAAAGATAATAAAATTTTATAAGATGCTCTCAGAACGAACGATTCCTAGAATGGAAATATTCTTAGCGATGTTTCTATAAAACATTCGTTTTGTTATAATTTCAGCACCATGACCTTGTATTATGGTTAAACAGCCATATAATATCACATTGCTTTCAAGTAGAAACAATTATTAAACTGAGTTCTTATAGTGTTTTGAATCCCAAATTATACTATGTTTTTCATACTCTGTACATATTTGACATAACCGAATGGTACATTACCTATTAAACATAATTGCAACCTTTTATAAGAGGTGAAAAAATTAAACATTTCAATTCTCCGTTTGCAGCTAATCTGTCAACTCGACGTGGGTTGCTATTTGATATTTTGCTGCTTTAACACATTATTGCACATATAACGTAACAAATAAAATATTTTTTGTTACCCCTCCCACTTTTCAATCCCCTTATACAAAACTATTCTATTATGTTATGACTAACTGCACTATCATGATTATGATGTTGCGTAATAACTTGGCATTTTCAATTGAAGTTTCGTTGGATAGTAAGACCTCGTAAGAAAACGGTGTATATGACTGTAAAAAAAAACGAAAGTGCCACTATAGAATGAACAGTAGCAATAACGTAGCTACAATAAATGCAGTTCCGTTTGAACAGCTCCTCAGGGCCCATAGTTGTCCAAGACATAAAAATGTTCGTTTCTTCATCAACCGAAGTCAACTCCTGTGTCCAATAAATCGCGCAGCATGAAAGACGCTTTCTTTGGCAGTATTCTGTAAATAAGAACGGATGCATATGCAGCCTATGCAAAGAACAGACGTACGCATACTGTGCGGCAAATGCACCTACCGCAGTATGTGCCCGAGATAAAGTAGATATCCCGGTACGCTAAATTCAGCATAATTACGACGCACACCGTCTAAAATTTGCCTAGCTGCCTCTGCCGCGGGCATTGTTCCGAAGTAGCTTGGTATTCTATAATAGGGTTATTATATGCAGTTGAATACTATATGATAGGAACCGACAATATGATTACTTAGTAAACTTCGAGAGCAACGATTTTGGTAGAGCTTACCTACAACGAATATCCTTCGCGGCCTCTGCACCGACGATGAACGGGTATACGTGAATTAACGTGATTATAATGTTGCTGTTGGAATGTCTCAATTCCGTGTGCAGGGATTCGGCTAGTCCTTGAACAGCGAATTGAGCAGTTGACAGCGGAATTCGGGCTCCACCACTCGCTCCGCCGGATAAACCTGCTACAGATGACAAAACTGCGATGTGTCCTTTGCCCGCTCGTTGCATGCAAGGCAAAACGGAATCCAACAACTGGCAATCAACAAAGATTCTGATACATGGGATACAACATAATTATTTGCATAATTCATGTTTTTTAGTGTCTAGTTTCATATAGCTCAGAGGGATCAAGGAATTAATACTGTCAATGTAAAGTAATTACCCAAAAATGACTGAGAACAGATACATCCATTGTGTGCCTTATTTCAGGTGGATCCTGAATTAATGCACGTGGACTGGGCACACCGCAACAGTGTAGGAGCATTGTAATTTCTCCTAACTCATTCCTAATGGTCTCTACTGTGTGGGCCACCTGTTACAATTTGTAATGTACAGATATGGATGGTTGAAGCAGCAGACATTGTACTATTTCAATGTATTGATCATATTGTTTTTGCCTATTTGTCCATTTACCTGATCTTCATTTGTAACGTCACAAATGTAAGATCTCACTTCTCCCAACATTTGAGCAGCACGTTGTACAGTGGCATCACAGTTTTTACTGTCAACATCAACGCAGGCTACTGTAACACCCAACTGTGATAACTGAGTGGCAATTTCTCTTCCCACACCCCGTCCAGCTCCAATAACCTGTAACGAAATGTAAAGTATTTATTAAAACATTGAACGTTACAGTCAGACTACAATAACAATCCATTACCATTGCAACTTCTCCTTGAAGATTTTTTAACGGTGGTGGTCTGAATGTTCTATATAAAGCAACTAATATAGCAAAGCAAATTCCTATCAAGAGCATTACGAGGTCTAGGGTTAAGACAATTAAAGAATATAGCCTGAGTAACATCTTGGGTGGTTTGTAACTCCTCAGTCGTTCCTGGAAAAGAAACATTGTATATAACTGAAAAATGTGAGAAAATTGAAAAAGCAGATCAGACCCCACATAATAGATATTTTACACTATTTAACAGATATGGAGCAATATTTTTCGTGCGTACGAATGTCGGCTAGAATTGCTAAGTACCACGTTGAGCTTACCATGTTTGCAACGGAATGCAACAATGTATCGAGAACTGTTATTTATCGCGTGAAACATTAACTTCGGCAAGTAGTGTCTCTCTGGCTGATGCGAGCTTAATGAAAAAATAGCTGTCCTTTAACACTCATACTAAATCAAATGATATACCTGCTATCAAACGACGGCTGTGAACTTTATTGATAAGTTATCATGACACGCGAGTCGGAGTTGTTGAAAATCTGCACTACAAGCTGCGTCGACTTAAACTATACATATTACTATCCGGACGCGGCGACGTTTATAAGGAATCTTCACCGATTTCGAATAATCCGTTGATCGGCGTCGATCAACTAATACGTCGTCGCTATTATAAACAATGATTAAAAAGTTCACGATAATGAAGTTATCTCAACCGATACTGTCAGATTTGTCAACAGTATAATAATTTATCGATATTCACTCTCGAATTGTCATTTTTTCTCACACAACAATATCCCAAGCCCAAACATAATTGTGTAATTTTTATTGCAACGGAAAAAAGAATTCCTTAAAGTATTGCTTGGTACATTCAATCAAGCCTCTTTCCATTATCTCTAAAATTTCTGCATATACCTGTATATTGAAAGCTATGTTACTATATCAGAGAGTAATATGTAATGGATATTAAAAATGCTCAGTGAGATTAAATATCCAAAGTAACTTAGCCGCCTCATCTCATTTACGGTTTCGGTTCTTCGGATTAAATTTAATTCTTCGGCGCGCTTTTGAATTTCCCGCCACATCCTTATATGTTGATATGCTGGCGCCATCCAAAGCGGAGAAACGCTCAAACTAATCATTGAACACCGGTCGGTATTCTCGATAAAACCAACTGCACTGTTGTACCGACGGATGTTGAATAATTAGTTTGAGCGTTTCTCCGCTCTGGGTAGCGCCACCGTATCAAAGATATAGGATGTGGCGGGAAATTTATAAAGTACACGTCAATGGGCCTAAACAGGCAGAACTTCTGATTCTGACCAGAGGCAGCTGGCAGCTTATTTGGCCTCGAACCTCGAACCTCGAACCTCGAACTCTATCTGTGTCGCAGATGCGTGCGGTGCTGTGTGCGATGCTGAGCCCTGATTGGGCGTAAGATGCGCCCATCGCACACAGGCGCACACGCATGATGGAGTTGGAGCCGAATATGTTGACACTGCTGCTGACACTGGCGCCAAAAGATCTTTTTCCATATTTTTTTATTGTGAAAGAAACGCGCCATGACATTACCTATAATGAAGATTAGTCTACTAATTAACTTATGGCCGGTTTCTTCACATCTCCCAAAGTATCCTTCTCTTTTCTTAAAACATTTCTACTCTCATCGTCTAGTTCACCTCTTAGAACTTTTCCGTCGATAGGTTGGCAGTTCATTCATATTACGTAAACAAAACACAAGTGCGCATGCACACTTGCGTATAACTCAGTGTCAAATGCTTTCGAGGGACCGATTGTCGTAGTAGGTTTTCTGTGCTCCACTTTGGAAGAAATTCTTTAGATCAATTTAAGGCGCGGACCTGAGATTAACGCAAGATGTGGTATGAAATAATTCCATCGGCAGCCATAATTTATGCTTGTCTAGCGCTCCCGGAATTTATCTCACCCATGCTCATCAGGTTGACTACGGGACAAGTACGTTGACTTTTATATAACCTACTTTGAGCTTCAATGAGTAAGGAAAACTTGTTTTAGCCGAAAATTCAAGTTGTTGCATATAACGAAAGCAAGATCTTAAATGTGTTTCATATGTTGGAGCCATACTTAGTATTGCTTGGTCTATTATTAGTACTGTGTATTGTTTGATTCTGTCCTCTGTCTTACTTCTAGAACAACATAAGAGATTTGAGAAGTCAGCACTATCGAGAAATGTTCCACAGGGACTGCAGAATAACAGACGGATCAGTATGGAAACGAATAGTAAGTTGCGGTAACAAATTTTTTAATCAATTGCATTGAAACAATACTAATGATATCATAAAGTGAGAATGGATACATTTTGAGACTTCATTGAGCGATGCGTGGTCAGTTAACAGACATTGTAAAATATGTAACATTGTAATATGCTGGCGTAGGAAATAATTATAACACAATAGTTTGTATTGTTGGCAAGATACATTTTGTTGATATTTTGTTATAGGTATGATATAATATGTATGCGTTATAATCTTTTTCAGCGTTTAGAGGCAGTACCTGATCAACCGGAAATTAAATAGTTATTCAACTTATTGTCTTAGTATGCATATTCCTCCGAATGATGCAAATAAATATTTAATAAATTGTAATAGGATGTATTGGTGTTTCATCGTTAAGTGAATACTATATCAATGATCCCAGTTTTTTGTCTTAATTAGTTCACAGTCAATTGATTTTTATTTCAATGCCACTCTGTTCAAATCATTGGTTAGGTATATATGACGTTGAGATGATGTGATACAAATATTTGACTTTAATTCTGATCCTTTAGATGCTTACTCAGTTGATTACTACAAATGTTTTATTCTGTTGTTAAATGCTGACATTTCAGAATCGTACATGATCCGAATTCTGGTATGCCAGGTTTAATTACAGAGAAAGATCTTCATGAAGTGGCATTTGCCCTTTGCAGCTCCTTGCAGAGTATCTTGTTCTTAGTATGAGAACTGCTGAAGTTAGCAGTAAAATCTTAATTCCAGCCCCTTCCAGTACCTGCCTCACACGGAGCATTCTTTCAATGTAGTGTATAAAAATTCGTCGTCCGACCGAACGGGAGAAATACGCTTGCGTAGTGTAATTCAATAGACGTAATAAAGTAGCACAAGAGTACTTCTAGGAGGATAACATCGAATGTCACGCTAGCAGAGGGAAGTGTCATTGTCAACGCGGATAAGTGCTGTTCGCTAGGTGTATTTATTGATATCAAATAGTAGGCTAAAACTCATTCAAGCTATTTAGGGCATGTTCCATGCCAGATCGTTGCCAGGCTTCACTGTCGTTTGCAATGAATTGACAAGTAAACCTGGCCGGTGGCTGTCGTTCTATTTATTTCCCAACAAATATTTTGCGCAAGGTCGTAGAGTTGTACTTTATTGCGATGGTCGCGTCGAACATTTTGAAACTGTAAGTGCGGACCCGCTCTATTTTTCATGACGAAAGAGGCGAAAAACTGTGTCAGCACGTAGAAGCTGCATCGTTTTCATACCTTATTCGCCCATTCGGTGCTACAGTCGAAATGATGTGCATGCTTTAAACAATGAAGCTGCGGCAGATGTGGGCCGTAAGTATGACGTTAACAGGCGTCGCTGTAGCAAAAATAAATATATGATTGTGAGCAACAAGTGTCCTCTCCGATGTTCCTCGCTTCATAATCGTGTGGCGTCTCACGTTATTTAGGAAAAGTGCATTGACAATTGATCCGAAAAAATCCGTCAGACGGATAACACTGTCCAACAGTGTCATCCGCAACTTATCGGTAATCGCAATAATAACATTTTCAACAATTTGTATCCTTTCAATAATTACGTCTCGCAATATTTGATTAGGTGAGTCAGGTGCAGCTTTGTTCCACGTCGAAAGACCTACGATGCGGAAGAACTGCGGAACAGTGACGAATGTGATAACGCACGTCACGTCACTCGTGACACGAAAGACGCATCCGATTTTATGGCAGAAGATTTCGGACGGCGCGAGCCAATTCGGAACAGGACGCGGGGGCCATGCTCTTTGTTCCGCGGAAGAGGCAGTGGTAACGGTGTTAGATGAATTCTTAACAAGAGAATTTCCGGGAACAAAGACCGTGATGGATTAAACATTAATAGCCCGAAAGTACCGTCTCTGCGAGGGGGAGTATTTCCTTATGCGCGCGGCGTACATAGAATGAGAATTTCCTAGTTGTCAACCTGTCGCAGAAAGAAATATTCGCGAGTGACGGGGAATTCTTATTTCCTCTCAGCATAATGCTACTCTTTTTCCTCTCTTTCTCTCTCTCTCTCTCTCTCTCTCTCATTCGCTATATCTATCCCAGTCTGTCTTTTACTTTCGTCCCTCCTCATTTTTCCCAGCACGTTCGATACGTTCTCGCACGAATCACCCTAAAATTCGTACTGCGATCAACGTTTCGAACAGGTAGAGCCGTAGATGTCTAGGATGTGCGCTCGTGCGATGGATAGACAGCTCAGGGGTGAAGAAAGTTTCAGGTGTGCCCGAGTTCACGTACTCCCCCTTTGTTTTCATCCCCGTTATTATAGCAAACCCTCGAAAAAATATATAAAGATCGACCCCTATGGGGTTGGGCACACATAATGAACAATGTACGGCCGGTGTGGGGGAAGAGAGGCAGGGCCTTTGAACTTGGAGCACAAAGACGCTGCAGGTGTGCGAAGAATGTGTGCAAAGGGATAAATATAGTATTAATAATAGGAATCTTTCGAGGAACGCTACGGGATTTACCGCATTATGATGAATCAGTGTGCATCGGCTTACGCTGTCGGCGCGGATTAACGGTGCACTACTAATCCATAAGGAACGCCATTTATTACTTGACCGGGCGCAATGGCTGAAGACTGTTAACTGTTGCAAGGTATTGCAACGCAGCAAGATATACGGATTGCAATGTGCGTCGCAATATTCGCACCGTCATCACCTATCGTGCGGCAGTGACAAAATCAAGGTAACACGATCAAAATTCGCGGCACCCTTCTACCGACGCAATCGAACGCCCGTCTCGCCTACTACATACTTACACGCAAACAAAGGCGCGGTGCCTTTCGTTGGCGTCAAAGAGCGTCGTCCTTAGCTGTGCAAAGAGAGGAGCGATTCCGACAAATAAGGAAGCAACTCCGACCGGCTTCGTGAAACTGGATAACTTCGACTCCCTTGCCGTCCTGCGAATCCGACGATCTCGCGACTCGATCTCTTCGACGCGTACTCTTGGCGCCCTAGGAAATGAAAATTATCGATCCGTGCCCGTTCATCTCGCAGTCCTGACGTACGCGCGCGCGTGTGTTTGTGTGTGTGTGTGTGTGTGCAGGCGCGCGAGCCAATCGACAGCAAAAATTCGTGTAACAAGACGACCCAAGTGCGAATTCCGTGCTTTGGCGAAAAGTCGAGCTCGCCTCATTTTGGCCAATACTGTACCATCGCCCAGAGGGTTAATTACCTGTCACTTCGTATCCGCGCGCCATAGTGCGCGCGTTCTTCATTTTCACTTGGTGCCGGCCGGAAAAGTAAAGGGAAATCCGAGTTCGTCGGTGGGTCACGGGTCTCTTGGAACTGGGAAACGTTACGCGTTACGCGGACTACCTATTTGCTGTTCTTCAAGTGACCCTACTGACGCCGGCGGCTTTTATGTATAAAGGGCAATTGGCTCTTTCGTCTTTCGCCGACTACGGCATTTTCTTTATGATTCATTTCTTTCTAAAGCGCTCATGCGCGAAGGAAGGTTGACGTTCGTTATTTGGATTGTTGGGAAAGTGGAGAACAATGCGGAGCGGGTGGAAGGATCCGAGAGAGGTAGAAGTATTAAAAAGGGACAAAGTATTAGAAACGGAGACGACAGAATTTAGACTGTCCTCCGCGATGACGCTTTTTCGACACACGTTTCAACGTAGCACGGTGCACCGCGGAAAAGTGTTCGACTATGAACTTACGTTCGACCCGCTCACCCGGATATTGTGGGCGTCCATACGTGAACATTAGCCATTGTAGCCGACGCTTTTTTTGTTCCTCACAGACGATTCTTTGTTCCTCATTCATTTGTAACTTCGTATTCACGCGCCGAGCGCGCGCTAGCCCGCGCTTTTACTCTTGCTTTGACCCATTGTTTCGACGTTCACGGATGAACAGTGAGACTATTGCTATCGACCTTACACATTCTTCTAGCGCAGTCACCAGCTTATCGATGCACTGGTGTCTGCGCGTCGTCGTGTCGTTCGTTTTTCTGGCAGTGGACTCGTGCCGAGAAAATTTCCCCGAAGACTCTCGAATCCATCCACAGTGGCGTCAAAGGCAAGCGTCGTTTCGCACGATCTCATTGAACTGACGAAACGTTCAACTGTCGAGCGCGAACTAATGTTCCGACCGACTTCTTTTCCTCCGAGCCGGGTATCCTCAACTTTTATTATTCGCGTCCGCATTTATGCCTCGGCGTCGGCCAGGAGGACTCTTGGAAAATTGGAGTGCAGATGCTCTAGTTACATCTAGACATCGTCGGGCATCTGCCTTGGCGCTCTTCTCTCTTTCATTCTCTCTTCCTCGCACGGCCCTGAGAGCGGAGACTTTACGGGGCGTCCATTGTTGGTCCGACCATGTTTCACCGTGTCTGACCTTCTTTCCTCTCTCTCTCTCTCTTCGAACTGCGTTTCTCTTCCACGGTTGCATTTTACGTTTACTACCGAAAAGCCCGCGTTCGCGCAGTTTACCTTACAGCGAACTCGAAGCTCGAAGTAAGATCGTCGAACGCACACGTATGCCCTGTGTGTTACATGGCGAGTAGGTGCATGGTGCATCGAACGTCGTAAGCCCGGGGGAGAGACGCGCTCGTCGCTTCGGTCTTTAATCTCGAAACGGAGGAAGTTCGCCGTCTTGTGCCGAGCTGGGGCGTTCTGCCTTCGGTCGACGAGGTTCGCGTATCGTTCGCGGAGATTTCAATTATCCCTTTGGCGTGCGCGCGTTACGGACCCATGACGCGGAACATGCCGTTAGCGCGGCAAGAGGCACTTCGCCTGTAATTTTCGATGGAAGTCGGGAGCCGAGTATGATTCTGGCTGAGAATCGCAAAAGTCTCTAACTGCCTGGCAGGCAGTCGCGCGGAGCTAAAGGGAGTACTCCGCGCTCTTCAGAGTGTCATCTCAAGGCGTGCACACGTATTTGGTATAGATACGCGCACATGCGTGCGGGACGCAGGAAGGAAAGTTTGCAGTATCGACTAGCGCAAAAATTTTATTCGGATGAAGGAGACACCTGCGACGAAAGTCCGACGGCGTGCCGGCGAATTGAGACATTTTTCGGGACGAGCGCGAAGTTTCGCGGGGGAATCTTCGCGGAGAAGAGGGTGACGCAGCGGGTCGGAAGGCGAAAGCGTAAAATGTGTCGCGGTTGCGCGTTAACCGCATTACGGCACAAAAGTAACTGTACATATTCGAGGAAACGTTGAACGCGCGTCACGTTCGGCAAAGGAAGTCGAACAGGCGCGCGCGTTAGGCCGCTCAAAATTCGTCGGCGCGCACACGGTGGAATCTCGGACAATGCGGCGATTGACGTTATATTTCGCAATGAGCCGGTTCACGGAGGTCGATTCCTATCGGTTCCGAAAGGAAAAACACGAGCGAGCGCTGATGAGGCCTGTCATAACGCTGCGCGAGCAAACATTGCCACGGATACGCTCCGAAGGCACTGCGTAATTGGTAATACACAGAGCGACCGATCGAGTTATCGAAATTGACGTATGAAATACAGACGGGAATGATGTGCGCCGACTAGTAATGCTGCGAAATTAAATTAGACCGCAACAGTTCGCCCGGTTTCGTCGGACGGCATGGAATCGCAGGGCACACATTGTCGAGCAGCGTTATATACCCATGAGATCAATAACGATTATGTAAATACGTACTTCTTTTTATAGCTTCACTACAAATGTATCATCGAGCGAGCTACGCCCGACAGAACGAACGCATCGAGTCATTAATTGTTAACGTACGATACGCAATTAATGACAATATGCCATTAAGCGCGTCACCTACATTGCACACGAACGCAATCCTCTTTATTCGATAACAGGCGTCAATGTACTTTTGAAAAGATATTAATTTGCACCCAAATATACAGCCACTTTCCCAACATACCCATTACACATCGTATATTCCATCTCAGTCTCACATCGACATAACGTATCGACACTTTCAAGACAGCAATTTCACAAGCTAGACCCCAGCAACCCTCGATCGGCCATGTATAAAACGCAAGCGTCAAATCCGTGCGTCGCATTAAAGCAGGAGTGCTAATTGCGTGTATCCATTCGACGACGCGGGTGCGCACGAATTCGGCCGTGCCGTCGAACGGCCGCTTAATCTTGGTCCAGATCCGTCGCGGCCCTGTTCATCTGGAATCTCGGACAGGCTGGGAAATCCGCGCTGACCGAGCGGCGCTATACATGAGCGGCGGGCCACTACCAGCCATTACCAGCCACTAGAAGGAAACTTACATCAGGTCGGTCCTTAGAACACACGGCGTGCTGCTCGCAGTCGGATGCGAGACGCTGAGAGAGCAACATCGTGCTGCCGGGTCCCGTGCCGCTTTCCACCTCGACGACGCGCGCCTCGCTACTTCCCATTCCCATTGGCATTGGCATTCGAATCGAGAGGCGGCTGTCAGTATCGCCGAACTCTTCCCGGCGAACGTGGAATAAATCAACCAAACACTACGGAGCGCGGCTGGTGGACGTTGATCGAGAAGCAGCAAGTGTGTGTGTGTGTCTGTGGTGTGGCGTGTGTGCGTGCATTGAGATCGGACTTCTCGTTCTCGCTCGCGCGAAGGATGACGACGGATCGGCAGCTGTTTCCTGGGAGGCTGCGTTCGCGGAAGGATTAGAGTGACGCATATGTGCGAAGGCCTCGCACCTTGCGGTCGACGATAGAGGAAAAGCGTGCTTCGTACGGACTCGAAGGTCTCTCTCTCGTTGTACGCGGGAACGAGCTGAACGTCATTCGAACTTGGTGATCGGGTAGAGTCGGCTATCGTGAAGGCTCTCGACGCCTTTTGCCTGGCAGTATGTCAGGCTAGGAAGGTGTTAGGAGGAGGAGAGAAGGAGCGCGTGGCATGGGAGCGCGATCGTTTACGGACGAAGAAACTGTTCATCAGGTTTTGTTCGCTCGACGACGGCGAAGTTGAAGACGGCAGCCATTTAGTTGGAGAGGATACTGTGTCGGTGCGAGAGGGAAAGGGCGCCTCGTTAAGGATCTCCGGCCCCGGTGTCTTGTGTGTGTGTCGTCCGCTTGGGACATCATCAAAGCAGGTAAACTATGAAAACGGTTATGTTCGGCACGCCGAATAGTTCCTTGAACGTTCGCCTCGCGCAAAGCGATCGAATTTCACGCGTAACTTCCGATCATCCCTCGCCGGGAAGCGCGCGAAACGCCGGAATTTCGACGCAAGTCTCGACCAAGTTACGACGCACTTCGCAGTCCCGAATCAATCGACGACAACGACGACGCGGCCTCCGAGCAACCCTCTTTGTAAAACACAAAGCGTAGTACGTGGGGCAGGGGCGCGTACGGGATTGTGTGCGTGCATGCGTTGGCATAGGGACGGTCAGAGTGAGAGAGAGAAGGAGACGCACTTCGATGTATGACACGCAACCACACGTTAACCCCCTCAGCTGCGAACTCTGCTGCGCACGGTGATGCGAACGGGCGAAACCAAAATTTGTCGGTCGGTCGGTGCGACGAGTGTTGCGTGTAGGAAGATTTCAAAAGTGACGCATTTCTTTCGCAAAGGTGCGCGCGTCGCGCGGACGATCGTTTCAATATTATGCATTAGATAGTTTTTTCACATGCGTGTCGCGCGATGTAAAAATTGTCAACTTGTTTTCGAGGACGCGTGCAGGGACATTTTGAAATTGCGCGTTTTGTTTTAACGTACGCGTGTCCCTTGTATGGACGTGTAGAGGCAATACGTTACTTTTTCTCGGATGCGTTCTATATTTTCACCGTTGAAAGCGTACGGTTTTCAAAGGTCTCTCTCTCTCTCTTTCTAAAACGTATACTTTCGCTGTCGCACGGATTTTGCGCGAAAAGTCAAGTGGGTAAGTTTGAATTTAATTACGTCGCGAGGAAGATTAAAGGGCTCACTTTCGGAACCGCGCTCTGAATGTACATAACTTTCCGAGAAATCTAGATTACGCCCGTTGTACGGGCGTAATCTGACATATTATCAGCCTGCAATCGGTTGCCGGGCAATACGCTCTCGTCAATCAAACGACACTAAATCGATACGTTGCGTCACGTATCCGTTAGAATAATAATAACACAAAAAAAATCGTCAGGATTAATTGACGCGATCGTTCGATTCCAAATCATTGGCTGAGCGCGGAATGCACTCGAGGCAGGCTGACGAATCCCACGTACGCTCTTTCCAGCCTTCAACAACAATTTCTTTGACACACACGTCGCAGAACGAACAAAAAAAACAAAGAAAGAAACAACCGGTTGAATACGACACGGGAGGATAGAGGCCGAACACGGTGTACGAAGTAACGGCGGTGGATACGGGACGTTACACATGGCAAGCAGTAGACGTTATTCAAAGGGGGGGATCAAGGCAACCGGGGTGCAGCGGATCTTTCGATGAGATCCCGCAAATCGTAGACGAGCACGACTCCGATTTTCCGCTCTTCTTGCTACATTTATGCTTCATTTTCTCCGCTCGCTGTCTCGTGCGCCTTGCTCGTCCGACAGGGGAGGGAGCAGGTTATTGTTATGTAAACATCTGCCTTGCGTGAACGGTCGGGTTTCGGTGACACGAAACGGCTCGTGAAAACGGTACGTGTGTGAAGAAGAGTTGCGAGGAGGATAGAGAGGGAAAAAGCGACGGGAGCGAGTCGTAAAAATTCTGCTGCTGCCGAGGAAGAGAAACGCGGGACATATAGAGGCCACATAGACGGGGAATAAAAACTGGAAACGCCGCACGACCCCATTGCACAGTCCTCGCCGTCGTCGTCGGCGTCGTCCATATGGATACGCACAGTCTCTCTTATTACTGCACGACGCGCACGTACCATTCAGAGGTAACGAAGGTAATGCATGTAATTAAGCGCAAAATCGTTGCGTCACGACCAAATGCATTATTCCTCGCGCGCGAGCCTAGTACATACTACGATGTCAGGGTGAGAGTGAGGGAGAGGGACGGAAGAAGAGTGAGAGAGCGAGAGAGGCATGGGCTTCCTTCTTCTACCATCGCGCAAAGAAGCGATTGCCCACGCCGGTTCATTGTGCAATATGATCGTTCCAGGTCTCTTCGCGTCGAAGGTTTTTCTCTGAGAGCCAGGAGTGAGACATACAGAGAGAGAGAGAGAGAAAGAGAGAGGGAAGGACGAAGATCGAACAAGAGGCTAAGTCGCATTCTCCGCTCTCCTAGCCATCCGCTTATCGAATATTTGTACGCGCCGGGATTTAATTTAACTGCGCATCTTCGCGAGCGTTACAAAGGTGAGCTCGCTCGCGTCGCACCCCTGGCGCTGCGCCGATTTTCCGGGGCATCGCGTAATCAGTCTTCGTTTTAAGCCGCGAGGCGATTTAATTTCGAGATAAATCGCGCGCGCGCGCGCACTTGCTAAGATAAAGGTTCCCCTCGTGTTTGTTGATCGATCGTCGCTCTCTCAACGGCTCGTCGTCGTCATTCCTGTTGATTGTTGTGGGTGCCGTGTGTGGTGTTGTTGGCCGTGCTGCACGAGGTGTCGTGTCGCGCGACGCTCGACGATGCGGGCGCTGTTACGCGAGAACGGCCGTAAGTCATGCGCGTGCATTTCGTTAGACATTTTTCAGCGGCATAATCGGGCCGATGTGACGCCGAGCGATTAAGCGGTGGCAGGGTGGAAATATTATTAAACACGCTGCACGCCGAGCCGCCGCGGCCGGGCCGAGATAAACAACACCCGCGCGCGCGCGCGACTCCGGTTCTAGCGAATAAGTTTCGTAGGGTGGTGGGCGCGGCGGTGGCGAAGTAATTGGAGTACTAAATTCAATACGTTCAAGCTTCGAGAGCGCGAGGCGCTTTCGAGATCTAGGATCGTGGCGTACATAAGCGCGGCGAATAAAAGAGGGGCGCAATGAGCGCGGGATACAACAAAGTAATTGAACTACTAAATTCGACGCTCGGCAACTTAAGAATTCGGGAGAAGACGAGGGGCGATGTGGAGGGAAGAGGAGCGGGGCTGGTGAAGGAATCTTTTGTACGACGAAAGGAAGGACTCCGCGAAACGCAATGTCGGTCGCGACATAACGGTCTACGCGCGCAAAGAATACATCTGCAAACTTGACCGTAGTTCGTCGTGTTCTTTGTCGTTCGTTTCGTTGTAATACAAAAGTTGTGGCTGTGGCGAATTTCGTTGGTTGGCAAGAAGTGTTTGCTTTTTCATCAGTCGTGGCGCGTAATAATCGAGCGATGGCCACGCTGGAAAGGGATCGATTGCCACGAGGCAGCGAGCGGAGGAAACGAAAGTACGCCGCAATTTTAATAATATTCACCCTGCCGGTCACGCGGCCGTGGCGGCGTTTATTGGCCGGCTTCCTTTCCGCTCGCCGCGCTTCGTGGGATGCCCCGCGTGCTAACCCAGTAATTGTGGAATCGGGAATACATCGCGTTTCGTTGCGTATTTATTTGCCCGCTGCGAGCGATCGATAGGCGAGAGAAAGCGATCACGTTTCTCTTACAAGGCGCTTCAAAAATACGTTGGCGTCTTTACGTGCTTATAGAGAGAGAATTTATTATACATTCTGGACGCGAGCTGGAGAAAATTTCCAAAGTCTGTTGACAATGATGGTGAATTTGTGTGACTGTTGAAAGAAAAAGTGCCATAAAAAACAATACATATCGAATAGAGAATATTCTAATTTTTGTAAGTCGTTTAAAAATCCGCTTGTTTCTAGGTGTGGAATGAGCATATATTCGTAATGTATGTTGCTGCTTATTCATGCACACACGATGAGTCTAGAACAGTTGGAGAAACTTTATTGCGATCCTATTTCATATCGCGAGATTAAGAGGAAAGTCCTAATGAACCTGGGTCCGTAAACCGTTCCTTTCCGAGATGTTGCACTTTTAATGGGTACGTTCGCTCCATAATACATGATCAAAGCAGAATTCATTGCCAAACGTTGTCTTCTGCCCGTGCAGCATGTATGTTGTATACCATCCGACAATTCCTGAAAATTTTGCAGACTGCAGCGCACACGCTATACATTTTAAATGACTTCGTAGTGCACGTACCTCGTTACTTTGACGGTAGAGAACGGATTCTTGTTGAGAAACGTTGACGTTCGTTCGATATCAAATAAAGATGAAAAGATTACTTATGATTTATTTACTAGCCATACGCGGGCGGGGAGCCCGTTTAACGAATATGCATATTCAGGCGTAGTTACAAAACGTGTACAGACAAGATTGCCGCCTCAGATACAGAAAACCCATAGGTTTCAGAATGACAATAACAATTACCTTCGAGGCAAACACGTGACACGTATTCCAACGCTTGGCATCAGCATGTGGTCATTTTTCTGGCAGCAATTTTAGCCGCGCGAGCAAAACCGTATTATATATTCTGCCCTCGTTAACAGAGGGGAGGGTACAGCCCCTGATACCTATCACAATTGCTGATTAGCGCGTAAAATTATAGCGCAATGCGCTCTCCTCTCACCCGTTGCCCACGTCACGATTGATCTCCGCCGTTATTCGCCGCGCGCTCTCGCCTGTCATTTTTATTTCGCGCAAATACATGCCGACAATCGAGCCAAAGTCCAGTTCGAACGCGCTGCACTCGTATTTGTAACGTTACCCCATTATCCGCGAGCGTTCGGCTGTTATCGCGCGGCTCGCACGCTTATTGCACTGGCGCGGGCGCGGCGTCAGACGTTCGCTGTAATTCCATTTCCATTTCGAGCGCTCGCAAAAAGAGCTTCGACGCTTTTTCTTACGCCGCCACACCGGACCGTCGGAAATCCGTCCGCTGCACTCGCTCACTTTACATGCAGTAATAGATTAACCCGTTCAATCCCGCGCTCAAGTTCGTCCGAAAAAAGCAAGACGTCGAATTCGATCGGCAGGCGACGAGAGTTTCGTAATTCGAAGCTCGAACAACGCAAATTGAGGCGGGTTAGCAAGCAACTCCATATAAACAGTAATATGACAAATCTATTGTTACGACGTCGCGTCGGGTGGCGGATTCGTCGGAAGACTAAAATTAACGTTGTCAGCGCTAATTAGTAGCTCGCGACGCGTCGATAGTCCGCGACAGCCACCGTCGAGATAATTGACGCGCAAACAATTTACGTAGGCTCGACGATACGGTATCATCGTTACCAGTTCGAGCTTCATTAGCCGTCGCTCTCCGTTCGTCGGGAGCGTTTTTCGCAGACACAAGGATCCGAAAGGAGCTCGGCACGTGCATATAGAAGACGGGCACACATCGACGGCGTTTAATACGCCCGCGCCGTATAATCACGCAGCCGATTTCGTCGATGGGCCCGCGAAGCGCTAACGTCCGCGGCTGTCATTAAATCCCCCTAGACGCAACGTTAATTTCGTCCGCCGTTATTGTACAGGCACATACTTGAGAGCGATAAACAGCTTTACTGCCATTATAACCGCGAACCGTGTGTCGTTAAGTCCCCGCGGTCCCCCCCGCTCTCCTCTACCAACGAAGCTGTAATGAGAGAGTTACGAGCGGTGCGGCAGGATTTCGGTGCGAAAGCCGTCGATTTAAGCGACGAAACGCGTGCGTTTAGAATCGCGCTGAGGTCGCGTATCGTTATATCATCTCGTTCCGTCTTCGCGTCTAAGCGCCGACGTCCTTTTGCGGGGGCCACAAATGGCATGGAGCCGGATTACGCTCATCCTACTGCCGCGGCAGCTTCCTCGCGCGGAAAGCGCGCCTAAACTTCTCTCTCTCTCTCTCTCTCTCTCTCTTTCAGAAGCCGAGCAATATCGCGAATAACGAATTGCAAGCGGGGTGCATAGACAGTTTCCATTTAATCCGTTCCCTTCGCCGACGCGAGACTTGTACCGGCGCGCTATTAATACCCCAAGACAGGGTTCGTGTTATGGCGCGCGGAAAAGTGTTTAAGCGGATGACATCGGAAACGCTTGAGGCTTGGGGACGAGGCGCGCGGGTTGGATCGTTGGATGTCGGATCCGCCACGATATGTGTCTACGTATATTTTCTGATGGCTCTACTTTCTAGAGGTTTTTCTCTCGCTGTCGCGGCATGTCATGCGGCTCCGTGTTTGCTCTTGAACCAAGTCTTCAAGATAACGAGCCTGTTACGGGGAGGGTACACGCACCGCGTGTTTACAGAGTAATATCTCGGACTGCGCGATAGCTTCGATGTTTAGTACTCGAAGGACGTTCAGTGAGGGATCAAGTCATTTTTCATGTTAACCTTTTTCCGATTTTCGAGTAATCGTGCATCGTTTGATTCCTCGGTGTACGTCCCAGGGTGAAACTACCTCTCTGCCCGATCGGTCGGCCTTGCGTTTCGGGTTGATTTAAATCAGTGTTTCTTAACCTTTTTGGTGATCGGGACCCCCTTGAATCTGAAAATACGGTCTCGGACCCCCTTGAAAAATATGTTCAGATGTTTTTATTTAGGAGATGACAATTATTGTAACATTAGAAACCTCTCTCGCACCCCTGAAAATGCTTTCTCGCACCCCAAGGGGTGCGTGCACCCCAGGTTAAGAAACACTGATTTAAATTGTCCAACTTCGCTTCTGCTCGGGCGAACATTCGAGAACGTCACTTGTCGACGGTGACTGCGCTCGTTTAGTCATTCGGCTCCAAAAATTGCGCGCTAAAATTCGCTGACGCGCGCGCGGTAGGGTAATCAGCGTGCTATCGTCGGGGAGCGTATGCGCGCTTGGTATAATTATTAATCGCCGTAAATATCCGAATAACGGCTAATCGCGGAAATTCTGCGGCCCGCCTTACTCATTTGCGGCGAAACCGCGCTTTCAGCCGCGTCGGAGAAATATCGTGCCAGCGTAACCGGTAGTTGGCCCGTTTAATCCCTTCGCCGTTACGGACGTATACAAACGTTCGAGGAAAATTGTTATTTCTGCGGCCACGGGGCGTGGGCAGACGGTATACGGGGTGTCGCGTTAACGGCGGGTCGGAAACTTCGGCTCGCACGTCCAAGTCCTAAGCCGGCGGAACTGTCTCGGCGGAGTAATCGATATCTCGAAAGTTTCGCTCGTCACCGTCGTCGCTAATAGTTTTTGACCGCGATGCGAATGTCTCGCTGAGAAGATGACATTTTTCCACGTACTGTCGGCCGAAACAAGTGCACTTACCGTCTCATTGGACTCGGGGAGCCTCTTTTACAACGGCCACGGGTATTTTGTCTTAATTTTTCGGTCAATCTTCGACCGTACCGTCTAAACTGTTGAGAGTACCAGCGGGCGGAGAGTGTTCTATTTTCAGCGAAACTTATCGTTTATCGAGCGGTAGGATGCGGAGCGAACAAAAATGTCAACATTTATCATCTATTTTCAGCCGTGATTCAGACATATTACCTTCCTCGACTCGGCTCACGCGTCGCTCGATACGTCGTTAACGCTTTGTTTCTTTTCCCAGGCATCCTACCACCAACTAACATTCGGTCCAGAGTGCATACTGCAACACCTCGTATACGCGCGCGTTCAAGGAAAATTCTAATTTCTCCGTCGGTCGGCCATACATTCCCGGTGATTGCATTCTTCAATCGACACTCGCCGCTGCCTATCTATTATGACCGAGCGACGAGCGTCCAGGTCGATCGATATCGCTGATTGACGATAGTTTAACGCGTTTAAATGGCGCGCACCTCGAAATAGAAATGTCCCGTTGGTCGTGCCGGGTTTTCGGTCACGACGCAAGCCGGTAAAGCGATCAACGTTTTGCCCGAAGCGAAGTCACTTCGTTTCGGGCAGCGTTTATTTATGACCAGGAAACTCTGTTATGCCTCTATCGAGCGTTATTCGTCGCTCGGCCGGATGATAAGGGCCCGTGCCGCGCGTTAATCGTAAGAATAAACTGTTCTTTTATGCTCGCACGTTTTCGCGGCTAGAAATTCCGTCGGTAAAATGTAATCGCGCGCGCTGAAACTTTCGTGACCCGCGAGCCGCGAGTGTATCGCACCGAAGTCAACTGTCGTAAGATCGTATCTGCCGTATGGCCAGGGGATTAAAGCGACCGAGCGTGAATGATAGCGCTTTATCGCGGAGGACTAATAACTTAAAGCAAAACGAAACGCGTCCGTACCGATATGAATGCGGCGTAGAGTGCGCTGGAACACGTGGGTGACGTTAAAGATATGCAGCGAAACCCGGCAAACCTGCGTCTTTGAAAAGCGACGGATAAGGTGTGTTACACGTTAACGAAGAAATTGAACGGCTCGAAATAGAACAGAGCACATACGCGGATGCATGCTGGGTGCAGGCCTGCAACGGTAGAATGTAGAGCGAAAAATGGAACGGGGATGAAAACAAAATTGAATAAAAAAAAATACAGCAAGCCGTATCGTGAACTCTTTGAAAAAAGCAGCAAACTCGAATGACCGACAGATAAACGCTGCACCGACAAAAAGCTCAATTGAAAAGTCTCGTCATTCGCACTCGTCCAATTTTAACGAAAGCGGCTGCCTGCCTGCCTGCCTGGTCTCTTTCTCTCTCTATCCCCCTCGCATCGAACGTTTTGCGTGCAAAGTAACAGCTCACGTGGCACGCGCAGTAATCGTTGACTAATTCCTCGCGCTCGTTCTACAACGAAACGACTGCCCGTCCGCCAGCCTGCCTGCCTGCCTGCCTGCCAACCGTGTTCGTGAACCAGAAAGCCGTCGACAAGGTTTGCCACTTTGTGTCCTCTCCTCTCCATTCTGCCCGTCCTCGGCGTCGCAGTTGCGTCCGTCGAACGAAACGAATGACGGCAGCGCCGAACACCTGTTTGCGCTTCTCAAAATACGCCAGGCTAATTACCTACTGCATATCGATTACGGACGTGGACGGCCGCGATAAAAGTCGATCTGTTTAGCGTTCCGCGGTGTTTCGAATATCAGGCCGTCGCGAGGGTTAAGAATATCTGCTAACTGTACACACGGGGTGTGTATTCGGTAGTGAGCGGTAGTATCATATTATACGACGCAATATCGTCGTGATAAGGCTTTTTTCTTTATGGCAAAGTGGTGCGATAGACATGGGACCATTATAAATACTTGCTTGTTATACGTTACGATACACGGTAACAGTGTCTGCTGTTATAAAACCGTGCAATGTGAGACTATTTGTTGAGACGCCTCTACGTGGGTTTGTCGCGGAAGGAGACGAGATCAGGAATTGATCGATTTTGTGCGTCCACGTAGGCGAGTGGCTCTCACGAGGTTGCCTCCTGTCGAATGGAAAACGGTCGGGTGGTCGTTTCTAATGCTTCGCTCGCACGAAGCGAGTAGCGACCGATGCGAGTAATACAAGAAAAAGGATGACACGGACAAATAAGAGGAGGGAAGGGGGAAGATCGGGTCGTGAATGTTTCATAGCAGCATCGAATTAGCGCGAGTCTTTATCGTATATCGATACGCGTCGTCCGCGAAAATCATAAGTCCTCGTCCCCGATGCCTTATTCATCGGCGACCGAATTTAAAAACCGTGCTCCCCCCTCCGCCTCCGTGCCTGTGCTCAACGATATTCCGCGCTATGACGTCACACACGTTGACAGAGCTCGTTTTTCATCGGCTGCCGGTTATTCTCCCTTTACTATTATTCCGCGGTACGGCGGAAAGAATAATCGAGCCTCTTAGCGGGTTCCGAATTTGCATTTTCAGGAGAAACCCAGGAGGGGTTATAGGGTCAGATAATACGGATCGCGTTGGTAAAAGGAGTGGAAGGGAGACGGGAGGAAGGTAGGGGATGGAAAAAGAAAAGAGGAAAGCGTGGAGGAGGGTAGAAAAAGAGTAGGAAAGAAAAAATACGAGCGCGCCTCAGTCGCTTCTCTTTCGGAGCGCAGCAGCAGGAACGGCGTAAAACGCGCAGCGCACGCTTTCCCCTATCGAGCACGATAATTGCGAGCGCTGCTTCATTCGAGGCGTTCAAATCCTCCCCTTCCTTCGCCCCTTCCCCCCTTCCCCCGCGTACACTCTGCGCTCGACACGGAACGAAACTTTTTCCGAAGCGGAGCGACGCTCCCACGCTCGACGTCAACGGCAAATGTTTTTTTTTTTCCCCCCCGTCTTTCTCATACATCCAGATATATTCGCCGCTCCGTTCTGCGGGAAATTATACTCGTTAACCACTGCCAGGACACTCGCGCGACACGTAACGGCTCCCGCCACGTGTGTATGCAGATTGGCGAGCGAGGGTCGCGGGACAAAGGGCGGCGATGGACGAATTCGAAATTCGAACGTGCAGAGAGAGGAGGGGAGAAGGCAAAGGGTGTGCGATCGGTTGAGAAACGGTCTCGGACAATTTTTTTCGGAAAGTGCAGCGCGAGGTCCTGTCCTCTCATCGACTTCCGCATAACCAGTCGCGCGGAACGCTGCCCTGAGAGAGCGAACGTTTCGGAGCCCTCGAGGATCTACGGACTGTTCGAACTAATAATCTCTGGCGCGGTAATTAAATATCATTAATCGTCCGTTCCACTTGACTCGGCCGGCTCTCTCGCCGCGCACGCGCGGCAATAGAGGGCGAGGACGAGAAGTATTGAGAGAGGGCACGGACTCATGAACGTACTCGTCGAGTTTTTAGGTGGAGAGTAAACGGAAAATCGTGACTCGATTTCTACCTTGCCTAAATTCAGTCGGGGAGAGCGTCCTTCAATTTTAATCCCTTCTTCTTGACCTAAAAGTCTTTCCCGTCTTCATCCTTGCGAAACCGAGAACCCGAGACCCAGGCGAGAAAGTGGTGGACGGACGGGGTGGAGAGGGAGAGAACGAGAGGGAAGAAGGTTAACGGACTGTCACTGGGAACTGAGATTAATAATAAGATGGTCAAGGAACCGGATTTCGTCTGCAGCAGGTTTCAAGTCGGCCGGTTGAAATTTCGCCACGAGATAGGTGTTGTGCGTATGTTGTATTATGTGTGTATGCATGTATGTGGATAAGGCCAGGCACGACGGTGCATCGAATTTTATCGCTCGTGCGACGCGATGGGTGCTTATCATCTACCGCTCGTGAACGAATGAGCAGGGTTTACGCGACTATTTGGCGAAAATTGATTAGAAGCGCGACTTTACGAGCGCTCCTTCCGTTCGTCGTTTAAAATTACCTGCCAGATAAAATTTGTCGTCGCTGATTTTTCGATTTTCGTTTTTATTCCGCGCGGCAGCGTTGCCCGGGCGTATATGAGGATCGGAATTTTGCTAAATTCACGGGAAATTTACGGACGGCTTCTCTTTGGAGGAGGGAAAAATCGCGCGCTCGTGTTTTGGCCAACGTAATATTTTTCGCCCGTTCGCACGGAAGTTGATCGTTCCGACAAATAATCACACTCCTGTCAATTCGTATCGGTTCAGTTGACTTATGAACAAGAATTACATAACGGTCGTGCCAAATTTAAATGTCCCGCGAAACCCGCTAAAATTCATCCCGAATACGTCAGCAATACTCGACGCCGTTAATGCAGCAGTGCATTAGTGAAACCTCCGATATTCCACTTTTATCGGCGCCCGTTAATTTGCCATACTCGGCTCGCGAGATTCCCAGCGACAAGGACGAGACCAATATACGTACGCCAAACTTCATTACGCGCCATCAAAGCAGCAATTGTTTCCTATGCGATCTTTCGAAGCCGGCATAAACCATTATGCAGATTAAAATAGTAACTCTCCATCGCAATACCGTAATGGCCGCTTCTGTCGTCAGTCAACTTAAGAATGTAGCAAGAGAGAAAAAGGCGGACTTCTCTCTCTTCCTAAAATAAAAAAAAACTAAAAACAAAACGAAGAAAAAACAAAAAACCTAGTAGAGAAATTGTCGGAAGTCCTGCAAATCGGAACGCCGCACTTTTATCCTGCGCAGCAAATTCAGGAAGAATGAAAGCGCTCCGCGTCGTCCTTCAAAAGGAATTCGATAAGGGAACGTATCCTGCAGGTAAAGGGACGCGCGCTCGTGATAACGTTTTTCCCGTGGCACCGCGGCGGATCCGTCGGTGGTCTCTGGAGAAGAAATGCCTCGTGCGCCAATTGACGATAACGCAATCCGCCATCGAGAAAACCTTTCCCTCATCAAGATCCACTTCTCCACCCTCTCCAGTCCCCACCCCTCCCGCTGCCCGCAGTTTCGCGGGCGCACCACTACTCTCTGAAGGGCTTTTGTTAACTCTATGTTAATCGCGCCTTTTCAAAGTCGCTCGTTACGTATTGTAATTTACATGCTCGTGCATAAACGAAAGCTTGCCGCGTAGGAGGCGGACGGAGACGGAGGAAAAGGAAAAGGAGAAGGAAGGAAAGGGGGGGGGGGGGAAGGAGTGTATCTCGGATCTTGCGGGCAGGAGTTTTCCGGGCGGGGGTGCGACATAATGGATACACATGCATAATAATCGCCTGGGGACCGTGAATATTTATGAGCCTTCGGCGAAGTAGGATGAAAAACCGCTTGCAAATTCCATCTCCCCCCGCCTCGCGCGCTTGGAAGAGGAAAGCTTTGACGCGTGCACACGCCCCGTTTATGTGCCTTCAGTTGCTCCGAGCATGCACGTGTGTGGGTGTGTGTATATGTCAAACGAGGAAGTTGTTAGTTCTCGATAATCTCTGCATACGAGGATTACGCGAGGCGAGCGAGCGCGCGATGAAAATGGAGGCTGGAAATGGAAAGATTGTTACTGCGACGGGATTGGGGGAGGGGTATTCGTCCGCGGACGAAATATTCCGCGCGATATCCGACCTCCGACAATGGCCATTTCTCGCGCGTAAGCGGGAACGACGCGATACGGAATTCCCACGATAAGCTGACGCGGTGCTGATAAATATTTATGAGCCGAGCGAGATTCGTCCTGGAAGCTCAAAATAGGACGCGCCGCTTTGTTGCGCCACTGGTCGGGACGGACTTAATAAGACGAATTCAGTGTCTGGCGTTTGAGGGAAGTCGAGAGGAAGTTTCGGTGGGGCCGAAGCGGATATCTGGACGAGTGTCTGGTTTTTGTAGCGGGGTATATGTGCCCGAACGGTCCGCCCGCGCCAGCCCGTCGATGCCGTTTGATTATTTACCCCGTCCCGCGGATCTTTGTTCCGGCGAGAAAAAGACGTTTGTAATTGGCCGTTATTCTTCTCCGGCCCGCCTGTGTACACACGCGCACGTACACGTACCCTTTGCCGTCCGCCAGACACGCACGGACGGTTTATTAATTCAGGAAAAATGTTCATTCAACGGCAACGCTGCAGAAGAGCTTCGCGTACAAGATCTTCAATTATACAGGTTTCGTCGACGAAGTGCCCCAATCGCTGCCAAAAGAACGAGTGGAAGCGAGACAAATGGGGAGACTAGATAGATAGATAGATGGATAGACGGATAGGGAGTAGAACGAGAGGTCTGTACAAGGAAGGAAAAACGGCAAGACGTTAGGTCGAACATCGTTTCCTCCTGGAACGAAGTTACGGGAGTTTCGACTTCTCGTCGAGCTCATGACGCAGGCTCCAATTTTTGCGACTTCCGAGGGTTTCCAGTTTGGCGACGTTTCCCGTCGGAGAGAGAGAAGAGGATTTTACGTGGAACTTACGTCATCGCGCGCGCACGATTCCATCTCGTTCCGCCACGTCCTTCTTCCTCCTCAACGGCTTCTTTCGCCGCGGATAAATGCTAATTATTTGGGCCACCCCCTCCCACTCCCGTCCGCGCTCGCGGCTGCATTTTAATTATGTACATTCAATTACGCGTAAGCTTTACGCACGTTTCGCGCCGGCTCACCGGTGTTAAATGGTTCGGACACTGTTTTTTTCCACGGAATATTGCGAAAAAGTATATTCAGCTCGGGCGCGTGCTCTCTGTGCTGCTACTATGCATCCGGCCTGCCACGCCGGGGTCTAAATGAAATTTTCCGCTTTCGTCGGCTCTCTCTAACTCCGCCTGCCGGACGCAAAAATACTCCACAAAGACGCTCTCTGTCTCTCGGGCGCTTACGATATAATTATCTGTACATGGACGGAGGTTTACAAAACCCCGGGCCCCGGTCTTGCTTAATCGCCCTCTGCCACGGTTTACTCTTCCAGATAACGTTGCGTAAAGGCGTGGCTGCCTCCAGCGACAGTATGTGCACCACGTATAATGTATATGCCCTCCTGTGCGCGCGCGCCCCCCCGCCGTTGATAAGGATCGGCTCAAATTAATTCATAAAAGGAAGTTTCCCTGTGATCCGGCCGATTAAACTTTTCCCGCCGAGAGCTAAAAAACTTGGCGGGCCGCGCGCCATACGCGCCCGGCGGGGGTGAGCTCTTTATGCGCGAAAATCTGCGCTCGTGTGCGGCTCACGGTGTAATTAGCGCCGGCTAAGCTGGAAATGTCGACAGCTTTTTTCGGAAATGTAAAAGTGTGACGGCGCGGGCGTCCGAAATGCAATCGGCTTGTCCGAGAATACTCGCTTATACGAAACAAGTGTTTACGGTACAAGCGGAAGCCGCGCGAAATGCTCGAGCACGCGGCGGGAGGCACAATGCTTGGCTTTTGTCCGACTGACAGGCACACTCTATAAATCCGGCCGGTTAAACTAATATTTAGCCGTTTCCACATCATTTCCATCGAGGCTGCTGCGCTGCGCTGCTGCTCTCGCCGGCATTTACTCCCCCTCCTACATATTCACGGCTGGATAGAGACCTCAGGGAGGAAAAGCCGCAAGCTCGTGACCGGTTTTCTTCGCTTAGCTACTGCATTTCTCTCACGACCGTGCGCGCGATACAATCGGATTCGTTTCCGAACACGAGAGCACGCTCTGCTCTCGTTTTCCTCTTCGGCGATTCAATGTCTTCGAGCTCCGGCAGACGGGATTTATGCCGTCGCGAGCGACACCGATATTTTCGCGGAAGGGTAAGTGTTCGTCTGTCGAGATGCGGGGTATATCGAATGGCCTCTCGATCACCGATCGGTACTTCCAGGACCGAGGGACGTATTAAATCGATGGCATTATTTCGCCGACAAATAAGTATGCAGAAAATGCGCTTCCGTATTACTCTTTTCTTTCCCGGTTATCCATCTTGGTATTTCAGCATCCTCCAAGCACCGCGCGCCGCGCTGTACTGTTTGAAGCCGGCGGAAATTGTAATTGGATTAGTTTCATCGCTGCACTGCTGGCGTCGAGGAGTATCGCGGTTCTTTCTTTATCTTGTTTTTTTTTATTTTCGGTGCACGCGGCGAACGAAAGTTACCTGACAAGTTTGCTTTTCATCGAGGCCGCAATCCGAGTCAATTGTTACGTAACGTTCATGAAAGTCAGTGTCAAACTGTAACGTTACACCGTGCCAGTTATGCGGCCGCGGTAGACCTTCGCCGACCCTATCGATTTCGTCGATTGCCTTGTCGCTTCCTTATCGGGCTGCACGTGCCCTCCGGCACATACAGGACTAATTCAACAAAACCACACCGCTTCACTAAATCTCTTCCTCTAACAATAACTACGTCTGCGCGCGTCGCCTTCGCGAAGACCTTCATTTTTCGCCCTTCGCGCGACGCCGCACTTTGCATCCATATTCGTACGATTTCGCGGCGAGTCGAGGAAAGGCGAATTAAACAGTTTACCGTTATATAATCCGTACCAGCCGCGCCTGCGGAAGCCCGATGAAAATTGTTCGGCCGCTTTCAGTACTCCGATCGCACCATCACGAAAATGTAGGAAAGAATACGGTCTGTTCCGTGCCGATAATGCGTTCGCCGGCGGTTTTCGTTGGCGCGGTAATTAAAATCTCTCGCTCGTGTTCGCGGGATGTAGAAATAATTACCATAGACGGTCTGGAACGAATTGGGGTGTCGGGTGCGCGGAGAGAGAGAGAGAGTGCACTCTCCGGCAGCGCGGAGAAATACACGTCGGAGGTTGGAGGCGCGCCGATGGAGATGAAAACGAGGTAATGGCCGACGCTTTATTTCACCTGTCGACTTATTCCGCATCGAGATTCTCAGGCGATCGGCAGGAACGGCGAGCGAGAGCGACAAATGTCCTCGCCCGGAACACTCTCGGTCGCTTTGCGCGCCATTCTCGCTCGAGCTCGTTCTCTGGGCGAAATCTTTTCGTTCGCCGCGTGAGCAAGCCGCTCATTCCCGAGATAGACGAGTCAACATTAACAAAAGCCCCGGTGGGCGGGCGTGTGTATTACGGCCGAGTTATCGTGCCGGCGATCGGCGTTTATCGATATCGTAATATCGGCTCCCATAACGACGCCCCTTATCACCGGAGGTTGCGATAACAGCTCGTCATACGCTGTCGCTGGGAACAATGGTCTGGCAAAGGGGGAGGGCGAGTAAAGGAGAGTGAGAGATTGAGAGGGGAAGAGAGATGAGGCTCGAAACGATCGAGGAATCCCGATTCACGATACACGCCCGCGCGCGCTCGTTCGCTCGTACCCTCTCTTGTGAATCTCGATTGTTACGGATCCGTTGGAAGACGAACATCTTTCTTCACACACTTTCATACCGCGAGTCTCGACAGGTGATAGGCTGTGGCGAAATTTTTAAGTGAAAACAGCATGTAACTGTTATGTTATGCAACACGTTCTCCCTGTGTTTCTAAGAATACGGATCAACGCTAGCGCTCGACGGCCTCGTCATTAAAAGTGTCAGTATGACAGGTAACGTCAATAGTCGGCCATAATAACCGTACGTTATTTCGGAGAGACGTAAAGCAACGAACGACGAGAGCGAGTATGTAAAGTGAAACGGAGCCGAGAAACGACCGATGTATTTCAAATCTCGACGCACACGCGGTGGTCCGTCGGCGAATATTCGAGGATCCCTCCTTGCGCCCAATAAATACCGGAAGGATCCAACGTAAAATCGATCCTCCCCACGGCGCGCGGGGCACTGAATAAATTCCGGTAGCGGACGACGATCGAACATACGTCGAGGGTTTGGCGGGACCCGGACATCGGATCCATTGTGCTCACTTTACTCGCGGAAATTCGATCTGGCTGATATTGCGCTGTGTATGCGATATTACACAATATATCCGGTTTTGGTGCTGCTGGCTTTATCCCGCCACCCTTCTACCCTGCCCCCGTCGCGCGATGTAAATGCATGCTACACACGGTCTAGGCCGGGTTACATATGCCGCGTTCATGTACCTACACGCGTGTGACATATTCCGGTGAAACAGCTTCTCTCGCTCGTTCTCTCGTCCTCCCTCATCCACCCTCGCACTCTATGCACCACCGATGCTTGCGTAAATCTTACACACCTGCGCCTCGCGGCTCGCCACCACTTTCCCAGAGGACACCCCCGTGCATTCGTCAACGTCGAACGTCCCGATTCGCACTCGTTATAATTTATACCTTTTAATATTTAAGCCCCCGACAGCTCGCGCGCGCTCCTCACTCACGGTCGTCTGCAATTAACCCCCTTTTGTTTCCGATTTTATACGTTTCGGAAAGAGAACTCGTAGCTTCGGTATTGCGGGCTTCTAAGTTATCGCGGACTTCCGTCGAATTCGGGATTCTGTCCGGATTAAAGGCTTTCGTGGCAAACGAAAATTTCATCCCATTCGCGGGACATTGTCGGTAATTGGTTGTTCAAAGCGGAGTCCGCTTCGAGCCCTCGATTAATACGCCAAACACAATACTGTTACGTGTTGTGCGCTACCGACGCTTATTTTTAAATACGATCGAGTTGATCGGACACAAAACCGCGGAAACTTCCCATGTTCGTGCTTAATCATACAGCGTCGAACAATATCGTTCGCAATATCAGATCGTCGAACACCATTGAAGGAACAGAAAAGTCAACAGTGGATAGCGACGGACGGAATGAGAGACTACGAAATAATTCACAGACAGATGCTGCCGCGTGTGCGCGATAGGATTCGCGCGGCTCTTCTCCGATTACCACGCGTTCTTGAATTTATTAATGAGACCGAGCCCGCGCCCTGCGCCCACTCGATCGCTTAACGAGAAGTTCGTTAATGTTGAACGGGAAACGTCGGCAGACACGGCGTGGAAAATGTACCGAAAAATTTGATCGGGCCGGCAGCGGGTGCGACGATAAACTTGACCCACTCCGGAAATATCTCGTCTCTCGTCCCGTTCTAATAACCCGCCTCCAGAAGCGAAGCACTTAATTCCACCGGCTCCCTTCCCCGTGTCCCGCCGGCACTCCGCTCGTGCCGTTACAAAATTACTGCGATACCGAAAAAAGAAATGGTCGATCGGCGCGAAGGACTCTTCCTCTCCCTATTTCCGCGTGCGCGTCTGCGCGCGCTCGGCGCACAACGGGTTTTCTGGGTCAGTTTCGAACGAAAGGGCGGCTCATCAATTTCTATTCAACGATCGCCCCTAAAACGTTTTGATCCGTGTAAACCTGTCCACGCCTACGATCCTCGCAGCGGCGTTGAGAGCGGCGCACTCGTCGGTAACGATGATGAAGTTGTCAGCGATCGGTAAACTATTCTCGAGACTTTGAAATAAACAGAGTCGCGCGCGTCTAGAGAGAAAGAGCGTTCGAAGTGCTCTTATTTTTAGATCGATACACACAGGAAGCGACGGAGGTTTCGGCAGAAGTAGGCTGCGCGATGTCAGAAAAGCCCCCACGTGTGTGTGTGTCTGTGTTTGTGAAGAGGCGACGTCGAGTAGGATCGCGGAGCGATTAAACATCTGTTGTGACACAGCCTCCGAACGATTATTGAGCCTTCATACTGGTAGCGTGTATTGCGACAAGGACGGGGGACTGGAGCGCGAATTACGTGCGCGACACTTGTAATCGGGCAGGTCTGGCCGAAGTGGCATTAGCGCCTAAATTAATTAGTACCGCGGGCATGGGCCAGTGTCAATGGTTCGTGAATAATGCGTCGATTCACTGCGATGAAATGGTCAATCGCTCCCGCTCGCACCCGTTCATTTGCCACTATCGCGCCTGGCCTCTCTCGTCTCATGAAGCATCGAAACGGATAAAATATGGTAATTACCGCTGGGAGATGGGCCACTCGAGCTCACTTCGACCACCGGAAGATATCGAGAGACCGAAGAGAGGGGCGGGCTCTTCATGAAAATTTATTCGCATCGGTAACGGCCTGGTGTCGTCGCCGCGGTTATAACTCCCATTTGTAAGTTAAAATACAAGGCTTACGAGCGTGAAAATACCGTTGGGCAGAGTGAGGGACTGGGGAGTGTTGAAAATTTATCGCCCCGGAGCTGCATTTACGCTCGATTCCGCCTCCGTGTGCTTCCTTACTTGTACCTGAAGCTGCTCTCCGCCACAGCTTGCCGCTGCCTAACGTTGGGTGATCATTCGACGAGTGAGTGTCTGAAAGAGAGAGAGAGAGAGAGAGAGAGAGAAGGGGGGGGATCCAAAGTTTCGCGACGAGGAAAGTGCTAAGAGACGCTCGTTAAAGGGGCTCGGAATGTCTGATAAAAATTTCAATTTATACGCAAAAAAAAGTCCTCGAAACTTAGATGAAGAAAGTTCATAACTGCCCATTAACTCGTTTGCCCGTGGCTGCAGAAGGAGCGGCTTTGCCGCCTTATTTTCTCCACTTTTCTTTTTCTTCCGTCTACGTTCTCTCTCTCTCTCTCTCTCTCTCTCTGCCGCTTTTCTCAGGTTAGTACTTCCCGTCGATGCGTCCTTTCCGCTCGACCGCCCTTGGTTGCTTGCATTTTTTCCGCGCTTCTTCTTCTTCTCGTCGGCTTTTTTTCCAATGCTCCGTTTCTATTGGGAAGGACAGCAGGGGAGCGAGTGCGCGCGCTCTCTCGAAAACTCAGAGTCGCACCTGCACGTCATTAAACTCGAACGACATCTGCGTACCTTCGTCTCCCACATCCCGTCCTCCCCTTAAACGCGGCACCTCTTTTCCCGCGGGAAATGTTCTTAATGCGTTTCCCCGTACGGGGTAAGTTACGACATCGCTCGAAATTACAATGCGGAAGAAATTGCTCGGCTAAATTTGCGCGCGAGCCAAGGAGCCGTGCGAGAGAATCTTCCTCGCGGACGCGTGCTGCACGGTTACAGCCGGCCGATACGCGTTTCGATATCGCCGCGGAGCAGCGGACGTAAAATGCGCGGGGCCAGATGCCGTGTTTCTCGAAGAGGAGGACTGTGATGAACGGCGGTCCGGCCACGTTGTCCGAGTCGTCCGTGGCCGTTCGACTACGAAGAATGTCCCACGGTGTGCTTGATCGATGGCCCATTTCATCGCAATTTTCCGCACCCTCCCCTCAGGCCCGGCCGCGCCATTTATGTGGAAATTCTATGTATGGAGCATAATGTGCGCGGTCCAGGTAATGCCCGCGAGCGGCAGATGAAATTTACTGACTCACCGAAGATCGATGCTTGCGAGTAATGCGAAATATCAGCTTTTATCAACACGGTGCGAGGGGAGCGATGCCGTTCGCTTCGTAATTATTAACTAGAGAGACGCGGATTTGTCAGTCCGAAGCGTTATAGGTACCGCTGATGCGGCCGGTTGTTATTCGAGATTATTTGCGAGCTCTTGCGATTTATCATCTATACGAGCGAGCGCTTTTCAAGACTGATAACGAGCATCGCGACCTGACAGCAATATTCCGCGTGCGCCGTTGTCGTGTGAAACGCGTGGAAGACAGTGCTGAATTCAATGTGAAGCCTGAATGTCATCGACTGGCGGTGGTACAGTGTCTTCGCGTATTGTACGATAATTGCATTGTCGGAGGAGAAAAGAGAGCAGGGTAGGGGAGAACGACCGCACGCGGCAAAGCGGATTGTCCGTAAAAGGGGTGGCACGCCAGCCAGCCAGAGCATGGACTGAATATGGGCATCGTACCAACGACGTCGGTATTAAAAAGGGGAGTGGACGACGTCGCTACTTTATTTATTTTAATGTCCGAGGTTGCGGTCGCTCTTAAATCCCTCGTGACTTTCGGTCCGACCTTCAGCGCGTTTTTAAAATACTCTAAGTGGGTCATTGTCTCTGGACCACGTCGGGACACGGCAGCGTCGAAAAGTGTCCTCGGAAAAAGAAAAGATCGCTTCGCCGTAGGCGCCTTCAGTGAAATAATCCCTGCCGCACGAATCAATGTATTTCATAATTTAATCACGCTCGCTAATGACGATATTCAATTTCCAGTGCTTACGAAACCAATAATGCATTATCCGAGTGCTTTGCCCATATCGCGCCACTTTAATCGAACAACGCGGTACGGGCTTTATTTATTATCTCTTTTTACACTCCCCCAGTTCCCATTGTACCACATTAATCGCACATACCTGCGCCGCTCCAATTGTCGGCCCGCTAATTGCCTCGACGACTTTGAACTCATCCCCTGCCGCGACAAGACTCCAAATGCGGGAGAATAGTCTCGGGCCTCGCGCGGAATGTGCGCCGCGGTTGACATCTGAAAGTGCATCGGTTATTACATAAAAAGGCTCGCGCAAAATGCCTCGATGAGAGCGATTCGTCGGCCCCTCCCACCAGCGCGTCGCATTTACGTAATGCACTTCGCACAATCTCTTCCAGCTGATTGTGAGATCTATAATCCTCGCGTCCGACGGCGGTGGACAAAAATTGATCCATTCTGAGAGCGCGCGCGCGCGCGCACTCTCGCGAACGAATCGATTCGCGTAAATTATCGCTTGGCCAGGCGTGACCCTTTCCCCTTTGTTTACGCGCGAAGTCACGTTTCGCGAGCGGCGCGGACTTGAACGGAGAGAGCTGGTAAGAAAATCACCCTGCATAAATGTCCGGCCCCGGAGAGCTGCCTTTCGAACCCCGAGGCGTTAATTATGTTCACGCCTTGTTAGCCTCTCCCGCTTCGACGGACGGCTCGTCGGAATTTCCAAACGCTCCGTTTTCCATCGAAGCGCCATTCTATTCTTCGCTGCTTCTATATACTAATGCTCACGCGCGCATATCGACGTTAAGAGCTGCCGAAGAACGTTTCCAGCGACGTTCCTCAGATGGCCGCTGTCGTCGTTAACAAAGTGTCCGTTTGTAAGGTGCTAAGAGCTGCGTTGTTATTGTCAGCCGTCTTTAGGTACGGGAAACTCGTCGCGACGTGGGCGGGTATCTGAAATTCTGTTCGACGGTCTACCTGAACACTCGTCGAGGTTTTACTGCTTTCGTCCGCGTTTTGCTGTTGAGCTTGAAGGGGCTGAAGCAGTTAGCGGACACAGGCGAGTGTCTCGCCGGAGCAAAATCCTCTTTCGGCAATGACTCCTAAGCCAGCCGTGCGTTGCCGGAGTTACTTTTCGAGCAGAAAGTTACACGGCTTAGTGTAGATATGAAGTCATTAAAAGAGCATTAACCATCGAATATAGCGAAACTGTACGCGGCCGTCGTCACGGTTGGGAATAATGTGTACGGCTCCAGTATATGCAGCGCTCGACTCGGAGAGGCTACTTATTTCTGCATAATTTATGTACCACCGAGGTACGATATTTAGTGTTCCCTGTGAACGCAACGACGTGTTGTGTCTCGGGGAAAAAATCTCGGGGCTGGCGCTTAACGAAGTAAAAAGTTGTCCCGCATGGAATTGACAGTGCGCGCTTTAAGCATTTCATTAGGCCACTCGCTCGAGTCCAATTTCCTCCCTTCCCAAACGACGACGGCGCAGAGCACGAGTAACAATTTTCTCGTCCGAATGCGCGCCCACCGTGCTGCAATTCAGGCCGCGTAAATCGATCATTACTCGCCAATTATTCTGCGCGATCGAAGATTTCGATCGGAACCGAAAGTATCGGAGGGCGAATGGAGGCGGGACGATAAAGAGAGGGTGAGATGAGAAAATATATTCCTGCTCCCGTTTCGAACGTGATGTATCGTGAAACGGAGCGGATTAAACGTGCTCGCGGTGTTGCCCGACAGGCGAGTTAATATTGAGAGAGACAATCCACTCTCTTTTAATTTATTTTCTTAAGCGCCGCCGCTCAGGAGATTTACACCCGCCCGATGGCCACCTATGGCGTTCTTGACGAGTGAAACAGACGCGGCAAGACAGCGAGAGAGAGAGAGAATAAAAAGAAAGAGACAGAGAAATGTTTATTCTGAAAATATCCACTCGCACGTTGTTTGTGTAGAGATATATCGGAGGAGGAACTCGCGTCAGGTGCTCAATGTCAATTTTGTCAAGAGGCAAACGTGTTGGGGAGGGGGTGGCTATGTTCTCTTTTCACTCGGCTGGTGCTGCCGGCTCGTTCCGCTCGAATTAGTCGTCGAAACGTTTCGTCTCTACGGTAACGCATATTCACACTCCGAACGGGCAAAATGAGGGTGACAGAGAGTTCACTCGAACGAGCGATTTGCATTCGTCGTATCCGACTTCGACAGAGAGTAATACCCGCGTATCGAATAAGCCGAAAGGGACATTAAAAGACCCGGGACATTTCTCGGCGAACTCGGGTTAAGGAAGTCGACGTTTAATGGCTTTCGAGGGAACGTTTACATTTTTGCCATCGGAGCGCGCGATATCCATCCGACTGGCTCGACAGTTGTTTGATTAACCCTTTCAATTCGACGTTCTATTTACACGAAAGAATATTTAGCGTGCACGCCGCGCAACGACGCGACATTGCAGTCGCTGCGAGAGATTGAAACTCATTTCATCGTCGATAAGAAAGTCGAGGGAGAGAGAGAGAAGAAAAGAGCGGGAGTTGCAGGGTGAGTAAATGTACTTTGAATGCGCCAAGTAAATAACGTCATTTCGAACAATGGAAAGGGGCACAGTATTTGAAAGCACAGCCGAAAGCGTTAGCGGGTAGCAAACAAATTACCGACGACGACGCATACGGAGTGCGAGCGTGATAAAAAGTTCCGATATTTCGAGTGCGCCGGGGTAAAAAGCTCTTTAAAATATACAAGCATTGTGAACAGAAAGCCAGCGAAGTACGCGAAGCAAATGCATTTCGGGCCGTTGTCGGCCGTGCGCGTTCTGGTCGACGCTTTCAAATGGAGCCGTTTCCGAAAAAGAGAGGAGGAATCATCGTGAAGCATCATGCGCACACGGCGCATAACGATGCATTATTCAGAAGAATGAATTAAATTAAAGCGACCCCCGTTACGTATAAACAATGTCGCGCCCGATCAACGACACGCCCCCGCCCTCCTGCCGATTATGAATGTCGTTATTATACATCGCACATCATTAATTCGCTTTCATTAATGCCATAAATCGCTGGCGGGCAAACAATGCCGAGATATTAAATGTATCGCCGGGCGTCGTCGAAGGGGAACAAAGTAAATCGTTATGTATGTTCGTCTTTGTACTCTGATACGGATGCCTATGTGTGCGTGCGTGCGCCAGCGTGTAATCCGACAGAATCGGGAAATAAATAACGCCCGCGATTTTCGCCTTTCCCGTATCGACATTAGCCGCAAGGCCTACAACCAGTTTCGTAGTCTCGTTGTATTAGGTATCAAAGAGTTTTCCGAAGCGAACGCAACAGTTAAAAACGTAATCAAAATTGATTGGTAGATTATTACACAATAGACCTCCTGTCTGATAAGTAACGTTCTTTGAGATTAAGAGTGCATTGTGTCGTAAGAGAATTAGACAAGAATGTACGGAATTGTGCAAAGCACAATGGACAGAATTTTTCGGTACACCAGGTATTCTTGTATCCAGTTACTAGTGCGTATGCCAAGTGTACCGTTATTTTTGGAAGTTTCCAGTCGAATTCGTTTTGTTTCCGCGGTGCGTCGTACCGATATTCCGCGAGAGAACGTGCGTACACGTACACCCGACTGAACTACGAACTCTAAAATAGTACTACGTTCAAGCCTAGACGGTGTCAAGCGACGACAATTTGCTATTCCCGCTCCACGTTCGCGTCTTTTCTTTATTCATTTCCTGCTAGTGGCGTTTCAATATGTCCAGACGTTGCTGCGTTAATGATAAATAGCCAGGTATACGTGTTTCATATAATGTATAAACGTGCCATATTATGAACACGCACACAATCTCTACGATATCTAAGCTATGCATCACAAAAGATATATGTCACAGCTCAGTAATTTTGTATCTATATGCACGTTATACTCTGTACATCGCAGAATTTATGGGATACCGTGCCAATAACATGTATCTCTTGAATTACGGTGTCTACATTATTCGGGTAATAACCGAGATAGTTTTCCTGCAAAAGAGGATCTCGCGTATCTCCTGAGCATTACATTTACGTAGCTTCCAGCAGCGTTCATGATTTTATTAGTTGGAATTTTTTAAATCAATCCCTCTCCGCGTTCAATGGCCAAAGGTAATATTTCACGCTCCGATTACTGTGAAATTACCGAAAACCGATGTCGACCATCCCTCTCTCTCTCCTTCTCCACCCCCAATTTTAGCGTAAAACAAAATTACCTTCGCGCACTCGATCAATGCGTCGCAGACGATCAGCCGCGTGTTTTCCTATAGAGAGCTCTTCCGATGAAGCGAGAAAACGCAATGAGTTATTGTCCGGCTTAAGTAGCCGGTGGAAGAAAAAATGGCGCCGTTAAGTAAGGAGCTTTTGAACCCCGCGGCTCGCTTACGCGCGTGGCCCGGATGGTCGATTTATTGCGCGACGCGGCACTTTATATCGCGGCGAGATGTTATAACGCGCGGCAGTATGTTGGCCTCGCTTCATTAGCCTCTCAATAATAATATTCCGTACGGTGCCCTCCCGTCGTCCCGGGCTACCGTAATCAATTTTTTCCGGGAGCCCGCTGGTCGGTCGGCGGGGCGGCAAATTAATTTGTTATCGTACTCGGGCGCCTCGTTTTTCGACGGGCAGGGTTCAATTTTCAACGGCAACGCGAAATAGCTTTGCTTTTGAACGAATTACGGGTGCGCACGATTAGTCCATTTCGCGTACTGCCGCGTCAACGATTATCGGCAGCATACCGATGATAATTAACGTTTGTACTGACTCTCTTTCCCTGTCTTGCTCAGAGTAATCAAATTTCTTTTTGACTATCGCGTTACGTATTTTTATTTCACGTTTTAATATCCGTGGTCTCTGTGACGATTACAATTGAATCTATAGCGCTCCACTTTCTGCTTTGAATTCACTTCTAAGATGCAGTTTTTAATCTCAACTTTCTCTCCCTCTTCCTCGACGCGATGTCGTCTTAGGCCACTTATACCTTATTCATAATAGAAAAAAAAGGTGCCGTGTCGAAGTGTTTCCGTCCACCTTGCGCCGTCTCTCACGTCCGTACGAAACAAATTCCCTAGAACGAAGTGCGACGACGGACGTCGCTTTGTATAATTTTTCCCCGAGCCCCGCTCTTCTAAAGAGATCCAGGCCACCACACAAGCGCGTTTAGCTCTTCGTTCCCGCCGCCCACTTTCCTTCGCGTTCTACTCTTAATCCTGTATACGCCGCGCGGATGCATATTACCGAGGTAGACTTCTATAATATCCCTTTGAAACGTAAGCGAGAAGCAGTATCTTCTGCAACGGATCAAGCGCGCATAACTGGCGGCTTGCATTGCATTCGTTTTCAGCCACACGACACTGTCCGCGTGCGCTCGTCAGCAGCGCGAGCCGAGAAAAGTTTCAGAGAAGTAAGACGAGAGGGGGGAGAGAGAGAGAGAGAAAGAGAAGTGAGAGACGGCGCAACAGAAGCGGCCGAGTACGGAGATAACGTTATCCTCGGGCGAAGAATAAAGTGGCGGGGACGATACGGCGCGTCGTAAAAGTGTAATCTACGTTACATTTCCCGAGCGACTTGTCTTCGACTCGCCACTACCCACCCACTGCCGTTGCCGCTCCTCACTTTTTACAGGATTACGAAGTCTTTCGCAAGCCGGCGCGGCGTGTTGCTCTTACTCATCCCGCGATTGACTCACCTGCTCCATTGTAACGGCGCGTAAGGAGCGTGAAATAATTGGCTAAGGAACAATCAGATCCCTGGCCGAATCGTACGCGATAACGTCGTTGATGCTAGTTGAATTATAGTCGAGAGGTGTGCGCGTCAGCGTTTCCCGTATATGTATGTGGCCTGAAATTTATCTTGATACCGTAAGCGTTTGCTGCGTGTCGTAAATCATCGCCCGGCGGAGTAGCATTGTTGCACGTCGTCGTTGTTAATAAAATAATAATGCGCAACGTCGCGAGCACGGGGGGAGGAGTTCGTGTGCGAAAGAATCGTGGGTCTGAGAAAGAGAGAGGAAGAGACGCATTCGTAATGCGAGCGCGCGCGTGTGCGTTAAGCTGGTTTCGAAGGAAAATGGTATAGCCTCGGCTGCGGTGAAAGTTACAATCTCCCGCCGTATACTTTTGCGGAGCGGGAGAACCGCTAAAACGGCCGAACCATTATAAAACTCCGTGTATTCGTGCGTCGAGTAAAGAGAAAGACAGAGAGAGAGAAAAAAAGATATTACGCCGACATCTTCGGCAGCGCGAGAACATTGTAGCGACCGTTAACAATGTTTGCCCTGCAAGAATTATATTTAGCGTAGAATAACTCGTCGGCTCAGCGTCTCTTACGTTCCCCTATCGCGTTCTCCGCGCGTGTGCACCTCGTACAGACGCACACACGCGCGAAATCGCGCGCGACTATAACGTTTCTCTGTCACCGCGCGATGCACGAGATATGAAAGAGTGCCCGTTGGCAGATCAAAAGCAAACAATCCGCGACGGATGATCGCGAGTGCAGTGCTTAATCGGCCCCGGGGGCTTTTACTACTTCCATGCCGCGGCAGTGCGGCTATGCGTGCGAGTAAGTAAGGCCGCCCCTCGTATATCCCGCAAAACCACCCAAAATAAACCGGCAGCGCGCCGCGCGCCTGTGGGAAAAAAGTTTACCCCCGCGGCAGGCCAGCGCGGCGGAACGAGAGTTGCATCTCGACTTTCATCCGATTTTATTCGACGGTACTGTATATCGAGCCTCGAATGGCAGCCCGCGGCCCGAACTTGTTCGCGCGAGAGACGTTTACCCCGTTACAGGGCGCGGGGCATTAGATATTTCTCTAAAGGGGCGTGTACGTCGTTGCGAGTCGGGCCGATAAGATATTCCAATGTGTTATCGACTTTTCCCCGTGAATATCGAACGGCTCCTCTCGACGCTTTGACAGGTTTATGTATTAGCGTCGCTCGTCCCGGCAAAAAGCCGCGCCTCGCGGCCGCGTTTTCCCTCGCCACTGCTTCTTCGAAGCTTCTTTTGCCGTGTGCTCGAGTAAAACGGCGGACCGAGTGCGCGCGTCGGCCGCAAACTTGGCGAAAATCGCGCTTCAGCTCGAGCGGGGGTGGGCGGCGTTCGCTTTACGTAGAGATTAATCGAGGACGATGAAGTTTCGTCGCAAAGAAAACGCTCGCGATCCCGTTTCACGTCGAATATTAAACCGTACCTTTCGTCCAGTCGATGAACTCCGAAGTGTAACGAGGCTGCTGAAGATCGCGGGAAAAAGAGAAAAGTGGCGAGGGAGAGGTGAGGTGGGTCTGGGTTAGTTGAAAACGAGTTCCGGATGAATGTATCGAGAGACGCGTGGCGCCTTTCCGACCGTATCCTCTCTCTCATTTCCCTGTAACCCACTTCGCGTAACATTTGGCAGACCTGTTGCAGCGTGTACTCTAACTCAGCGACCTGTGCAACACCATTGCCGATAACGCGTTCTATTCTCGGGTGTCCGAACTCGAGACTCATAAGAGGCTCACGAACAGACGTGAGCAATAGTGCACGGCCAAAAGCGTTGGTTAGTTCTAAAACGGATCGCGGTTACGGTATGCGACGCTAACGTGTTGGATTTCATGTGCACATCGTCGTAGTCTTAAAGCGAGCTGCTGGACGAGAGCGGACACGCGAATCGGATTACGGGCGCAGGATAAATAAGTTGTGCTCGAACGTCGATCGTAGCTTGCACCACGCTCATTCGATTGAAAGTACGCTCAAAAGTCACGCGCGCGCGTTTTATTTCAAGCCCAAGAGGCCGCCGTGCACTGGCACGTCGGGCGTTTGATGAAAAAGGCACGAGTTTTCCGTTTCATTAACGAAGATATGCCGCATCGCAAATTTCGAGCGGCCCAGAGCGAGACTGACGGGTATGTTCTCGGCGATATTGAGCGACGTCAGTCAATATTTAGCCGACACGCGTTGTAAGCATCAAAGTCAAGTCGGGACGTTAAAGCCCCTGCGCGTGAACTTGCCGCTTCTGCAGTTCGTCGGTGGCTGGCACAATAAACATCGTGGCATCTTCTTCCGAAACTCCGCTAACTTGCAGATGCATCGCGGAACAAGCTCTCGTCGTCGTCGATGCATATACAACGCACGCCCTACGGCAAATATTCGAGATCGCTCCTGCCAACGACTTCCGATATTGCGTTATGAGTCGAACGTACGACGACGCGGCAAAGTTCTCCCTCATCCCGAAGTCGCAAATTCTGCCACGTCGCTGTCCTATGTAGTCTTTGCCCGCTGCAAACACGGCATCCGTGTAATTTTGTCGCAATTGCCACGCGTCATTCGCAGATCATGCCAGCAGACTTTGCTCGCGGGACACGGTATATGACGCGAGTCTTCGCATACCTTTTAACACAGTGTGTTACCAGGTAGAATAATTGTTTGAAACACTTAATACGTATGCTACTGTATCGTAGAAGCTGCATTTTTGTGAATATCGACTTACGACGTTTCGGAAGCAATCTTCTCCACTTCTCTCTGTTCATCCGAAAGCGAGACCCGTTCGAGCGGAACCTGAACGAATAAAAAAGTAGAGTACGCCCGCGATCAAAGCGCGCTCTCCCGGATTCGCGATCTCGCCGGGCCAACTTGTTCGGTGTTTTCGATTTAAGTTCGAGACTGGCGACCCTCGACTCTAACGAATTTCAAGCGACGGCCTCTCCGCCTTCTCGTTGCAGACATGAAGCTGTTCGTCTTGTACGGGTTTCTGCTCCTGGGCTTCGGCATGGCCATCGTGCAGGACATGATGGTGCTGGGATCCGGTCCGGGAATGGTGGCGGCGCAAGAACTTCCGAAGAAGTGTCGATACAGCAGAATGTACTCGATGTTTCGCGTAGCCTGCAGGAATATGGACTTGGAGTTCGTGCCGCAGCTGAAGTCGGACATACAGGTAAGGTTACCGGCATCGTAAACTATCGGAATCACATTTCCCGCGCGCGCGCAAGATTTGCCTCCTATTGTTTCGACGCCCGGCCGTGAGGCATATTCAAATTTCCGATCTCGCGACAAATCAAACATTCATTCTCGAGGCGACGCGCGCGCGGTCGTGCAATAGTACCGCTGCCTGCTCAACAAATAGATACACATACATCACTACTGTCGATCAGTCACGCATGGCATGCTCGGTGTATATCTTGAAATGAGAGAGGAATTTGGTCGTGTTCTTTAGAACGGTCGGACTTGTCTAACGCGTCCCATGTTTTCGTTCTAGGTTCTTGACGCTTCGAAGAACCGTATACGTGAACTGACCAATATGAGTCTAGCCCCGTACAAGAATCTCGTCTATCTGCTTCTCGGGGACAACTTCATCCAAACGATCGAGGACTCTGCCTTCGACAATCAAGGTTACCTCGAGATACTGGACCTGACCAAGAATGGCTGCGATTATCTACCGAAGAGCCTGTTCGAGCTGGCCTATTTACAGAAGGTCTATCTGGCATCTAATAAGCTCACCGACGCGACGTTCAAAGGCGAAATCGCGTCTCCGCTGAACTACCTTCAGCTGTCGAAGAACAGGCTAACAAGAGTCCCGGAACTCGGCCTGCTGCCTTCGCTGACCCAGTTGAACGTGTCCGAGAACAACATCGGCATTATTACGACCGAGGACTTGGCGCCTTATTGCAAACTCAAGCATTTCGATTTTTCCAAGAACCCGCTGAAATTTAACGAGACCGCCTGCGAGTGTCAGGCACTGAAGAGCTGGCTCGAGACGCGTGAGATCGTGTCCACGCCCGGCCTCAACTGTACGGAAGTGGCCAGATGCGCTCGAGTCACGTTCACTAACCGGACGAGCGAACTTTACGAAAGGTGCTCGGACATACTGAGGGTACGCGCGGAAACGGAGAAGGCAAGATCGACGTGGATACTGGTGGCCTCTTGCTCGTCGGTCGCCATCGCCTGCGTCTTCCTGGCCCTCTACTGCGTTCACAGGCGCAACAAGAAGAGGCGGCGGAAGCTGAAGCAGCAGGATAGGCCGGTGAACAACGCGAAGACAGAGCTGCTGAGCAGCGGCAATCTCAAGCCGGAGAACACGTGAACGCTGTGCCGCCGTTGGACGTGTCGATCCTCGGTCGAAGGACGGATCTCGAGGAAACGAATGAAGAAGAGCTGGCTTTGGGGAATATTCCAGCGGGACAGAGACACAGATGGACTTTTCAATAAATCGCGCTGCCGTGCGAGGGTAGAGGCCGTGGCACGCGGCATCGTGCCCGGCATCGTCTGTCATCCTCTCCCTCAGTTGTCTTCATTAATGGAACCGTGTCCGGTAACTTTTAAATTCGCGGCTAGGACGGAACGACGCTGCTTTTTTAAGCTCGTCTGTCTGCGATACCTCGTGACGTGCCGCGCGCTCTCTCTTTTTCGCCCTCGCTCGACGCTATCAACTCGCACGTAGCCTTCGCCCGGAACGCCGTAATCGTGCGCGAACGCACAGGCACACGTGCTCCTTATATTCCCGCATCTGCCTTGAACGAACGGCCGTGACCGTTCCGGAATTCACCTGTGCGTGGAATATTTGTCATTGGGAGTAAGCCGGCACCTCGAGCAGCGAGAAAAATACGTCGAATTTTTCGCTCGGTTTTTTTCTCCTAGTCTGTCTCTCTTATTTCGGCGGGCGAAGAATGTGCCGACGAAAATTTTGCTGGATTTTCACACCGCGCCGACGAAGCGTGTGCCAACTGTCCGGAAGATTGGAATTCTGACTCACCGTGCGAAATTTCCTTAGGCAGGCTCGATCGGCCGATATTTCTGCGGAGGATTCCGTGCCATGCCTTTCTCTTTCTCCCTCAAGGTCCTGGACCTTTCCGAGAAGCGAGATCCAACGGCACGCCGACTCAGAAGCTTGAAACGTCCGGACTCTGCAACATATGGGTCGTCTGGTTAGAGAAATTGTATCCAGGCCGAGTTACGACCGAAAAATACGAGGGGCCGACAAAACTCGTTCGATCTGTACGACGTATACTCGGATTTGTTCGGTTCCTTCGTACTGTTGTTTTTTTCTCTGTTCTGTTCTGTCTTTACTCCGTAGCAGGGATGAGTCGTGGGAGGAAGGAGCGCACGAGAACGTGACGTTCCGCCGTTGCTCCGTCGATCGACGATAAAACTGACCATTAAAACCTGTCGAATGATGTGTTCAACCGAATTAAACCTGATTCCGACTTAAAACCGGCGACGTTGCGTGAATGCGAATTTTTGGACTTTCTACACGTAAAGAGTGAGAGATGGGAGGAAAGCCGGTGGGTAGACTTCGACGCAGAATCAAATTGGATTATATTATATTATCGAAATGCTGACTGGCATAAACTATGATTCTCCGCTATATCGATTCGGCTCGTAAGTCTGAGGATAAGGATCGCAATAGCATTCTTGCCGCTGGGTTATTTGACCGACGATTTTCGTCGAGACCGAGGAAATCGACGTAAGCCTTCGGGAGGAATGTGCGGCGCATTGCTCCGAAAGAATTCTACTTGGGAAAAAACCACGCTCCGAGGTGCGTGGTTCGTGCGACGCACGGAACTCGCACTCGTGAGTGAGGCGAGTGTGGGAGTGGGGGCGGGGGCCTGAATTCGACGTCGGCCAAGCCGTTTTCGCTCGCGGTGCTTCGAGACGAATACTCGTTTTCCCCCCGACGTAGCGCGTTACTTCGAAAGTCATTCCGAGCAATGGTTGTAACCGGTTGCCCAAGGGTCCCTTTCCTTTATTGTGCCTCCGAAGGGTCTACCTGGTCCACTACCGGCTCGCGAACCCTCGCGTTTCCTCCCCTCGCGTTAAGGTATGTGACATCACTTCTCAATGCCGAGTCCCGAGACATTCGACAGGAGTGTGCCACTTTTCGTAGGTTGCGCGAACGGCACTGTGATTGCGTGCGATTGCATCGAGACGCTACCCGGACCAGACTGTATCGAAGCGGAGCGAAGTTTACAGTGTAAAATGCATCAGAGTTTTGTCGCCGCGCGACAATGGCGAGCGAGAACCTCGGGGACGATGCGCGCGGATTGCCCGAATCGCTGGGCACGATATCGAAAGAGAATGATACTTGGCACTGCACAGTGCACGGAGTGTCTGGGCAATGTGTTAAAATTTGTATTTCACGTTTCGCTCAGTGAAGAAGGGTGCCTAGTTGATGGTCGGTCATTCTACATACATTATTCTTCGACGTTCCATTGTAATACCTGAATCCCACAGATTACGGGTACGCATCGAACGATACGTGTACATTGTCCTACGTATACACATAATACATACGCATGTCATATATATACATATACATATATAATATATATACATTTATCGTCGACGTATTGATCGTGTCCTTGTGATATCGGAACCCCTTCTGCCAGCCCGATAATCACAGTCGTGTAAGAGGCACCGATTACGATCGGCGCGCCGGTAACAGGAAGATATTTCCAAGTGACTAATTGCGAGGTTCAGTTTGACCGGCCCGGCGAGACTCATTGCGCCGGTCTCGTGCAAGCGTTTTGCCGGGATCGGAAATGGTCCTCGGGCAGAAAGACGGATTAAAATTTAAAACGAAATGCATGAAAACCGGTGCCAGGACGAATGTTCCTCGTGCGAATTTCCGCGACGCGTGCTTCCTCTTGTTACCGAACATTCGGCAGGCCACGCGCGCTGACCTCCGACCTCCGACCACTGCGCACGTTCACTGTTTTGCGCCGCGCGAAACGCGTAGCATAGCATAAAAGACAGGTGGCCCGAGGGATACGATATTCATAGGTCGAGCTTTCGTGTCCCACGCCGGACATATTGATGCAACGAAGCGTGTGACTTTTTTTCATTTTCGCGAATCAACATTGTTTTTTTTTCTTTTTTTGTTCGCTTTTGTTTCGAAGCTGATCGAGATGCTATATACATCGTCCAGTCGCGAGCAACATTTTGTACTTAAGGGGAGGCTCTATTGCACCCCGATTCTTTTTCATCTTTCATATTGCACGTTCGTTTTTACGGGTGCATGGGACCTGATTGCGTTTACGTTTCCGCGGCATTGCGATTGTCGTGTATTAACGAACGCGTGATTGTACTGAGTGATTAGCGGAGAAGGGACTGCATGCGTCTGTCGGTAAAGATAGATATGTCTATATTTTTTTTTAATTGTTTTAAGGACTACTCGATAATGATTTTTCGGTCGTCGAGATCAAGTTTCAATGAAGACGCTTGTTTCGACCTCGTCTCATGCTTGTTTGGCGAGCGATACGCGCGGATAAGTTTCCAATCTCGTTTGTCCGGTAAACGTTGTGACGTTTCTGAGGGTGAGCTAGAAGCACCCGATGGTATGTCATCATTTTGACCCATCGAAATGCTATCAGTCCTGTAATAGCCGACTGATTTTCTACGATTCAATGGGACTCTTGACGTGTGTAGACAGCTGTTCGTTATAAATATTCATTAAGGCGATCGATATGGAAGTACGTAGCGCAGTTTCTAATAACGATAGACGTTTTTATTAACTGTTGGAACTGTATTAAATTGTACACTAATGAATATGTACTGTACGTACGTTATTAATAAAAATTCGTTGAACGCCAAGAACGTTACCTATATGTATAACTAACGGTTCACCCCCGCAATCAGTCGGCCTACCTGGAACCCTGGAAGAACACGTTTAGTCCGCGGTACCGACTGTTGCACATAATGGGATTCGAGTTGAGTTCTTTCGTGCAGTTGCTAAATGCGGATAATTTCTTGGTGGCAAGCATCCTGACCACAGGCGAGGTACTTATAGGACAATCAAATGCACTTTTTTAATTTCACTCACCATTTTTTTGGGACACCTGTGCTCAATTACCATATTCATGTAAAATCCAACGATATCGACTGAGTACGTTATCAGATCACAACGCTCCAAATGGCGGGAATTGATACTAACGTGGGAACGCACAGGCAAGTCCCTCACCGATTCAATTCCCCTCATAAATATGTTGCTAAGCCTGGAAATCTAAGAGATACATATTCTTTTTTTAATCTGTCCATTTTTATATTTAACGGCAAAACACTCTTTCAAATATTGATTTGATTGTTCTAGATTTTCGATTTACGGATATAGTCTGCTGTATGCGGAACAGTCATGTATATCTATATCTCTCTGCCTCCCACGTAGCAAACCAGCAATAATAAGAACAACATGTTTGCAGTTAAGCTTCTTCTACTATTAGAAAAAGCAGAGAATATGGTCCGATGCTGAAAGTAGAATAATGACCAAGAGATGTTCTGGATGTCTGGTTCAACAGTGCTTACAATACTTCATCAGTTGCTTCATTGTTTATATTTACAGGTGTGTATAATATACATGTGCATACATCAAAGAGTTATTGAATCGGTCGCATATCTGGTGTCGTATTAACATTTGACGTTTTGACCGCTAATCGTAAGTGATCGCAGCCTGTTCATAATCGTGTAGCCTGGGCTACGGCTACCATTGTCTTCTCGCCCGTAATATAGAAGCCATATATCATTATATTGTATAAGTGATCTTATCCGATTAAAAAATTTCCTTCAATATTTATGCCCTCTTCTTTTTTTTTTTAATTAGTTACTTAACTTTCCCATCTGTCTTATGTGTAGATGTATTATGCGCGAGCGTACGTATTACGCACGCATTTCCTCACAATTACATGCTAATCCATCGTTTAGAATTGTCAGTTCGGTTAAAATAATTTAATCAAATGGAAGGCGTTCAATTGAATATAGCAAGAACTTTATAAAAGACCAGGCAAATTCACGGACAGTTTTAGTACATCAGTGCATGTCTAAAAACATGCATTTGCATGCAAAAGAAAAGACGTCATAGAAGTTTCCTTGGTACGTTAGTATGTGAAAACGCTGCGTCACTTTCTTCGACACGTCAGAGGATGTTAATGGCATTTCCCTTTCACAGCACAATTATTTGTAAAACATGTATTACCTTCTATGACATTGTATTTTACGCAATAATTGTTTCTTACATTTATCTCCAGAGCAAAATGTACATGACAATATCTATTGTATACTAATGAAAGGAATGTGCGCGTGTATGCTAAACGTTACTGCAAAAGTACACGGTAGACATTTAGAAGATGGCAAATATCCAAATTTATCAGAGAAATGAAGGGTACGTGACTCGGCGAATAAAAAAGTCAATTACAATGCACAAAGAGTAGCGTGTCACTGCCCCTTGTGAAACATTTCGTCAACGTTTGTCTGCCAACGCGGGTATTTCTTCTCGTATCTGTCTATAGTTACGCGACGTGAGAGATTTATCTTGAATTATTGTGCATACACGTTTTGGTGATATTTTGATGTTGTCTTTCTTTTTTTTCATAACCTGGCAGATTTCAATTAATGATTAAAAGTAAGAAAACTTCGCTCCTAATCGTGCAAATTAGAAACTGCACTTTGGCGTGACAGATGGACAGTTGATCTTACTCTAAAATTATGACATACGCACATAAAAATAGGTTATTTATATTTCGTAAATTTGTCTCTCACGAAATACGCTGTTTTATCTATGTATATGTATAGAAAAACATGCAATATCTGCTTCTTATGACCATTTCACGCTGGATATGTTCATTCAGTTACAATTGCTAGAAAATGACTGTGCTGTGATGGAAAATTTGAAGATAATGTTACGAGACCAATTCTTTCTCATTATCACGTGAGTTTAGTCTGGGTAGAAGTATTGAATGAGAATATATCCAATTAAGAAGTGAATAATTGATAGATGTAGGGAGGACGGAATTATGGTTACGTGAAGCAGATGTTTTAGTACTTGCACCTATTAATATGCCATTCGGGGTATTATTAATAAGACTTATAATGTTTCAGCTTAACTCTAAAAATAGCTTAATACATAGTAAAAATCCGAATCTTATTTAAAAAAATAAAAATGGAATGTTTCTATAGTTAATTAGTATTGCCTGTATAAAGGCAATACTTAATGTCAGCTATCAAAATTTTAGATGAGAAGACATTTACTTGTCTGTAGTGTTATTATTATTTAGATAGCGACCAATAAGATAGTAAAAATCAATTTATTTATTGAATGTATTAAGTGTGAGAATCGTGGTGTGTGTACTTTATTGTTTCTATTGTTCTGCAATTTTTCCTTCAAAATTTTTCTTGCCACATATACATGTATACCGAAGAAACAATGTACAACAAATTTAATCGGCAAAATATAAATTCTCTGCATGTTAATTTTAAATAAAAAATATCATTACAAAAGATTCTACTGTGATTACGTTTACAAAATATACGGAAACAATAATGTCTTGAAAACATATTTGTCATTTTTAACAACTTTACAGGTATTAGTAATCTATATAGTATTGACATTGTTAACGTATTGCCAATTTTTGCACTCTATTTGACGAGTTCTTATTCATATTTGTCCTGCCACGACACCATCCAAAATATTCTTGAGAAGATACAGAAGATGCATGTTATACAGAAGTAGACATATGCAGGTTATTAGGGAAAAGTTGGCCCAGTAAGACCCCGTACAACGCGAGCAAAAAAATTGTTTTTGTGGTCGTATATAAAATGAAGGAAACTAAAATATTGCACTCGGTTATTTAAAGACAAATCTTTTTCTTTTACTCAATTTTAACTTTCTGCGGTCTGCCATCCGTATGGCACGAATTTTGTAAAGTCACGAACGTGTTCTTGACGTTGTACGGGGCCCTTCTGTACGTTAATATCAGAATTACAGTTGTACACTTAAAATACTCTAATGCAATTAAGTAATTAAAAAAGAAATAGTAGTTTACACATATGTAACATAACATTTTTGATTCAACTTAAGTAGTAAGTAAGTAGCCCCGATAATTTGGCTATATTAAAAGATCGGTGTTGCAATGTTACAATAGTTTATTCCGAAACGTTGATCAAAATAGATACTATCGCACTATATGTACAGATATTATATATATATATATATATCTCAATAGATACTATATATATATCTTATGTTAATTGCGAGTTCTGTGTGTACAGATAGGATCTTCGTATATATTGGAAAGTTACAATACGCAATAACAGTATTAGGCCCGCAAAGGCCTAGTAGTTGTTTTTTAATATTGTATTGTAGAATGTCTAGTGTAGGCACAGCATTTACAGTCCATCCGTGAGTATTAGTACAGGTAAGATCAGTTTTTTGTTACACGCAAGAAAATAACAGGATGAGAGCAATGTGACCGAAGTTGAACATTGTGAAATCGAAATCTTGGTTACATTGATCCTCTAATCCCACGAAATCGAAATAGTTCATGTAGTGTTCGCTTCTCCCAGTATACTCGTAGATGGTTTTCCGAAGAATGATAATAATTTATTAATTACGACAAACTGTTGCACATTTGCATTGAAATGCTAATACCTTTAGCAGTTGTAGTAATATACCGAACAATTCAAAATTGTAATTAGTTTCCAACTTATTATTGTCATAATAATTCTCACGTATCGTTCACCGAAATTAAGCAATTACAATATGCGAATGAACTAATGGTACCGTAATTTCTAATGAAATGTGACAATTTGTAGCATGTGCAGTTTTTGCACTAACTTTCAATTACCTTATTCTGCATAGCATTGTGCTGTACAATATAAGTAAATAAATACGTAAAAGTGCACAAATATGAGTGAGTATCTTTTACGATAAGGCAGTAATAAATATAAAAGTGCTACAAACATAGCATTGTATTAAAATGGCGGTCTAAAATTATTGCGCAATCAGAAAAGCGCTACGTCCAAAATTCTATTTGTTTATCGGTGAGTACTTTTACATTACGCTGCTTTCATAAGCTCTATCCATACTTAGCACATGCATCGGTTTTACCGATTTGAAGTCAAACACGAGAAAAAATCAAGCATTGCGTTGACAGACAACAGTACTTTTTTTTCAGGATTATATTATATGCGATTGTCAGAGTTGCATTTCCATCTGGTACAAGAAAATATTACATAGATTAGTCTGGAATGATATAGAAGCACGCTTACAGTAAAGACAATTGATATTCAAAGCAGATATACTTATCCATTAATGGCATTACAGTTAAACAGCAATAATACATAGAACAATCAGTGTTTACATAAATACAAGAAAGAGTCGAAATAGATATAAATGGCAGCAATATGTGTTCTCAACATAATTCCATGTATATCTCTACAAGGCAAAAATACTTTTTGCAAATTTTATGTAACTATTATTGTGTGATTAGAGACCATTTTTGTTCATATAAAGAGCATGAGTTAATATAACCGTAATACAAATTGTTGCCACGTTGTTTGCCTGAGGACAAAATTAAATTGCAAGTTAGTATACAGTGTCATCAAATAATTACTGAATAGTTCTTTTTCCTAAATATAAAATATTACCATTGTGTCTTCATTTGCTTCCAAGGCCTTACAGTTATATAGTGGAAACTTAGAAACTATTTCACAGCAATAAATGAACATCTACCGAATGGACACGAATGAGTGTATTTACATTATTTTTGCAGTCCTTGTAAGAAAGTGTGTATTATCAGTTGATCTGTAGAAAGATAAGCATTCTTAATTTAAATACGTATTTTAAACGAAACTGATGGTCACCTGAAAATCTATTCTTAACTTCTAACATTCCGTCTATACATACAACCATGTATCACATGAGCATGTGTTGCGAATTATTTAATGCGATTTTTTCAATACTGTCTGACAGATTGGAATAAAACATCGAAGTGTATAAAGCATTTTAGAGCTATACTGACGTAATCTGCGCTACGCTCCAATCTGACAAAAGTCATTCAAAATTTTCACAAAGAATATCATTTAATTAAGACAAACGATTGATGCGTCACGTAATATACATATATGATTGCTTAGTGATGATATTTATATTATTTACTTCCCTAACATTTGCATGAAATGTTTGCAGCAACCACAGCCTTGTACATGTACGATTCGGACGAAGGCGTGTAGATGTACGAATACGAATATATAGAAGGAATGGTCATTTACATGACATAAATATTTGTATTAGTGTAAGAATCACAGTAAACAGGGCATGCATATACCCCCGTGTAAGTGCGTGCGTGTGTGTACGCGTATATGTCATGCAACGACTGAAGTGTTGGGCGAAAAAACGGTCAAAGTTAGAATTCGCTAATTTTACAGGAGCAACAATAGCTAGACATTACTCCCACTAATGTGTTTGAACTTTTAAATATTCAATATTAACGGCACAAAACGTATAGAGTTGGTACTGATTCTCATATGTAAATACGAATGTGATGCAGTATCAATGTTACTTACGTAACATCTAGATATTGATCCTTCTGTAAAATTAGCAAATCCTAACGTGGATCGTTATTCGGCGGAACACTTCAGTTGCCTTATATCTACCAACGTCGTGGAAATACGTGTGATTGACTTGACATTAGATGGAAGTATTTCGATATAAATAATACGCCTAAATACGTAAATGTTATGCAATCATATCAATTCCGTACTAGCACAAAATATGCATTTGATAAATGTAAGTACGATATTAGCCATTACCTTGCACGTAAACAGGTCAAGCAACGCGAATGCTAGTAAAATATGGCACCTTAAAATTAGTATGTAATTAGTAAAATGGTTCCTTTCATTTTTTAAAAAGATAATCATTCTCTAGGTTGCGATTTAAGCTGAACAAAGTCGGTTAAACTGAACAGTACTTTGTCGTCAAAGAATCAATTTGATAATTTTTTCAATTTAAAACAGTGTGAAGACAAAGAAAAATGTTGCAAAGAATATGAATAAAAAGTGCTGATAGCGGATACATGTATGCAGTGTGCTATTACTGATCAACGATTTTCACATTATCACAAATTTCGAAAATCAATGTCAGACGTCGTATTCCTTATAGAAAATAATAAAGCTTTCTTCCTTTCCGTTTCTTTTACACTCCTATCACTTTCGAAAAAAGCGCTGATCAATAATAACACCGACTCTATGTCCGTTTCTCGGCACGTACGCATAACATATCAATTGACGATCAATAACATCTAGAAATATTGATGATGGATGAGAGAAAATGTATAAATCTCACTATCGGTGATATGTACGGGTATTAATTTAAATGGAGGATAATAGCTGAGTGAACTAGGAAATTAATAGATGATTAAATTAAGCAACATGGACGAAATGTTTAAGACCCTAATGTTTGTCCTACGTGGTACCTAATAATAGCATGAAGTGATGTTTTGAATAATTCCTTCCTTTTTCTCTTTCTTTCTCATTCAGACTATCAATGAATGATTAAATATTGCGACCAATGCAGCTGGTGTGGCGAAATATATGTACCGGTGATGTAAGTATATGTGTCGTAGATGTTTTGAATTCAGTCTATAGAAGTTAGTTTCGGTTGACAGTTAATATTTAATGGTACACCGTAATTTTACGTGAATTTCAGTTGGTGTTATAGTAATTTAGGCATAAACTTAGAAATTTTGTTTATTACGGAAATATAATTTGTTTTAAATTTAATTGTATAGTGTATTTTCTTTTCAAGTAAGAGTTTTTGTATATTAGTGTTATGCAAATTGCACCTTTCATTTATTTTATTTGCCCGAAAAATGTATCTGAATTTGCACAGTTTTGTAATGTAAAGCAGAAACTGTAATAAGTTGTTTTACACACACTGTGACAGTTACAAATCTAGCAAAATTAATTTTTTATTTCCATTGCGCATGTGATCACTAATAGTATAAGGGTCCCACTTTTTATTATGGTTAAAGATATTTTCACTGCTTTCAATGACGTGAAAGAATGTCTAAGGGAGAAGCTGTTTGTTTTGAAAGAGTGTTACTTACGATCATTGGAGCAGTTTTCTGGCTAATGTCACATACTTATCGGGGTTTTATTTGTAATAAGTGTAATGCTATTCAAGACCTGTATGATAAAATGTGCTGATCATTATGAAAGTGGTCTAAGGGAAAAATTTGAACAGATTTAATTTTTCGCTTATTTTCTCTTGCGTCGACTTACGTTATAAGTGTAAAATTAATTTTTTCTGATTTTTCACTCACTATTAGGCAACTTTCACAATTACTGACAATAGTACTAGTTTGTATGTAAACTATCACACTTATTCTACTGTAATGGAAAGAAAGATTCGATGCCGCGAAGTGGATGATCGGGTAACTCAACCATAGTCAGCTTCAATACTGATTACTATCTGTTGTTTTTATATCCAGGGCGATTTAACAGTCATGTTCTTGCATGCTGTTGAGCTTATCTTGCTGTTATTTCTGTTTTACGAGTTATTTGTGATGTGTTTTATTAATAACAAAAATAACTGCGGTAACGCTTTAAAAAATTGTAATAATTATAGGGTTTCAAAAAATATGCACGTAATAAAAATATTTCTTTAACCAGTCCGTGTGCTGTTTTGTGATAATGGAATTTGTCTCCTTGTTTTTCATATCGCTGAAGTCAGCGGGAGATTTGCGCTGCCTAGTGTAAATATATCACCCTGCCTATAAATGTTTTCTCTGATATGGTTAAAGCTTTAAACATATATGACGGTCATACGTGATATGACGAAAACTTAATATTAATATTTCACACTGCATCTTATATACCCTGATTTTTTTGGCTTCCATTCGATATGGATAGCATTGACATTATTGTTTTCACTTGTTGAGAAGGCGACAGCATAATTTTGGATGAAAATGTTCCTTATCTCATACTTTCTTATGTAACATCGACTGCGTTCTAATGTTTTTTTTTCTTTTTTCTTTATGTTTTGTGTGTACATGCTACAGTGACCGTTACATAGCATTATGAAGTTCTCATTTACATACATTCTCACTTCGGTTCTTATTAACGTGAAAATGTATGCAGTAGGTGAAAAAAGTTTTTAAATGAAAATATGTTTTTCAGTAAATTGACATGTAGATAGAGGTGGGTTTGCATGTTTAGAGTACTCGTATTTATGCGTGTGTGAGTGTAAGTGTCTGTTTAAGTGTTTAGAATCATCATTATACAGGAAATGTGGTACTTAAACAATTCCTGTATGCACATAATACTCCGGTTGATTCTATCATTTGTATGCGGAAGCAATTTCATCTTGGTACCAAACCTTCATTATATGCATTGTGCGCATTACTAAAGTTGCTTACGTTCTTTCTTTTTTGGAAAACATTGCCAAATGAGCGATTCACACAATATCGTGTTTTATACTGCGTGATTGGTCTTTGTGTTTCTCTTTTATGGTGTCGGTAATTCTGTCGTACAGCTTGAAAACACGGACAAAAAAGTTTGCATCTTCCTTATTAACTGTCTTCTCTCATTTAAATATTGAGGATTGTCTGATACATTCTTTTCTTTTTCCTACCTTCCTCCACCTATACGCATTCCCCTGATATCTTTCCAACAAATTAGCTAAAGCACACTTTTTAAATGTGCAGAAACTAAGTTGAAAGAATCATAAAATAATCTAAGTAATAATAACATTAGCTATGTATACCATAGCTCGAGAAAAGTTGAACTTTTCGTGTATACTCACGATCCGTACAGTCTCACCAGTTAAATACAGTAAAATGAAACTTTTAACATTTTCCAGGTACGGTATCCAGGAAAATCGGTAAAAAAATGTTCAAGTGGTACAATTATCGAGGGAATTCATTCGGGGTAAAAAAAATATTTCCATCTCAGTAACATGACCGACTTACTTGCGTTAGATCATTCGATATTATGCAAAGTCGAAAGGTACCTTGTTGTCTTATTGTTATTTGTATTGTCCGTCCGTTTCAGTGCAGCTATCACAATTTTCTGTTATAAAAATATAATAATCCCTTTTTGATGCTGGAATAAGTTACAGATTCATGCAAGATTTCTTCGACAAACGTGACCCTAAGGGTCACCGACTTGACGACGACCAAAGGATTCTTTCTAAAATATAAAGAATTTTTTAAATATCTCCTGTATTTACCCCCAAACAACGAAATTTTGCATGTATATGTAACTAATTCAACCATTAAAAAGGCATTACTATATATTTAGTACTAAAACTTTTTAAAAGTCCCTGGTTTCTATTCTGACATGCATCCGCCTCTGGTTTGTGTTAAAGAAATAGATCTGTAAATTCATACAATGAAGAAGAATGGTGCCCATTAGGGTGGAACGTTATTCATCTGAAACCGAATTCGCAAGATTTGATTACGATAATGAAACACAAACCGCTTTTCAGACTACCAGATTCGGTTCGAATATTCATGTTAACTAAGTATTCTTTTACTATTTTTAATTGGTACTGTACGGTCCTACATAATTGAACATTGTTAATCTTCCCCCCCCCCCCTCCCGCGCCTTCTCCCTCACCCCCTATACAATTTCTCTCTTTTATCATGTTACTAGTATTACAAAACGAATTTCAATAATGAAGAGGAGGAATCGCATGCGTTCATAGAATTTGACATTGCCAAGCAATTCTCTATCCCTCTTGTTCGCCTTCAAGCTTGATTCCCTGGACTAGCGACAATTCTTTTAAAGTGGATCGCTGCGTCTAGCAGCCATTTTAGCAGCTCTAGTTGCAAGCGCACCCAGGGAACACACGAGTCCTGTCAGTGTTTCCCAGAGCGTTGTTCGACGCCGTTTGCGTGCTGCCTGATTAACATAATCCAGATAATGACTTGCATAGCACTCATTGCCATGATCCGATTTATAATCCGACTTGCCATTGCTCAGTCTCGTAGACTTCGGCTGTTGAACGATACTTCTGCGAGGTTCCTGCGCCTGATCAGCGTTCAGCTTGAACGACGAATTATTATTCTTCTCTTGCTGACCGAGCATCTCGGGTTCGTATACTTGTTGCTGAAACTGCACGTTACTTAAACGACGATCCATCATTTTGACGAGATTCTGGTGTACGCGCTGATCGTTCTCCGACACGATTAAAGGAATCTCCTTTCGACTGTCGTTGTCGTCGCTGTCGTTTCTGCCTATGTTACTTAATGAGGGTGATCCGCTGGTACAGGTTTGTTCTACTTGTCAGGCGTACTCGGTATCAGTTGAGGTGGATCTTTCAAGCTGGCTCTGGTGACTTCCGTGATGCTGTGGAGTTTGCTGTTGCTGCTGCTGCTGCTGCTGCTGCGCCTGCGCATAGGCCAGACTCTTTTGATAGCTAAAGAGCTGTCGCTCGAGGCTGTAGTTCTCTGCCTGAAGAGATGTAATTTCTCGCCTCATTTGTTGGTTATGCACGCGACAAACATCGTCGTACTTGTGGTATGTCGCTTGGAAGAGTAGGTGGCTCTCGTTCCACTCCAGTCGGATTCTAAGTTGGCCCTTGTCTGTCAAGAATGGGCAGTGGTTGTCCTTTACTTCATTCATGTCAAGACTCGTCTCCATAATTATACCCTCGTCTGTCGACTCTTGAGCGTAATAGCGACTAAATGGTGCGCCTGGTAGACTAACTGCAACGATCTCTGGCTCTTTGCCTTTCAGAAGGTACGCTGACCAGCTGACATACCTGAAAGACAGAGAGATCAATGAAGTATACGAAAATCGCATTAAACGTTTTATATGTCAAAGCTTTACGAGAAGCGAGTTCAATATAACATGGAAGAAGAATATAATCAACGAAATCTGCTGTTCGTCATAAATAGAAGCTATAAAAGTCTGATGACGTAGTATTCTATAGTATCGCATTAGCGTGGCTCGCCACACGGAGGCAAAAGTTATTATTTTATGGGCAATAACCGACTTCGTTAAGTAGTTTGAGCGATTATGAAAATAGGCAACACGTGGTATCTCAACTAGACAGTTTCCGAATGAAGTACTGAGTGGTGCGGAAAAAAAGGAGTTTGAACAAAATCGTTAAAGTTCATAGAACATAAACGTTAGGGAAGGTTCGACGTGCCTTAAATGATTCCGCGGGACATTGTGGATGTCCTTGTAGACGAGATGCAGTCTGAGTGTGTCGGAGTGGAGATCAGCGCGGATGGACCAGGCTTGTTTGTCTCGGTCGTAACAGGGTGTAGCCGGCAAAACGGTGGGACCCAGTGCCTGCACGGCGACCTCGCAGATTGTTCTAGCTTCTATCATTTCCAGGGAGACCCTCAGAATGCCTTTATAAGCAATTTCGGACCACCTGACGCGTGGGTGCCAGCCGTAACCGCAGCCTTCGGCGTCAGAGAGATCCTCGATTTGGCCGGAATCGATTCTGCGCTCCGCCTCGCCCAGCGCCACGCTGTATCGCACGCGACAACGATGATCGAAACCGGTCAGCCTCATCAGGTACACGCTCACCCGATGATCTTGCCCCCGACAGCTCTCCGCGTCTTTGTTCCCGTACGGATAGACGACGACGTTCCAGTCGAAGCCGCCGAACGCGAAATAGTCGGTCTCCAGTTTATTCGACTTCTGCTGCCCCGCCGAGAATACGCTCGTCGGCATCCGGATCTCTGTCATGTAGACCGTGCGCACGTTCGCCATCGAGAGTTCGAGCTGAAACTCGCCGTTGGTGTCGGCGAAGTTACGGCTGTAGAGATCTGACACTGGTATATAATTTCGGCTCCCCTGCGCCGGCGTTTCGTAGGTGAACTTTACTCGCTTGCCGGAGAAGCCCTCGTTCATCGAGAAGTGCTCACGATTCAGCAGTGTGAACGTGAAGTCCACGTAGACACGCAGATTCCGCGACGCTCCGCGCCATACCAGGTACGCTCCTAGGACCTAGTGGAGCAGATCAGTGGTTGGCTTTCAACGTACGTAGCACACCACATATCAGATGTACTCATCGATTTTTCAAACGATATCCATGAAACGATTTGTTATAGGTTCTAAAGGTTTCATTTGGCACCTAACGTCTGGTTAGAAGCCGCACTGTTTACGAAGTTACGCTACTATATAAATTCCGGTCACGTCGTCGTAAAACAGTCAGTCTATATCGACCACAACTTTAATTGTTTCGGCTGAGTTTATCGGAAGTTTGCTTGTGCAGTTATGGCGCAAAATGCCTGAAAATGGAGCTGCGAGCGTAATTAATAGATCGAGCAATAATTTATGTAGACAACGTAGATAATTATCCCGACGTCCATGCCTCTTGACGCCGACAACGCTCCTCGTAATTTATGAAACCTCCTGGCAAGGATAGCGGACTTAAATAAGAAGCACGAAGTACGTCGTCCAGCAATCTAATCTGTGAGAAAAATAATAAGATTACTTTCCTTACTTTGTCACCACGAGAAAAGGCCACCGCCCATTTCTGGAATCCGCAGACGAGCTCCTTGCTTGTGACGTCTCTCTCAGGATCGCGCACCACGCTTCTGGTGACAACGAAGGAAAAAACTCGCGTTCCGCTGCGATCAGGCAGCTGGGCGAATCTGTAGAGTAGAGCCATCACCGCATCCCGATCACGCGATCCAACTTCAGTTGTTCATACGTATTGGAAATGTTCCTCTGCTTGCGAATTCGATTGATCTGCAAGATTGGAATATTCTTACTACGCGTACTAAAATAGCGCGCATAAGTAATATGTAAGGATCAGAAATGAGTCGTTTGCCAGTATCAAGACCTGAAATAGCCGAATTCTGTATCATTGATTTTTACTATTGAGAGACATTTATGGGAGGAGGTGGACGGGGTGAAATTTCCAACTTCACCAAATATTGCTAGTAAAATAATCAGTTGCCTTGTCTTTCAACATTTTTGCTGGTTCAGATAGTATATTTACAAAGTATAAATATCTAAGTTTATATACGTAGGTACAAATATCGTCATTGAAATATCGCTGTCTACGATTAGACAAAAATGTTCGGTAACTAGCTCAAGTTTTATTAGCTCAATTGTTATTTAACCTACATATGTGAGACTAGTGACACTGCTCCTTTCGAAGTAGCACACAGTCTACTTTCACAATTTCATCTATCGATTGTCATTGGCCGAATTGACAGGTAAAGTAATATTTCCTACATTTGGCATAGATAGGTCTTCACTAAAAAATTTGAATTTGTCAATGTCAAGATGGTAATTATTTTTAACCTCGAAATACCGTTTTTGCATACGATGTAAACAAATTTAATCATGAAGTAGTACCTCCTTAGTATAACGGAATATTTTGTAATCGTGTAAGTATTATATGGGAATCATTCTTTAATTATTTATTTAGGTCTGGGTTAGGTTGTAAAACCTTAATGTGTCGTATTCTGTTGTGACAATCATAGTGAAGAGTTTTCATCTTTATAGATGCCAGCAAAACTTTAAAACCATGGCGAAGCAGACGAAGGATGAGACTATAGATATATTTGCAGGAAAAATGTTGTATCGGGAGTGGGGTTATTATTTAATCAAACATGAGAAATATGTTCAAGCGATGGAAAGTTTAAAAAAAGCGATGAAGGCCTCATCTACCGACGATTACAGGACAATCGTTGGTTTATGCAAAGCGCACATGTATTCTGCAAACCATCTAACTGCGGCGTCTATGGCTGAGAAATGCTTGCAGCTAGGTACAGAGAAAATATTCCTTGTCTCTTTCTGCTGACTTCTTTCGCCTGCCCTTTGATCGTCTCCTCATTATCGGATCATGATTTTCAAGGATTTCTGTGTACTTTTATGGGTGTCACGTTCATTGAGAAATATGTATACTGGTAACTAGTTTATTTAATGTATACGTACAATTGGTGTATTTCGTTGATACAAAACAATTTCGAGCAAACTCTTAATCGTCAATCATAGAGGTGGTGCTATTGTTCATATATTAAAATATCTAACTAAATATACACATTAAAATAAGTGCAATATGTGCAGCGTGACCATAAGCAAATGAAAATATTTCGCAAATCGTCTGATGTACGGTAGAAAATCAATTCTCTTTCATTATAGAACCCCGTAGTCATCTGGCGAAACTCATGAGGGCAGAGACTCTATTTCTACTTTGTGAATTTGACTGCAGTTTGGTTTATGCGTACCAGGGGATGCGGAGACACAAGTTTCTTTTTAAATGGGGCGTTTACCAAGGAAATGAGACAATCGAGGATTGCGTTGGAAAAAATACGTCGCCAAAGGCGTTGCAACATCTCCTGCCATACATAAAAAAGCTTCAGAAACATCGGCAGATTTTAGTCGATAAGCTTAACGAGGAAGAAGATGAGTTTGAAGGTTCGATTTGATCAAGTTCCTAAATAATCTAGCATACGTATGTTAAGTCAGTTCCCGAAAAAGTTAACGTTCCCTAAGCTACATTGCTTTTTGTCAGGCATTGACGAGGATCAATCAAAGTTCAAGGATAATGATCCGAATTTTCAACGAGAAATGATTGCGAACGCCATAAATCGAATATTCGCAAGAGTCTATCTCTATGCTATGTTCTATGACAAGTATTTTGCGACCCGGATTATGGAGTGCATGCATATGACTGAGTCACCAAGTAAGAAAACAACCGAAGAGATATACAAACTCGCCTCCGATAACTATCAAATGGCATTATATCATCAAAACATATTTCGTGAAAGACGGCCCTTCTATTGTACCCTTTTTCAACGCATGGCTATACCTCCTGGACACAGAGCAATGATACACAATGAAACACTTTTGAGATCGTACAATGTTATTATAGAAGCCGATTTCCTCTTGCACAAACTTCACACAGCCCGAATGTGCAAAGACTATTTACAGTTTTTCAGGTACAGAATCTTGGTTGTTTCCAATACAACGTAACATAAAAAATGTATCATTTGAAAGCAGTACATATTTTGGCACTATAAAGCAGGAACAACGAAAAAAGCTCTCGCGAAGAATAATTTCATAGATAATAATATTGTTTTTTAGAAATGTCGATCGCATCAGAGACAAGTTCGTTTCTTATCCTGATAAGATATTTCCATTGAAAAGTAAATGTCTAGATGTATTGTACAAGATGATCGCATGGGTATACATAGACGCTCGGACCTTGGCGTGCTTATATTGCGAGAAGGACAAGATGATACATCTGAAACACCACCTGGGTATACATGTGGCCAAGTTGCCGCGGGATCACGAAACCGGATGGGTGTGTAAGACTGACAGAAGGGCAGCATTCCGAGACTTTCGTAGGTGGGGGAATAAGCTCTAATGTAACAATTAAGTCGAGCGTATAATTCAAGCACGGACTCTCTCTACGTCAATTGGATACTCGAATTCTCTTTAAAATTAGCCAAGTATTCCAGGCTGAAATGTCAAAATGACTCGCTTGACACGTTGTTGCAATGATCGTTTCCTCCCGTTCCTTGCACCATCGTACCAAGCTACCGAGCAATTAATTCTGATACCTCGGTAGTTCGAGTATCAAGTACCTAAGAAATTTCGATAACACGAGATATGCATTTAATCAATACACACAGAAGGGTGGCCATGGCGTCGGAGTCGACGGAACTCGCATGGCTGTTTCATGAGTTTTGCAAATTTCTGATCGAGATCCGTCGGTTCGATCTGGCAAGATTTTACGCGAAGAAAGCTCGCGATACTGCGATCGAGGCGAAGAGTGACCAGTGGATCTTGAACGCGAACCATCTGATGATCAGGATCGAATACGATCAAAACAATCGAAACGAAGCGCGAGACGCCGCACTCATGGCACTCGCTGGTGCAAAGAAGCTCGGCATTGACTATCTGATGGAGTTTTATACCAAGTCCCTTGAAGTGATCGACGAAGTGGATGTCGAAAAAATGGATAGTGTGGACGGCATCACTGCCAGGCAACAGCTGATCTATAACCTAATGCCAGAGAATATGAAGACTATGGTGGACTTCCTCTGGAAGAATATGGAAGCTGTGCCTGCCAAGCGAAGGATGTCCGTGATGCCGGGATGCAAGACGGTCGACCGAAGGTTTCATTTCAACTGTAAACGCACGACAATCATGAAAAGTCCCCCTAAGAATCCCGAGAAGGAAGCTAGGCAGGCTCTCTTAAAGTCGTTCGAACTCAAGCCGAAAAGACCCGGCTTCATTAATCTCGTGTAACACCATTTTTCTATCAATTAAATATACAAGATGAATCGCGGTCCATTAAAACCTTAAGTGACTGTTTCATCTTTGACCTCACGGAAGAGCACCTCGGGGCAGAAGTTACGTCGCACGAAGGCGAGGAGTGTAAGGGTATGAAGAAAATTAGCAATTTGTTCCCCTCAATGCCATTGTTTTTCGTGATTTTACCGATTCTTCCGCAATTTTCACGGAATCTCATTTTTCTGACTTATGTCCATGTGGAGGAAAAAGTACAAATTCGACAACGGATTACAATGTTAGCATCGTTACAGGGTTATAAAATAGTACTGATACGAAAACTTGTTACACAACGAAATACTAGGCGATGTTAAGTGTAGACGGAAAGTGAACTTGAGATATTTTTCGGTGAACGTTTTTAAAAGTTCCAGAATTGTTGCCAATTCGTACGTTTAGATTGTAATATAGCAACGTAGTTGATGCGCTGTGTATCGTAACTGTAAACGCAATTGCGGTGCATTTCATGGTAAGGGAGACAGTGGAAGTTGATTTGCGTTCCATTTATGGCAGAGGAGAAGAACGCTTAAACGACATAATGCGTCTATGCAGTGATCGATTCCCGATTGGTCCTTGTTCTGCTTTCCATGAATCATTTATTCAATTAACAGAACAAAACCAGACCTTTGATTAGTTAACTTTACACTCTGTCGTCTTACGGTTTGCCGTTAAACTATGTAAGAAAATTTTTCTTCGTGAAAGATATAGTACTCGTATCTACGCGTACTGATAGAATTTGTAAAAAGTGTAATAAACTGATACAAATTGTGCTTTTCAAGCGTCTGGTAATATCATTATAGCACAATATTCTTTTTGCTTTTAAACTTATGATTTCTTATTTAAGTGTGTTTTCCAATGAAAGTAAATATACTACATTACTCTTTTCATATTTACACTAACTTACGTTTGCATCAAGAAACATTACATTTGTAAGGAATTTTAACAAACGGTGTATTGCTACTTGTTTAAAAAAAGCTGATCCAGTATCCTGCGTTGCTCAGCAGAGCGTAACTAGGTTCATGTTAAATCAATTTGCCTTCTATCGATTGTCAGTACGACTATATACAAACGATAGTGGCGTTCTTTAGACATTGAATAGGTTATGACACTTTCAAACTATGCGAAGTAAATACTAATTTACTCAATTTTTGATAGTTTAACCGGCTTCGAAAAGAGATATGACTTTGTGAAAGTAGCTTCGGCAGTCATTGTGAACCTATTATCCAGGTACAATTTCAATTCACACATATTCCGCCTTCATCAGCTCGCGGTGAGTACTATTCTGTATCAAAGTTTGAATTGCGCCTCACGCTCCACAAAATCATATGAATTTATGTTCCACAAATTCATGCACGTTTAATCGTAGAAACTGTAAGTACACGAATAAGTACGCGACGCTTAAAATTGTTTATCGCGTGAATAAATCGCGAATGCAGTGATTTTCGAAGCTCAGTATTGAAAGGTGTCTGTATAAAAGTGTTGATCAAGAATAAACGATTCGCGACTGGCCGACTTCAATTTACAGCGGCACTCGATCATTATATTTATTCATGACAGCAAGTGCATCTCGTCCGAATCTTTTGCACAGTACCATCAGCGACGCCACAAATGAATCCGGTCTTAAACACGGCTGCTGCATTCTTCAGTAAGGAGCTAAACGAGGATTTGAACTATGCGGTCGATATTGAGAAACTCATTGAGGATGCTGAAACTCATGCCAAAGTGGAAGTTCTGAAGTTTGGTACGAAGGTCCTATGCGGGAATGACCGACAGTATGCACAATCTCTTCACAGCGAAGCTGACGATCTGTATCATAGGCAAGTTTCTCGTATTTTTGGTATCTTAACGCAATCTACCCGGACGATGCTCCGCGTAATAAATGCATTTAGTCTCTTGTGAATGACTTTCGAGGAAGTAAAGAAATTATGCATCATTATGTGCATCGCTTTTAATTATTTTGATCAGTCTCACTTCTTTCTGGTCGTGGTGATTAAATTCAAGAACAATCGTCGATGGTTCCCGTGTACAATTATTGGAAAATTCGTGTGTGGTAACAGGTCTGGAATATTTCGAGGATCAGTTTTTCGTTTGCTACCACTTTCTCTCCTTTGGTCAGACACTCCGTAACAATTGCGGTCGTTCATCTTTTAGCCTCATCACTGGATACTGACAGAGATAGTGTGGTGTCAAGTTCACCTCCTTCCGAATGCAACTATCTCGGAATCATGGAAACCCGAACACGCCTCGAGAGGTTTATACCGCTTAGATCCGCGGAATAGCTACTAGTGGTCTCGCAATTAGGCTACGTGGACATCTGAGACTGAGCATCTCGAGAGTACCTGTCGATGGCCACAAAGTCTATTGGGCATGCATCTGTGAGAACTCTCGGCGAACTACTCGAACTATTCGATAAACGAAACAAATTATAAACATGTCTTTTCTTTCTGTCCCGGTACCGACCTGAAGAAGGACAAACTATTTTATCCATTCTAGTGCTGTCTCGAAGTCGGTGTTACTTTCTTTTCAAGATTTTTTATTGCATACTTTGTCAAGAATTCCTTTGTGAATTTCGAGATTTTTACTCTGAAATGTTCACGTAGCCTTAAAACACGGATAACAGGATATCCCGGAAACCGGCCAAATCGAGACTCCTAGTCGCTATTCCCTGAAGGCTTACGTGTACGGGAAGTGGTATACCCCCGGCCACGACACTCCAACTGTCTTCTTCGCACACGTGCTTTGTTTAACGCTTACTGCGACACCGAGTGTTTGCACCAATAAAATCGACAAAGATCTCCGCTGATCCTGTTAACACTTCTCGCTCAAGCGCGCACAGCTAGTGTGATGAAGATAGTTGTTTCCATATTCATGGTGCAACCTCGGAAACAGAGATACATTTCAACAATATTTGCAAACGATGGGAAGAAATAGTTGGGGCGTATCGCTTATGTAAACATGAATAATACAATTTCGTAATATGATATCATATAATGATTCACGACTTAAATTGTCTACGTTATGTGTGAAAACTGAACTAGATTCGAACAGAAAATACTGGATAAGGAATGAAAAATACTCTGCACATGATATTCTGTACAGTACATTATTAATGTTATTCACTGACATGAATAGCAATACGAATGATATGCCGATACCAAGAAACTGACCCAGTCGATAAAGTAAAAGAATAAACGTAGAGCGAATCTCGTAGACAAGAAATATAGATTGGCAAACGATGCTGTAATATGCTTTCATGCGATATCTCGCACGCCTTCACGTGCACACCTCTAACGATAAGTTTTCAATTTTTCGCGCAGTGGGAATTACGAAGCTGCCTTGGTACTTTATAATCGAGCAGCCAGACTGTGTCCACGCGATAGCAGTCACAGTGTCGCCGCCAGAAGAACAGCAGCTGCTATAACATCGTGGAACAGCTCGACGAAAAGTTTTCGGAAGATGTTCCTCAAGCCAAAGAACAAATCTGAATTCGCGGTACCGTTGGGCCCTGAATTTACTATTGCCAAGACGTTAAGCATCCTTAAAGAATCACCGGATCCATCCTTCATCTTTCAAATCCTTCGGTACTCTGCTTTGAGAAACAGTCCTTTCGGCTACCTATTTGTGAACCTACCTATTCGATTACCGATTGTGCGAAATATGTACACTTTCTTCGTTAAGTTCAACGTATGTCGCGTGCTAGTTACGCCAAAAACATGCTTAACGCTCTTGCATACGATTCAAACGATCATAGCTATAAGCCTCTAGATAGCTTTTGATCACACTCGCTAATTCGAGGAAAAATCTGCGTGACAGGTACACCGAGAATCACAGGAGCCTTCGGAATGCTTCGAAAATAACGATGCCCAGGATTCATCCCAGCTGTCCAAGAATGAAATCGATCCCGTTAAGGAACAGTGTTAGCGAGACCCTTACGAACGACGAGGACAGCTTTGATTCTGACGACATGAAAAGCGCGCGTAGAACAGCTAAAAAATTGCTGTCAATGCCTAGTAGCCTGCAAGATTCTCATCAGTATCAGATCTTCGCGTGCCAGTTCTTGGCGCAGATCTACATTCTGCTGGGACGGCACGATAAAGCTGTGCAATATGCGTCTCGAATGGTTTATATCGCAAAGATAGTCGGGAATATGGTGAACATTCTACACTCTTTCGTGACACTGGGCAAGGTGCATCTGAGTTTCTGTCACTTCGACACAGCGGCGCGAGCATGGGAGCATTTGGCGCGAGACATAGACGAGCCGATCGCAAGAGCCTGGATCGAACATGAGATCGGCCGATGCCATTTGGAAACCGGCAAATACGGTAAAGCTTTGGAAAGAGCGACTGGCTGCATAGAAGCTGCTAAAAAAGTGAATTCAGTTAAATGGCACGTTTACGGTAAGCTTCTATGTGGGCAAACGCTTTTGAAGCTTGGAAAGCTGAAGGATGCACGGGATGCGTTTGATAGCTGTACCGAGTTCATTGAGGAGGGACGAGATAAGATCATGTTCTCCTACATTCAGGACCTGATGCGTCAGATATCGTATATATTGAAGAAAGTTGTGTCTAAATGCGAAGGTTTACCGCTGAGTCTGGAGCCGCTTGACGTGTGCTCGGAAAACGAAGCATTGTTGGAGGAAGAGGAGAATTCCCAATACACGGAGTGTGTGGCGTCGGAAACACACCAGTTAACGGTAGAAATGCCGGCGGAGGCGGAAGTTGCAAAACGTCAACAGCCGACATCATTTTATGAAGATTTGCGCACTTTGTGTGCGGACGAATCATTATCTTCCGGCAAGTGTGAAGAAGAAAAATGTGCAGGGGCTCCTAGAGGTGATATCACTTACAGAGTGAAGAATACACATCGATTGATAGAGCAGGACAATGTCTCCTCACGGTTCCGCGCGATAAAGGATACCTAAAGCATGATGAACGACTTGCGGGAGATTTAACAATGAAGCAAATGAAAAAATATGACGTCAGTGGCAACTTTGACAGCGACAGCTGAAAGGACAGATACATTCGATTAGTTCGGAGAATACTGCAGCATACATGCGAAGTAAACATGGGTATAATAGGTAGACGTACCTTAAATATAACAATAATAATTTCTGTCGGAATATTGATGCATTACACGAAGACACTGTCATACGTGGAAAATGTATTACCATTGAGCTCAACGATACTTTCATACGATGCAATATGTGTTTGTAATAATGTTACAGAGGTTGGGTATAGTTTATATTTTAGATGGGAGCATTATTTCACTGCGTCGGCCTACTTCTTTGTAAAATTATGTACGCTGTAAAGCTTCCCTGTAATTTCGTTGTACAAAATTCACTGTACAGTAAATCAAATTAATGATTTGAAATGGAGGGTTATTTTAATTAAAATTAATAAGCTGGACCAGAGTAATCGCGCCAATTTTATCATTTCAAATCATTGAATCAGGAAAAGGAATCTATTTATCCACCATGTATTGACGTATCGAGACTTTTAATCAATATAAACGTATTCACGATTATTGACATTGGTCGCTATCTATGATCTTCTATAAATAATAATTTTGGTGCCGTGCACTGGACGCGAATAGTCAAACGCATAACTACCTGTATATTAAAAACACACATGTTAATTCCCGAATAAACGTTTACCGTGACCTTTTAAAAAAAAACTTATAGGGTGCTAGTTACATTCAAAATATGTATGATAATACATAGGTGGATTTTTGTTGTGTCTATCAAAGAATTGAGGAGGAAGATCATATTTTTTATGAAAAATATAACAATAGTTTCCTATTTCTTATACAAATAAATATACAATTGAAAAACCGGACTAAAATTTATCGACGCAAAGTGGCAACTTCGTCCAAATAGTTCGTGTTGGACTGATCTTATCGTAGTAACTTAATGTACTGTTCTCACTGACCGCACTTGTGAAATATTTTTTTTATCGTCGTCTCGGGTGCAGGCAACATAACATCCTCGCTTCCTTTTTCATTCTTCAATCGTGGTCGCTAAAAACGCTTCATCATCGATTGGCTCCGGTCCAATGATCTTCAAGTGATTATGGATGTGATCTCAACACAGTTCCTTCGGAAGTTCAATGATGTACTGTCTTATCGTACGAATGTGTTAGTCTTGTTGATGCTTTTTACGGTAGAGTAAAAATGTATCGAGAGCAGCAATTTCAGTAATATCGTAGAAAGCGGTCAATGCCAAATTCTTGGTGCTCCTTTTTACCGAACAATCTCATATCATTTGGCCAACTGTATCCGCACAAGATTCCACTCGCATTGTAGAATAAAATGACTTCAGGCTTCTTCCGCGGTGTATCTGAAATATCAAATTGCGAGTGTAGCGTGGATAGACCGACTACGGCTGTATTCTCCTTTTGTACGTATGACGCTAACATTGTTCCGGAATGCTGACAGAAAACTGTTGACTTCATTTCTCGCGCACGAGCCAATATTCTCCAAAGACTTTTAATCAAGGGAATTATTCCTTGTTTTCAATTGCTTTTGCAATTAGTCGACTTCCTGTCTATTTCGTATTTGTTTTTGCCGAGTATGGCTTGATATTTGTGATATCATTATTTTCACAATCTCCGACAATCTAAGAGCTTGTGCCATACTTTCCTGGTTTTGGAACCAATGTACACATTGAATCGGTATTTCATTCACGTACAATATGATGTTCAGCATGTACACGTTGTTATGGACCGTCATGCGAGCAGAAAAAAACAGATGCTCTTTTACCCATCTTACTAATCAGATTTATCAATTCGCGCACAGTCGGCTTTATTGCCATATTGCTACTGTTTTTCTAGCCCCAGCCTCAGCGTCATATAATTGCGAATCGCGTACAACATCACTCGTGCGAGATTATAATTGAATCCTGCTTCATTAACCGAAACGATGAGTTGACGTAAAAGTGCAAGATTTTAGCAAGATCAACCACTATTGATAGAAGATGATCCTATACCCGATCGTGATGCCATATCGTATATTAATACGACTATCATCTCATTCTGTGAGAATATCAAGGAATGAATTGGATAAGAAGTTTCCGAACCGGTGGATTGGATGAGGTAGAAATGCTCCAAGGTCAGAAGTCAAGCGAGGTAGAATTCTTTTTATGAGATACGTTCAAAAATATTATTGATATGAATGGTCGTAATGTTACTACTCCACTTTACTGTTATCCATGAAATGCGTTAAGAAATCATTTTTTAGTCTTCCGTTTTCACCAAATTTTGTACCAAATAAATGCCACTTATGCTTTAATTTGAAGAAATCACGAAGTTAATATATTCAATCAGTGGGTGAAATGAAGAAATTTGGTGAGGACGAATTTGTTTGTAATACTTTACTTTCTTACTAAGTGCCCTTAGCGGCACGTTGCCGATTGTGTTATGCTATATTCTACTGCAAACTGTTTACATAAGTTATTAACGTATACACGTGCATTTAATACAAGAATAATCGTTGGTTTCGATGCTACTTTGTTAGAGATTATATGAGTTTACTAATAGCCCGCATTTACTGAGATGTTTCAATTTTAACGTACTTAGCAGGAATTTGCGTAACTCCGCGCTTTTTTATGCTGATCGTGATGAAATTAATCACGGAAATGATGCGATTATCTCAAGAATATGTACATCCAATTTTATTGCATTTACGTAACCGAGAGGGCGAGTCCCCGGTTTATTGATTTAAATAAATAAATCAATATCTTATTAGCATATTAAGTGCTCCGTTCTGACATCTACGCGGAACTCATCAATCAAATGTTTCATCTTCTTGGATAGTAACACTAAAAATTGTCCATGTAGTATAATGCTAAAAAGAGTATAAATTATAAAACCCATTAAATCGACTCAGAATGACTCATATGCCAGCACAGATTTATTAAAGTATAACTGAAATTTAATCATAGTTTAATTTTACGTAGGAAAAATGTATGGAAAAGTTTTTTGTTTATACGGATATATGACCAAGTCACTTTAATCACCGTAAATAACATTATGATGGTCAAAGAAAAATAGACGAGAGAAAAAAGCAATCTATAAGAAAGGTGCATCGATTGCAGCGAAATATCTGAACAAAGAATCTCTGTATTACCTTACTTTATAAGTCTCTCCTATTAAGCTCTATTCGGGGGAAGTTTATAACAATGTTCACACTTGGTCAACTTCGTGAGTCACTACGGGACCAATGTAATGACTCTTTCAATTGATACGATATCGTATGTTACGTACGTGCACGGATTTATAAAACTCGTATAGTATTGTATATAACACAATAAGGTAATTTTCTACACAAAAGTACTACATAATATTTTCAACAAATAATGTGTTATGGCATAATTTTCCAAGACATTTCAAGTAATACACAATAGTGTATTAATATAGAGGTTTACTTTTATGTTTTCCGATAAATTTCCAATAAATCTTAACACAAGGCTCTCAGAACAAAGAACTATTATCGGTTATTAAATTACTTTTTTGTTACAGTTCATAAGAACGCAACAAGTATCGTAATAATGTAAATGGTAGAATTTATATTCTATCACGTCGTCTGTTTCTCGAAAATTAATGACATTCCACACTAGCATGTATATGGTGTCTCAGGAAACTTTGACTTGATTTACCGTTGAAATGTTTTAACAATAAGATATGAAAACAAGATATGATGCTAAGTTGAATGGTATCAGGTCGCATAACTTTCTATGTTACTGTTATATTATACATTTATGCGCATGCATGCAGCTGCAAAGTGTTATTGCACCAGTCTATTAAACACACCTGCATATTTTATACGCCTCTAACCGAGAGATTGGAATATATTTGCTTCTAAAGAATGAAAAACTGCATCGATTTGTGCAGTCACTGTGTCCTTGTAACTTTTTATCGTGTTTCAAAGAATTTTGACGACTCACACGTATGGTGTAATGTAATTTTAAAGTCATCCATTCATGTTCATTGTCCCAAATAATCATAGACGAATAGCAGAAGGCCAATAATTTTCATGATAAAATCTTATTTCGCACGTATTTTTATACTCTACAAAATTAAACTGACAAAGACATGCGACAACGGACTTTTTATGAAAAGTGTGTTAACGTATGTTTCAATAATTAGCATAATGTGATTCAATTATAGATGCCTCAATCGTAATCAAAAGCAATTGCGTTATATTCGGCAAGATCTTATCTTTTTCCTGTTTCTCGTGGCATACATATTAAATAGTTATATTTTGATTTAACTGTACGCGCACCGCTCATCCGAAATCGACACATTTACAAAGTGATTGGAATGCTCAGTAGACTAAATAAATGCTATTGTTCATCCGTAACTAAATGATGCACGTCGTCTGGTGGAATGAGCGAGTAACAGAGGTGATCTATATTCGAATAGATCCACGTATGATGCACTGCAAAATCTTCCGATAAAAGTTCGTTCCACTTGGCTTTACATAAATTTGTTTTGAAAAGCTCAGCACGGTTCTTTAAATTGTTCATAAAAACTCATATCTGCATAATCGGCAAATTTATGTAATTATACAATTTGCACAATCAACAACTGCGGATCAGAGGTAAGAGTTACATTAAAATAGAATTCTCTTTAATCTACTACTTCGCTTTCCGGTACATCTCCACGCGCGGAATAACTGCGCAATGTTTTGCTATTTTATAATTAACTACATTCAATAATGCTTTCTACCTATGCACGCAAATAATCGTGTACAGAGACGACAAAACGTTGTACCTGAAAATGATATCGATGAGCATGCAACTTCTTCATGCAACAACTAGTTAAGAACACAGTCTCATTCTTCCTTTCGATTCCACTACTAATTGTCCTCTCTTTTTGAACGTTCTAGACTCTGTAATGTTCGCACGTTACCATATATCGACATTGCAAAGCGATATAGCCAGCATTATTTTTATCGAGAAAACAACGTCTAAACAATGCGCGAGTCGACAAGGAACGTTTGAAATTCCTTTCCGCAGGCAGCCACGGCAGGAGAACGGAAAGGAAAGAGGAAACAGGAACGGGGGAAACCGAGGGAGAAGGAGAGAACACTGATCGAAGAACGTACCTGTTACGCCATCGGGGTGCTTCTTTCCCGCGCCAGCTCAGCTTTCATCGGTGTCGCAATGTCTCTCTTAACACCTTTTTCCCATTACTCGAGCCAAGCCCTATCTCTCCATCATGCTAGTCGACTCTCGATATGACTTTATCTACTGATAACCGAATTGACAGGAGTAAATTGACCGGACATTTCTGAGCTAGTCGAGCAACTGACCACTTTCATGTAGGCAAGGATAACGGCGGGATACGTGTGACACAGTTTCGGAGACGCCGAGTATGCGAGAATTTGCGGGTGTGCGGGGCAGGCGGTTACGGGAAATTAGTGCAATTCCTGTTGTCGCACGCTTCACACACTGCCAACGGACGCGACCGCTCGCAGCGCGATGCCACTCTGACGACGGCGGACATCTCATCGTGTCGACCCGGCCGTAGCAGGCCTTGCACCCTCTTCCCAGCGATCCTCTCCTAGCTCTTCTCTCCCTCTCATTTGCGGCGCAAGCGTAATGTTGCAGGTGCTCGATCGCGTATAGTTATATTCTTCGGCTGAATTTTACCCTCTATTCCCGTCTCTATCTCTGCCTCCCGGCACGCGATTTCTCTATATCTGTCTCTATTTCTCGATAACTCTGTAACGCGCCACCTACGCTCCACACTTTACCGGCAATTTTCTCGGCATCTACGACTTCTGCCATGGCAGAGTAATAATTCTTGCAGCCAGTGGGAGAGACAAGTTTTTTAACTGAGAATTCGGGAACGCTTAGGATGTTTCTCGGGGTAGACCTCCCTAGTAAGGATTCGTTGTTTCTGTATGCTGCATTATCACCTGTCGATTCTTCGCTTCTAATTCCATTGGGTTCTTATAGAACGTTTGTTTTTTGCATGTTGCACAGAGTATGCGGATATGTTTGCTATGGCAAATTTGTTGTATGATCATTCGTGGCGTAATACGTTTACAGGTAACCTATCTTGGTTATGAAATATGAAAGGTATTTTATGGTAAGAGTCGTGAAAAAGTGGTTCTCCATGAAACTGAATTGAAACTGTAGGGTAAACCATTCTTCAGAATTGTTTATTGCTGAAAAATAGTACGCCAAGAGAAAGTTGCATTTAGCATGTAAAGTTTCTTACATTTTCGATTTATTTACCTGGCCAGAGGTGCCCGTGTTTTCCTATGAGACTATTTTGTAAGATTCTTGTATATATATATATAACTCGATAATTCGATTTCGTATTTTGTTGACTTCCACTACATGCGGCAAGGCTCAGGACTTTTATTCTTTATTGTAGATATATTTGAGTAGGTATATTTAACATTGTAATAAAGTTATGTAATTATTCAATTGAAATACCACAGGCAATAAAACATTATTTACATTTGCAAAAAATTTTCAGTAAGGAGATAAATGTCATATTGCTAAGAAAATAAAAAAGCGGAACACACGAGACAGCTCGATCGCCCATGTTGATGGTGCTATACAGATAAGCTCTAGGCTTAGAGTGATCACTCACTCATGGGATTACGTATGAAACAGTGTGTCATTACTAAAAAAAAATGAAAATTATAATATCCAATGGCATGCAGGGCAACGATAGAAATTTGATAGCCAATATATATGTGCAATAAATTTATCAGTATCTGAATAGTAATCTATATTGTAAATGGCACATTCACAGCTGTATAGTTCATTTTGTTCTAAAGCAATCCACTGATTTACTAAAAGAAATAATCCAGCTTTACAGGGTATAATTAATTCATAACAGAACAGAAGACACACAGAAGTCTTACAGGAACTCTCATGTGTTTCTACACATTTCATTGGATATTTTGTAAAATGTTTAAGCGTTCTAATGTTAAAGCACAAATATATTGTGAAATTCTGCCTACGTTATGGTGTTTGCTACTGCTGGGCATTATCTAAGAAACAATACTGGAATTCAAAGGATTCATGACGATTATATACATCAGTTATTCTGCAAGATCCAGAAGTGCAGTTGTGATCAGTCACAAGATACATTCTTTGCATTTTCAATGAATAATTACATTACACTATAAGCCTATCTAGATTGGTAGCATGTGGCATGATCTATATTCTGAAACTATCTATGGCAGATGTATCGTTACAGAGTACTATTTGAGTGAGATTGTGTCATTCAAAATAACACTATAAATGTAAATATATACTTAACTTGTTGAATACCAGATTAAAAAAGGTGATATCATTTCTGTATTGCACTATCGTCTTATTAACAATATATGTAAAGGTATTTAAAAAACATCAAAAATTTTAACTGCTAATTGCTAGTATGTAACCAACAACAGCCAAACAAAAACATGCGTTTGAGTAGAATTATATCGTAACACAGAAACCAACAACAGACCTACTCAAACAAATTTTGTACACTGTCAAACCTGTTTATGGGGCAAAAGCACTCAGTCTATATTGATCTACGTGCACATCATGTATACGCTCAATTAAATTCGAAAACATTTGGGCATAGTACAACAGCTTACGATAATGAATCTGCACTATCACAGGGGCAATGAGAATTTCAGAATGATTATCTGCAACCTAATTTAACGAGTAATCTTAACGATTATGCGCGAGTCCAACAACTGCTACCATTCCTAAAAGAGACAAATTAATACAACAAAATATCATCAAATACTTTATCTCAATAGAGTCGGCACGAATGACCCTCGCAGCAGCTAAGGCAACGTTGAATCTAATAAAAACAATATTAAAAAAGTAATGTAAACAACACGCTACCAACGAATACGAAAGACCGCCAGTGACGGGGAAGTAAATTTCCTTCTCGACCATCAGATGTAGCCACAAATGCATCGCACATCGGTCGATAGGTGCATATTGGCGCCCAAGCCCAACCAAATCATCCTCAAGACAGTGTTACCGTTTGGGACGCTTTTTCGCACATGCGCAGCGCATTTACAGAGAAATCCAGGGACGACGCATGTAGACTATGTGGAGACTACGGCAATTTGGCGCGAAGTGTTTAGTATATATAATACCTTAGACTAAATATATATGGACCGCTAGTTGCTGCTTCACTTTAGTTGTAAGATCTGTGGCACCACCACAAACCAAGAACTACAGAATCGCAATATATTTCGCTTACTGTGGCTCTGACTAACTTCACGCGAGTCAACCAAGAGTCAATCGAGCGCATGCGTACATCAATATATATAGATATATAACATACGTTAAAGTTAGTTCTTGGTTTGTGGTGGCGCCACAGATGTTTCGTCAAAAATTTAACACGGCTCAGGCATGCTGCTAGCGGTCCATATATATTTAGTCTAAGTATAATACTATCCGAGCAGAGGGTCCGACGGAACCTTTTTTTCTCTAAATGTAGCACGTACCTTAAGCGAGATTTAATCCGCATGCGCGAGAAAGCGTCCCAAACGGTAACACTGCCTCAAGATACATTGTTATTGTTTGCCGTCGTTTGTATTGCGTCTTACGTTGGTCTTACCAGTTTGATATTCAAACGGAAGATTACGTGTCTTAAATAGGAGAGTAACAATGTAACGGCTTTTGAACAACTGCACCGCTGTCATTTACGTGCAAATAACTGAAACTGCGAGCTTTTCTCAGTTACAATCGTAGTCGCGCTTCGTCTAATCTGCGTATGTTCGTGCAGGTCCTGAGCAGCGTACTTGATTGAATTTCTTCGATAAAATGAATATCGTTTGTATAATATGCAGTGATCTGTTGACGCCTTCTGACGACGTATTTCATACGCCCTGTGGCCACATATTCCATTTCCATTGTGTTACACAGTGGTTGGAAAGGTAAGATTTCATATCATAAATTAGTTATGTTAATGATGACGACTTTAGTATGGTTGGTAAATAAGTTGAAACTGTGTTGAACAGATCAAAATCTTGTCCACAATGCCGGGAGAAGACTAATCATAACAAGATCCATCGCTTGTACTTCAATTTCTCAAATAATGACACAATATTAGAGGATCCTACCTCGTTGCAGGATCAGCTTGACAAATTGAAGTTTCAACTTCTCCTAAAGGAGAAAGATGTAAAATACTTTACGGAGAAAACTGCTTCTCTCGAGAAGCAAACTGCCGGTTTGAGGGCTGAGGTTAGAAAAGTGGAGAGTGAGCTCGCTGCAAAGAATTCTGCCATTTACGCTCTAAAGGATCAGACTAAGTTCTTTAAGCAACAGTGCTCTGAGGGGGATGCTGCCAAAGCAGAGGTTGAACGCCTAAAGAAGAAAGTAGATGATCTGAGAAAGTAAAAAGCATTGTTTGGTTGTTTTTGATATTATTAAAAATATAGTTATGTGATTAACCATTGATATTCGTTTTGAAGTTTACAAGTATTGATGGATGCTCCTGCAAATGAAGTTGATGCAATGATCTCAAGAACAAGCGATCCTACTACACTAGTCACATACATATCTGTTATGAAAAGGTACTACAATTTGTTATAATTGTACAACTATAAAATAACTCAGTCTATTGTATTTTTAATTTTTGTAGAGAATTGACAACTTCTTTGTCGAAGAGACGAGAATTAAGGGCCAGGGTAAAAAGTCTGCAGCAAGAACTCACAAAAGTTTCTATGGAGCGGAACTTTTTGTCTGAAGAGCATGAGCAGAGAAAGTATGTGGACATTAGACAACACAGCAATATTACTCGCTTAACATCGTTACCTAATTCCCATTTCGTTCGCAGAATATTGAAGGAGAAGCTAGCTATTTGCAGGGCTGAAAAAGCGTCGCTCGAAGAGAAACTTCAAGAACAGGATTCTTTGATGCGCGAAATTAAAAAGCGTTGTAATGTTTCACCCGACGAGAAGGACGTCGACGATGCGGAGCAACACGAAGCACTTACCCAAAAAAGAAAATCTGATGCGGACGACATTCGTAAAGAGCACATTGGGAAAAGCCCTCAAGAAGCCAACCTAGTACTTAAACATTTAGTGCTGAAATCATAAAAGTCTGTTTGGGTTACATTATATTTAAACTATTAATATTCTAGGAAACCATGCCAGACTCCCCTGAACTTCTGCTCAAATCTCACGGAATCGTCGCCTTGAAAGAACGTTACGACGACCGCGAGCACAAAAAACTGCCGCATTCGTCCATTTTTTCCACCAAATCCGGAGTCCCATGGAGAACTGACACTTCTGTGCGTATCGAAGCGATTGTTCCCGAATTTATTCGAAATCGATCCCGAAGTCTGCTTAACACTTTAAAATATCATTCTAGAGTTCCGTATGTAAGGACCGGATGGCTTATGACGGTTACGGAGGACATTCCAAATTGGATATATTTCCAACCTCTTTGTCGGGTCCGAAGATGGTGAGGAAAGCAAAGAGCTTTTCCGTCAAGTCGAAGAAACCGAGGCTCGATACCGGAGAAAATCAAAAGTTGGCCAACTTCGTGGTTGATTTAACTCGAGCTTCCAGTGCTGACGACACGTTATGAGATTATGTTAAATAGTTGGATTAGTGAACGAAGAAACAATACAATATGTATATACACTATTAACGACTAGTGTACAAAGATAATTTATGCATATCCTATTTTCTTACACGTATTTTTTATAAATTTACTCAAGTGGGGGGTCGAAGAAAATTCGGAACCTGACTGATGCTTTTGTATCGAACGTAATTTAACCAAAGTTTCAATATATCTCTGCTAAATATGTAGTGTTTCAATTGACTGTCTATGTGTGATCTCAATGTATTCGTTGCAGTCCAAACTTTCCTTCTTCCATGTTGTAAAGTCTGAGATGTTAATAGACATAGACTACATAGAGTGTATAAATTTGGCACCACCGTTAGGCGGTACTTCCAATGCAGCATGTTATACTTCCGATTTTCATTATTGTTAGACACAGAGTGCGCTCGAAGCAGCCACGTTTTAGCCTCGTTTGGGCACAGCCGGTACTTTTTTACGTGAAACACAAAGTCTACGAAAATAACGTATCGAGTTTACACACATTTAAAAATAAATAAATATAAGTTTCAGCGTCAACATGGAAACAGATAAAAGCTGACCTTTCAACTGTCTCTCGTGGATACCAAATTTCAAGTATAATGAAACATGAAAAATGTGAAAAAAGTTATGCGCACGGCGGTAGGAATTTCGTTGCGTCGACTTGTGGTACATCTATTCCAGGAAGTGAGAGGGTGCGGTGAACGGTAAAGGGTAGCTTTTCGAGAAGAAACGTTTCAGTCGAAATTGACCGCGATGGCACGGTTAATGGGTGCTCACCCACCGATGACGTTGGACGGTTCGTCGCTAGGTGGAGCCAATGTTAACTATTTTCAAGACTACAAGAGCGAAGAGTACTCTCATTCTTCGGTAAGCGTTCTCTGCTGTCGTTTACTGGATGTTAAGATGTGAAACGTTTTCCTTGTGTGCTTTTTGTAAGAATAGTTGGTTTAATCGTGGTTTGTAATTGATTCGATTGCAAAAGATGTCGCCGCACGAATGGGGCCTTCAGGGTACACAGTACAGTCCGAAACCGGATTTAGTTGCAGCAAATAAAGTCCGTAACCACGATCGTTACGTTCAAATGCCGCCGCACAATATCTCCATGATTGACTCGGTGCGAATGAAAGAAATTGATGACTTCTACAAGGTACAAATTTACATGTATTTCGGTTATCCGTAGGTGTATTTTCTTGTCCGAAAGCGTATATTGTTATGCGTATAAAGTGTAGGTTCCTATTCGTTGAATAAACGTTGTGGTATATTTATAAATGTGTCGACTTTAGGCAACACAGGCACAACGTGAGCAGTACAAAGACCGCACGGGTAGACTTCATCCCCTGGTATTCTTTAAGGAAAACCAATACAATTACCAGTGTGCACCGTCAATGACGCCCACATACCTATCTAAGTACCCGCAGACTTACATTACATACAAAATACCACTTGCCCTGCCACCTACGTACGAAAGAACCATACCAATGCCGTACCTCTCCAATCTAAATCTCGCAGGCGTTTATAGTCGTTCGCCGTGCATCGCTTACAAACATTAATTTAGGCATAACAAAGTGTATCCACTGTGAGTACATTTCGTTCAAATATCGAAATAAAAAGCCACAGCGTAATTTCGCATTGTTCGGATTTATCTCGATAGATTTCTATTGATAGCTATTCAGTGTTAAGTATTTACGTGTCATAGGCCGGTTCTCGCGAATATATTAAATGGTTCGCAGTGTGTGGGTTAGGAAAACGTGATGTGTGTCATTGAGCGTATAATTCATGGGATTGGCGATTACGCAGGGACAAATGTTGAGGTAAAAGCCACGGAGATGTAGATGATTAAGCACGTGATGGAGATGGTCGCCCGTAGTGCGATTGATACCATCCAATCTGGAAACAGTGCAGATACTATCCGCAGACGCGTACTTGCACCCGATTGTCGGTACACGATGTACCAGTGACACGGAAGTGCGTGTAATCGATCGAAATACAAGGTCGTTCCTATAACCGATAGGTGAATTAATGCGTGTGCATATTGGACGCCGATTGTTCTACCTATTGTTTTCTGGTATCTGCGGCATCGTATCTACATCATGACACCATTCTTTCATCTCCGTAACTTGCCTCAGATTTTTGAAGACCAGGACCGGTGCGCTATTTGAAAAAAGTTTCCACGCCTCCGAAAAATCGTCATACATGTCCGATGTTCGAGACTGTACAGAGTTTAGCGTGCAGTCAGTGGTCTGCTTTTAGCGCAAATCACCCTCTATCGAATGGTGTATAAGTTCGGAGCAAAACAAAATTTGAAATTTTTTCACCATTTCTCGGCCATGTCTCAATCACAGCGTGATATTTACATTTGTACAAATCTTACCTTCACTTTCCGGCTAAATGACGCTGGTGTTGCCATTATCCGGGGCGTATAGAAACATGCTTTTATTACTCTTCGTTCGCTTTCCAATGAGGCGCAATTTTTCACGCATACTAGGCGAGATTAATTATCGTTAATACATCAACGTCCGTCGCGGGAGGTATTCGATTTCTAATAATTGCCGAATTAGCTTCACGTTAATGCTTCCGCTGCATCACCGTCTCGATGCTTGATGGTCCGGAAGGATGGCGGGAAAATTCTACGGCCCCGAAGTTACGCCGTGACGTCGGAGATTCGCGCGCGCTCTGAGGAATGAGGCAGATCGAAACTTGGAGAACTGTTCGCCAAATGGGTCATAGGAAAGTCCTTTTAAAAAGTCGCCCTGTCTGGCGGCAATTCTGTTTCTTACTGAATCACTTAAAAGCTCAGACGGCTCGAAGGATATCTGGACAGAAACCTTTTTCAGAGGAGCCTGAACAAAAGGCATCCAAACCTCAAAGACATCGATTTCACTGCCACGCGAATGCTTGATGAACTACTTCATGTTATACTCATATTGTTGAGAACTGTAATCCTGTTGATAAATCTAAATAAGGGAACTATGAGTTTGAGAAAATATGAATATTTTTGTCGTTAAACGAACGTACGAGGTAGGAACCGCGCATACTGATGCCGCAACGAATTACTTCTTTCTCCTAACGTAGAACCGAATGCGGCAAGATTGGGAACGCCGCGGCACGATGTGCCCTCGATCATTGTCGAAAATAAGGTATGGAAATCGGGACAGCACCGCTGCCCTTATTTACCTTGGCCTCGTAAAAGCGGTATCGCGCTGCCTAATCGGTCGCAAAGATGCCTCTACGCGCGGGGCATACGAGTCGCGCGAGAATTCCACTTTGAAGAGTCGAGATATTCCCAGCCGACGGCCTTCAGCGTCCGTCGTGAATTTGTAAATCGACGGCGGCTTCTGGTCACGCTGCCCGGCTGCCAGGAAGTAACGGGAGATGATTCCCACGGAAGAGACAGCGCCAGATTTGTGATTTTACGTTCAACAGACGTCGCGTATCATCCGTCCGGAGCTTCATTGCTCAACTAGATTGTGAATATACTCGAATTCCAGTTATATAAACTACGTTCAAACATTTTTTTCGTAATACCTTCTTTTAAAGTCCAATAAAAAATAAGTTGTGCCGAAAGCGTACTTTCCTCGTCGATAAACTGAATAAGTATATATCACTTTGGGTTTCATTTCGTTCGTATAATAGTTTATAGATACAGAATGTTTGATGCTTTTGTCGTCGCACTTTAACGTCGACAGCGATATCACGGACCATCCCCTGCGTCAATTTTCTCCCACATCGTCGCAATAAGAACGCTCCAGCGTTAATATACACACGCTGTCATACCGCTATCTGGGTCAGGTACGTCAACTGTACATACTACTCGAGTAGTTCTTCAGGTCAAAATTCCTCATCGCGTTCAAAGCTTCCGTGAGACGTCGATATTCTCTCTACGAACTCTGCCTCCCACTCGTGTCTTCACTTTGTGAAAACTGCGCGCACTCCTCACCGTCGCGTCTCCATCTCGTAGCAAACTATGTCAATTGAATGTATCCGGCAAGCGTTTCTTCTCTCAAGTTTCTTACCGCTTAGACGGCAATTTCTCCCTCTCACGCACTTCTCTAGCTTTCGTACTTCGATCATGCCGAACGATACATCCATCGTCAGTTTATGCAATTTAATAGGGTGCTTATCCGTACAATATATGTACGATGATATCAGAAACCGACTCGCGAATCGCAAATGTTCTTCGACAAATGATAAACCGTATGAGACTATAGATTTCTCGACGATCAGCGGTTGGAGTCGTTCACGTCGAAATCATCGATATTCCTTACCTGAGCTCGTTCGCGAAACTGTCCGTTGCCCTTCATCGCGGCGTGATTTATTATCTCATTCCGCGATTCCGATAATTCAACGAGTACCGCCGCCATGGTGGCGGACCGATCAATCTTCATCCGACGTTCGCATTTTAATTAATTGTTCGCTTCAGGTATATTTTCAAATATGTACTTCTCCGATGCGTGCCCGTCTGCATATAAAATGTATACGTATACGTGTGTTCGTGGTTCTCGGTGTGTATGCGAAGCTGGCTATGTATTTCGGCGGTTCATTACCTTGTCTCCTAGATAAATGCATATTCATGGTGCGCATAAATAAAGCGCGTAACAGATTTATATTCAAGGTACGTCGCCGACATGGGGGCGACATATATGCGCGGTTACAAGAGTTCGTTTAGAATTAAGCGGCCTTCGGAGTGAGGCAGGTAAATGATTAAGCCGATTACACGCGGAATTCGTGGCACTTCGGCGGCGTCGCTTAATTAGATTGCTAACAAGCCCGCGATCGTTGATTGGAAAACGATCTGATGCCGATTCACCGGCACATCGGTCAATGACAAATTTTGTCGCGTACCAGCGAGTTGGATACATAGTTCAATACAACGTTTTATTTCTAACGTGTAAGACTCAGAGTGTAACAATGTGTAATTCAGATAACTTGGATCAGTTTATGATTCTTGCCGGAAAATTTGCTATTTGAACACTGATCCCTTCTAAAATTCCTCGGCGTAGATTAATTAACCTGTCGGCTAATGTCCTACGCGCTCGCGCACCGCAGTTTTCTTCATCGTTTCTCGACAATCTGTTGGCACTTATATTTCTACGAAGAACGAGTCGAACAAATATCCTCGCACACAATCGAGTATCTGCCTTCGAACGCAAAGGCATTCGGAATTAATTGACGGTAACAACGCCTGAACGGAACTAATTAGTGCTGGCAGCTCAGGACCAATCCATTGACGTCGTTTCAAAGGAGTTCAGGAGTGCCATAATTACCGAAATAATATAAGAAGACAGCGATATCGTATTGAGGGCCGCAATAAAAAATCTCGTCGCAAAAATGCACGTATAAATATTAGGCGCGACCGGCGGAAAACGAGGTGCGCGTGCAATATTTATCACTTGACATTGCCTGTGATCGAACATGCGTCAAAGAAGGTAAATAAAATATCGGCGGGAGGACGTGCGCGGCCGCGCGTAATCTCGCCAGCCGGATTGCCGGGAACGGGGTCCGAAAATTCGAGGGGAATCGGAGCCACGCGTGACAGAGGCAACAAGGGAAGCCTCTCGCCGGTGGCAGGCCGCAATGGCGACAATCCGCCCTGACTATATATGGGGATTCCATTGGAAAGTTGCGCGGTCAGTGCATTCAAAACGATGCCCGCGACAACGTCACGTGCACGTCACACCGGTGCATACGTAATGCAGTTGCGGTGCGTGTGCATACACACGTCGGCGCGCTCTCGTGTGCACGGGAGTGCAGAGCTTCGGCGGCGTAACAGTACGCGCGACAATTTCGTCGTTGGAGTCTTTTTACTATTTACGAGCGAAGACGGTGGGACTGGGACCTTACTTTTACTTTCGCCTCGGCCTCGCGCGTACCATTATAATCCGCGCGAGCTGGCAAAAGTTTTTGTCCGCGCAACTGGTAAGTGACGCGCGCCCGATGCCGGCGCATAAAAACGTGCCATTCGACGCTGGCGAAATCCGGGGTAAACGGCACACGCCCTCCCTTCCTGCTGTCCGATTGGACGCGGATTTTTCGAGCGGAGCGTTTCGGGTTAGCGGCGCCGCACCCTTTGTGATCGCGGACGGCATGAAAACGGTCGGCGTCGATTTGCCGTAAAAAGCGGCTTCAATTGTTTTTACCTCTATTTCGCTTCACCTTTTGTCCGCTTCCCCCGCATCCGCAGATCCGCACGCCCAACCCCTCACTCGCTTCTTTCACCCTGTGTGTTTGCGCGCGTTTGTCCTTGAGTGCGTTCCGTGGCACGGCCGCAAAAAGTAACGCTAGTCTTTCTTTTCAACCCTTTGCGCCGCCGGTGTCTATCGTTCCCTCGTTGCTTCTTTCGACGGCGGAGGTACATACTTACAAAGAGACGTTGCCTACAGAGTCGATCTATCATCGTGGAAGGAAATTGGCGCGGCGACGTTAATACAATAACGCGTCTACCCACGATCGTCATTGTCATTCAGCTGCGAATATCGTTTGCGAGAAAATTCATTGTTCGCGTCGTCCGAATCAATTACTCGCTAACGGGCAAAGAGAGATCGTTTCCGCGTTGGCGGGCGACTTACCGCGTTGAAAACACTGGCTAACGAGGCAGAGCGAGAGACACAGAGAGAGGGGGGGTGTGTGTGTTAAAAGAGGCATGCAAACGCAACCCCGTTTTCATCCACTGACACCATCTGGACCGGTTCGGTGACTCTTTTCCCGCTTGTACAACGGCAAAGAGGCACGCGTTTAGTGTCGAGCTATATTATTCAGCATTTAACGAGGCAAAATGCTCGTGACGATGATACGTAGCGAATGGTTGGGCGATAGAAACGCGGGCGGGGGGGAGGGGTGTCGGCGTCGGTGTACCCCAAAGCCGGCCAATAATTATTACACGACTCCACGAAGCGGTTATTGTCCCAATTCGGGGGGGTCGCTTTGCGGATAATGGCTGCGCTCGAGAGGTCATGTGAGCCTGACGTTCCAGCATGTCAACAGCAACTATGCATCATCGGATGTCTGGCGCACGTAAACGCGCGCCCCCTCCTTCTCTTGATTTCCTCCACCTCCCGCAGCCGATTCTACCTCTCCCCCGTCTGTCCCATTCCCTTACCTCCCCTCGCCCCGCAACCCCTTCGTCTGTCGCACTCGTTCGCTATACCTCTCGATTACTCCGTCTATTCCGCAGACAGACACGCATATGTACGTTTAAATGGCCCCTCCCCCTCCCGCTATGCCGATATACCTCTCTCTTTCTCTGTCAACCTCCAGCTACTCCAGCCAGCATACGGGGCCGCGCAAGTCGTTCATTATAATAAGCAGACGACGGTCAAACGAACCCTTGTTACCGATGAAATATCGATTCGCGTGCTCCGCTGAAAGGAGGAGTTCACTGACGTCATTATGTAGTTCGATGCGGAACCGTACAGTCCATTGGCCCTTTATCTTTTCCATCGGCTGCCGGGGCGTACAAAGGATCTCGCGGGGAGCGTGCACCGATCTGCTCCTGCCTCAAAGAGTTCTCGCGAGCTTTGCCCATAACCGTTCCTTTGGCCGGCGTGTAACGATCTCGCTCGCCGCATGGCCATCAGAAATTACAAGGCAGACCACCTTGCCACCGTTTCTTTCTGGCCGCTGCACGGGTCGTTTTACCCGAAGAGCACGACGTGTTAGGTTTATCACGGGGCAGTCTTCTAATTAAAGACATCGGTTTTTCTATTGGCCCAATGTCCGTATACCGCTTCAACTTATGTTCGTTATGAAGTCGCTTGAGAGTTATGGCGTTGTACGAAAGAGCGTCGTACGGAATATGCAGTATAGGAGACTTACGTGTACTCACAGTCAGTACTGATACCGTGTCGGGCGAATGTCGCAGCATTCAATTCACTTCTTACCGTCCACGTTAACCACCTATCAGGTCTACTCACGACCATTGATCAATTTCGCCGGAGCCGCGTATCTCGATCTGACGACGTAAAACCAAAGTCGAGCGGCGGGCGTAAATCACCAGCGATTCGTAACAGACCGCCGCGCAGGCGAACAGAAGACGGGGGCGCCTCGCGATAATTCTGGCGCATAATGATCGGTTGTCAGATCCGGCCGAGTCCCGGTATCCATAATCGATTTGTTTCCCGTACCTGTGCATTCATGACATGCACCGGCCGCGGCACTTAAACTGGGATGCATTGGCTGCGGTTGCACAAGGTACAAAACAGCAAGAGCAATGCAGTTGGCCGCAATGGCGATAGATAGTGAGGCTCGGGCATAACGCGCATAATAACGCACGCTCGAGGCCTTCGCAAAATGAGATACGGTTAGCAGAACAGAGAGAGAGAGAGAGAGAGAGAGAGAGAGAGAGGGGGGGAGAGAGAGAGAAAGAGAGACGGTAACAGCGAGTATAACGGAGACGGTGAAAAGGGGTGGCTGAGAAGAGAACTAGGTGTAAACGTGTAATGGCCGAAGGAAGGAAGATGAACGTACGGGGAGCGTAGGACAGACAGGACGAAGGGAATGGGCGAAGGGAGACGGAGAAAGAGTACGTCGGGGGAAGGGGGGCAAAGAGGGAGCGAGTGCCTATCACTCGACTAGATCCAATACAATGCGAACTATTGTACCCACGTTCGCCATCCACTCCAATTCCTGGGGTGGAGATATGCAGCTAGCTCGAGCCTGCACTTCGTGCCATGGGGCGTATGTGCGGGCAAGAGCACCTGCGTCGGGCGTGAGTGTTCGTGCGAAAAGGTGGAGGGCGGGGGAGGGGGGGGGGCGGATGGAAGACAGTAAACGATAATAAAACTGAAGAAGGGGAGGAAGGAATGAACAGCGGTAGAAGGCGCAGAGACAGAGAGAGGGAGAGAGAGAAGAACGGATAGAATGCGTGTGCGAGGGAGTGAGAGAGAGAGAGGGCGGGAGGGGAACATCAACTTTCTTCTTATTTCCTTTTCTTCCCGGACACTTTGCCAGGCTGCAAGAAACGTGCCACACTTCCCAATCTCCTTTCAGCCATTCTCTATAATTTAAAGTAATTTCGCAGCGGCACGAACATCCGCGAGAGCGCGAGCGCACTCCGGCCTGCCACCCTTTACGCCCTTATGCAACGTACGTAGTGCGGTCACGTGCCGGACGAAGTCATACCGACGCTGAAAATGAATTGTTATTGCCCCGGCAATATAATATCAGCCGTGCGTTGCACCATAGCTGATACGAGCCGTGGCCCCCATCGGGACGTTCGGGATGATTCGGGACAGACCGCCGACAAATAATAAAAGAGCGTTGCCGTTTCACCTGGTTGCACGTTGAAATTTCTTTCTCTCCGGTCGATGCACTTCTCCGTTCCACCTGCACGATCGGTAAAGACTTTTTCTGTTCATACAACGCAATTAGGATCTGTCGGCGAATTTTTGTTCGTTTACCGTTCTGCCGTTAATTGATAAATAGGCTGTAATTACGTACTGCTCACCGTCTGACACACCCCGCGACGTTTTAATATTGCTGTAATCGTACTTAAGATTAAATTCAGTATATTACGGCTTTACCCTCGTAGCTCTTCATTATGGCCGACATTAAAAAGCCGCGAGATTTGCGTATTTTATTTCCGCCCACGCGGTCTTATCAGCGAACGAGTAAATTTCCTGTTTTAGTAACTCAGACTCCCAATGGCCAATAAAGGTTCCCTTAACGGTTGTCTATGTATCATAGAATCTATATTTCGCGGAAGCTATACGATACACTCGGGCCGCTATAGACTTTGTATGTTACAGACTCTATAATATAGAATCTGTATTGCGAAGGAGTTCGCGTGGGTGGCTCGTAGAGAAGGAGTCGACTGGGCGCGAGGTGGAAAACTGTTATCCTTAGCGGACCTGACATTGTATAAGCCAGACATTAAACTGGAACACTCAGCGGGACAGGAATTAAGATTCAATTAATTATAACTATTCCGAGCGACAATGGTGCGCAGAAAAAAGGGCAAGCAAGATTGATTAGAATTTAAGCGCTCTTAAGGATCCGACGTATCGCTCGAAAACAGGGATCTGAAAATAGTTTCGTTGTTCAGCCCACCATAGTCTATTCGCGTACACCAGTATCCTAATCTGCTCCGTAATTTCTTGTTACAACATAAATAATCGTGCTGCGTCATGTGTACGAATCATGAGAGGGATGTTAATCTGTACACTTCAAAGTGTCAAGTACAATTACACTGACCACGGTAATTTGCGCGTAATGTACAAGAGTGACTTACAGCAAACATCCTCGAATATCGAGAATCGTTCGCGAATAATTCTCGTCTGCCAAGTAACCCGACCTCCTCCGGCGAGCGAGACGAGAGTGGCATGACACAGTTACACGGAACGGCGCGGCGGAATTTCGTCAGGAAGGTATCGTGAAAAATGAAATTACCCGGTATGCCGCGGTCACTCGCGACCGGATAAGGGAATTAAACGGCCTTCGTCCGGCAAATAATTGATGCACGTCAATTAGATTTGTCAGGGGGCGATCGTCGTAATTAAATCAACAGGAACGCGAGGCACGAACGCGAACATATATGTACGCGTATAATCGACAATGGTTCTGCGTATATCTGTACATATCGTATCTGTCGTACACGTACGTGCATATACACATGTCGAATACGACTAGGCTACACACACGCGCACACAAATATATATATATATTGCTTGTTATATATATATATATATATATATAAACGAACATAGGTGTATATGTGCACGAACACGTTTGTGTACATATGTATGAGCTCGCAGTGGAGTTCGTGGCGTGAAATTTAAATTTCTCCGATACCGGACAACGTTAATTCCGTTGATCCACTAAAGCTGCACTCTGTCGTTAACGAAGATAACACGATCGTAGTTAACGTACTAAGGGAAAGAGCCATTATCGATGTACTTATCGGCGGCCATGGCTCGTTCTTTTCGTTTTCGCAGCCGGTCCGATCGAATTAAAAGGGAGCCGGTACTCTCTCTCTCTCTCTTTCTCTCTCTCTCTCTCACGCTGCCGGTAGCCAGTATGTATGTACGTTACACGACGCTTCGTATTTCGCGCAACGCTCTGAGCCGGTTCGGCACTCGGACGACATTTATCGAGTCCTTCAACGTATGGGACCTCCGCAGTGGTCGACATCGGCAGGAAGATATGCTACTATTGCCTCGACTCTTTACTCTGACTACTGGACACTATATACCCCTGTGACGGTAATTTGGAAAATCCTTAAACGTTCAAGTAAAAGCATTTTATTAAACTGGAATTTGCTGAATGTAAAAATTGGAATAAATATTATGACTACACAGCGCGCACGAGCGGTCTGAAGGTTATTGCAACCGAAGGTAGTATTTCTTTGGACGTGTCAAACAAATGAATGTCGATGTCGACAAATTTAAGTTACTCTGTTTCAGCGAATAAAGAACGTAGCGGTGAGGAGAGAATTATGTGGAATATATGTAAGTGGAAACGCCCGAAGCTTTATGTGGGTATGTAAGATGAATCATTTAACAGGGCGTTATAAAGTGTCGACTTCAATGGCGTCTCAGTAGGGCATTCAACGTCGAGGCGAATTCGAAATTAGTCATTCCCCGAACGACGCAAGAATTCCCCATATTGTTCGGTGTTCTTTTAAACTTTACTGACCCAATTAACCTTTTTAGGAAAACTGGGGGAGAGTTCATTCCCATCATCTTTCCCGCGAGCGTTATCAATCACGACGGCACGGCGGAGAGTAAGAAAGGGCGAAAGAAGGCGATGTGGACGTCGAGTGGGGGAGAGGGTGAAAAGTTGGATGTTGACGAACTGGCGGTGGTTCGCCCATTGATCGGTAACCTTTCATGTGAATGATGCAACAGGTTTCTCCGCTTATTTTCCGCACGTCTTTCAATTCGAAAACGTACCGACGCTTACGTTGTACACGGCTAAAGTTGGCCGTCGTGTGTGCGGCGTTCCACTTACTCAAGTCTTAACGTGAGCCGACTACATCATGATTTAAACCGTTAATTAACTGTAATCCGTCGTGCCTGTACGGTCTGACGGCGTCTTCGTCTTGACAGTCGGATAAATGACAGTAATATGGATTGTTTGAGAATTGAACGAGAATGAAAGTTTTGAAGGAGGTTTCGTTCTCCTGTTGAGATGAATCGATTTCACTCGGCAGCCGTCGATGTGATTCGATACGCAGATTTATAGCTTAAAAAAGGGCATCCTCTTTTCGTTGCATGATCCATCGTCCGCGGGTTGCATCTCCAGTCGATAAGTCCGTTCTCACAATTTCGGCGCCATTGTTCGCAGTTCACGTCGCAGTATCTTGCCGGTCGCGTTCTTTGGTATCTCGTCGAGAAAGTGCACGCCTCCTCTCAGCCATTTTTGCGGCGACAGTCTGTCTGCAACGTCGTGGCACAACAGATTGCATTTATACAAAAAACAGGCAACTTCATTAATCATCCCTGGGATCATTAAAGCCGACGGGAAAATCTGTCTAATCCTCCAAGAACCGATCGTCGAACTCACCCTTAACGAAGTCCGCCAGTTCGTCCGCGGACACATTCGCGCCCGGCTGGACGGCAACGAACGCCATGGGAAGTTCGCCGCAGAGTTGGTCGGGCTTGCCGATAACCGCGGCTTCCTTGACTGCCGAATGAGTGAGGAGGATCGTCTCGATCTCGGCGGGCGACACCTGGTAGGCCTTGTACTTGATCAGCTCCTTCAGCCGATCGACCACGAATATCCTCTCCTGCTGATCGTAATAGCCGATGTCGCCCGTTCTGAGCCAGCCATCTTTGTCGACCGTCTGTTCGGACGCCTGACGATTCCCGTAGTAGCCCATCATCACGTGGTCCCCTTTGAAGCAGAGCTCGCCGATCTCATCCGGGCCTAAAGGCTCGGATGTCTCCAGATCGATCACCTTGCCGATCGTGCCGGGCATCATGCAGCTGAGGCCCTCCTCGTTGATACCGGATCTGTCGCTTATCGTTATCAGTATCGACAGTTCCGTCATGCCGTAGCCGTTGCGAACACACGATACGCCCAGGCGACGTTTCGCCTCATCGAGCAACTGTGAGAAAAAGGAACGGGGGAATTATTGAGGGGGAGTGGCAAAGATCTGTTGAGGATGAGCAAACGGGATGGTGCAGTGGTGCTGTGAACAGAGTGAGACGTCGTGAGGGAAGGTTGGTTGAAGTGGAATGGTGGAAGGAATGCTTTTATTGAAGCGAGGATAAATGTTAATTAATATTGCGAAAGGCACTGCGTGAAAGTATTCAGTGAGTACGGCTACTGAATCTGCGACGGAGTTAAGCAACGTTACACCAAGAAATGCCGCCAGAAGCAGAGATAATTGTTATCGAAGCCAACGTAAGTCCTTGAACGTTCGAGGAACAGCGAGCCGCCGCCGTCGATGAGGCGTACGTTTGCTAGTATAAGCAGCAATTAGCAGTGGCAAGAAATGGCTGCACGGAAAACAAAGAATATGTTTCAGGGATACCATTTAAGATATCCGAAAATGACTCGACTCAATGCCGACTATAATTGAAGCCAACGAACGTCACTTTAATGCTCTCATATTAATATTCATTGCAGCACTTGATTATTTAAGTACTTCCTTTGCCACGACGAAAATCGTATACCAACGGCTAAACTTACCGTTCAAATCCCAACAATCCTTTGTTTTGTTCCGAAAAACCCACGCTACATCCCACGATTCGTATTGCTACTGGGGGCAACCTCTGAATCGCGCGATGACTTATTCGACACCGGAGCGAACGTCCACGGCCGGAACTTACGTCTTTCGGAAGAGGCGCAGCTCCGCAGATGGCTTCTCTCACACTTCGGAAGTTGCATCCGACAACTCCGGGGTGTTTCGCTATGAAGATCAGAATCGGCGGTACGAGTGGCAGATGCGTGATGCGGTACTTCTCGATCGAGCTAAGAAACACTTTGGGATCGAAGCTTTTCATCATTACGGCTATTGTTCCGGTCGTCATCGAACTCAACACCAGGCCGAAAGCGTAACCGTGGTAGAACGGTAAGTAGATTAAAACTCGATCGTCCCTCCTCATATCGACGTGTTCTGGTAACCTGGGTATCAACGGGTTATACACGCACCGTTATATATAATCATGATTCACGAGGTCTGACTCGTACATATAATAGAAGCATTACAGCAATTTAACATAAGTATTCTGTACATCATATTTCTTTGTAGTAATTGACATGCACTCTTTCATACATACAATAATATTTCGTATTTGTGCTGAGGAAATCACGGTAATATGTGAGTCATATACGTATGCTTAATTGTCATAAATTTGAACTGTCACATTCTATGGAGTGAAGGATTTCGGGGCTGACGAATAAATTATTAGTTGAGAATAATCCCGATGATACGATTACTCACACTAAGTCTTTCAGAAAGCAGAGGAGATTCCGATGGGACAGAGCCACGCCTTTCGGAACTCCCGTGGTGCCGCTTGAGCACAAAATAACAGCCTCGTGCATGGTGTTATCCCCGATCGCAACAGCCTTGTACCGATAAGGATCAACGTATTCGCCGCTCTCCAACAGACTCTTCAACGTGGGCACGTTCTCGGTCAACGCTACATCGTCCAATTCGATAAGACTAATTTTCCATGGCAAAGTCGACGCAACTTTGGCTAATAGTTGCTCAGTACGGTTGGATACGAATATGAGATTTGGCTTCGAGATATTCAGCATGGACACTATTTCGTCTGGGCAACACAAAATAGTCACTTTTAACAAGTATGGAAGGGCAAAGTGATAAGTGCAACACTAGATATCACATTACACTGCATTCTATGTAACTAACACAGTACCCTCTATTTAGTTTAGAGTACTATGTTGCTTGCATATATACATATATATAAAATTCCATATTTTCATTGTTATTTGTTGATTACTCGTCTTCAATTGGAATGGTATTCATTACGTAATGAGTACTTGGACGATGTTTAAGTTTCGTTAAAGACGAACAATAAGAGTGTATTTTCTTATCAAACGAAAGTTTAGATTTTTAACTTACATTCCGTGTATGCCGGGTTGAGAGGCGTCAAAATACCACCGACATAAAGTATAGCGCAGGCTGGTGCGAGCCATTCGCTGCGATTCTCGCTGACTATAGCCATTCTATCACCTGTCCTTACGCCGCGTTTCATTAAAACACCGGCCAGCTTCACACTTCTCTTAAGGATAGTTTCGTTTGTAATGCTATCACCCGTGACGGCATCTATCTGTGGTAGAAATCTCATGCTATAGTTAATTCACGTCAAGAAAGACGCGATTGTAAAGGTCAAAGTTTTAATGCTTTTAACACTTACTAGAAGTGTCAGCGAACTATTGGCTCTCATGCTTTCAAGTAGGAATTGTCCCACCGATGCTTCTTGTATTTCCTCTCGTGGCGGCCCACGGAGAATTTTATCCATTCCCACCATTTTTTCTGTTGTCGCCCTTTGGGTGTGTTGATTATCGTTCTTTACGCGCACCGTTGATTAATCTGAAACAAAAGTAATAGCAAGGGATGTTATCGATAGAATAAATGCATATTGATATGTTGAAATTCAACGGAGCTGCGTTAAATATGACAGATATGTAGTATTGTTAGTTTCCTCCGGCGTTTGCAAATATTCTGTATTTTTAAGGCACACAATAGGACAAATATATTCAAACGTACGTGGTTCTTAAATTACATACCGATGGCTATGAAATTAAGATCATTAATAGTTAGAAATTGAGAGGAATTGAGTTGATTATTTATTCTCTCTTCCGTTGTTTTACGTAACGACATAAATGATAGGCACACATGTGTAAAATAAGAATATAAAATTACCCAACATGCGATTCCCTACTATCTTAAAAATGTACGCGAAAGTAGAAGTTACTCATACGACGGACGAGACAGCAAATACGAGTCGCGTGATTCCGAAAACAAGTTGGATTAACCAAGAGATACTTCAAAACTACTGTACTACAAGGAACCGAGAGGAGCGAGGGAAGAGACGCGGCGCACGGGAAGGGAAGTGCGTTCGGGGCCAACTTTTCAAGTGAATAGACTTCCACCTTCGAACGATTACAATCGTTGTCCCTCGTCACCGAAGACAGAGAGCGTTTCCTACGGGAGCTGATTGGTTCGGTACCAGTATTAGCTCCAAGTTCGAGGCTCGATGGCAGATGGAAAAGGGGAGAGACACGGAGTCGCAAACGATGAGGAGAAAGGGGTCTCCAATGGCGTCGTGTGTGCGCTCGTACGTGTGCGTGCGTCCGTGTGTTCGTCGATGTGTTCGAGCATGGAACGATATGTGGACTTTGGATTCTACCGATGGTATTTGCTGAAACAGATTGTACGACGTCGATCCCGCCGGGTTCACCTGTTAAACGTAATTCGTTGCTCATCCAATCATGGTGGCTCGAGATCGGTGATCGTTCGCCTCTCTTTTGCGTGGAATTATCTGTGAGACGGCCTGGGTAGTCGTGATTTAGGCAAACAGGATTCCGTGTAATCGAGCGGCGTTTCTGTGCAATGACTATGGCCCCTGACAAGGTTATTGTCACACCGATCATTGCAGAAAAATGAGACAGATATGAGTCGTGGGATTAGGAAGTGTGCCGGTAATCGGTAATGCATCTTTTCTAATCCCACGACTATATATATATATTAGGCAAAATATTATCCGCATATAATATTTAGGATATTATAGACGTGTTTTGTATGAATATTTCTATTTGCAATTCAATTGACATACATATAGAGCAACTCTGACAAAACAATAAAATATTACATGTAGGGAACATCGTCACGTAGTTAGGCGTTCTCTGCAATAGATCGAGCGTTGCTTCGAAAAACATAACATTGGCCACTATTGCCGAAAAAAAGGGCCGTACGTTTGGTCGGGATATACCGAATGAAAGCTGTGCAACATTTCGAACGGTGTAGCAGGGCATTTCGATGAAATATATCTGTGTCCGTGTTGATGTACACGGTACCCTGTTAATTGGACAAAACTTATGTACACACGAAACAACGTAAAATGTACAGTCAACGCGTGGTATCCGAAAACCTGTATAATGGTGCACAATTCTGTTTGCATACTCTTTGTCGGATTTAATATACAAAATTGAGTCTTTCACTTCGATATAATGCTAACGTTCCTTACAATCAAACACTTTAAATTTCCCCAAAACATTCGTTCGATAACCTGCTTAATTATACCTCACTCCACTCTTATACGAGCAACTGTGTAATGAACCGCGAGCACTCATTATTGCCCGTAAAATAAACAGTACAAATACAAAAATTGTATGCTCGCACTCCGTGACACATAGACACAGCCATACGTATCGTAACGCGAAAATAATCGACGTCGTAACAGCGACACAGAAAACAAACGATCATTCCCTAAACGCGCATAACCGAAACGCACAAGGACCGCTCATCACGTCGACAAAATCGTCCGAAAAAATATGACTTAACGCCGGCGGGTGGATAGAGAGAGAGAGAGAGAGACGAGTACGCCGCGGGGTGGCTGACATACTACGAAGTCCATTGGCGCTATAATTTAGTGCGCGACATTATTTACAGGCGCGATGCCATAAATATCGGTTTGCCAACGGCACCGGTGAGTTGTGTTCATCACTCCCGCGCTTCGAGTCTTATTTGATCAGCATAAAACACGCCCGCGACGCGGCCTGATAATATTAAATTGCTCGTGCCCGACGCCCGTCGTTCCGGCATCGGGCAAAATCTCGATTTCGTCGGAAGCAACTGTTTTCCTTCGACAAATAGTTCGCCCGCCTCCTGGTAACGACGCCAAGCTCGCGAGTTCGGCACTTGCTTACAGGCCCGATTTTCGCGGAAGCATTTCTCGACGTGCAGCCCTCCTGTCAGTCCGAAGTTATCGTCGGAACGAGCGTACATGGTCGAGAGTGGAAGTTCTTCGCAGGACCGCTTTCGTCCGCAAGGAAACTACTGATTGGATAATACATGCGCACGCGTGTCGATGATCATGAAAGTGGTCTTCGTTTCGTGACGCTAATACTCTTTGTTCTTCCGGTGATTCACAGATTACTTGGCGAATTGTTTTACCGTGTAATTCTTTACCACTCACCGTCGCGTGGCACTGTTAGTACTAACTAGCCAAAAGCGCTGGTTGTATAGCTGTTAAATAGAACAATATTGAAAGGAAGCGAAGATAACGTATCGTCGAATATTCGTAACATCGCATTGTGTCACACGATATCGTTATTCGTCAAAATGCAAGGTGGTTCACATATCTATGATAAGCAGTATAGTATTAGCGATGTTCCATTACGTGAATTAATGTACTCTATGTTCTTTGTACACTATACCCGTACGCAGAGTAATATAGACTATGGATAGTACGATTAGAATGCATTTCAACATCAGCACCGTTATTACGATGTTAAAGTGGTCATTCACTTATCGAGTCTTTGTTCCGTCAAAAGTGGGCCTGATTAGGACAAATTATTGATAACATGGTGGCAAGAATTTCTATTTACCGCGCGTAAGTGCGTGTCGATCTTCCTTCCTCGCCCACATATAATCTACGTTTGACGAAAACGTCACGTGCACTTTTCTCCCCACCATGGCCGAGCATTGTTCTGTGCGGTTTAAGGAACAGTCATCGGGCTCTTACATACGCAACAAGCGGGCGGATCGATCGCGGTATAGGAGAATTTTTTCGAAATGGGTCGACGCGATAGATTATCGCGGCCACGCTGTAATTACGGCAGTGGAACGTTCTATAATTATCGGCTCGTAATGGCGTTGTCGGTTCGGCACAGTTGCCAGTTATCAGTCGCGCTTAAAGTCCCCATTTTGCGAGTACGATACGAACGACCGCGGCTGGGCTAAATTACGCGCCACCTGTCTTCTTTTTCAAGCATGTCTCTCTCGGCACTGAGACGAAAATTCTGTACATCGTCTGTGAGTCAGTGAGCGACACGATTGGAGCATTGTAGTGGTGAAATAATTGTCAGCTTTCGATTATATGCATCGAACGTAATTTATGTTGGTTTGGCATCTGTTGAAGTGACAAACGTTAAATACCGCAGAACGTGACCGTATTCGTGATTGTGAAACGAAAGAATCGGAAATAATTTAATTTTTCGTTTATACTGGAATGCAGTTCGATGCGAGAAAAAATAAGTGAAAAGTTTTATAGGTTTGGATTTTTTCGTCAGACAGTTTTCGTAATGACGGACACAAATGTATACACACAATATAATTTTTTTCATTAATATATTCACTGAACCGTTCCGTTATCATGTTTGCCCTTTTTAAAAGTTTCGCATCATAGAATCTAAATGTCGTTAAATTCACACCTTTATATCCAGTTTCGATAGGGTTCATTATAAATTCGCCGTGTTCTCATATGGAACATGTTCGGTAAAGGCCAGAGGAACGGAATTGGTTCAGTGTGTACAACGGACGGTCATTCATACTGGGATTCATATCATCCAACCTGGAGATTGTACGGCAATTGCACAGCAATCAAGCGGCACGCATTTGCACTTGGTACATGCCTAGACCAGACTAGGCTTGCTCGTTGATTGTCTATGCAGCCCTGTACCGGTCACAACAGACTGCTTCTTTCCTCAAAGAAAATCGAAGCAGTTTTTAACACGAATTTCTTTGCAATTAACATAATGTAATGTTCAATATTACACACCCAATTAACGATACATGTAACTGCATTAACTACGTTATATGAATATGATTGCGTTTGAATATCATTACTTAGAATGTGTGCGTACTGCGGGCTAACACTATACAAATTAACTCATGTTTCACATTTGCAATTTGTCTAGTCGTATCTCATTACGATTCATGCTCTTGCATGCTAGGCAAAATTCGAATCTATAATATCAGTTGGAGACAGAAAATCCTGTTTATCCCGTGCTTAATGACGGAACATTTTAACAGTCAGCATGCCGCAATACTTGACCTGGACTATACTCTTATCAAAATCCGACAAAGACCGTCATACTATTCTACGAAGCACTTAATCTCTCGACTGCAAGAGTGCAATGACCGTTTTTTCGCGCGTAATTTCACTCCCGCTGAGCCTTACGTGTTACTCAAGCCCAATGATTAATTCGTTCCAAACGACCTTAGAAGCCAGGGTACTCCGCTTAACATATGCGTGCAGCATGGCGCGCAAAGCAACCACCATTTCGGTCCCCGATGCGTTGCCGTTTTCTGTACTCTGAGTCGTGCGTTGCTTCCACTTCCATTGCGTAGTTCTATTCTATGAGGAACGCAGATACACTACCGGCCATAAGTATCGAGCACCCAACAGTTCTCGCATATACTTTGTTAGCGTTTCACGTTCAATATAGTTATGTTTCGATCATTACTTTCATCTTATCTTGCACGTAAGTAGTGTACTTCTAATAATCGAAGACAGCTGTCGCGGGCAGACAGTTTTAGGCAGATAGGCGCGAACAATCTGAATTTATGTAAAATCACTGAGGTGCTCGAAACTTTTGACCGGGGGTGTACGTACGTGGAGGCCGTAATACTCACGGGCACGGCTTCCTGAAATTCCCTTCGCCGGAAATGCTCAGACCGTATTCGACGTGCGATTTGACGCGGAGTATGTATCAAATACGCTGTACGACTACTACCTGTCACACTGCAGGTTCTGTGTACTGAGGACGCTGGTGGCTGGCGAATATGCGAGCAGGTGTATGACGTGTGTCGTGTGTAACGTGGCTCGTCAAATTGTCTCTTACTCGAGCGCGATGAATACGCCGGAGGAATATATACAGCCAGTGGAGAAGGACAAGGTTAGAACGAAACACAATTGGATATTCGGTATTGGGTGGATCCGTGTATTTTCATTAGACGACTCGACGTTCGGCGGAGTTGCTTGTGGCGTAAGAATGCGAAAATTGCGGTTTCTGTCGGTCGTTAGGTGAGTGTGCATAAATGTATGCAGTGGACAGCAAGTGCTTGATTAAATGAATTAAACCGATTCTTATATCTTTCTACAGTACATCGTTATCCATTATTTAATTCGCGTCAGAGAACTGCAGCTGTTACGCGCGTCGTCGCGACAAACAGCATCCACACGCAACAGAACGGTTCCTGTATTATTCAAGGATCGGCTTCCCATGCATATCAGAGTAAGCAACTGATGCCTTTCTTCCCGCGGACGCGAGCCTCGTTCTTTGCAAATTTATGACGTCCAAATGACGTCCGGTGCGGGACACAAGACTGAAATACCAGGTGCCGTCGTGTCTAACCTATCGCGGGCGTTTTCTACTCCCAGAGCGAGATGATTTATAACTCCCAGAATAGCCCATTCCGTCTCTTACGGGGCGATTCTAAGAATACGCGGGAAAAAGAGGATTATTTGTTCCTCATACGACGTGCAGCGAGACGGCACCGTGTCTATAAATCGCGAGTAATTTGTTGCGGCGTGATGTGCGGCTCGATTAATCATTGCGCTCGCTCGGAGCCAATGCCATTCTGACGATTGTCACTAAACATCAACCTCGCGGAGTCTCCACTTATTCCGAATTAACGCATCGTGACACTTCAACGTAATGCTTCGACGAGTCACGCAAACAGAAATTCCCAGCACAGTCCACAGTACTACAAAGTCGATGATGTACAAATTCGAAACGTGAACCATCTGCGAGAAATTCGACGAATTAATTTAAGAAGCAAACAATGAATGTATTTAGATGTAATGACAGTTTTTATACTATGTAAATATACGAAATGCATATAGAAGGAGGAATCATATTGACGTAGAAACACAATTGGCGTCGAAACACATACTGCACTCTGTACTACTCTCATCGTTCCACGCGTTTCCGGCGCTTCCCTTCAAATAACAGCTCTTTTCGACAGCGTATCTTGGCGAAAAAGGAAGAAGCCTTAAAGAAGCGCGAGACTCCAGCGAATTCTGCGAGACCGGCAACGAAGTGGCGTTTCATTCGCCGGCGACATTAATCTCCGCGGAACCCTCAAGGTTTAGTCTCGAAATCCGGGCAACCGGACAGAATGTATATCACGACGTTCCTCCGGCATTCGGGACGTCTTTGGCCGAAACGTGCGCGCGATGGGCTGACTGACGAAGGGTGGAGGGCGGACGGCGAGATAGGTGGAAATCACAGGAGTGCGGAATATACGTTCTTCGTGGGGGTTAATCTCGACGCAGATGTGGGTCGGTGGTTGAGGAGGGTAGTCAAGACGGCCACGCGTGCCACTCTCATTCCGCTCGACACATTCCCGTTACCGGGCTAACACATTTAACTTCTTCGCCGCCGCTTAAGATAAAACGCGGCACAAGACGAGAGTGGCGCGGAAAAACTATCTTCGCCGAGATTATTCTCGTTCGGCCTCTGCCCGACCTTATGTCTGTTTCGCGCGTCTCCAAGATTGTGGAATACAATTTTGTTCATTGGGACGATGAAGACTGACTCGGGTCCAGGATAAAGAAATCGGAGGCTTGCTCGTTAAAAGGTGAAAATTGTTGTTCTGGAATATGTATTACGTTAGATAGGTTTGGAATAGAATTCTAACATTCGGAAGTTTGATCGACGTCGTTCCTCGTAAACTTCATTCGATCAATTTCTTGTAACAAGTTATATTCCACGTTCGTTCGTGCTATGAAAATTTTTCCAATAGCGCCGCGGACAACGGACATGACGGTATAAGTTGATGTGAAAGTTTGTTCTCTGATTCTCTTGCGGGCGCTGATTTTGATCGTGGGGACAGGTTTGCAATCGCGGCGCATGCCTTTGGACGTTCGGAAGCGTGGATGGAATTCGGATATCAGAGCCCGTGGAAGGAGACTGGTATCGAATACAGTCTTCGACAAACTGCCGCTGGTAAGACTGACTATTTCGAGATTGTGTCTGAAATCATTGTTCCCTCGATAAAAGTGCATTCAGCACGGGACGTCCGACTACATCAGCATACCAGCAAATATTAATCCTATCGTCAGTTGACTGCAGTAAATATGCGGTAAAAACTGCGAAATTTCACGCATCACATAAAAGACAGCGTCGATATCGAATAGTCAAATTATTCTCTTTAAAATTTCATCGTATCCCGTGATTGTTAAACGTACAAACACGCCAACCTATACATACACCCTCGCCAGATCAGATGCCACCTCGCACAGAGCGGCCTCGTCACATACCGACCCACGCGCAATCCGAAGCATCGCATCGTCGGTTCTTCCAATAGCACCATGCATGTAGATGCGCGCGGTCGTAATTTCGGGCAACGCAGGAGTGCCGATCGGCGTGCGTCGACGATCCAGAACGTACGCGATGGTGTCCCTCCGGCATCCGCTCGGACATCCTTAGACGCTGGTCCAGAACGCGAAGGGGGTGGGACGGTGGGAGATGAGGGCAAGACGGGAATGCGTTCCCGGGAATCACTCAAGTGCTGAGGATTCGCTCTTCGAAGTCAGTCCCTGACGTAGACGTGAGCGCGAGCGCGGATTCCTTCAGGCAAAATCTTGCTAGCTTACGGACGTTTTATAATATTCCTCGGGCCTCTCGTTGCCGAACGCAAACTGATGGCACAGAATATGTTTTTGCCGGAACCAAATTGCAAGCCAATAGCAAACCTATTGTGTCGCAAAGGGAGCCTATTTGCATGTTTCCGCGGTTTTCGCGTAGGTTAAAGATAATTTTTTCTTTCCCACGGAAAAATGAGGGGGAAAAAAGCGTGAGCGCAGGGGTGAGCGGTGCGGAGGCCACACCCTCCGAGCACCGGCGCCCTTAGGGCCGCGTGCCACGCTGATTGTAGCGGCGGCCACACCGGGACACGCGATTCACATACCGACGATTCTTGGTTTCATGCGGCATGCCTAGACACCCTGGGAATACTTATGGCCGGAATACGGGGCGAGCGAGCAGTAGCGCGCGGACGGGGGATGGTTCGCTTTAAAAAGCTTCCCACGGCTCGTTCGAGCCCCTCTTCTTTCTCGCACCGTCTTGCATCGTCGTCGGATTCCTGCCACGCGGCAGATAAAAATCCCGCTGGACGTGCATATTCCTACTTATCTCTGTGGGACGCGTGGAAGGGGTTGGCGAGTCGGAAATATTCTTCCCGTGAGCGAGTCGTAGAGTCGGCCTCGTGAGAAATCTTAATTGACGGCGCACGACTTGGGTGTGCCGTGGGATTAAAAAACCGTTCGATCGGCCGGAGTATTTGGTTTAAAGATACTCGTCTTTTCGGCAAACGGATTATGTGAAGAAATGGTTTCACATCGGTGTGGTATAAGAAGAGGGCAGTTGTGATTCGTATAGCTGGGGAAGAATTTAATTTTTAGACTGGCTGGTCCGTTTTCATCTTCTTATTTGTCGCTTCCGCGATTCCTCTTCATACGACCTAAGAACATTTTCACAGCACTAGCTGTGAAAATGTTCAAGTAATATGAAGCACTACGCTCCCACTCCTAACATTTTGCCGTCCAACCGCAGAATGAGATTCGGCTTTCGTGGACTAATGGGCATACGAATACATAGACACACGCATGCCTGTGCGCGTTCGCACGAGTGTACACTCCGCTATGCGAGAATGTTCTCGATGTCATGAGAGCGTCGTGACATACGTATTTGTCACGTGACCTCTTTCAAACAGAGATCAATCCGGCCTGTGACCGACGGCTTTACGCTGGCGAGAAACAAACAAGGAAATTCGGTTAGAGGCTGACAGGTGATAATCGAGATAGACGCTCATTTTTGTTCATTCCATTGAATACATACGACATCAATATTTATCAACCTGTCCTTTCGGACTTTTGAACATTCACTTCAACTTATACAGTTAGCTTTGACACGATTTGACTACAAACAATTCCGGCTCAGATTTACATCATATATATTTTACATATTCATGATCTTAATTTGCAACGACGTGGATACTTATACGCGTTTCTATAGACGTAGACAGTCAGACAGACAGACACAACTAAAATATCAATTTCGATACCTTTGTTAGGTACCAAAATGCAACCGTGAGATAATAACGTACATCTATACAGGCGCAGTCCGTCATTAAAAGTTCAATACCGTATTCGTGAGGTGCAGCAAATTTTGACGCGTTCATCGTCAAACATACGTCGACGGTTCGGCGCAGAATTGAGCGAATTAATTTCCACCAAAAAACGTACTCTCTCCGCAAAGTGCATGCGTATGGTTGTAAAGGGATTCGCAGCAGGGACGCGGAAAAAGGGGTTTGTCGACGGTGTTGCGGGAACCTATTTAAAAGGTTCCCCGGAGTTGGTTTCTGCCCTGCAGCTATCGCAGTAAGCTTCTGTCTACACTGCGCGCAGAAGTTGTGCGGTAGAGTTACATACTTTAACACAATGACTGGGAAAGGAAAATCGCCGCTTCCGATGAGTCGATCATTTTATGCGTTAAAAGAGAATTACGTACTATTTTCGAAAAAAGAATTTCGCCTACTCATACTCGCTCATTACGCACAATAGAGTTTAACTTTGCCCACCGGCCAGCACGGTTGACTTTTTTGATGCGGTAATGCTGATTTTCCTCAAGGCACAAAATAACGTATTAAATAAAATTGCTGAGCCGCTTTATACATTCCGTCGTTCCCTGCCTCCTATCCGTATCCCGATATTACGTGGGAGAATCCATTCGTGAGATAGTGCACTGTGTCGTCCGGCCGACTAAGATATGGCCCGATGTAACGGGAATATGTGTACAGTAAGACGATTTATGAACAGCCCTGCGAGCCACCAGTGTGGTGTACGTATAGTCAAACGTTTTGCAGTTTGCCATCACTCGTACGACGCTGAGTTTATATGGTGTCAGTTTCTACCATACACTGTTCCCACTGAAACAGCTCGTACAATGAATTTGCATACTGTAAATACGCAACTTGTAATGTATCGATTTATATTTAGATTCAAACTATACGCTTTGGATTACGTAGGTAAACATGTACCTTTCGCGTCAGATAATACTGTATGTTGTACGAAGTATAGGATTATGTTGATACGTTGACCGGTCACGCCTTCATTTACATAAGTAGCAACGATTTGCTTATGCATTCTTCCGCACATGCGTTCGGTTTCGAAATTTTTATTCCCCGGAATATTGTTCGGTCAGAATGATTAACGCGGAGCTTGAGTTTCGAAATAATTGCAAGGTGCAACTCGAGCAATATCCGTATATTTGGCGCGAGCGACCGGAGAGCAGCTCGAGTGTACTGATAGTATATCGAGCGATTTCGCAGTTTCTCGTTCGTCGCAGTTAGAGCGTGCGCGCGCGCGCGCGCCTGCAAGTTCACGCGAACTATGACTTAACGGAATTATAACGGGGCACACGCGTTAATGTACTTTCCCTTCGAGGGAGGCGAAGGCTAAAGGGTGCTGAATTGTTCCTGATTCTGATGTGGCGCGTCTTACCTTCACATTTCTGAAGTTAATGCTACGCGTCCGATTCATGACACGTATAATAGGCTTAACGTTTCGGGCATTCTCTGAACGAGCAATTATTCTTCAAATTCTCCTATGCCTTGATTCAATTACATAAATTTGTCATGTATTCAAAAAAGAACTCAAAACGATGCTTATTGTTCAGTTGAATAAAGCAGAATGTATTCATTGATTACATGGCGCTCAGTACGGTACACCCTGTTCAGTAGAACAGCATTCAATTAATTAGACGATCGCTTAGCGGGACAAGTTGGAAACTTGAGCGTCGTAAAAGTGCTCGATGAAAGATCATTCCGTGTAATCGGAGGTTCACGGGCTCAGTGCGAGCGTAACGACGCGAAACACTCGACTGCGTTCGGCGAGTGTCTGGATTAGCGACGGGACAAGCCGATAACTCCTCGCACGGCGCATGCTACGTCTAGTGTAATAATTTACGTATTATTTGTGGCTCTGATTAAGTTCCGCGCGAATTTCGAGCTATATTTACCAGCCCGGTAAACAGGGAGCGGGAACTATTATCTCAAGTATTCCGACCGAATCGACCGATTTCGTAGTTCACCGTTCGTCGGAAATTAACGCGCGAGTGCGCACTGTCTGGTATTTTGAACAACGCCACTCGCGAGTGTAACAACTCTTGACCGCTTGACCTCGCTAAAAATGTATATTGTCAATGTAATATTTATCAAGCAAACCTAGCGAACACGCACGCATACAATCACTCCAAGAAATCGTGCTCCACGATCCGTTCGTTACTCCGATCGTCGACGTAAGCTGCACGAAACAATTTACCAGATATCTGCACCTTCCCTCGGAGCACACGAATCGAATGCCGATCGACAAAGGAAGCAGACTTCTTCCGAGACGCAGACGCGTTCCGTGCCGGCTGACGCATTCTTCGTACCCGCGAATTAATTTCGGCTGCGTATCCTTTGCCGGCGCGCGGGCCAAGCCTGTGTTTCGGAGTGATTCCGTTTGAATCGAGCGATTTCGCAGCTTCCCGTTCGCCGCGTATTAACGCGAGGCTACGACTTAACGGAATTAACGACGGCCCGCGTCTCTCTCTCTCTCTCTCTCCCTCTCACTCTTTCGCTCCCTACCTCAAACCCCTCCCCCTAACCCTGTCTCTCCGTCTAAAGGGTGCTCCGAGGAAGGGCGACGAAAGACGGAGAGAGGTTTCAGTCGGTCGGGATTTTGATAACATGTGACTTTATCTGGAATTCTCGAGCGCGCAGGTAGTCTGTTTACTTAAGATAATGGCGAAGCGGAGTGCCTGGGCGTGGATGGAAGGGCAATGACGGCGACGGTGTTGGTGTCGGCTGCGAACGGTGGTGGGTAGGGATGACGCCGGTGGTGTTGGTAAGGTGGAAGTGGAAGGGTGACGAGAACGAAGAGAAAGGGAGTAGAGAGGGGTTGGGGGGGAGCAAAAGGATATTTCACTAGGCAATGTTGAGTCGCTGCGTGAGGAGGGTTGTGCGAGCTCGAGGCCCAGAGGGGGTAGGGGATGGGGGATGAAGTTGAAGGTTGGCGGGGAGGGGAAAAGCGTACGCCGCTGGAGGTTGCGAGCTCCGAGGTGGCGGAAGAGGCGCGAGTGCGGCGAGGGATGGGCGAGGGAAAGAGCCGATGGTAGGGTAAGAGAGAGAGAGAGAGAGAGGGAGTAGCGTGGGTTGAGATTCTCTCTCGGCAGGCTACAAGAACTTCATTTTCCGAGCCATTACGCCCCGTCCCACTGCACCACCCTGAAAACCCCTTTACCCCCTTAAATTAATTTATATCGAAATTTTAAATGACACTCATCGGGCCGAGCAATAAATAACGCCGCCGCCGGGGAAGCGGTGGCCGCCGAGGAAACGTCGACGAGGACGAAGGCGCTTTTTCAACGGGCCATTGTCACGGACTGGCTCCTTCCGTCGACGAGAATCGTTGCCGAAATACCGTGAACGTCAGTGCAACGCTGCGCCCTTAGTCTTGCTCGGTAAATATGCCTTTAATAAGTGCCACCATAACGATCGCCCGCGTCCGCATTCTTCATTCTGAGTAATTTCGTGAGTTAATAGCTCGAGTTTCTGCTTTACTTACGTTTTGTTGGCTGGACCGTTCGACGGGATGAACTTAGGGTATGAATTCTCTCGGCGTTCGCGTCCGCGACTTGAATATTCGACGTGTCGACCGACATTTTCGCGTCACGTTGAATCTTTTCTTAGGTCGTTGTAACGGCTTTATTAATCCATTAAATTTTTCACTAGTTATTAGCGTTATAAATCCCGATTAGTTGCACGGCGAGCAGAGTTTTGCTGCCAATCCCTGCTAGCATCGCGAGCGGGCAGAAACTCTCTTATGCTAAGCTGTTATAATTACCGGGCAGCTCGGAATTTTGCTTCCTACGATGAGCAATGAGTACTAAACATGGCGGTATTACGTTGAACCGACACGATCCCAAGGTAACATGAATAGCACGTGCTCAATAGGAAAATGTACCGCGTGGTTTAACAGACAGGTGAAAGTGCTCTGTACTATGGAACAAACAAAAAAATAATTAAATATACATGTGGAATAGAAAATCGCGCCGGGACTCGATTCAACGTATTACGAGACGTGAACGTCGACACAGTTAGACAGTTTCGCGATGTACGCCGTATCTCTTGCCATAATCGTTGGTGACGCTTTGCTCGGTCGTGTCAAATTCAGCAGCACGACGTATTTGCAAAAAAGCAACGCATAAATTTTGTTATGACAAATGTACGGAATGGCAGCTTGACGGGATCGCAGAAACTCTCGTCGGCGAGTTCGAACAAACGATTACAGGAGCATTGTACGCGTCTACGATATCGCCGCAGCGCTAACCGAGGAAAGTCGTTCCGTCAAACGCGGCAGAAAATCGCGCGAAACTCGGTTGAAGTTGGTCAGACGCGAACGCTGACACTGCTGGACACCGATCCCATGATGGCGACGTATAATGGCGCCCTTTATAATAATCGCTCGTGACATTTCGCAGGGCTGGTCTCTTTTCCATACCGCACGTCAGTTTTGTCGCATTTCCGCCTGAGCACACTCCCGTCACGCTGGCGCGCTTTTCGTTTGCAAGAATTCGCTAGCGTCGCTATTCCGTGAACAAATCGCGTGTCCATTACGAGCCCAGCCAACTCGCCGATTTCTCTTTTAACATGCTCGTTCAGGGTCGAACCTGGTCATTTTCTGCGTTCTCGCGTTTTCTTTGTGGCGAACAATTCACAACGATGCGTATACAATACGGGTAGGTGTATTACTTTTATTTTTACTCCAATTTAAGGTCTTAAAAGTATTACACTTAGCAGTCAAAAGAACGTTATCCCATTAATCAGTTTGAAATAATTAAAATTGGAATGCGTGCATGTGTGGCGATACGTGAGAATCGAAATTTGTAGAACAATTCCTCTGTTATCTATCCGGCTACTCGGGACGCTCCGACAGCGTCGATAAAACTTACAAAATCCGCCGGTCGATTGGTTTGGAGTGAAAATAACAGCGACGTCGATGTTTGGCATTCGGCCGCGCTCATAGCCGTATCCAATCAGAAAAGTCCACTCATATACCGCGGAGAAAATACGCGCGACGACGTGTTTGATGAAGCGAACATTTTTACAACCGATTTTCCCTGCTCGACGCTGCGCACCCCGACGTCGTTTCGCTCGTACAAACATGCATGGCCCGATGAAGACGGCGAGCGCGGCGAAGAATCTAGTAGAAGGAGAAGGAGGAGGCATAAAGCCGATTTAACCGCCAACTTTTTCGACCGCGTCCGACTGCCCGCGGGGAAACAATTTTGCATCGCACGGAAGACACTGCCGACTAGTCTAACTTTGGCTGTTACCCTGGGGAAATATTTGTTCGCCACGCGGCCGAGTCGTTCGGGCCCGAGGAGAAGGTAGAATTGAAGATAGGCGAGGCCTTAAAGAGCGCCCCTCACACCCGCGCGCGCATCGATTCGAACCGACAGGTTACGATGGCTTACTGGCGAGAAAATAGATAGCGACTAAGTAATCGGATTATTGCGCTCTTCGCCTTCGGAGCATTTCACATTTCGTGTTACCGGCCGGCCGAACTCGTTTCGACGTTGCCCGGCCCGGTAAGGCTAATTCCGCGCGACTATATCTCAGGAAACGCCACCGGCGGACCGGAAACTAAGTTAATTTTCATCAGCCGGGGTCACTCCCTCGCTTTCCGTTCTAAATTATCCGTCGCGCGGTCCTCGCCGCCCTCGTAAATTTTCGAGGCTGCCTGTCGTCGCAGAAAAATGACCGGCGAGCGTATTTCTAATGACGCCCGGCCGCGTCGGGCCGGTGTGTTCGAGTTTGCGACCTTAGGCGCTCCGGGCCTTTAAACCTCGATATTGCGATCGGAGACTTTCGGATGCTTGACAAATGTCGCGGCACGCCGCGATAGCATACGCATTTATGCTGACGGTGTCTAGACGCAATATTTCATGTCGCACGCGTCATGTCGTAGACGAAAGATTATAATGATTATTGATTGGCCCGCACTCGCTTTTTGCACGGATTCTTCTGATTCGGGACGATGATCGATGACGAGATAGGTCTCGTCGAATGAAGCTGCTAAAATTGTCATCTATATCGACGCTTCTCGCAACGGTTATTGGCGACGCTGATTGTGAGCCAATCTGCTTTTAATCTGCTCTATCCTCGGTTCACGCGATCGCGTCAAATAGGCTGCACTGATTCGCGCGGATCCGTGCAAAAGTAGTTTTTCAATAACAATCATAATTGCAATCCGGCGAGAGTAAAGTTAGAATGGCGCGCGACCTTTTCGTGAAAATAAATTAACGGAATGAATTTTTTTCACAGAGCCGCGCGCCGCGGTCGAAATCGTAGCAGCAGCGGTAAAGCGCGGCCCGACATTCTCTTGATATAGAGGGATTCCCGTCACTCGGAATTCTGTAATTGCGCTATGCGAGGCGTTCTCTGCTCACGGTAGGTACGTTATTGTCGCGACATTTTGTGATTCGTTAATTAGATTCTTGCGTTCATATTTCCGTACGATTATTACGTAGGGTGAAAAGTCTAATATATAAGAAACGTCTAATACACTGCTAATCAAGATTTTTCGAGGCTCTTTCAAACGAAGAATCATCAAATTCGGTGACGTCCGGTGGAAAGTTATACGTGAACATGTAGAAATTACGCACGAAACGTGTGGAACAGTTGTTTCGAATATCAGGCAAAAATCATCAAGATCGGTCCACCCGTTCGCGAGTTTTGCGCGAAGATGCATTAAAAAAATAACAGACAAAAATACAGAACAATATACATGTCGAGTAGCGAACAGGCATAGCAAAACTCAGAAGTTTGGGTCAAGCTATTTGAATCACGCCGTTTTCGGGATGGTAACAATGTAGATGAAGATATTTTGGTGTGTAAATCAACCGTCTGTTACGTTAAATACATCACGTATGAGTAGAAACGGTCACCGAAATACATCGAAACGGTTATAACGGTCGTGAATACGATGTGCTCGAGGGTCAATGAGCAAACGACATCAGTGGGTAATGTAAGATACCAAACGACCTAACCGAAAGTTTCGGAGCGATGCCGTAAAAACGTGGGTGAAGCAAAGTTGGCGAAGAATCGTAACGTGTCCGAAGGACACAGGTTCAGTCTAGGACCACTAATCTATGCTCTCTTCACACCTGACATCCAACTACATACATCCCACTACCACGCATCTCAAAAATTCTTTAAACATCGAAAAAAAAATCCGAAAGAACAGCAACACACAAGTACCGAGAGCATATTTCCGCATAGAAATTCGTAAGACAAAGTCAAGCGAGTCCTAGCACGTGACTGACGCGTCGTGCTAGCAGCACGAACGGCATGGAAACGTTTCGGGGCAAAGTATGCCGAGAAATTGTTTAGCCCTCCGTTTTCCGCTCGAATTTCCTTGCCCCTGCGTTGGTACACACCGTTAACGGAGGAATACACGACGGCTCACCGCACGCTGCCGCACGGTCCTATCATCGTTTCGCGTTCACGTGCGTGCCCGCTCTCGCGCGAGAGCTCATCGCTGGCAGCACATTCTCGTCGACTACGTTTTATGTCCATACGTGAACCGCGCGTCACGTCTATGGGCTGGTGCACGCTGAATCCACGGGTGTCAACCGGGAGGGTCTGTGGACCTGTGGAGAACGGTGTGCGTACCGGTACGTACCGACAATGCTGTCCTACCTCCTTCTATTACTCTTCCTCTCGTTCTCTTCCCGTCTCTTCCTCATTTGGGTCATTTTATCTCTGACTACACTCGGTAATGTCTCTCTACGCGGCGACGTGCCCGTCCTGCCTGCAGTGAGGTGCGTATTTTCTAAAAAGTGGGTCCAGTTAACGCGGTCCTCTCAGGTTCTCATTACGTAATTCTAGGGAAGGGAGTGGGAGCGGGCGTGCAAATTGCGAGGGATATCAGTGTTTGCTTTTTCTGCGTTACGGGCACGCGGGTACGGCTGCCTACGCGGCCGTAGTTAGGATTATTTGATTATTTGGTACTGCTCCTGGCCAGTTATTAAAGTATCAAATTTGCGTCGGCGGCGTAATTACGACCACGATTGAAACGATAACGAACTCGGTGCAGAACAGTCTACATCGACCTAGCAATACGCATCGGACGTAAAGAATCCATATGTCGTCGTCAAAGTTCGATGAAACCTCCAGTCTCCCTTATTCCAAATTCCAGCTCATTCATCCCTCTCCACCGAACGTCCGACAATTCCGTCGGACACCCAGTACATAAACGCGCGGCAGTGAACCGTCAAGCTAGTCCAAGAAAGCGTGTGTGCGTGCGCTAGAAGGAGAGTGAGGATACTGAGGCCAGCGTATGAGCGACTAACAATAAGCGAGAGAGAGAGAGAGAGAGAGAGACAGAGCGAAAGTCTGAGAGAGTGTGAGATACTGCTAGAGGGTGGCAATTCAGTTCCGTGGCACGCGAGGCACCGGGTAAGGAAGGGAAACCAGTTAATTCGGTGATTTCCTATGGCCTTTAACGACCGCCACGACGCCTGACGACGACGACGACGACGACTACGACGACGACGACGTCGGCGTTACGGCGGCGCATGCCGTTTTCGTTCGACGATAGCGTTACCAGGTTGGAATGTCGTGCAGTCTCACGAATTCCTTCCTTCCTTCCTTCCTTCCTCCTTCCGGCGCCGGCTTCCTGCCTGGCTTTCTTCCCACCCGCGCCCGCCCCTGTAGAATTGCACGAGTAATACGCGGGCTTCGCGTTCGCGCTCTTAAGCGGCCTTTAACCTGCGCCAAATTTTACGAGACCACCCCTAGGGGGCATTCGAGTACCGGGCGACAGAGTGAAATAGAGAATGCTTGTGGGGTCGCGTACACTACAACGCTGCAGGACGTGAAATCTGAGATGAAGACGCTGGTGGACAGAACGTCCGAGTCTCCTCGACGTCGTCACGGTTTACGGGGCGATAATCGGCTATGGGATTGGCTATGGGACAATCGTGCCGTCTCGCGTCAGCTGCACGCTGAAATTGAATTGACGGGGGATTAGCGATATGCTCGGGCACGGATCCGATATTTCTCGCAGCGATGCTTGATTTCCGTTTGAAACTCGCGTAAAATGAGCATTTACGTGTTTATCCGTGTTTAACTTTGTTCCGAATTAATTAGTTATAGTATTTGGTAAGGTTTTATGGTGTTCTGAGATTGTTGTTAATGTAGAATTGCGTCTTGGTTAATGACTTCTTTCGGGTGTCGTAGCGTGTAAACGTATGGTTAACGGACGAAAAGTGTTGAACAGATACGGAGCGGGCAAATGATGTATTCGACGCTGTTAAAGCATTGAAGAGGAAAATGGTACACGTCATTTGTACCTGATTTAGTAGATAATCGGATATTGCGCTGCACTCGCCGTAGATTCCGGATTGCGTACAGGTCAATACTGGATTGACAGATAGTTGACGTTGCCTAATGAGTGTCGCAGTCGGCGGCATGAATTTCACAAACAACCAGTTACCTATCGTTAAGCCTTCAAATCTGGCATGTAATATGGCGCGCTCAAAAAGCATTATCAACGTAAAACTGTTTGGAGCGCGCCGTCAGATACATACTGTTACATGGTCTACTGATATTTTATCATCCCTTGCAATGGATCAGAACAATTGCGCATGTTCTCCTTGTTTTTTTTGGCGACATTTAATAATTAATCACCGCGCTAAATATTTTGATCCTGCTATTTTATAGGTGCAACACTTGTATACGCCTTTACATAAAACATTTCTGTTGGAGCAAACTAGGGCCGGCAACAAAATGTAATATTTCAAAGAATCATAACGTCGAAAAAGTTGGTTAAATAAGCAAATAAAAAATCTGCTTATCGATGACATGCAAGTGCAGAGATAGGTGAAAGGAAAGGGATTAATGCGGATGTTACAACAGCACTGACAAAAGCACCACTGTTGACATCGATGTGACCGTGTCGCGAGTACAACATATCCGTTCGTCGGGCCGTTTCATGAATTTTTCTTTTCTCCCATCTCTCCAGCTTGCGAGGCCATAGAAACTGTTCGTGTAACGCCGAGGCTTTGCGTTCGCGCTTAAATGGTCGCGCTGCAAGAATTTTACGATCCATTTCGGGTTCTTGCGGCAACTTGAAACCGAAAGATACCGGGTGCCGGTTTCCCTGGGCACTAAAAATACTTTGTTCCGCAGACAAACACGTGATATAACAAGCGCCTAACCGCGGAGATTGGCTGGATTTACAAGCGAAGCCGTTAACGTAGATTCACGCTAGATTCGCGGAGAAGTTGGTGCGCCGGCCAGTTCCAGATCCAACTTTGTATCTGCAGACACATATAATCAACCTACGACCTCGAACTTGCGGCCGACGCATGCTGCCAGATTGTCACAATCTACTTCGGACAATTCTGTTAGGCATACAGGCGTTTGTATTGATACGTTATGCTGTGCTCAGAACAGCTGTTTCGGCAATGACAGAATTTCAAGCAGAAATTCCGCTGATGAAATTGTTTTCAGTATAATAAATAATCGAGATTTGTATGACAAGTGACTGGCTTAAATGCCAATGCATTGCAGTTAATGTTCATAAAACAAGTACGAACACTCAATACCGAATATCAGACGATTTCCTTATATACTTTGATAACACCCAAGTTCCGCATCGCGAGCTCTATACGGCTCTCACGACATCAAGTCGATCACTTATCGTCGCGCACTTGGAGCGAGTGGAAAAATTTGACCGAGCACACACCAACCTAACGAGCACTTCCAGCAAGAAACTTGAAACGTGAAAGCCGAACGAGCTGCAACCCAGCTGGAATTTATATACCAAAACGTCTGTTTGGGAAGTGAAAAAAAGACGGACTCGGCTGGAATGGAGAGTCCGGATGTATAAAAAATACCAATTTGCACGGAATTTAGAGCAGAAAGTACGCATAACGAAACAACCGACCGGCACGCCTTCCGAAAAGGGTCCTATGAGTTGTATATAGTTCACTCACACTGTGCCAGCCGCCTCGCGAATTTTCTTCTCTCACTCGCTTTCACACGCGTCCCGGATGCCACTTTGTTTTTTTTTTTTTGGTCACTTCAAACGTTCCTCTTAACGGAGGATAAACTTTTTCAGCACGCCGCTCGTTCGACTGGCACCGCGAATGGAGCGTGGACGGATAAAAGTCCGTCAACTGATGGGACAGTACAGGCGTGCGAGAAGATAAAGATGCGTCCGACGTCTTATCGTGTCAGCCTTGTTATACTCGGCTGTCGTCTAGTGTGTACACGCCTCTTTTGGATTTCAGCTCGGGCACATGTGCAAAGTACGATGGATACGATTACTGATCTGCGAATAATTGAGGCGCAGCGCTGTGATTTATACAGTCTACTCGACAGACTGCTCATGCTCGTGCAAACGCATATTTATCTTCATTACAAATGCTCGTAAAAATGCACTTTTTATTAGGCACGGTTTGTGTACTGCACATGTTTCGTATATCTAATTTTATGTAAATGATTCACGCATGCATATTTGTGACTTTTTTACACTACTGATATATGTCTGTTCAGAAGTGTCAAGTGTTGTAGTCTCTTATCGGCTTATTGCGTAATCGCAGTACATAATCACTTTTGTACGTACTTCGTGAGAACTATATATTATCTTGACTCTATACTCTATATGAGGTTATAGCGAAGTGGCAGGGCTAACTTATTTATAAGTCCCTTGTGCCCCACGCAAGAGTCGTATGGATGCTGTTGGTATTCGCACAAGTGCCACAAATTGCTATTCGAACGTACGCCCTATAACCTTTCGAATTCTTCCACACGGTCATCAGTCTGAGTACAAACGTACGATACACACTAATAAATTCACTTAATTCCCATTACACTAGCCAGCGTGTTAATAGAGCAACAGCTGCAAAACGTTTAATGCGAAGCCACCGACGACAGAAGCTAGCGTCAACGTTGCAACGAATTTCTCACCGTTACATTCCTCTGCGTATCTTAAATCCAGCTGCTATTTAGATTGATCTACATCCCTGTCGCCTTAACGCAACGATCCCTCGAATCCGCACGCTGTTATCGTAGAATTACGGAAAGTTATGTAAATTCGCTCGCGAATAAATGTCGTTGCGCTTGGATGCCGGGCGCGCAGAATATCTTGTAATAAGCACTGCGATATTTGGCCCGAGTCTTCTGGGCAAGTACGAGACTGAGACAAAGTAGATTTGGAGTGTTTAAACACTTGAAATCGTTGCGTCCGCGTCGCACTGTTAGCTCGAGCTCGCGCGCGAAAGTCGCGACCACTTGTCGTCGTTCGTGCCGAATGCACACGTACGCGCGTATAGCGTAGACGTAGAAGCCACGTGAAATTTCAACAGGTTATCGAGTTACATCGTGTAAGTAGGACCGGCAGAGTGCGGCACTCGTAGGCCGCTTATAAATTTTCTCGTGAGATCGCGGCCGCAAATGGAGGCTTTTACATCGCCGAACTATCGACGCTCCTATCTCGTCTTGCTATTCTTTATTTTTTATTTTTTTTTTGTTCTTCTTCACCGGACTCTCGTAACGCGCATTCAAATTCATGGTGCCACGTAACAAATGGCCGGACCGTGACAAGTGCATGCATCAAACGTAACGTGATAAAAGTTTCCCGTTACCGCGTGGTCGAGAGTGTTGCACCGTGCTGGGACTTGATAAAATGATAAACGTCGACGAATTGGGTGCAAAGGTGATTCGTTGGAAAGAGTTTTAATAAAGAAACTTGTTTAGCAGCACGCTTCTCTTTCAGTCGTCGAGTTTGCCGAATTTTGGTCTTCCTAATTAGCGCCCATTGAGCACCATTTCGTATATTTCAATCTGATTTGCAATCGCTGTGTGAAAATCTGTAACCAGTGACTTATGATAAGTTTCGACCGGGGCATTTACTGCCGGGATCTTCTCTTTTTACGAAGCGGCCTCAGATCATAACCGAAGGTCGAGAACACGGCGTGGCACACGAGGCGCACCATAAAGTTGAAAGCATTGTTCCGCGGCGGTAGCCACCTTTTAGAAAGGATATATCCTCCGTGCCGGGAGGATGCGTAGCTGGCGAGGAGGAGGAGAGAAGGAAATGAAGAGAGAGAGAGAGAAGGCGAGTGTCGGCTCAGGCAACGAATCGGATTTTTCTCGGCAGAGATCTTTGCATACATACATATGAATTACGTGGGATAACGAGTCCTTTCAACGGAGTTCCGGAATTCTTCCACTCCTGCCGCTTACCGCCCTCCACCCATGTCCCCTCGCGTCGACGTAAAAACGGTTTTCTCTCTTGTCCGCGTTACTTCGCGGAACAATCGCGGTGTATCACGAAAGCACTTTAGGTCGATTATGACGGCGGCCGGGCGGGAATGTGCTCCGGGATTACTTCGCGAGACTCTACTTTGCCGTTTATTAATCGTCCCATTCGTGGAATGCTCTTCCCGTTACGCCATCCCTCTGCGTCCGACCAAGTGCATCCTCCATACGCTACACGGCATTGCTTTTTCGCTTTACAACGTGCGTGCACTTCGATACGGGCGTACCAAAGAATCGAAATCACACGTCGCCAGACGTAGAAATCATCGAATAGGTACCTTTAACGTAAACCGATGCCACTTTTTCGTCCCTTAAAACCGTTACCTATCTGCATCCGAATCCTTGGACACAGGCTTAAATCAGGACGGTAAAACGTAGCAGCCTCCGACAACTCCATCTGCATCAAAGCGAACGATCGTGCGAGCATAAACCCCAGCGACAGCCATCGGCGTCGGAAGGTCAACGAGCGGGTCAATTATCCGGCAAAATAGTCGGAACGCGAAGCTAGCTGTCCGCTTGCCATCGATCCTGGTGAAGTTTGAGCGGTCAGCTAACCTTTCTCTCTCTCTTTCTCTAACTCGCAAAGCTCTTTTCCTTATTGCGCGGCCGTTTTAATTCCAGGCTGGTTCAGGGGACGGGACTCGTCGATCCCTGACGAAGTTTTCGGGTATGTCGTAGCTTTCCGCGTCTCGTCGTTTCTGGCGCGGCGAGATGCCACGGGAGGGGGGTGCTGTGCGGCACCACCTACACACAAACTCGCCCGTTGCCCGGAGGGCCTGCTTTGTTACAGCCCACAGACCCCTGATGCCGTTGCATACTTCGCTGTCGAGTATTCCGAATACTCTTGGCACGATGTAGTTGCGCACCACCTACGGAAGACCACATTCTCGGTCGTCGCCGGGCTTAACCGGCGGCTTGGTCTTAAACTGCGGAGGCGCAGGGCGCACGAAAATCCTATCCAAAAGGGCAAGCTCGCGAAATAATTGAAGGCCGACTCCATCCGACGCACGACATTCCGCGCGCGAACGTTCCAACGACTTCACTGACTCCTCGGCAGATTAGGCGCGCGTGTAGTTTGCATCTAGTTCTCAAGTCGGTACCCGGACGACCTGCTTTTCCATGCAATCGTTTGATGCATTCGAGCTTTCGCGATTTTCGCGATTGGGAGTGAGTAGGCTCTGAGAAAAGAATGTTACCGAGAGCGAGTTCAGGGGAAAATCCGGTCGTCCACCCGAGTCGACCGCGTTATACTTCAGGGAAAAGGAAGACGAGAGCGTCGGCGCGATATCGACGGGCTGTGATAAAAAAATGCGTGTACATTATGGAAGCCCCGGCGGAGGTGCACGTTACTCTTTGTGCAATCATTTATTAAAGGCCATTCGATAATTGAAGAGCTCCGCAGGTATCGATTACGCGGCGCACGGCCAATAAGCACGTTAACGTAAAATAATAAGTCGCTCTGTCGGAGTTGAGGGAGGGGTAAACCTCGTTTTCCCGGTAATTAGTACGATGGCGTGACTAATTGATCGACCGTGATCGTCGGCAGTGCCATCAAATAAGTTCCCGACGCAGGTATTTCAAGGGATTCCGAAGGGTTTGTTGCGGGGGAACGTTAAGGCTCATCATATCGAGGGCCATTCTTCTCTCGGCTCTCTCTGTCTCTCTCTCTCTCTCTTTCGGACGCTCGAAATTAACGAGAACAATGCGCTATCTCGTTCTTCCCGGGACAAAAAAAAGTCCTCTCAGGGTCTCTTAACGACCCGATGATATTCCATTCGACGTTCGCCACGCGCTTTCCGCTTCGTTCGTATTTTTCTCCCTTTTCTTATTCATTTCGAACGGACGTGCGCGCGCTCTTGAAGCTGATACCCTGGATACGACTGCCCGTTTTATCTTGCAACGGCGAAACTTCGTAACAAGCGCTCAGCTCCGTGCCCGTGTTTTTCTGTTTCTCCCCCGGTAGTGTGTCGAACAGGTATCGATTATGTCTCGTGCGGCATGATGCTCCGTCGGGCTACTTTTTTTGCGCGCACGAACGTACGTATTCATATTGCATACTATCAACACCGTTTTCGAGTACGTTCCACGAAATTTGAGTATCGATCGCGCCCGTTTCACGTCTCAATGTCGATAGGAAGCGAATGAAGAGGACTCGTCTTGTCTCTTTCCCGAGAACCCACACTTTCGATTACTTTCAACAGATAGCCAGACAACTGCTCCCTCACCCATCCCCTTCTCATTCCCTTTTTCCCATTGCCTCGAAGTATCCGTGGAACGACGAGTCCCTCAGCTTTGTTTGTTCAAATTCCGCCCGTGGATTTGCTCAACTTTTTAAGATCCCACCCCTCCCGCCTCGTTTCGCCAGGGCGACGCGCGACGTTGCGAAACATGTCTGCAGGAACGGCTCGTCGACAGAGGACACGGACGATTTCGTGAGTCTAAAGCGTTTATCCGCGGGACTCTCCGGCGTGTGAACTTGTCCAAGTTCGATAAGCCACCGATGAGACAACGTCTTCATGGTCGAGCTGACTGCCCGGCCGAATTAAGCTCCGCCCGAGCCAAAGTTCGCCTCGCTCGGCTGACCCGATCTCCAACTTCCAAGGATGGCGTCCCTCTAATGCCAAACACTCCGAGCTAAGAGCATGCTCCCGGATACCTCGGACCCACGTACGTACACGGTCCGACACCGCGCTGACACTTAGACGGAATTATTGGTGCCCGCTGCTCGGGTCCGGGCGTGGAAAGCGTGTTTCCGGTAGACGATCTTCTTTTAGGACGACAGAACTGCTAAGGGGAAATACATATGTCGGGACGCGAGGAGAAATAAGTGCTCGCGGCACGACTTTCGATGTGACAAAGTCCGTGCTTAGGTACTCATGTATACCGAGCGACGTATTCTAAGATCGTGTACCAATTGATCGGATGAACGCGAATGAGTGAAGTCATAAGAAAGGAGTCGGCCCTGCGAGAGATTAAAGATACTCGGCGAAGGTCGAAAACAATCGGCGCACAAAGGCGTAATCTCGATCCCCCTCGGATATTTAGCGTCGCGCCTATACGCACGCATACATACGCCAGCGGCGGATATCTCGAGATTTTCAACGGAGTTTAGTTGGAAAGTGGTTAATATAGAGCCCTCGCCGGATAGCTGGCGGTGTGCGCGTGCACGGACGTATAATCCATATTTGTCGTTGTCTTTGCACACGGACACGCGCGCACACATTCTCGCGTCCCTTACACCCGGCCACCTTCCCTGCAATGTCTGCGCCCGCCTGTACGTGTGTATCTCAAACGACGGTGTAATTCTTTTGGGCCGCTGCAGCCACGGAGGTCGCAGTTGTACTGTAAATCCCGAAGTTCGTCGCCGGCGCTAATTCGAAGTTTGGCGCAGTTGCTGCAGAGCTCTGTAGCCCGGTCGCGCGTGTTGGTGCGAACACACGTGCGCGGCCAACGGTGTATGTGTGTGTACGTGCACAGCACACTGGTTGTACCCGATGAATTCTTGTGTGCGTCTCCATTCGCGCTGACTCGCGCGCGCATTCTCGCCAGTACGTTGACTGTGCGCCCTCGCATTGCCTCCGTAGAAGCCCATGCTGCGTCGCTGGGCTGAAGGCGAGGGGGTGGAGACGGAGGGGGGCGAGTCGTCTCTTTGAGTGGAGTTTCGGGGAAATCGGTATACGCGTTTCCCTTCGGCTGCGAATAATTGCCTCGGATGATGACGTATAAGAGAGTGGGGAGGGAGGGCGGTATAGGTTGGCGGCCGGCGGGGTACGCAAGGGGTGGCTGAGCACACGGTCTGACGATGCAGAGATAGGGGGAGGGATGGAGGGAACAAAGGTGGTGGGTCAGGTGATGAACGCATCTGAACGTGGCTAAACTACACGTTCGGCCGACGAATTTAACGAACGAGGGCGAACTGTTTACCTGAACTGCTGATGTTTATGGAAAGTAAAATGTGTACGATGTGGACGGAAAATCTGCATGCTTTTGTGCACGGATATGAATAAAGAGGCGGGTGTATGTCCATTTTGTTCGACGCTAATTCCGCGATAAGCGTATGCGTGAGGTAACGCTTAATGCCGGAATTCGATTATTTATGATCTGGATCATTGATTGTTTCGCCTCCTTTCAATGAAGGTCGAGTTTAAGCGTCCGGCCGGCCAGACGGGCTCAAAGCGCTGAAATGAATTTAGGAAGATATTCGCGCCGACGGATTATGTATAGGGATTAAGTACGGCCGAACCTGAAGAGTAAGAGAGGAACAGTGTTTAGTAAGACTAGACTTCGATCGACGAACAGTGAAATAGTCGGCTCTGATGAAGTGGTGGTAAAGTGGATTAAAAATATAAGATCTCGGACGGAATAGTAGGTCAACTGGGAGAGAAGTGTCGGTGAGGCTAATTATGACGTTCTTTAATCCTCATTCCCAATTAATATCAAATCACCCGAAATCTTGGATAATGGATGAAATTTGGAGTGGTAATTGTGCGATGAGATGTGTACGTGCGTTGCGTAATGTAGACAGAGTGCAAGTAATGCAAGGAATCATGAATGACCTAGCTCTCATCCGTCGGATAGGCGCAATACGGACAACAGAGCCTCGGCGTTCAAACGGACGATCGCCGTAAAGGGAAGCAATTAAGTAGATAGAGGATAATCGGATTTTGAGAAAGTCGGCCAGTAGATAATGGAAGGCCAGATCAGACGGTCGACAGCGGGACAATGGGTAAATGAAATTCCTCGGAGTTCGACGTGTCAGGCTAGCATTTCCATCGTAACACGCAATTAATTATCGCAAGAGCACCTCAATCGTCGTGCTTCTTTTATCACATAGCGAGCGTCTTGCCGACACCGCGCTCGCAGCAGCCAAACGAGACGTACGAAGGGGAAAATTTACGCTGATAGTGAACCGAGTCGATCATTAACTCGTTTCCGCCGTATCTGACGCGATTCTTATCGAGACACGGTCAGTGAGTTAAACGGTTTCCCGTAATTGAGCCCGGATGACCTTGGTCTATCTCGAGGGGGAAACTAACAATATGTCGCGCATGTCGGACGCAGAGTGCGGTCGGTGAAGAAAGATGGAGGAGAGGAAGAAGAGGAAAAATAAAGAGAATAGATGGTCCGGTGGGAGGAGGAGGAGGTGGATGGGGAGAAAGTTGGAGCAAGAGAATGAAGGACAGAGGAAAGCAAAGGGAGTAAGAGGGGTGAGTGAGTTTTCTTGCAAGACAGTCCGTAGATGGCCGCGGCGTACGAGGGGTTGGAGAGGAGGGATAATTGAATACAACTTGATCGAGCCGCGCGTTTCCACCCCATTAAATCGGGCTTAAGCCCGAAGGGGAGGGAGTAAAGGGTGGAAGCGAGAAGGTATGAAGAGGACGGGGGTGGTTGGGTATAGAGTAGAGACGCGCGCGCGTGCGTGAGAGAGAGAGAGAGAGAGAGAGAACGAGGTCGGTAGGACTTTCTGAGGAAAGAGAGAGGGAAAAGCCCTAGGTTGCCACGACGGGAAAGCGAGAGAATGTTTACTGCTGCCCCAGCTGGGGGCCAATCAGTATAGCCGCCCTCTTCAACCCGCCCGTCTCACCCTCCGACCCCTCTGCCTTCTGCAACCCTCAGTCCTCTCCAGTCGGGGCGCCATACAGCCGTACAATAGAAACGCGGCGGCAATAGCTAAGCCGATGTCGTTATACAGCCGGATTATTCCCCGTCCTCCCGGCGCCCCCACCCCTGGTTATGGCGATAATCAAATTAACTCGCTTAGAATTTTAAAGACAGCCCCCCAACCCTCAGCTTCCTCACTCCCCTTCATTCTTCTCATCCCACTCTGACCAACCCTTTCTTCCCTTTACCCGCCAATTTACTGAAACCGTGCACGCTTCGTCGACTCACTCGGTCACTCGGTTCCGATTTACTTTCTCCCTTCAGTATTCGAACTCACCCCGCCACTTGGTACGTACCACACCTCTTTCCTTTTTGCCGCTCTCTCTCTCTTTTTTTCGTCTCACCTATTCCTATTATTAACCTTCGTCGTCGCCGTAGCTCGCCACATAAATCGGCCGCGACGCCAGATTTTAAAGCCATTCACGATCGAACGGTAATTCCGTTGTACGTACCCGAGTCAATTTCTCGACACATTTACAGGGATGAGATGGAAAAGAATTGTCCCCGTCGAGCTCGCCACTCGACGCCTCGCGCTTCTGTCCCTGGAAAAATATACCGGCTGTTTAGCGTAAGCACACCCGCGGGACTGATCATCTTCACCGGCAGACTACCAGTTCTGACGACAACAAGCCGTCGTTCATGAACGGTGTACCTTTAACGTTGAGCTTTTACGCCGCTAAAGATGCCATTTCTCGTTTGCTCGGGTGCCGGTGACAAAGAAAAGGTGTGCTTGCCACTGCTACGCAAGAGTAGATGAATTTGCGCGGTAACTGGGATATTAACAGTGTTACGTAAAGAGATGAGTAGTTGGTCGTGACGTCTTCGCAGAATTTCTCATCGTGACGTGCGTATAAACTTTGTCGTTTCGGGATGATTGATGTAATTTGTATTAAAATTGTACGTGGCCATGTGTCGCACGTCACGATACGTTTAAGCCGAAAAATCCATGTTTTTGTAGAGCCAGTCTGAAGCAGACGTTTCCTTAACGGGGATGCATCGACATCGAGTCATTCCGACAGTAATCTCGGGAAACGCAGCGGACGCTGAAATCCGTCCGGGCGCGGGTGAATGTGAACGATCGAAATTACGGGTCGTATATCGTTCGTCGTATACGTATATATTCGCGGATCATGCCGATGATCGGTAACGATGCGGCGGCAGTTCAATGATGATGACAGCCGGATTGCAATCGGTCCGCGTCATCTTTCGAATCGACGTTGCAACACGTGCCAGCCCTACTGTCGCCGGATTAATTGCTCATTTTTCGATCGCGCCTCTCTTCTGACAAACTGTTGATATCCCCGCCGCTCTTGTTTTGGCATCTCTCGCGCGTGAAAAATGATCCGTCGATCGAGCGCGACGATTGTATTTCGTAACGATTACGCGGATTTCGATTCACGTTAATTATCACCGGCCCGCAGTAATTCTCGTCGCATTCTTATCACGTGTAACGGCGTGACGGAGGGTGTGATTATACTGGTGGCCTCGACGGCCGGGAGATTATGCGTTAGTTATGGGTCGTTGCACATTTTTGTGACGACTAATAAAGTCCGACTGCGTTGCTTCTCGCGTGAAGGGCGACCAGTCGACGAGCCGCGATTGTATTCGCAATGATTACAGGGACGTTTATCGGTAGTTGCGACGACAGTTTGGATATAAGCTGACTAAAATGTAATTAGATGTGAGTTAAACATAACGCAATTACGTGGTCCTACTCGCGGATCCACTGGCTCGCAGGAGTGTCCAGTTCGGAGGGTGCTTTACAACGAACAACCGCTGTTGCGTGTTCAGTGGTCTTCGCCTACTGCGGCTTTCTACGGAATTGCCTTACGGTACATGTAAGCGTTGCAAAGCTCCACTTCGCAATAGTGGCCTCACATTGTAGACCAGGTATCATAATATACGACAGTTCCGAGTTTACAGAATGTGAAGTCGAAATACTCTGAACTTTGCACTGGATTAATTCGTAACACCTTCAACAACAGTCCACGAATTACACGTAATAAGTGAATTGTCTTGCTTTCCATGCTGGGCTAATTGTGCGTATTACAAATGATTGACAAACACTTTCGTCACTTACAATACGATTCCAAAATCGAGACTGTTCTTTACATCATTATAGTAAAGGGGAGGAGAATGCGAATTGTCCGCGTGACGAATTTCGATCAAAAAAACGAGAGATGCTCGATGTAAGTACGATTGACCAATTTTCAAATTGGATTTCGGATTTCAGCCAGACGGCAAGCCCGAGTGTAAGAACTTTGCGAACCCAATAAGGGAATTAATGGGAAACCGATGAATGCTCAGCGACGATTATCGTCTGAAACGCATCGCTTGGAGGTAGACGCTGTCAGCCTATTATGGGGATAAAGTACTTAGGTAGGCATGTATATACGTACGCATTAGGAACGTTCAGCCATTACCAGGGGTTTACGTAATACACGCTACGGCATGCGGCAAGTAAAACACTTCGATACTTAGAGCGCACTTAAATCGTGCGGAGTAATCAGCGGAATCGGGACGTTAACGAAAGTGTTTTTGAAAAGTGGAAAGGCGCGTGCATCCGGCAATCAGTCTCGATCGAAGAGCTTAATGCACATACAGACTCCTATTACCATATTCCAAATGTGCTCACGACTAGGCTGTACGCGACATGGAACTATGCGAAGTGGTGCTACGCGAAGTATCATATGTCGCGCGCACGAGAGTGCTTTATGGTTATTAGAGATGCAGAATTATACAAAAAACGCCACCTACAAATCGTACAAATCTGGAAAGATGAGTTACGCGATATTGGACGGTGTGTCGTCTTGCCGGGAGCGGGCGAAATGCTCGTTGAGCCTGATAGCGATACGCATTAAATCATTTCGTTCGCAATACTGCGTGGCGAAAACGTTTCGGCCAGCGAGCTCGCCCGAAACGGGTAGATACGCAACATCCGGCATGCTTATATAATTATACGTTAACGGGGCAATTAAACGGCACATGCCGTCCCCTAATTCGTCCCCTGATTCGATCATTATTCGCGCACGCGGGCCAAGGGTGACGAGAGGTGGCGACCGGCGAGAGGATGGGCCGGATATAAAATCGCGAGCGAGGGAACTCGATCAGCAATTTGTCTTCTTACGGGCGCTATAGGGATAAACTCGCTATTACTGCGCGATCGTATATCTGCATGAGCGCTGACAAATTCATGAATTCACGCAAATCCCGCGCTGCGAGGCAGCGATTCGCACGGCCAATCAAGCTCTTTCAAGTCTCGACTATCTATGCGCGATCCGCTCCCCTTACATCGCGCACTCTCCTCCGATTTATCTTGAGTCCGTTTCGCGCGGACCCCGCCTAGTCTGGAACGTTATTACCGTCTACTATCGGCATTACAAATCGTTAATTCGGGATAATAAAGAACAAAGACCCCATTCCGTCCTGTGCTAAAGGGCGCGAATGGCATCGGAAGAAACTTGGACGAAAATATATATCCGTACATCACGACGAAGACGAAAAGAAGGGAAACGCGGTACGAAAAGCAGAGAGCAGTAATGCGGAATGAGGCTAATTAAAAGAATCATTGTGCCGATGTCGGGACTCGCAGGCAGCGTGCGGGACCTGTGTCACCGCAAAACCGAGTAGGAAAAGCACTCGGTTCTCTGTTGCGGGGGCGGTGTGCGGGGGAGGAAGAAAATCGGTAATAAAAGTGCCCCTCCATTAGTTCGTCCACGAGGAACGCAGACTTCGACCCCGATGGTCTTCCACCTTGGGCAGGGAGGTGGAAACTACGGAGGGTTTGCGCGGCCCGTTCTCGTTCTCTTATTCCAGTCTCTCTCTCTCTCTCTCTCTCTCTCTCTCTCTCTCTCTCTCTCTCTCGTTCTCTCTTTCCTGCCCCCCCCCCCGTCTTATTCTCCCTCTATCTCGCCGAGTGTATATAACCTTGAGGGGTGGATTAGACGGGGTCTAAAGGCTTTGGCGGATCGGTCGGACTCGTGTTTAAGTGGCCCGCGCTGCCGGGTGCCTCGACTTCTTGGCTGAGATTAGCTTAGTTACAGATAACTAAGTCGAGATTCAGAGGAGCTTCGGATACGGATGGAATAAGGAAGAAAGCGAGAGAGGAGCGGAGGCGACGAACGAGGGCGGGCAGGAAGTCTACGAAGGACAAGTGGAAAGACGGACAAAGTGGAGATCGAGGTAGATTCGCATGAAGAATGAAAAGGGAGAAAGAGAGAGAGAGAGAGGGAGACGAAGGGTTGGAGACGCCAAGCAAGGAGAATGGTTGAAGGAAGAAGTCCTGGGAAGCCAGGAAAGGTGCAGCCCGAGATTGGAGTACGTATACGTACACAGTGGAAGGTGCACGTATCTGCATATCTCGTTCTATCTCCACGCTTCTCGCCTCTTCCCTCTTTCTTCTCCTCGCCACACGTACGTCGGGGTACGCGTGTACTGTACACGTGCAGACGAGCGCCTAACCAACGGTAAGAAGTCTGATTATCTTTCCGGTCGCTGCAGAAGGTAAAGTGGCAGCAGCCGGATGTTTCTGAAGCGTATGGAAGGATATTGTGATCCCTCACAGACACGGCCACGGCCGGCGCGGGGCGGCGGTGAGACCTTTGCCCTGCACTATGTGCCGCAATATTACACAGTTACAGTCGGCATGGCCACGCGGAACGGCGAGGAGGAGCGTGGCAGAGGTAGAGACCACCAAGCAGGGACATCTAAACAGGATCTCTATCCTCACTCGGAGTTAATTGCCTTGCCAATGTAGGATTAACAGGCTGAAGAGCGGGACTTACTGGCCTGCCCTGCGGTCGGTTCACCTTCGACCGACGAAATGACGTGAAATTTCCGTTGTCCCGCACTCTCTTTCTTCCTTCGTCTTCCGATGCATCGTCTGTCTGCGCCCTGATTTCCATTCGGCCCGATCGTTCGCCGTGCACGATCGGCCTTTAACCGCGAGTAACAGATTCTACCGAGCGCAGCTGAAATTGAGTCTGGCCGTCAATGAGATTGTATGAGTCGAAGCGTTTCATTCGTTCTACTCATTTACTCCACTAATCGCACTAACGAGCGGCGCAGTGAAATTCGGTTGTTTTTCATTTTTCTTCGTCCTCCGACTTCATGCATAATTTAGAACCGGTTTTACTTCGTTACGATGCGCGCTGTTGCGAACATATTCTACCAATTCCGGCGTACTGTTTATTCCGCATTACTCTTGCATCACTTCATATCGCCAGTTGTCCAGCCTCGTACGCGTCTTTCGCTTTAATATGTATAGTGCTCGCGGGGCGCGGCTGCGTTTCGAATAACGCGATACTTTCGTCGCACTGTAATCGTTTCCCAGATTATTCGACCAACCGTTTATATTCATCCAATTCTTTCTAACCGCGCGCACTATTTCACGCGCCCATTTCCAGGTACGCGTGCAACGTCGCATGAAAAATGCCAGAGACTCCATTTCACGCTGGCGGAATTTGAATGCGAATTTTCGATTAATTCCCGCGCGGATCGCGGCCGCTCGTTGCGACGCGTCTTTCACTCGGCTGCGCAGTTTATCCGGTCCGGTCCTGCTCGGCAGCAATCTTTGATCCCGTCAAGTTGACGCTGTCGCCCGCAATACTCGAGTGAACTCCTGAGATCGGAATTCCGGCAGGACCGTCGATGCTGATAAATGGCCGCGTCCGATCCTCCACTCGACTTTGCTTGCTTAAGCGCCTAGGATCCACCCGATTCCGAGACTCGCCAAAGTGTGGTCACCCAATGACCAGCTTGAGGTCGGCTACCTGAGATTCCTCTGAGAAGTTCCCTCGGCTGCGTGAGAGACGTTTTGGAGATGTCGTCGAATAATGCCTCGCGTGATAAATGGATCCGTAATATTCAGCCTTCGAATGACTCGTTCGTTGTAATATACAGGCGGTTTTCTGTCCGCAACATTAAAAAATCGTCCCTTTCCGAGGCCAGGCGCAACTGGTCTCGAAGAAACGCGGCGAACGTTGAGCAGCGTAAGCGACGACCGGACGAGGATTGTGTGGGTAGTGGTGACAGCTCTGGCAAGCGCCAACAACGACGGCTGCGGCCGCTGTTACTGCTGGGCGGTTACATCGAGGTTCAAAGCGGACGATCCGTCTCGAGGGTGTCGAGACTGTTCCCTTCCAGCGCTGCGTATATATACTTTGGGATGCGTTCCAATTTCTCTCGAGTGCACTCGCGCGCACTAGGCTAGCCGAAGCGGGTCCACTCGACGCCGGGGAGACTCTTGGCGGCTGATTGGCCCTGGAGGATGCACTCGAGGATCGACGTCGAGCCCTGTCGATCGGGACCGAAGAACAATTAATCGCCGCAATCGGATTGACGATCGAACGCGAGCGAGCGAACGGAAGCGTCCTCTCATTCCTGTGTGGCGTCTTGCGCCCGTCCTCCCACGAGCCTGCATCAATTACGATACGTTCACCATTACGACGCGCAATCGGAGCGAGGAGAATTTCGGGTGTCACTTTCGAGGGTCGAATTCTGCTCGGGCCGGCTCGATCAGTGGATCAGCTTTTCCTTTGCGTCGAACATACGTCTCATAGCTCTGTATCGAGTGACTTGAATTGCGACGCAAACAGTTTCTTCGGGTGGCTCTTGGATGATTGGAGTTCGATTTAGGTACCTGCGAACTGATTTTGATCATCAACCTACCGACGGTTGATGGAACGATTAATTGTATGTGATAAAGGGTTTTTGTTGTCTCATTCGAAAGATTCGCGCGGTTGTGCTCAGATGGCGTTCAATGCAGATTCGGCAAGTCGATACATAACAGCGTTCTCGAACTCCCAATTTTCCCTGATCGCAGCGTTTCCAAGCGTCTTGGAGTTGTCCTCCCAGCGTTATTCAGTGCCTCCGACCGTCGTTATTTGCATTCGAACGGCATGTGATTTAGCCAGATCACAAAAAAGGAAGCCGCCCGTTTGCCGGAAGATCGACGATCCATCGCCTGAGGTGTACAGTAACCTCGACTAAATCGTTGATAGCAGATCTTCACGCGAATACTCTCCCATCTTCTCTCTCTCTCTCTCTCTCTCTGTCGTTCCAAGCGCGGCAGGCGTAATTTCGCGCCGGGGGATTAATGGCCGCGCAATCTGATTCCCGCGATTAATTATTAGTTCCGTTGCGCGATGCACTTTATTCCGGCCCGGCAAAAACAGCCTCGCCCGAGTTCGATAAAACGTTGCAGGCAGGGTTGCTATCGCACTACCAGAAGACAATAATAATGCACACAGAGTGCCGTGCTAATTCGAGCTTTGCGAACCGTTCAGACGAGAAAACGACAGTGTTCATTAGCTCACACGACCTCGCCGAAGACGCATCTTTAACTCGACGTCTCGGAAGAGTTCCCCGAATTCGATCGGTCTTATTCTTAGACGTGGAAAGTAAATGGGACTTTTGGTTGCGGCGTATCGGGCATTAACCGGCGCGATTAATCACATCGGCTCAAGCTGTGCCTAATCAGTCGTCGACGGTCGATCGTCCGTCGGGGCTCGAATCATAAAAAGCCTCGGATTGGCTGTGCGCGGACGACGCTGGTTCGCCGGGAAGTGATAGCGCGAGGATTAGGTAGCTCCTGTTGTGCCTCCGTGCCTTCGTTCTGTGTACAAGCCGCGTTTGCGGAGAGAGAGAGAGAGAGAGAGAGAGAGAGAGAGAGAGAGAGCACGCGGATTCGAGTGGCGAAACGTGCGGAGGGGGCTAGGCCGGGCTGACGTTGAAAGATGGTGGCGCTCCTTTTCTCTGGCCGCTGCTTCCAGCATGATATAGCACCATCCGAACGCGCTGATAGATCCAATTTACAGGGCGCCTTTAGCACACCGCTGGCCCAAGCTCGAAATATCCCTTCCAACCCGCCAACCCTTCGTTCCACAGTTACGGCGCAACGTACCTCCCCCACGACGCACGCCGTCTCCCGGATGAAGACAATTTTTAACTTCGCGAACCGTCCGCACGAATTACTTCGCGCCGAATTACCTCCTTTCTCTTAAAGGCGAAGGAACTGGATCCGTTGGGAGTGATGTGTGGTTTTGAAGGGAACGACGTGGATGTTACACGTGTTCGAAGGATGGGGGTGGAAACAGATTTGTAATTGAGGTTACTCGTCGTCGACGTTGTTTCGGACGGAAAATCGAAGTCTACGTAATGATTGATATATTGGCATTGCGAAAAGTTGGCCGCGGACGATTGCTTGTCTATGGAATTAGATAAGCGTACGAAACTATCAGCAAACCGTACTGCTCGCCGCGCTCAGGCGAAAGCGTTGAAAATTCCGAAACCGTGCGGAAAACTTGTGCGCTACGAAAAAAAAAAAAAAGACGATTCATAACGGTTACAACGGGTTAGCATCGGAAATATTTGCCCGTCGCCCAGCAAGTTGCGCGCAGTTTTCGCACGTCGCCATCCTCGCAGCGTCTTCTTTTTGCGCAAAAACTTTCCAGACTAGACGGATCCCAATTTGAGGGCTTACGCCATCGCGTCCCGTACGCCATTGTAAACAACTACGCCGATCATTTCTCTCGCATCCCAGCAAGCCATAATACGCGTGCACACATCGACACACGAACGTGCATGCGGACGTAAAGGGGAGGGAATAGTCGGCTCCTATTTATCATTTATTTTCCCTCCAGGCCTCTCACGATCAGAGTCGACCTCAATGGAGCGTGTCCGTCTAGCTCCGTCTCCTTCCACTTGTAATTTCTCCGTCTCATCGGAGTCGCATTGGCCGTGCGCCGTTCGCAAGAAACGAAGGATACATTTTTCTCGTTGTGATCGTCGAGTATGGTCGGCGAGCGAGCGGATGGCATGAGAAGTGGAGAGGCGGACGATTGAGCGGGAGAGAAACGGGAGGAGTGGAGATAGAGGAGGATAGCGAAAGGTCGGCGAAGTGGCCTTGTTGCGGGGGAGTCGAGGAGGCAATTAGCGTCGAGGAAGGTCGCAGAATCGGGCCGTAGATCTCGTTTTCGGAGCCGATCGGCCAAATACCTCGTCAAGGCGGACGCGCCCGCAGGTCGTGTGAGCACAGCTGACCCCCGGACGATTAATGGTAAACTTAATTATTGGACGCTTTCCCTCCGTCCTATCATTCGCTCACGAGCCTCCGCTTGCGCGTGTGCGACGCGCGAATACGCTGTGGTGGTGCGAATTCTGATGTTCAGCAGGAAAATGTATATACGCCCTTTAGATTCGAGGAATAACTGGGGTCTACTTAATTAACTCGCATCTTCACGTTCCTTATGAAACCTTACTCCGTACGGCGATTTTTTCCATTACTTCGTACGGCATTTTCTTGTACAGTGGATCTCGCGAGCCGCGAACTCCATTTCATTCGCATAACCTCTCCGCCGACAGCGTTCGGGGGTCGGCAAAAACAGTCGGTCCCAGGCTCATTAGTCCCACAGATAACCCCTCCGGCGAAATTAAAACGGGACACCCCGTGTATGAATATTGTACCATAAATAATCATATATAGCAGCCGCGCGCGCGTATCTCCGCTCTCGCCCGCCTCTCGCATGCATATATATGTGTATATATATATATATATATATAAACGTCCACATTCGCCGCCCAGACACCCCTGCACGTGCACGCACGCGTGTGCGCTCACACGTATGCACTAACGTACACGGCTGCATATATAAATGATCGCGGTTGCGTATCGAGGACGAGCGCGCGTGGGATGTACTTGACGTATTGCTCGAGTGATCGGATATCGATTAGGCCGCCACGAACGGTCAGTCCACAACACCCTCCGCGGGTCGTAACTTGCACTCGAATGCTATTCCACTAATTACCAAGGCGACAGGGACCACTGCGGCTGGCACTTCTGACGGCGGATCTTGACGGTTCCGCGCGATATATGCAGGCGAGGGCGGCGAGTTTAAAAGGGGGGCGCGAGAGTCGTGAGAAGGTCGGACATTATCCGACGTGTATGCCTGATCGGCGGCGCTCATGGATCGCTCGTAATGCGCGAATTGTGTCGCGCGAATTTGTTAATTTATTCGCGCCTCTTCCCGCGGCTCGATCCGTCCGGCCCCGGCTTGCCGGTCGCGACGTTGATGGATTCGAGTTTCCCGACGCCGCGGCCGCGTCGGCTCATTTCGAGGAGCCCCGTCAAGGTCGGTATATTCAATTTCATTTACATAAATAATACTTCGACTCTACGACGGCGTAATCAATTTTCGCTGGATCGGCCGATCACAGTTCCATCTCGATCGTTCCCTTATTCTTCTATTCTCGCACGTCCATACGTTCAATTTCACAAGCTTTGGATAACGGCCAACAATTACGTCGGCGTCCTTCGCGTCACCATTTCGTGGCTCTACTCTTTTTCCACCCACAAACGCACAGTGAACTATGAATTTCAAGTACTCTTTTTATCATCCTTCGTCCTAGTGACAGCGACAGTGAGCTTTGGCAAGCGATGAAAATCACCGGCTGTAATTCATTTTGCCAAAGCCTTCTTCTTCCAGACCCCACCCACAAGACTTTGTACCCCCTCGCGCCCTACACGATTGCCTCAGTCGGGCGGCACACCGTCTAGGAATAAACTCGAGTCAAGCGAAACACGTCGGACGCGTAACGTTATTCGCGCCTGCGTGATCCGCGAAAGGCGTCATTTAGTTCTACATCATCTACATTGTTCTCGGCAGCTGTTAATACTCATCGGGAAGTAGGTTTCCCCGGATTGCTCGGGTGCTAATTAAGGACTCGCTACCTTCGCCGCGTTCTTCGACTCCTCTTCGTCATCCTCTTCAGTAACTCCGTAACTATGTAAACTATTCACGCTGCGATGATCTTTCGATAAGCTCGGCGACGATCACTGCTTATGCCGCGCCTCGACTTTGATTGTACGAGCGCCTACGGCGTCAAGAACTCTCTTTCGTTTGATCTCGCCGAGCGAAACACGTTAGCATATATGAACTCAAACCGTATTGCGATACAATTTCTGTCTGTCCTGCGTGCCGCCAGACGACGTATGGTTTTCTTCTGGTTAAGATCATTTTGGATTGAATGCATCGGAGCCACGTCACGCCGTGCCGTGAGTTATTATCAGGCCTTGACTAATTAATCATGACGCCGTTCTTTCTCGTCGCTCATTGTTCCTCTGAACGATCGCGGACGATCGTTTGAACGTGCCACTATCGATTCCTTATTAATCAAGCGACTGCCGCCTTCACCCTTTAACGTCCCAATTTCTGCACTCACGCAGGTACTCTACGTACTGTCTGGCATCAAAAGATCGACGGTAGCAGTTTACGGAGTGTCGTAGGCAGACGATGCGCTAAACGCTTCCGGGTGCATCGATAATTTGCGCGAGGTGGCAAGGTAGGGAGTCTGCATAAGGTTTGTGCCTTGGATATTTTCTAGCACGTTCGAGACATGCCCTTTGTAACTATCCTCACATATCCAATCGCCTTTAAATATAGGTTGACGTTATAAAGTTTGCGCAAATTCAACAGTCTGTGGAAACGATTCATATGACGTACCTACTGTGCATAGCATCGATACGTTGAGAAGAAAGATTCGTGAGGAAGAAAAATTATAATTTCTAAACAGGTGAAAAAGTTGCGAAAGGTTGTAATTACACACCCCTTGTCAACCGAAGGGAAGAACTAGCAGGCAGTCGTCCCGGATTAAGGCGAACGTCAACGTGGAATATCAAGAGCGTTTGTTAGACGTGCTCGCGCAGACTAATCGTTGTCTAATTAAAGCATAATGCCTCAATCTGTCGATCCTCTTTAGGAGCTTCTTAACTATGTAAAGTGTGTGTACCGCGTACTAAGGACGTCTCTCGATAAACCCACGACCCTTTATGCCCTTACAAGGGTACGTTCTCGATGTGTATTTCGTACTGCATTGAATACACGCGCCGACGCCGACACAGGCGCGTGCACAGGCACACACGCACGAACGTAATCCTGCAACGCATACGGTGGCAACTTACACGCGTAAACACGACCCCCCGTGCATCGTTGTTTTCGATACAAGCGGCTAATTTACGCCGTACAGACGATTTATTACCGTTCCTGCCCTGGGAAGGTTACCGGTATCAAGACCTCAACATCTCTCTTACTTTCCCTCTCGTCTTCCCTCGGCCCTCCCTGCGTCGCTTTTTCCTCTCTTTATGTACCTATCTATCTACTTGTATCTCTCGGTTGATCTATAGTAATATATCAGTTCTCCTGTCTCGGTTGATGAGATATTATACCGATTTCCTCTTCGCTCCTGCGTGCCTCTCGCTCTTGCTCGCGGTAGACACACTTTGCATAATATTGGAAACGATATGATACTAAGATGTACGGTCACAGAAGATGGAGGAGGGAAATATTAAAATTCGGAAAATCGAAGGTACACTTAGGTGGATAGATGCGCAATATGAAATTGTTATCTTGGTCGCGCATTCGTCGTTGGTGTCGTTAATTGTTCTGGTATTACAGAAATACGGAGCAGCTGTACTGTCCAGCTAAACCGCGCTATTAAGGAGAATATAATAAGATAAATGGTTGAAACGTTTTTGACGAATCATAGCGTTTCAGTATTTTTAAATGTTCAGGATGACTGTGGGATTGACAAAGCATGTATGCACTCTGGCTAAAGGGTACGATCAATGGCGCGACATAAGACACTACTGTAAGAAGAGTTTATTTTATTCGTTCGATGTATCCATATTGCCTTAAGGGATGCTCCAGAGGATTGAAACGTTTTAACGAGCGCCGAGCCACTCTTCGACTCGACTACAGTTTAACTTGGTTAATTTATCGCTGCTCTAGTTTTTAGTTTCTCTGAGAATGAAACTTTTACCGAACTCTGACTTTTTCCACCGGTAATAATGATACACGCACACAGAAAACTCGATCCTATGAAAAAGAGTTTGCGGAGCTAAATGGTAAATCGTTGGCAGGCTCGCGATTTTCCATCGACGCGCCGTTTATCTTCGTTCAATGCCATTCAAGAGGCACACGCGTTAATTCCGTTTAAAATCAAATGCCAAGAGTGCCGAGAAGCGTAAAAATGAACGCGCGAAGTCGCGCTCATTTTTCATTTTAAATAACTAGAGAATCTCACGCGTCTCAGGCGTAAAGCAGAAAATTGCAATGTTATTCCTGAACGTTCCTTGCCTTACGCCCCTTACGCCCTTACGCGATGCAGAAGAAAGACAAAAGCAATACAGCGACACCCGAATGTTGGCGAGGTGAGCGAAGCAGTGACAAAAAAGAAATCATATCACTCCGACGTCCGCCAGCCGCCTCCGGCAATTATCGCGTCCAATAATTACTCTGCAGGAAAGGGCCTCGCGCGCTTTCCTCGCCGCTGTTTGCTCGCTCGATGACTGACGCCAAACAAAGTAGCGAGGTTCGCGGTTACAGGACCAGAAACGCTAAGGAACCCTAGGTTCGCGCCAATCATGCTTCCTCTTTCTCCCTACTTTCCGCTCCCAGTCTTTCTCTCTTTCTCTCTCTCTCTCTCTTCGTCTATCCTCCTCCATCCGGAACACGTGCGCTCTCGTGATGCCCGGAACGGGAGCGGCTGTGTTTGCCGAGTTAAGTGACACTAATTGAAAGTTCAATGCCGGCATATTGATTACAGCCACAGGACACACAATACCGCGCAAACACGCGACGGTAATTCAATCTCGGCCAACGCCGAGTCTAATTCATCCGCAGGCCCCCGTACGGTTATCGAGTGCCCAGCCCCGTTCGTCCGTCCGTTCGTCCGTTCGTCTCCGCGCACGTCCGTCCTCTCCTCGCAATTGTTCCACGAAAACAAACTCGTTTGCCGCGGATCCCACCCCTCTGATCAGCGTCCACTTTACATCGCAAAACCCGTCTCACACCTCGCTACCCCTTTCGAGCGGAACCGCGGGGGCGGCTAGTCGCTGTGTCAAAGCGGCGGGAAATTAAACGATCGTTATCGTCATGCGTGACGACCGACTCCGATTGTCACGTGAGTCGGCTGTCGTTTTCGGGCTTCTTTCCCTGCTCGCTCGTCAACGGGGTCTTTGAGAGATTTTCTGCGACATTATTTTCGGATTCTACGGTATTGTATTGGAGAATTTGGAGGGCTCGTTTTGTACTTGCTGGCATAAATTGTTTTTTGAGTATTGTGTGTAATTAGGGCGGGTTCTGCAAGGATTAGAGGGTGGATAATGCGAATTGATTGAAGTGTTAATGCTGCGTGAATAGAAATGTAATAGGGTGTAGTGGCTGGGCGATGTCATTTGGGTGGTGTTGTGCTCAGAATAGTAGAATACGGATTGGTGTCAATTGGATAAAGCTGTGCAGAACGTAATAGAATGGTAATCGGCGTCACTTGAATTGGACCGATTTCAACACAGTAGAATGGTAATACTTGGGTGGCACTGTGCAAGCCACGGTGCAGGAATATTCGTTTAATTTCGAAGGGTCATGCGAAGCATAATAGAATAGTAACCTGTCGGAATGGCAATTTGTGGAAGATATTTGAAATACTTGTGCACAACAATGACGTGTGTAATCCCGTATGGATTAATGTTGCCTGAAGCAGACAGTGTGGATAATGTTATATCAATACTACTTGACAGTCTTGACACTGTTCAGAGTAATTTCTGATTACACCCCTCCGAAAATCAATGACTTACTAGCGCACAAAAAAAGATAGGATATAAATAACGAAATTTAATTAACGCGCATAATCTGCGGATCAGAAACACAAGGCAAGTGACTTTCCAAGATCGTCAACTTAAGCGAGCACCATGAACTACGACGGCTTGTCTCTTTACCTCGCCAAAGGTGATAGGAAGTCACTTACGATGAACTTGGTCGAAACTTGGCCCCGGCCGCACGACGCGCTGGGATAAACTTGAGAAAATCGTGTACCTATATCCGCTATAGGTACCGTAAAAGAACTCTCCCGTCGGCTCCCTGTTCCAGAGAGAGGAGGTGAATTCTGGAAAATGCAATACGCGCCTCTGCTCTCCGAAGGAACCGGGAGAAACGCTGTGTGCGTGCAAGTTGGCTGAGAGCGCGAGCGTGTGTATTAGGGAAAGAAAGGGGGAAGAAGAGAATGTGGGCGAGTGCGCCGGAAGTATTTCTCCCGATAGTTCTTCGAGTTTTCCTCTGGCAAGTTTATAGCACGACCCGCCGAATACCGGATTTGCATCGGTTCCGATTCGCTGCCAAGCGTCATATTTTCATCGCCGTTTTCATACCTCGTTCGATTCCGTTCCCTGAGAAGATAACACGGAATCGATGCTTATTTAAACGTAGTCCTCCTTTGGTATTCGGATGCCAATCCAATCGTCAAATGTACCCATCCGTCGAAGTCACTCCGTAATTTACGTTCACTCGATGCCGACTTCTATAATGGAATATCAGATATATATATATATATATATAGAGAGAGAGAGAGAGAGAGAGGGAGAGAGATGTTTCCTAACCACTCAATATGATATCCGACGTTTCTTTATTAGTTCCAAACGGACGCGGCCTAAGTTTCATGAATAATCTCATCCTGAGAGAAAACGATCTAGTGCAGTCGACATTTTCATACGATAATAGCGTAATGAGCAGTGAGAAGGAGGACGCGACATTGTATTTGAGGAGCGTATCGATTAGCTGCCAGCTTCCCTCTATCCGTCACTTCAGTAAACGAAATTTCTGCCGCGCGCAAGAAGAAAGTTCCGGCCCGCGTCTTACAACTCAACGCACCGAGGCAAATTGTATACTTTTTAAGTTCCCTCCCGACACACAGAGGCACCGGGGCGGAATCGAGCAGAAGGTTACCCGCGTCTCGGCGTCTTTTTCTGGAGAGGGTGTCTCAGCGTGAAGCTCAACTTCCGGCGACTTAGTCTGCTCTTTTGTCCTGTCCGTGCCGCCGGAAGGTATTCTACCCAGGTACGTATAATGCGCGGCAAGCGTGTACGGCGACCCAGCTTGGTACCAATTCTCACACCGCCTCCGGGTACTTACCAGTTATGACCGCGCGCGAACATTGTTACCGAGATAATGAGGCAACATTTCAATGGCAAACGTTCAATGTTCCGTTTCAACGATCAACCGTTGTCAGTCGCTCGACGGGTAAGTGCGTGCAATTCGAGGGAGAAGCTAACTTCGAATAAGTCTTCGTTTTCTTATTACTTGCGAGCATAAATGCGTGGACTTGTAAGTGAGGGCTGTTTAAGAATAGTAAGAGTTCCTTCGTCACTGGAACGTATAATATCGCGTTGGCCGGTCCTGGCTTAGCTATTTTCTGGTCGGCTTAAAGCGTGCTCACGGTCACTGCGAGTAGTACGAATAGTGCGAGTCTACACATGGCCCATGTACAGTGATGCAAAGAGAGGCACAGAGACGGGAAGAGGCTGCACTGTGAACAGGTGGAACGAGCTGAAGAGAGAGAGAGAAATAAATAAATAGGGCAAACGGAGGAAGATAGAACGTTAGAGATGGATCGAGAAAGGAGTGAGAGGAACAAGCGGGAAGACTGAGAGACGAGAAGGAAAATCCGAGAGGGTAGAAGAGCGGAGAAATTAAACGATTAACTGACGAAGAGGGGCAATGCGTGCAAAAGGTCCGATCGAGACGGAGAACGACGAGTACGATTCCGTATGCGCTCGTGTTCGAAAAGGTGGAACAAAGAGAGGGCCGACAGAGAGAGTGGGAGAGAGAGGCAGAGTGAGAGCAATATAAGCAGCTAGCCCGCAGCTGTTTGTGCAAACGCTTTCCAGGACTTCGCTCCGTGTTTCGTCCTTTGACAACAGAACTACAAACAGCGCCTAGACACGCGCTTGTGGATCGCAGAGATGTATTTCCCTCTCTTCTCTCCGCCTCCCACACCGCGTCTCTTTCCATGTCCGTTCCTCTTGGTCTGCCCATGTGCCAAGTGTCCTCCCACGCTCGCGGCTCTCCGTTATCAGGTTTCGACTGGCCACGTCGTCGGAGCAGTTTTTTTTAATTTCCTGCGTACGCGTCGCGGGAGAGACTGTGACCCCTCTATCGTGCCGATTTGTTCCGTCTTGCACATGTCTCGTCTCGCTGGAGACATCGGGCAAACGTATGTAGTTTCTTCGGCAACACCGAAAATCATGAAATAATTCGTCCCGGTGATTGTGCAAATAAAATCGCAGTTACTAATATAAATCTAATAGGGTATAGTGTTATTTGATCGAAGTACGGATAAGAGCAGCATGCGCAGTACTACGTAAGCATCGATGGAATTTTTATGGTAGAATTGATTTTTGTTTAGCTAGAGAAGGAGGTACATATTGCGTCGCAGTTCTCATTAGCAGCACACGTGTAATTTTCAGTACTCTCAGCATTTTGCTACTTTGTAATTTTCACTGTCGCACTGCAGCGCGTCGACGACGTTCTAATGAAATATTTCACCGAGCTGCAATTATGAATCTTTGTGTGTGCTTTGCATTTGACGCAGCGTTTTCAAATGTCATTTTCCGCTTGCGCATCGGACCGTGCAGCGGCGCGTTGGTCACGGGCAGAATGTGACCCGCGGACCGATCAATATTTCTCGCTGCTAACCTGCGACGGGAGGGTCGATATCGTCGATATATCCATCGGTCAATAATCAAGATTGATCATCAATATTCCCGGCGCTCGGTAATCAGCAATCAGATCGCCTGCATTCTCAGTATCTAACAACCAACGACAATTATTCCCGACGGCCAATAATTGCCGGATCGTGACTCGCGCTCACTGAAATAAGTTGCTTCCGTCAATTATTCGGCGAGAGATAATTCGCCGCTCGTAGCTGTATGCGCATATTATTATGTTTCACATTTTTCTTGCTTTCGATCCCACGGCTATAAATGCCAGCTAAACTAGCGTTAACATAAAGTGCAGAAAGTGTATATTTATACTTAGCTAGAGGCGTCAGACTTATGCACTTATTTTCGAAGCAATCGGCAAAGAACCTTTTCCCTCCTGTTTTCGTCGCTTAATGCTGGGAATTTTGGGTCTATTCTCGGTTTCCTAAACGGTGCTTTTTCTGCATGACCGCGCAGTTAACCGGATGCCGAGGCCCTTTTAGTCGCCTTTTGCGACAAGCAGGGAATACTGTGGATGTATTCCGTTCCCAAACCACAGGGGAATCAAAACTTGTCGGTAGGTTATAGCGCGCGGTTACTTTGTGAACATAGTATCCATTACAACTGTTTCCCTCGACAATCAATTTATGTTTCGGTTCCAACAATACCGCAAAATAATTCGTCATCCCAATTCAATGTCTCATCGCAGTACATCCGCTCGCGATCATAGGCAATTATGGAATTGGCTTAAAAAAAAAAAACACTCCGCTTCTACGTCAACATAAACGTTTACGTCGGCGCACAGAGCTACCAGAACCCGGACGGCTTGTACAACCGTCTCACGGCCCATAATCGTCGATCAGCGATCAATACCTGGCTCACGATCCGCAAAAAAAGGAGACTTCCGGTTAAGGAGCGAGGTCCAATCGTCGGTGACCACGTAATACGTAGTGGGGCTTGGCCGTGTACCCGGACGCGATTCCGGAATCACTTCCGGGGGCCTGGAGCGGAACACAGGCGCGGAGACGATCGCCGGAAGTCGGCGGCAACTTCGTGACAGGAAAGAAGGCGAGGATTGAGATTTCTCATGGCAAGGACGAGTTTCGTCCCTTTTCGATGCGCGAGATTCGCGACACAGAGGAGCACGCTACCGAATTGATTTCAGCGAGAATCGGACCGGTGCGAGACGGTCGACGCGGACGTTGGACGCTCGATTTTTCAAGTTTTCTCGCCTACCTTGTAAAGGACAGAAACAAATCCTCCGTACTTTCCTCTCCGCCGGGTTCTTTCGCTTCCTTACTAAAATAACTTGCGTCCATCTCTGCGTCGGAAATGAAGGAGCGCGCCATACCGAAAAGGACCAGGAGTCAAAGAGAGCGGCTACGAGTTTCATTTTATTTACAAATTCGCCGTCGCGTACCGGCAAAACCGATCGGCCGGATGGAATTTGTTCGAGAATTGTCGGCGCGAGGGAGTTTGAGGGGGGGGGGGGGGGGGGGGGACCGTCGAATCGCGACGTAGGGGGACGACAAAAAAAATAGCCCGAACTCGCCGTTGTGAGACACCTCTGGGGAAATTTCTATATTCCTCATTTCGCGGAAGAAAGAGCCGTGTGGAGACTTTCCGAAAGCCTTATTGAAAATTCAGCTTCGTCACGCACGTTCTCAGGCTCTCTTCTCCCAATCTTTTCCCTCCTTTACTTTCTACGCCGCTCGCCTGACTGTCTTGCTCGTATCTCGCCCATTCCTTTTTTTTCGAGCGCGCATTCGTGGTTCTGTCGGCCTCGAAGTTGCGCGGAAGCGATCGATCTTATTGATCTTTAAATTTCAGAGATCCCTCCCATGGAAATCATCCCGGGGACAGGGTGGCGCACGGGCTTGTATGCATATCTCCCGAGACTTATGCTCACAGCGGCGCTTATTATACCGTACTCGTTTCATCATGCTTGCCGGTGACGGATAACGCCGGCGAATCCTCGTCCGTAGAGAACAAGCCAGCCGTGAGCATGAGCAATGTTATTACGCAATGACAAGGTTAAAATGTAAAGCGACGAGTAGGTGGGAGAATGGATGGTGTGAACATGAAATTATCGTGCAACGCATATCGAAGTCCCGATATCGTGCGATGTTACTTCATAGTTGCTCTGCGGACAAATTTATGTGATGCACATAGTAATGCCTAAGGATTCAACAATATGTCCATGCTGTTCAGTCGACAGTTGCGAGCTGTGGAATTTCATACGGAATATTTGATTCTCTACCAACTCGACGCCCAGTGTTTCTCTTTCATCTTAGACCAACAAGTTCGGAACGTCGCGCGTCGCCTCGGCATTAGCTAATTCGCGTTCTCGTCAAGCGCCGAGCTGCATAAAATCGAATGGTTCGGACGCGATAAAACGTGGGACTCCGTGACTCGTGGGGCGGGTACGAATGCCGGGACGGAAAATGGGCGAATACTCGGTGACCCGCGGCTAATGCGTTAATTTACCGAGATCGATGTCGCGCGTTCGACACAGTCGACTAATTCGCGATCGTCGTAAACATTTTTCTCTCTCCTTCGCTACTCCGGCGGTAATGGAACGAAAAGGGGGCGAGGAGCGTGGGCGGGAGAGGAGAACGACGACGATTGCGTCCAGCAGAACGGCGCTTAAGATTTTTCCATCGATTTCCACGGCATGCCGGCGGACCGCAATGACCGATCGCTTGTACTTCCGGCCAACGGTATGGACGAAGGAAACGCAATCGAAGAGCAGGGGGGAGGGCACCTGGCCGGTGGCCGTGCAGAATCGTCGAAAAGAGGGCTAAGAGCAATCGCTATTACGTCCAGATGCAGGTAAGTACGTGGACGTAAAACTATCCGAGTCCATTCCTGAGAACTTAGTTAACCACTTCTTAGAAGTTCCAACAGCTCAGCCCGGCTCACTCTTCCTCCGTCCCCCTCCCCTCGACTCGCAAACCCCCCCGGCAGCCCGCCCCGAGGAAGTAATCTTCTGGCCGTTTCTACTATTCCACCCAATAAAGTTCGCACCCCAGTTTTGAATTTAGTTGGATAGTTTCGTCGAGGAGGCATCAAAAAGCGACGTTCATAGATGAGGCCGGGTGGGATGAGAAACAGAGAAACAGGCGGAATGAAAGTGTGCGAAAGGGAGCTGAGGCGATATGAAAGAGAAGCGGCGAGAGGGAAGGACGCGTGCGAGGTAGGCAGCGGGCAGAATTGGCCGGAGAAATAGAGAAGAAAATTCTCCGGAGAAATCTTCGCGCGCCCGCTGATTTCCACGAGGACTGTCCCCGAGCGGTAATTAGCCGATAAATAAGCTGCCCGACGGCGGCCGATGGAAACTAATTACTCCGTCGACAACGATAACGCGGCGACAATCGGGCAGGTCGGAACGACAGCGAGCAAGACGGACAAGCTCGCGAAGAAGGGAAAAACGATTGTCACTATTCGAGACACAACCTGTGCATCCCTTGACTCGTTTCCGCGGCGGTCTTAGAGTCCGTGCGACTCGTGCGTTTCTTTTGCCAGGACGAAATTGGCGCCGGGACGAAATATTGCGCCGGCTCGTGCGACAAGCGAGCGAGAATAAAAAGGGGCACCCTCAAAGCCTGCTTACGTCGACCGCCCGCCGTTCGCGGGTCCCAGAATTGTCCGCATTTTCGAGCGTCTTCTCTCTTCGTGCCGACCCTCGTTTCTTGCAATTAAGTTTAATTCCTCGCGGTGGCAGGGCCGATTCTCGAGGGCGCTCACTTTGCTCGCCCGTCGAATTATTTAAACGCTAACCTCGCGCCGGTCTCTCACGCAGTGTTCAATGAGGAACGCTAGCGATAGTCGTAAAGACCGATACCAAAGTGGGTAATAAATGTAAGAGAAATATCTGGTTTATTAACAGAATACAGGTTTCGGGATCAATTGATGAGACACGTGTTCGCATCCAGGTCACTCGGAGTCTCATTGCGAAAGCCAACGAAGGGAGCGCTGCCACCTAATAACAGCGATTCGGGTTCGTTACTTGGCGCGAAGTTCGCACTTAGGAGACGTCATCGTACATTTTCGTCCACAGAGTGCCTCTTATATCGTTATTTCAACTCTTCTCGCCCGAGAGATAGAAGCGAGAATAGTTCTCGCCCCCGTTCGCTTCTTTCTTTCCTTCGGGGAGTTTGAGTCCGCTTGATATCTATCGACACAGGAAGGGGTTGCGGGGTCTGTTGCGACGGGCGGAAGAAGAGAAGGACGGAGGTCGGCAGCATAGGCCAGCAGCACGATGGTCATGTTTCTTTTCGCTGGAGCCGAAGGTTCGCCGATACGGCAGCAGTCCTCCACTCCGCTGCATATGCGCCCAGCTGAGCGTAAACACGTCAATGCACATGCACACGCGCGTGCATGCATCGCGTCCCATTCTTTCTACCCACTTTATCCGACCCTCTTCCTTTACACCCCCGGCCGTGCCTGTTTCCTTCGCTCTCTGTCCGTGTCCGCTTCCTTCTCCGCCCGCTGCTCGCCAGGCAAGCCGGAGCGAGCGTCGAGTGATAACGGCTATTGATTGAAAGCCCTGCACTTTTTATTCCACGATACATCCAATCGCTTAGCCTTTTACTTCGGGTACGGCGTGACACGGCGACAAGTCGGCCAATACCGTCCCGGCCCTGTTACGGTGCGTATGTGTTACGCTTCGATCTCTCGCCACGAGCCCGAGTAATTTTCAATTTTTTCATAAATAAGAAAACTTGTGTCGGGATGATTTTAAATAATCAGATATTTGCCGGGATATTGAAAAACTCGTTGCCTTCTTTATCAAACCACATTTCACCGAAATACGACGTGTCCCTCTTGTCAACGGGCCGGTTCCCCCGGCCCGAAGCGATGACGTAGAAAACGTATATGAAACGCAAACACGGTTAATTCACGGCGCCCCGCAGACGGAGTATTTAACGGCATAAAAGGTTTTATCGCGAAGACGATTTCTCCTCTTCGCCTTATATCACCCGTTATCGGGGACGTGATCGGCGCGGCCGAGCGCGGTGGCGGGTGGAGAGGGGAAGTGTACGGAGCGAAAACGCTACCGGGAAAGACGAGGGCGGCATCTTGACTGCGCGCAAGGAGAATGCTTTATGACAGTGCTTTCATGGCATAAAGTGCAGAGAAAACTGAATTAACGCCTGCTTCCCGGCGTGCGTGCGCCCCTCGTTGTGTCGGGACGACAAAGTGAGTGAGATAGTGAGAGGCAGAGGAAGAGAGAGAGAGAGAGAGAATAATCGTGCGCAAGGTGAATCTCGGGCGTGAAGGCGTCGTCAGAGATGACGACCCCACCTCCCCCTTAATGTAAACAGTGCAGGTGCTAAAGGGTACGGAGCGACGTCTCTTCGGAGAAACTTTTGGCCGCGAGAGGAGGATCTTTCTACCCTTAGCCTCGAGTGTCGACGTTTTATTAAAACTATCCCAGACTTGTTCTTCCCCGTCTTCTTCGCGATGCGCCGTATCGGCGCAGAACGCCTGCTACCAGCGCGCTTTGCTTTATTTAGGATGCTCCGCGAGAAAATAGTTTGTTGCAGTTCTGCTAATTCCGGGAGTTCTCGACTCGGGGGAGGGGGTGAATATGAAAATGCTGTACGGTGATGTAATGTAGTTATACAACATGATCAGTCGATGCGTCTACGTCGCTCGCATTTGTGATGATGATTCAAACGTATCATATACTACCGTGAGTGAAACCTGTGCCTCCGTACACCTGCACTACTCCACGAGAGACTCAATATTTAATCTGGCAACGCGCCAGCCTTGAGCCAAAGGTTCTCGGGTTCGAACTCCCTATTCAATGAAAAACCTCTTCACATCGTGCAAGGAGAGAGAACCCGCTGTTTCATCGCAGCCAGCTCACCTTTGAAGCCAATGACTTCTATGCACCGCCGAAAGCGATGAAACGGGTACCGTCTCAAATGAAATAAACAATGCAACAATAGCCTACGCTATGCTACCTCCGTAATGACCTCCCCTAAATTACCCAGGAAACTGCCCTCGATACGAGCAGCGGCATAAAAATCAACTCTCTCCTCGACAAAGAGTCAAAGGCACGCCGTCTATTGGGAGAAGCCAGCCAGGTTGTTTTATTAGTCTCCCGGCGGGCCGTTAACACGGCATTACGGTATTTTAAAGTTAATTATTACGACCAGCCGCATTAAAGCGACGCGACGGGGGAAAAAAAGATCCGCGCCACTGACACCTCTTATAACGGACGAGACGCGGCAGTAATCCCGCGGAGGAAAATCCTCCCGGGAAGAGGACAGGAGAGGAAGGGGGAGGACGAGGCGGGGGCGAGTGTAAACGGAGCAACTATGCAAACAGTGCAAGGCCGGTACACAGACGACAGAGCCTGCGGTGAAAGAAGGCGGCTCCCTTCGCCGGTATCCGTATCATCCTTTTTCCACCCCCACCTCCCACTTCGGACACTTTTTCTACATCGCCCTCTTTCGCTATCCTTTCCCTCGGTCCTCGCGACTCGCTTCATCTCCATGTGGTCGTCTCGCTGCTTACTTTGTTCCACGTCTTCTTCATTTCTTTCTCCCTCGCGTCCAGTTACTTTCCGTCTTGCGAGAGTCGCGGCAAGAAGTTTCACGTCGATGGACTGACCGCAGCCCTTGCCGCGCAGTCTCGCAAGCGTTCTGACAGTAATATTAAACTTGCTTAATGTTGATGCCTTCGGGCAGTCCGAGAGTTCTCCGCCTCGTTTGTGGCGAGCGGTACATAATTGCCTCTGCGTATTCGGACGCACAGATTATGCGAACACTTCTCCAGGGATTCTCGTGCCTCTTGCACTTTTTGTTTCTAAACGCTATCACACGTACATATGCCCTACTTCTGAATAAACACTCTTGTACAAAATAAAATATCCTACTTCAATAATGCTTCGCATTTTCCTGACTAATGCGCATCCCGCGTTACGGCGAATTGTCACTCACCATCAGTTGAAGTTGCCTCCTGCCAGGTTCATCTCGCCCTCATTCCAGCCAATATCTCTGCAAACGAGGAGAGAAGGCAACGCCAAGTTAGCCCTTTCGGCATATCGTGACGTCTCGCGCGAGCTCGAGGCAGCGCCTTTGCTCTCCCCATATCCTTAACTCCTCTCGTCTCACTCTCATTCCTTTCGCGCCGTCTTCCCTCCTTCAAGACGGAAGTTGGAAGCAGTGACGGGAGTTTCCAACGTCGACCGTCGAACCGCAACTTCCTCCCGCGAGGCTCATAGGCGTTCTGATGGTAATATTAAACTTAGTCGATACCGATGCTGGCTCGCGGGACCCGCTCGTACATTTCTTGGCTCGCCATTTCGTAAGCGGCAAACAATGGGACGCCAAAAGTGATTTCCGATGGATCTGCGACTATCCAAGCTTCCGTTTCGTGCGCGTCGCATCGGCCCGCTCTGTGGCGATGTTATTTATTTTTTAACCGACTTCGAAAACGTGGGAGGTTCTGTATTCGACATGTATATTTTTTATTTTCTTGATAAAATCAACATCCCTTAAGAAATTCTCGATTTTTCAACGTTAAGTTTCGAAATCGGTGTTACTTCTTTTTAAAGGTTTTTCATCGTCATTCTTGCGTTTTGATGCGAAGTTTCACTGAAACAGTGGGACGGTTCTTTGTTTCACCAGTTGTTCGCTCGTTCGCTAGCACCTTTTACCTGACCAAGCAATTCTATCCCTTTTTTATCGGACACTTCTATCGGTGGGAAGCGTTCATGGTTACGCTATAACAGCGCCTCGAGATACATATTCCGACGTTTACATCGGACGTCTTCGTTAATCTTTCAACGCCCGACCGCTAAATGTTTAAACGTTCGAACCATCGCATGCCCTGCAGACATTGGCTCGTAACGTTCCGCGGCGAAAATCTTCCCTCCGATTGTTGCGGATCTGCTGAACGGCTGTAACGGCTTCGTCGCTTCCACATGCCAAATTAATATTAAATTATAGGTGTTCCGATCTGAAGTACGGACGAAATCTTCGCCCACGTTATAGCGCTTCGGTAACAGAGTACGATACCGTGTCGACTCTAAACGCCGTGCGCAGTTTCTAAATATTCTATAAATCAGCACATTAAGCGCCATTCTTCCTACTACACCCCCGCTAGGGGGGTTCGTTAACGTAAAAAAGAGCGAACGACGTACGACGCTAACCATTGCGAGAGCCCGTTTGGCCGCGAAACGATCGTGGAATCCAGAAACGACCCACTCCATGGGCGATAACACCGATCAAAATTTCGCCCTCGCATGTTCCCTGCGGCGCGCCGTTTCCGCGAGCGAAAATACGACGTCTGGAGGTAGTCAGTTTAACCGGTTACGACGATTCCTAAGAGCCGAGGTCCTTTTGAAGTATTACACCGTTTGAACTGCTATGGTTCGCAGAATCCTGAAACTCCGCGCCACCCTTCCACGCGCAGCCCGGGCACTCCTCCTCGTTCATCTCCTCGCAAGCCGCGCCCGCGCGTCCTTGTCTCATCAAGACGGAAGTTGAAAGCTATGGCGGGAGTTTCCACGTCGACTCTCGGACCGCAACCTCTCCCGCGGGTGCTCGTAGGTGCTGTTCTAACAGTAATATTAAACTCAGCCGATGCCCGATGCCGCCAGGAAAATTCGCACACGCCCAGAGAAACTGTGCGAGCTTAGTCACGGACTATGTGTGCGAGGCGGCGAAAGAGTGTTCGGATGATTCGTGAGAGGCGACGTAAGGATGCACGTGTCAGTATCATCGAACGCGAGACGTCCGAGTGGCTTGTTGACGAATCAAAATTTACGTTCCAACTTTGCGGATATAGACTGACGACTATATCATTTAATAATTTGCACGTTCGCGTAAAAGACCCGTCACGGTTGCAAATTCCTACGGAAGCAGAAGTTAAGTCTGTAATATTGAACCGTATGAGTGGCCGACGTTACGGTACGCGCGCGATCCGTTCGGAGCGACTGAAGTAACGCGCGCGGGATCGATGACCGCGAAATTTTTAATAAAGATTCGATTATCGATCCCCGTTCCCGTTCCCCGGCTTATTCGCCCGTCGTCCGCCGTCTGTGCGCCATTTTTCCGGCACACCGAGTCGTCACGCATGCAAATTCGCATCAGCCGATTCCCTTCATCCTTGCGCGAGTGCCTCGACCCCCGATTCCCCTCGAGCTCGAGAAATCGAATTTAACCTTCCATTTTGATCTTGAACTAGTTTGCGTCTCCAGGTACATCTGAACGGGGAGACATAAAGGACATCCTGTGCGCCGCAACAGAAATGAGAGGAAAAAAGAAGAGGCAAGAAGAAGAAATGAAAACAAAGCAAGCAGGAAGGTAATCCTTTTGTGGGAGAGGGAGTGCATAGTCTATTCCCGTAAACGGGTTTTGCTCGGCTAGGTAACGGTTTAAGGATGAGATAAGCGAGCGGAGGAGTGAGGAACGAAGAGGGCTGCTATTATAAAACGGCTATTGGCCCTTGAGGCGCGATATAATTTGTAAGCTTTGGTCCTTTTTCCGCCTCGTTTCGGGTTAACTCCTTGGGCGTACCGTGATTACAGAAGAGGCTATGGGTCCTTAAGATGCACCCTAACAGCACCTGGTTATTGCTTCGTCTTGAGAGGACCTTCCCCGAGCGGGCATCTTCACTTCGTTGCCCGGAAACACTCTGCGTTCGTGGGACCTCATAAAGATTTTCGAACAGGTATTACACGTTAATTGGCCACTCCGCCGGCACTCCTGCCCACAATATTATCCCGCCGCTTTCCTCGGGCTGCGAACGATTTCGTAGGGAGCGGGAAGGATGAAAAAGTTCGTTAGCTCCCGACAATATTGCCTCCGAGCCAGCGCGGCCAAGTCGATACTCGATCTCGTCGACGTCGATCGGAGCAGATTAAAATATTAATTCCGTACCTTCGCCGTACGGCAACCTCGAGATCGCGCTATCCAGCACGCCCAACGGTCGCTCGAATAACATCTATATCGATTAACCGAAAAAATGCTACCGGAGCAAAGAGCGGAATTTGAGCGGTTGCGAAGGGTCATCACACCAAACGACATTCTTCGCGAATACTCGATGCGCCGAGTAGCGGCTGTGCACATTGCGTCGCCCGTGTGACCCAATTATTACAAGTCAGACGAAGTATCTATCAAATTTCATACATTTCTTTCAACAATGACGCGACTTTTTTTACTTCATTCTCCCGATTTATTCTCTGCCCCCACCTATATACGATATCGCAACGAACCGCCCTCATAACTTAAATATTCCGCTTCGCGCCACCGTCGACTGACTTTCGCCGTACCTCCGCCACTGTTGGCCCTTATAGATTCGAGCTCAGCCCGTCGAGTTTAATTATCGAACGAGCGCGGAGACAATGACCCAATTTATGCCTAGTGCGCGAGCGCGACGACAGAAATCTGCGAAACGACCATCTCCTGGGAAATAAGCGGACGTATGACGTTATTTTTTACAGACGCAATCGGAACAATCGGCGTTGCGGGAATGGCCGGCGACCTGCGGACAATCCGTGAGCACATAGTGAGGACTCGGTCAACGAGGTGCTTCGGCCCTGCCGCCCCTTGTGTCTCACGTCATTGTTGACTAACGGCCACGCTCTGACGTGGCCGCCACAAAAGGCTCGCGTGTCAAACTCTTTGACGATGGGTCGCGGCGGGCAATCTGATTGCGAGACGACGCCGACGACGCGACCCGTGTGACGCTTTTGTACGACACCCTCGAAGAGCACCCCTTTCCCGTTAGCGCGCGCGCCCGCGCTCGCGAATGCGTTGAATGAAAGCGTCGGTCAGAGTAATCGAAGATGCCGGCGACACTTTGCTGCTGCTCAAACGACCCTAATATCGGTTTCACGCGTGCCGCGTCGTATGTAAAAATCTTTTTAACAACAGGCATGTAACTAAACGGGTGAAGTAAAACATATCAGTTAGTATGGATGTGAAAAAGGGAGTGTTATGGAAAAATGTGAACGAAAATGATGGTTCGCTTTTCGAGGTGAGTGAGCTCTACGATGTAAAAATGCTCTTCTGTCTACATGAGACTCCGAAGGTATAAGCTTTTGAGTATCGTGTGCGGCATCTAAAAACTAGGGGTAATCGTATTCATGAAGTTTCCGCATCAAAAATGATCCTCTCTACGAGCAATCTTCCTGACCACGGAGATTCGATCAGTGACATGCTCTCTTGTCAGTTCGCTATCTCTCATTTGTCATTACTTCTCCCTAACACTCCCATCAAAGGAAAATATGATTTACGTGTTTAAATTTCACTTTAGAAATTACGTTGCATTATGATCACACGGTCATGCGCCCAGACGAAAAGCGGCGCTTGTAACAGAACCACCTTCAAAAGCTCCTTACCATATTTACTGCTTTCCATAATATTTCATTTGCCGACGTAGCCGAAAGAATCGACTGCGTTCTCGAACCACACTTTTTCTAATTTACAAAACGATCCGTCTCCCGGCTATCGTTTCTGACCAGCGAAATTCGGTCAACTATCGCGACGAGGAATGCTTTTCCAGCGACATCGTTTCCTTTGTTTCTGGCGTCATTGTCGCCCAATAGCTCTCTCTCCCTCTCTCCTCTCCGTTAGGGGGGGTTGCGACAAAGGGTCCGTGTATCGGTGCGCTGATGGAGCGCCTCGGTAAGAAATCTGATTGTAAAGGACGACCGAGCTAACGCTTCCATTTTTCCCGCGGCGTCGGCCGTATACCGCAAACTCTATTTCTCTCTCCTTTATTATTTCTCTGCTCCTTCGCGCCCTCCTCTATCCCTGCCAACCCCTCAACTCTTTCTGTCCTCTTCCTCCTCCCGCTTCGTCCGCCCCCTCTCCATCCCGCTGTCTGTTTCCCTCTCACCTCTCAAAGAAATATCACGACTATTTCAATTCTCGCTGATATTGCTGGGCGATAGACGAGGCGGACGCCTCCGGGCGAACCGGGCCATCCTTTATTTTATACCGACCGACGTTACTCGTGTAGCATTTCTTAGCCGTTGTCTTCGGTCGTCTGTACTCTCCGCCGCACTGGATCTCTCACACTCTCTCTCTCTCTCTCTCTATCTCTCTCACTCACTTACTCTTCGTCTTTCTGCCCGTTATCTTGCTCCCCTCACATCCCTCTAGCCGTCGCGTCGTCTTCCTCATAAAGTCGACCTATTCGCTCTCGATACTCCCACCCCTTATCTGTCCCTCCTCTCGTCTCGAGGATACGCAGCGGTATTATCTTATTTATGTTCGATCTCGATCGGCACGGCAGAAATACCTCTCGCGATCCAATCTTGCGACGACCGTTTCTTAGCGGTGAAAAAGTCTCGCTGGCGTAACGAGACTTTCACTAGGTCTCACCAGTGATGCCAGAAAGCCAAAAAGCAGCAGCAGCACGCCGAGTGGTGGGGGTCATGCATGTGACAATTGTCACACTTGAACGTCGCGAAAGACGCCGCAAACACGGCACGCACATACTTAACTAACGCACCCCCACTATTCGGCGTGCTGCTTTTCGGCTTTCTGGCATCACTAGGTCTCACGTCAGCCGGCCGATTTTTGTGCTCCTGTAATTCTCCTTGCCGACACGTGGGTCCTCGTTCGAATCATTTGTTTGATGCAAAAATGATGTGCACAATATTTGAGTACTACGGTTGAGTGTTCCGCGACAATCCCGATTAGCATTTTTCCCAAGGGTTGATCCTCGCCGACCACGTTGCACGGCATGCCGGAGTGAAATAAATAAATAATCGGGGCGTTTCGAATGCCACCCTCGGCGGGAACGTATCAAAATTCTTACTCTAAAACCAATTCGGACCGAGCCGATCGGCGCCGAACCCCCATGGTTTTTGTAAGAACGCGCGCTCACCTTATATACCTCGGAATTGGCAGGAGGTATTTCCTAATATCGAACGCGACCCCGCGTTTCACCCCCTAGCCCTCCCGAAAAAGAATGTCGAGGTGACATCAGAGGGGAGAGAGAGAGAGAGAGAGAGAGAGAGAGGGAGAGAGAGAGACACCGTCATCCCGCACCGCTGAAAATTCTGCTCGAAACAAAGGACCCCGGGGTCGTTCCAGGACCAGGCTCAGGCACGCGAAGCCGGCTGAGTCGAATAATGAACGGTCCTTTCTCACTCCTCGGCGAGCTTCTCGAAAATCAGCGCGCGCCAAGGCATTCGTTCGAAAATTTGACGAGATTCACGAATTCCGCGCCGATTCTCCCTGCCACTGCCTATCTACACCGGACGCATCGAGAGCGCATCTCGTCGCGAATGGAAAAAAGCGTCAATATTTTTGCGGAGCTTCATTTTCTTTTTGTTGCAGCCTGTTTCTATACTGGGATCTAGTTTCAGCCTGATGGGATTTAATTGCGAGCGAGCGTCTAGTCCGGCTGGCCGGAAACATTGAGATATAGGAATTTGGCGCGAATTTCTATGGCTTTCCATATCGATATACGGGACGCTTTCTGTCGCCGCAACAACGCGTGGGTGTAGATAGCTTCTCGTCGACTGTACGCGCGTTTTCGAAAAAGACTCTAAACGCGGGCGTGTATGCGCACGTACGCCACTCCAGCGAACGTGCGCTTTAACCCTCTTCGGCGAAGCGATTTTATCAACGACCAATGCGGATTTAGAGTGAGCTTATCATTACTGCATCTGTGCGCGGATTTGTAACGCCGAACGCAATCCTTTCACCTCGTTAGCGGTGTAAATTATTTACCCTTATCGCGGCCATCTATACGTCACGCGTAATCGCGCAAAGAACGGGCAACAATTCGACAAACTCTAGCTTCCGTCACGCCCACGCCCCGCTGCCGTGCGAGTTTATGACGTCGAAAGGATTAACGCGTAAGCAGATTGCCCGCGAGCGTGCGGCTTATTTTAATTTTCCAACTTAAGCACTTCATTTCCCGGAGTTTCATTGATATTTTAATGTGGCCACGCGCGTTGTCGCTGAAAAACACGGCCGCTTACCTATTCCGCCCTTGCGTATACGTTTTTGCCTCCCCCCGACCTCGCATCCCGCAACCGTAGTAGTCCTGTTTAAATATGCATGCACGCTCGTAATCAGGAAACAAGCGAAATATATAACAATGAACGTTCTCTTTCAGTCCCGGGGCCGCGGTGGCACGCTTCTGGCGCGAGCGCGTGGGTGAGATTCTCTCGCGATATCGCGCGAGAGGGAATTATTTCGTTGGCAGAATTTTCCTGAAACGTTTCCGGAATTTTCGCGCAAAGTTAATGGAATTTCGAGAGAAGGTTACGAACGCCGCTTCGAACGCCCGCCTCACACTCCTCCTGAATCGGTGTGTGTGTGTGTGTGTGTCTGTTCGCTCTCGTGCACGCTCGCGCAGTCCGATAAAAGCGTTCGGGGCGATGAAATCATAACTTCGCGAGACTTAATTCGGGAAAAGAGCCCTTACGGCGGAAAGCGTTCGGCTGTTGGTCGCTAAACCGACTTAGACTCGATTGTCGACCTTCGATAAACACCTTGGTCTTCTATCACGGTTCGTCGTTTTTTGCGACACATACAGGTGCTTTGCTTTTATCAATAACGTTCGTTCCGCGAAAGGAGCCTGGAAAAAGTATGCAATAAAACTGTTTTATCACACACGGAGGAATACGAGAAAGAATGGGAGCTTTTCTGTCCTCGCATGAATTTTCTTAAATTTCAATATGATTTACTAGCAATAAAACGACTATTGCCGCTATTAGCAAATTCGTGTGCAGTCAGTCGCGAGTAAAGTGCAACGACGTTCAAACTGCTGAGAAAAATCAGCCGATCGCGTATTCAAGTATCTTTACCCGCACGGTCGGCTGGATAATGTATTGAAAACTGTTCGTACCGGGTACGTGCGAGCGCATTCGACGATGCGGCCTGGGCGAGCGTTACGCGGATACGCGGGATATTAGGGGTACAATACAGAGAGAAGCATTGTCCCACTCTCCGCCGTTCTGATTTTTGCAGCCTCCATATTGGAACGCCGCGCTTTCTTTTATGTCGCCACAGCGCTTCTAGTTAATAACGGATAGATTCGTCGAACGCGCCACTCCATCTACTCTCGCTCACTCAATAATACGTCGCGGCGGAATTAAAAGAAATCACTTTCAAACTAATCCGACAAATATGAAGAGTGACGGTCTACCTCTGCAGCCGTGTTCTTCGAATCGAGCGCGCCGGCAATCCGCACTTCCATTCACATTTCGCCCCGGTCGTTAACATCGGAGTCGATTTGCGGAACGCACAATTTCGCCCCCGGGCTTCCCTTCAAATTGTCGCGCTGGCGTGCGCGCGCGTTTACTTATTCGACGTGGCAAAAAGCGATGCTCTCTTCGCGTAAATAATTGAGACGCGCGATAATGCCGGCGACGTCATCGATCGGCTGACGAATGATTCGTTTGGTGGGCAAACCGATTGAAAAGCCGAAACGTACCACGGCCGTATCCGTAAATCCCGCATCGACTTTGCCGCGGGGAGTATGCGCGGGACGCTCGGATGATCGTGCGCGACTTTCAAAAGTGCGTTCTGCCATCCAGCCGAGCCAGTCAGTCAGCCACCCCGTCAGGCAGCCACCTCGACGATCACGAGAGAGCCGCGAGAGAGGGCTTTTCGAAAAGGCACGTCGGTATTGCAGGAGTGGCTTGGTCCGCTTAGTAGTGGGGTGCGACGGAAGACGGGAGTTGGAAAGAGACGGGAAGAGCGCGAAAATAGGGAGAAAGAGTGAAAGAGGGTTGAAAGGAGAGCGAGCGGGAGAGGGTGAGATCGTGAGATTAGGAGAGAGAGAGAGAGAGGGACAGAGGAAGCGGAGGCAGCGAGCGAAAAGGAGAAGACCGGATTGCCTGCGAGTGCTCCGAGGGAGACAAGGGGAAAAAGTGAGTGCGACAGAAGGAGAGAAAGGGGGAGAGAGAGAGAGAGGGGAGCGAGAAAGGGAGACGGTAGAGAGGGAACAAGAGGGGTGGCTAGATAGGCAGAGAGAGGGAGAATGGAGAGAGGGTGGAGAGTGGAGGTACGGAGGCCGTGAGAGCGTGAGAGGGTAGCGATTGTGCTACAGTCGCACCGCGACACCCCCACGAGTGAAACCGCGCGCGCGGCAATCTGCCCCCTTAGCCATATACACGAAAAGGCCCCGCGAACAGTGCTATGCTTTTAAGGCTACGTCTACGGCACCTGTCCTCAACGTCGTCGTCGCCGTCGTTTTCGTCGTCTTTGAAACGAGAGACCACCCCTACCGCCCACCCTCGAAACACCATACTGGAGAGCTTTTAATCGGGTAAGTGGTCACACCACCGTCACACCGGGGGCTAAATGACGCGGCAACCTTTCCCTTTTCTGTTCTTTCTGTTTTTTTTGTTCGCCCAATTTTTTTCCCTCACCTCGTACGAAACTCTCCCCGTTCCTTCTCTTCCAACTCTCATCGTGCTTCGCCCTTTTTTACTCGCGTTTTTCACCCGTCATCCTGCCCGGCCACCTTCGCCAGACGTTTCTCATAACGGCGGAAGATATACGGCGCGCCCGTCCTCCGACGTACGCACTTCGACGGAGACCTGTTGATGATCTTTTTTGCATGGGCCAGCTTTACTCCGCGGTCGTTTTCTTTGACGAACGACGCGGCGTCGTCGCTCGCCCGCCGTTCGCGCGCGCGTGTGTGTGTGCGTGTGTGTGCGCGCGCGACCCGAATCGTTTGGGAGAATTGGATTTTTGCCACCCGTCGGCCGGAAACAAAAGTTCGCCCCGCCGTTCGCGCATAATGGCCCGCTTTCAATTCCGGCTGCGCATTTTGACGCGGCGGCATTGACGGCGGCTGTCACGCCTTTGACAGGACGTCGTTTCGGTGAATGAGAAACATTCGGCACGGTCGCTTTCATTCTGCGGGCTTGTTCTCAAATTTCCGCTGATTAGCAATGCCGGCCGCACGCCGCGTTCCGGCGTTCTAATTGGCTTAACAAGTTCGAGGATACGGATTTTGACGTTTCGCGCACGAAGCGGCGGCCGCGCGGACTCGGATCTCGGATGTTCGCGTGTGACACTTCGGAATGGGAGTCTCTGCAACGACTCCGTGGACCCGCGGCAAACGTTATACCATTTATCACTTGACAGGGACCTGTTGAAGATTCCGCTCGTGTCGTCTGGCCCGAGCCAAAGGCTCCTCTCGGGCTAATAAGTGGACTCGCTAAAACGGTGCGACTTTTTTTCGTCCCGCGAAAGAAGCGTTTTTAACGATGTCTGACATGCGCCCCAAATGTTTAACATCCAAGTGAACGCAGTGCTGAGCTTTCTCTGGAAGGATTACTGTTTCGTTTGGTCGAGCGAAGACGTCTTTACAAAATTCTGCTCACCGATCAATTCTGTTTGCTTTGCTCGCCGGACGGACTGTTACGAAGATACCAGTGTTGATTAGACGCCGTTATAAAACTTTCCTCTCAAGACGACCCGACGACAGACATCAGAATTGTGAAAGTTCGTCTTTGACGCAGCATTCATTTCGAAGCGTTCTCATTCGCGGAAATGCCACGCAGTCGAGCGGCACGAGGAATGTCAAACGGAGTATCCACTTCCGGTGCGTTTGATAAGAAAAAGAACGTCCCTAAACAAGGATCGCGAGCGACAAGAGTCGACGGTTACTACGGAATGCCGTCGACCGTCCTCCATTCTCTCGCGACGCTTTGTCAATTTTTCCAGCACGTTGCCCCCGCGGGAGAGCTCTTTTCTCTCGCTTACGTCCCCTTGTTTTGCTCGTTTCGCGCACCTGTGGACACCGACCGGCCCGTCCCCAGGGCAAACTTCGCCTTTGGAGTACTGCCAATGACTCCTGGCTGATTCGGAGAACCTGTTGATGATCCCAGTGGCACCGGCAGCTTCGCGACATCGAACCAACTCGGCTCTTCGACCTGTCAGCAGTGTCAGCCATCGTGGTCGGCCTGTGCGCCAATTCCGCCGGCGAAATCGCGACACGAGCTGCATTTTCGACGCTTCCGCCGGAAGTGTTCGGCCAATAGCACGGCGCCGGACGCCGTTGATTACTCGACGATTTCGGCCGATGCAAATCCGTTAAGGCGATTATTCGTTACACGCTCGAATTTAATGCCGCGCTTCCGCTTAATAAACTGAATATAATTGAAGGCGATCAGAGTTACGCGGGGCGGCGGATTAAAATTGTTCGCTAGTGGGCAATATTATTTTTATGCTGGCGATGTAATGAAGAAAAAAAAAAAAAAGACTAAAAAAGAATCGCGTACGCAAAATCAGTTGCGATGAATTTGCGCGGTTGGGAGCGATTGTAAATCGTCGAGGGACTGTACGTCGGCGCGGTCCATTATCAGACGTCTGGCGGCAGCGTATTGCGGTGAAATATAAAAATCTATTAGGTTACGGAAGACAGAGCGAGCCCGTCCCGGCGCGGCGTTTAAGAATCGCGAACCCATTACCCAAGACGTAATACGATTCCGTCTGTCGCGATTCTCCCCCCTCCGATCCATTAGATCCGTAACCACGTCGATTTTCCCTCTCCTAACCTCCGCGCGGAGGACGGGATAAAATCAGAAACGATGAAATATTCCTCTCGAACCGCCGATCGGGAATAATATCGCCCGTCACACTCGGCCGACTTCATCTCCTCGGATATCCGTTCTCGTTTAAAGAACCCTGAGGAACAAGAAAACGGGTAGATGGGAAAGAGAGAGAGAAAGAGAGCACAACAGTGACACTGAGGATCGTTGGCTCGATTGTTTACGTGTTTACAAAGGCGAATCAATGGATATTCCGTCGATGTTTTACCCAGTTAACACTTTGACGCGTTACTCCCTGTCTCCGGGAATCGACGAGACTTCCAGATCCTTAAGTGACTCGCTATACACCTTGCTCCCTGAACTCTGACACCGGGAGGTTAATAAGCCCCGGCTTGCGGCATCGCCACAGACTCGCAATTCCTTACAGTGTCGTCCAATTTACACACCGTACTCCCAAGCCTCCGCTCTGTATTTTTCCCCGTTACTGCTAATTCCCGACTTTACGTCTCTTCTGCATCTGGCCCAGCGTAAACCTTGGCGTCGGGCCAACGATTCTTTGCCCCTTCGTCAGATATCTTTTTCGTTGACCTTCGCGGGAGCCGCGAGGCGGAAAATCGTTGCGTCGAAAAAATGAGTAATATAACCGCGTTCATGGCAGTTGCGAAAGACTGCCGAGGTGTACACAGAGGTTAATAAACCGGCGCCTGGAGTGTCCTCGAGAACTCTTCAACCTCCCACGTCAACCTGCCGATTCTCCGTCGATGTTTGCGTGCAACTTTCCGCCACCTGCCTCGACTCTTTCCCCCGCTTCCTTTGTCGCGCAGTTCCTTCCGACGGCGCAAATGCTGGCGCGCTGCCAATGACTTCCTACAGATGTCCGCCAGGCACTTGTTTCACCGAGTCCTGCAACTTGGTCGAATACGTAGCCGGCGTGCGATGGAAATATCGCCGACTAATTGCGCGATCGAAATATGGCGCCCGGAGTGTCTAAAGGCGACATATTTGTTAACGCCGTCAAACTTCTGCTATTACAAATTGCGTTATACCTGTGGCGGAGACGGATTCGCGAAAATTTAATTTGCCCCGCGCACGTTTCACCGTCCGCATCACAGTGCCCGATTTATAACCACTTTAATCGAGTGATGTCAATATTTCTAGTGCACATTCCGCCAAAGCGGCACGACTCACCGGCCATTGGCTATCAATAAATCGCGAGCCTTAGTCCGCATACAAAAACGCATCGCCCTAAATGCGTCGCGCTGGGGCGAGCGACAATAATAACAGCGAAAAGCGCAGAACAAGAGAGGGCGCGGCGAAAAATGTCACGAGAGTGCTTTAATATCTCTCGCGCGCACCGGGGCGCCGGACTTGTTACGCTCGCCCGGCTCCAAAGGGAATTCTTTCTTTCCTATTAAGTTTAAATGAGACATCAGAGTGGACCGTGGGCATTACTTTTGATTTAACGTCTCGATGCCCGCGCTCGCTGGTCGCAACGACGGGAAGAAGCCGAAACGTGCCGAAAAAAAGGCTGCACCGTGGACAAGCGAAATTAGCGCCAAAAAAGAAGTAGGCAAAAAACGAAGAAATAGTACAAAACTTCTTCTTTTTTTTTTCATAAATAATTCATGTCGTCCGTCGGTAGTGGGCCAACTAGCCGCGGGAGCTACGGCGTAACTCGATTCACGTTCACTATTTATCGTGCCCGGGCGCTTTTCTCCTCCGGCACCGGTCGGCCGCGGCCATTCGGAAGCATTCTACCCTCGTGCGTCGTTCCGCTGGCACCTCTGGACCGCTGCCAATGACTCCCCCGCTGATCGGGGTGCCTCTCGCTGAACTCCAGTAAAGTGCGCGAGAAAATGCGTCGTCGTTCCCCGACGGGAATGACCGAAAACACTCTCCCGCGCGACCGTTCGCATACTAACCAACGGGACGTGTAATCGACGGACACGCTCGCTATCTTTTATTGCGGAAACGGCGGATGGCGTGTACACCGGTAGCACGCGTTATTCCAAACCTCATGCCCCGCGGCGCTTCCCGCTCTCTGTGCTCCTCGCACACTTTTCATTCGGCGTTCCTCTCTTTGAGCGCTACAAGTATGCACGCGCGCATACACATTTCGTTATGTTACGTTACGCGTATCGGCCGACAGCGAGGCGAGGCAGTCGCGCAATCCACCGTCGCCGATTAATAGGTATCTACGGATATGTGTGAGGCGGACCGGCGTTATTTTCACTTTGCACGGAAACGCGGGAGATGAAAACGGAGATTCGTCTTTGGGGAGATAAACAACAATCATGCCTGTCGAATAAATCTCTATATCTCGAAGCGGCGTCGCGACGATGCCTATTACTCGGCCTTTTTTCGAGAAAAAGCTGAAACGCTTCCTTAATAATTCATTCTCGTATTACGGTGTCCAACTTGCACTACACTTGTGCAACTCGATTCACGTTCGCTATTTATCGTTTGCCCGCCCTCCGTGGCTGGCGCGGCCGCAAGAAAAATTTACTCAAATTTAAAACAGTTCCTACACTGAACTCTCTCTCTCTCTCTCCCCCCTTCTATTCTCTGTGCCGTTCCTCCGGTATCCGTCTCGCACTCACTCTACTCGCCGCGGACAAGGGAACGTGCCTGGATGATATATTCTCACCCTCTACCCCTTTACCTACTTGCTCTCTTCCCGTAAGAGCCGGTACAAATCGTTCCTGCCTGACTTGGATGGAAATTTGTTGACGACCCGCTTAATTATTTCCCGTATTCCTAACGTTCCAGTGTGCGTAAGGAGGGGGGGCAAGACACTCTACTAGTTGGCCTTGTTATTCCGTAATACACTGTCGATATCCCAATAACTCCGTGCTTCCTCAATGCGACGGTTCAATCAGAGTATCGGTAAAGAAACCGAAGAACGCACAACGGCAGCCAGGAAACTTCTCGAAAACGAAATCTGTCCAACCAAACTTGGAACTTTATTTTGCCACGTACTTGACGATATCAGCGACTCATTAATATTACTCAAACGTTCAAAAGTAATGCTTTAATCCACGCGCCCGCGCCCTACACATCCCGCGCTTGTCTTCTCATTCTCTCCTGACCGTGCTTCCCGTGGTCCCGCGGCTTGAGCCGGCCGCTCTTTTGTATCCCTCATCACCCACATTTTCATACACATCCGTCCATCAAGCTTTCATTCCGCGCACCGACGTGCCCGGCCGACTATTCGGCGTCGGCCACCGGCCTCGCGTTTATCGCTCATTCCTCGCACGTATTTTTGTCCGAGTCCGAGAGGAGCACTGGTCATCGCGGTCTCTTCTTCTTACGGCATCCGGATCGCGCGGGCCCTCGTCGTCGTCTCTCTTCGACTTTTCATTCCCGCCTCTCACACCCTCGCTGTCCCCGCCGTCCATCGTCCGCCATCTTTCTCCCTTGTAGCGCAGATGCGTTCTTCCGGCCCGGCTGATGGGCTCCGTCCTTCGTGACGACCATTAACCATCCCGACGCAATTTTCGCTGGGCAATGGAAAAAGTTTTCGCTCGGAAAGGGAGTACCGGATGTTAAAGTGATGCCGTCGCGCGCGTGTGTGCGCGCGCGGCACGCTCGCGGTCGAGCGAACGTACGTGTAAGGATAAATGTGCGCAGACTGGCGTTGTTCGTCAGCGTGAGTTACAGAAATCGCCGCCGCAGGACGTCCCTTTAACACTTAATCGTCGAGGGCATCGCACTGTGTTCTGATTTCGGCTCACGACATTTTCGTCCCTCGCAGGTGCTCCCCGATCGCTGAGCTAATTGTGCAATTATCGATGTTTCTTTCCTTATTCGCAATCGCCGTGCGACACTTCAAAGCCTTTGCCGTCGCGCTCCGGATTTGAGGGAAAACGTCGAAACGAAGACATTTAGATCGCTGCGAACGGTCCGCTTCGGGTGAGAGATTAAAATGCTGAAGAACCGCAGATTGCTTTCAATTAGTCGTAATCGCCTTTTCGTTACTCCCCGACAGGTCGTGCGGTCGGAAATATTCGTGCCGCATAAAAGTTATATTCGACTAGACAAGAGATCCGCTCGCGAAACGGGCGAGGAGAGAGAGAGAGAGAGAGAGAGAAAAAAAAATGTCCGATTGGCAACGAACGGCGTATCAAGCTGTGCGACACCCCGGGGTCAGGGTGATCGATACAGCCGGGCGGAAGGTGTACGAAGTCAAACCGACGATCGCTAACTGAACGCGTCATTTCAAAGGCGAAAGTCTGACGAGGCGAGGAGCGTCGTTTAATAATGTTTGCATTGCGGATTTTCCGCTGCACGGAATCAATGACGTCGGGAGCGTGTCTCTGCAGAGTGTACCTGAGGCCGCCCGTGAGACCAGAGGATACGATTAATCCGAAGGATTGATTCTACGGATGAGCGTATCACGTGCTTAAACATTGAACGTTCTCCGCTCCGCACCGCGTGCTTTCCATAATCTGCAGACTCGATCGACTCGCCCGTCGACAGCTGCCTGCGGATTCTTACGCCGCGAGAGCGACGCTTCTTCAATTCGTAGAGTCCTATTCAGATCAAAGTTTCTGGCTCTTCGACGGTTCCGGGTTCACAAACGACCTTGCACTCTTAGCGATAGATTAAAGCATTTGTCCTCCATACCGGATAAATTCGTATGTAGCATATGCCGGTACAAGTGATGTGACTCCAATATTAAGAGTCGTAATGCGAGGAAATTTTTTGCGCATAACTTCGTCACTCGAGTGTCACGCGATTAGCGCACATATTTTTCCGCTCCGCCGATTTATCCTGACAGCCGAGCTGCACGAGCGTTCGGTATCGCTAAATGCCCGAACGCGAATCATAATTCAGGCAATCGAATCTGACGAATTATGCTCCGCGTAGCGGGCGAGAAATTTATTCGACGTTCACCGTATTATCGCGCCAAATTCCTCCGTCGTAACGTCGCAGCCTGACATACGATCCGCGTAAATATCGCACGGTTAAACATAGAACACGTCCGCACTCGTTCGTTTTCTTCGCCCGTTTATTCTGAGAGCCGAGCAGGTGCGCAGCGAGGGGGACAGTGATCGACGTGTACCGTTGAAAATTTCATCAGACCAGTCCGCCTCTCACGTTATCGGGAAATAACACCTGTATCGTCTGCGATAATTGCTTTGACTTAATGCCCGCCCGATCGTCCGATACCCAATTCGATTATCCGCCCGACCTTCAGCGGGGGGGATCACTTTTTAACTACTTACAATTAGTCCTTCTCCGACTTAATCTTATCCACGCCATTCCCGTTTCGCCTGCAATTCCAAGTATTCCGTCCAGGCCCGCGACGTATATGCATTTCGTGCCCTCGTTTAAAAATCCTCTCCTTGCCTGACGTTATAATGGAACATGCTTTTTTTTTCATTCTCTTGTGGGCTTTAGACTGCCGTTTTTTAACCTGATGCGAAAATCTTTTTGGTCTTGGACGAGCGGCGCACGGCGTGGGTGTGTTAAATCCGCCGGCCGCAAGGGGGAACCGACCATAAACTAATCTTCTATAATTTAAGACTTACGAAATCTTCTTAAATTAATCTGCAATATAACCACGGCTACGCGACATAACGTGCGCCATGCGAGGAAATTGTGCGCACGACGAATCCAGTTTTCGCGAGTTACGTCTGCGTCTGCAAATGCTCGCGGAAGATCGACGCGAGACTAAAATTGGGGATAAAATACAGGAGTAAAGGGTCAAATATACATAAAACCAAGGTAAATAGACGTTACCCCTCGCAACCATTGCCGGTGATCGCCAGATGGGTCTCCTCGAACCTGCGAACAAGAAGAAAGATAAAGTTGACATTTGAATTTTAAGTTGATACCTTAAAAATGAGACGAAGAAGCACGCCGACCATTATCGCGGAGCCGTGCTTCGAGTCGTAAAAATGTAAAGTATCGAACTACGACAACGAGGCCGGCCGTTAAGCGTCAAGTTTAACGAGAAACCCACTCTCCGCGGAATAAGATTAACCGCGATTAAGAACAAGTCGAAAAAGAGCTCGCGAGGAGCGGAGCGACTGGAAACAGCGTTATTCATACAGCACTTTGTGTCCCGATCTCGCACACTGTGCCCGAGGTGCGCGCGCGGGGACGAAAATTTCGCGCACTTCAAGGGACACGGGGGCGATTAATTAAAAGTTTCGCGCGCGCGAAAGTCGAGTAGCGCGAAGCTACGAGAGGCGAGCCGGCGAGCGAGGGACGTCTCGATGGCGGAGAGAGCGAAAAAAGGAGGCGGAAGTGTTCCTTCGTATTCCTTCGAGCTTCGAGGGTCGAGCGAGCGAACCTTCAACCCCTTGCTACCCCCCTCCCCCCTACGTCGCTATCCTGTCTGCTGGATGATTGCCAATGAATGCTTAAACGGAAAGAGACCTGTTGATAATCGCGTGATATAATGCCTTACGCCCTGCGTTTCGTTTCGTTCCACTTCTCGGCATCCCTCGTCGAGTTTTTTCCCCTCCCTGCCCCCTCCCCCCTCTGCCGTCCATCGTTCGCCGCACCTCGCGCACGATATTTCCGGCTTTTTATTCCGCGCCGCACATATGCACTGTGTACGACTTAATGCCACGAGCGGATTGCGTTTTATGACGCCATCCGCGCTTCAGGAACGATCGACTATTAAAGCGCGACGTACAGCTGCATCTTCGCAGAACCAGTACGTGTGCAGAGTTCAGTTTCGAAATTGCGAACAATGGTGATCTTTTCCGACGTTCACGCTCAGGGCCTTTGTGTTCGTTTTTGTGTGTTCCGTACGATCTGAAGCTAAGTGCCGAAGGAGTATGTATATCTGCTTTAAAAAGCTGTGAAAATCAAATACACGTGACTTTTTAATAAATAAACGTACTGCGGGGTTACTGGCGTACGAACACCCGCCGCACGCTGACTTGTGTGCACGGCGGTGTTTGCGTACACGTCGACCGAAGCTCACGGATCGTTGTGCCTGCTAATACGTATAATTGACCGGCCGTGGCCTCGACTCCGTTCCAATGATTTTTCCGCAGCGCACAGCGGAGCCGAGATAGTTGTATTTTTCGACGCTCGTATCACCGGCAACGACGAGTAATCGTACGCTTTTCGATACGTGCCCCGGAGTTTCGGCTCGGTCGCGCGGTGCGAATCGCCTAGGCCATTCCTGCTTGTTTACGATTCGCGAAAGTCATCGGGGACAGGCCGAATTTCTCCCGCCAATGCTCTTTTTTTCGTCGCAAATTAACACAGTCCGTCGGCGTCGGCGTCGGTCCGGGTAGCGCGTGTCAAGCGACGTACTCGTCGCTCGCTTTCGTTTTGATCGAAAGTTTATGGAATGTCATCGAATATACAATACATGGACAGACGAAACAACCTCGACCCCTGCGATGATTCATTCGCGACGATGCGCGTGTCGTGTCTGCGAGTTCGGGCTGAAACGATCGTGGCGTTATTTCGCGTCGATCAGGATATGAATACGAATTGCGAGTAGCCCGCGCTTCGTGCGTTTCGATGTTACAAAAGCGGAGCCTTATCGCGGTGCCGGTAATAGGATTCGTTCCAATAATTAGTCGGCATCGACACGATCCGATAACGCGATTAAATAGACACCCAGACGCGATCGTTCGGAACATAAAAGACGAAGAAGACTAGATACGCGAGCGAAACGTTATAAACGCCTCTGCCCACAATTTATTCCCCCCGCCGCAACCGACGACTCGAGCGTTTCGATGCATTCGGAAACAAGAATCATTAAACGGCGATTTGCTGTGCAAATAATAGCCGATGTGCCGCGCACTCGTTGCTTTTTCCCTTCTTCGCCCTCTCTTCACCAGCCTTTCTCCCTCGCACCTTTTCCCCCCACCACCCCAATCTTTCTCTCTCTCTCCCCGTCGAATTTCAGATTGCGCTTTAATATCGGTCGGCGCTTAATCCGCGATGACGGTTTTTCTGGGATTTCGACGCTTTATTACAAAAAAGGTTCGCCCCGGTGGACGGCAGATGTCACGTGCGTTTTTTTGCCCCCCCCCCTCCAGCCCGCAAACTCTGGAACGGGGGATGACGGTGCCCCGCGGGCGCCACCCTTACGCTTCCGTGCCAGCAGAAGCCCCTCGGACCTCGCCAAATCCTCCCCCCCACCCACGCGGCTTCTCCTATCGTAACGCATTCGGCATTCGTACGCTCGAGGCTTGCGCGCGAAATGGGTTTTCGAGCGGTCGCGACGCGTGTAAACGTCCAATTCCGCCGAACGTGTAACGTACCGCCGCACGAGCAGCGTCCTCGTGTAACTTTCGGCAGTCCGATGCCGCGAGTCGCGCGTCGGTCTCGCCGACGAACTCGTAAACATGCTGCGAGGACGGCGCGCGCCGGCACGGCAGCGTCTAAATTTCACGGGAAAGACAGCCGCCCGCGCGCACCTGGGCTTCATTTCGCGCGGGAGCGAGAGATTCTTAAAGTTTTAATCGTATGCGCCTCAATCTCGTTCCGTGCCCGTAGGCGGTTATTTACATGCCGCGGCGCGCATTAGCTTATTAACACTTTATCGTCGGATATTATCAGCTTGATCGAACTTCCATCACGGCGCGGGCTCGGCACAGATGGCTTCGCCGAGCGGCGCAATCTTCTCGAGTGGATATAGTTTCTTTATGGCTTGTAGTGTGACGGCCCTTTGAATGGATGTTTTAACCGTCGTACTGCGGCTACTACGCGTTTTCGGATTTAATCGAAAGACTTCAAAGGGCTGCTTGCCGGCGTTTAATGAGAGAGCAACGTTTGCCGTGCGTTTGGCTGGCGTGCGGGATGAGGGGGAATTTTCATAGCGAGCGTGCGACGAGTTCGGTTCATTCTTTTGACGAGATTGCATTATAGGTTTCTCAACTGATGCGCACTGCGGATTGCGCGGTTAGACAAATTGTGGAGGACTGGCATTGCAGGGTATAGCATTGCAAAAGAAAAGGTAGAAAAAAAAGCACACTTCGCGCTGTGGCATGAAAGCCAAAAAGTGATATTGCCGTGAAATCCAGTAACTTAATACCTCGGTTACGTACGTTCGGTCGCCCCAAATCTAGAGGTATCGCTCGAAATTGCACTAACTATTTCACCCCCCATCGATTTCCGATTTGCCGCAGTTCTTTTAAATCCAGCAGTTTCAACGGGCCGGACAAAAAAGATATTCTATAACCCGCGGATAGCCATCGGGAGCGATAGGGTGGATTTTTATTTTTTTTATTTCGCCTCGCCAATTGACAACGAATCAACCGTGCCGCTGAGAATCAGAAATCTTCGAGCGACATTCGACCTGACCTAAACGGGGAACTGTGCGTACAGTTGAAGCGGCGCAACGGTAGTATGTACATAGATCGTCATCACACGCGAATTACGGAGCGTATACATACGTTAAGGTCGTTCCGAGGGTGCGCAGTGAAGCTAATAGCGATTGACCGCAATGACGGTTCACACGCTTCCATTTTCCACTAACCTCTATAACGCTGTTATCGCTCCCCACGTTCTTCTCTGTCCCACTCGGTCTGTGCACCTTCTTTCGTCAACTTTAAACTTCATGGACACGGGGGCGATGTGCGTAACGACGAAGCTGATGGCGAGATAAAAAAAAAAGAAAAGCGCCGAAACGTTCGTCACGAGCGAACTTCCGTCCGCGAAGCGCGAAGTTTTGCAACTGCACAGGTTGAAAATGTCCCGCGACAGTCCGCAAAATGTTGCTTTCAATTGATTGTCACTGTGCACCGTTTGTCAGTACGGAAACCTGTCGGTCGAAGTATGCATCAAGCGTAGATAAGGATGTAATATTTTGTACAAAGTTACGAAGTAGGTGATTCGATGTATTAACTCGTTCATGAAGCCTTAATCTGACTACCACCGACAAATCATTGATATTTTACGAAAAGGAAACGTTGTAATTAGGCAAGCTAGTAGAAAATTAATTACTGAAGTTTTGACTACGAAGTCTGCTTAACGGAGTCAATAAATTGTTATGAGGTAAGTATTTTTTGCTTGCATCTACATCGGGCTGCGAGAAGAACTTTTATAGGATCATATATTTCGGTCTACTATATTTATCGCGTTTCAAAGTTCTTCGTAAAACTCGTCGCAAACATGACAGTGGAACGCGGAAACAAACCGCAGTGGGTAGAACGGCTAAGGTCATCGCGGAAAAAATGAAAGATGATAGGGTGGAATCTACTGACGCTGCTGTGTAACATGCATACCATTATGCACATTGTGGGTTACAGTTGTTTGGAAAAATCAAAGGTCACGCGTAGATGTCTGACATTCTAATTTCCCCGTTACAAAAACAAAGTATTTATCATACTATATTAATTTGTAACATGTAAGTGTCATTCACACAAAGCCAGCGTATGAATGCATAGTTTTGGGCCACTTTCATTCGTATCAAGTGATGATTGACACAGAAACGGAGTTTCGGCGGTCTATTCAATCACTTGAGAGTGACGTTTGCATGATAGGGGATAAGCTAGTAGCTAGAAGATGTTACGCTTGCACACCAGCAGCTGTTGGCGATCGAGGGAGGGGGGTAGCAGACTCGAATAAATATTGTCTTGCCGAAATTACGGACCAGAGGGTCGCTCTTGGCGGCTGCTACATAAACACTCTCCGCAACCTCCTTAGCCCACTGCGCGCTCCTCCGTCAATGCACTTAATGGATAAACTTCGGAATAAACGCTCATCGATGCAGTTGTGCATATGGCCGCGTTTAGCTGCTGCCGTCGGAGTTTTCGCAAGAATAGCTCCGTCGAACTCGTTCTGTTCGCGTTTTATTGACCGGAAGAAATTTCGATATTCCGCGAACCGGTTCCCGAAATATTATGGGTGCCGAATATAAAATACACCGGGAGCAGTTCCGAACAGCGAGCAACTAACTTCGGAAGCGAAAGAATGACTTTGCAGACAAACGACGCGTACAAATTCTATCAAACATACGAGCCGCGCTCGCTTAATACAGTCCCTCCCGAATTCGACAATCGCCAGCTTTTTACGCGTACAGTATTGACGCTTTTATGAAGAGCGAGAGCTCTCGGGAAGAGCAACGAGATAAATTAGTCTGATGCGCGAAAAGCGCATAGCAGAGACAATCGGGCGAAGTTGGGACTTGCGGCGTCAAATCTGGACAGTGTGCTTTATCTCACTTGTTCTTGTTTCGTGCTGAAAGAACCCTAACCACGCTCATAAATTACCTGCTCCGCTCTCGGCCCCTCTTTACTCTCCTTCTCCCTCCCACCCGTCCCGTCTATCTTTCCCACGTTCTTCCAGTCCACACCCCCGCGTTAAAACGGAAATAATACCGCGAGGGGGAAGACCCGGACCAGGAACACACGAACGGTTCTAGGGTCGTGAGTGCGAGTATCGCTTTACATCCCCCCTGCTCGTTTCCACCCACCCCCACACCCTCGGTCAGCACCTTCTTACACGCCCCCACGGAATGCAACGAGTGCAGACTGCTGGGTGTCTTTCACTGAAATGCTCCGCACGCTCTCACGCGGTATCCTTCGAGTACTTGAGACTCTGACACGGTGTTGAGGGTGGTCGAGAAGAGTCCGCGTCAGAGAGATAGAGAGAGAAGAATATGCGGGGCGGAGGTCTCGGTGGGAGCGAGTCGAGAAAGTGGAATGGAATGGAATCGGGGGCAAGAACTGTCGGGAGCAGATGTAAAGTTCGCCGATTTGGTGTCTCGTAACCGAGGAAGATCGTCGAATAAGAGGAAAGTCGAAGGTTGGCTGTCGCGGGGCGTCAAAATGAATTTAAATGAAAAATCGAGCTCAGGCTGCGAGCGGGAAAATCGTTACCGCCGCGTAATAAACGTGCGTAATTTCGTACAGCTCATTGGGGGCGAATGCGGGGAACACGGCCGATACGAATCAGTACTTTCTGATACGACGGCATAACGAGACATATCTCAACTTCGGCACGACGATGGCGGAGTTCGTATCTGTGACGGCAGCAATATTTCATCGTATTTATCCATGTGGAAATGTCAAAAGCGACGCGCTTTATTCCGAAAAAAAAAAACTTCGACGCAGGCGCAATCCGACCGAAATTGCTTTAACGGCGCGCCAATTTTTGCGTACGACCGTCGCTTTAATCCACTATCAATTGCGAAAGCTTTAGCTACTAACGAGAAGTGTTGCCGGCAAATATCCGAACTGAGCATCGCGACAGCGATGAAACGAAATTGCCGGGGACGCGAGAGAGAGTGATATTCGCCGTGGCCGTTGCGGCGCTCGCGATCCGCCGATTGCCGCTGCAAAATTCATCGGCAAGGCGCGGGCGCGGAGTGGCCAATAAACACACGGCACGCCCCACGGGGGAGCAATTAAAGGAAAAAATTGCCGCCGCCGACGTAATCCCGTTAGCGCGTGAAATACTACGTCCACCCCCGCTCTTGATCTACGATCTTCCAAAAGGCTCACGGAGTAAGGCTTTGACTTGGAGCGCGCTCGTCGTAGATAGGGAATAGGTGGACGGAGAGAAGTTACGGGGGTGCATTAAAATAACGCGTAAAACGGCGGCGTCCGTTATGCTGCATAAAATAGACGCAGGTCACCAGACATTCGATTTCCCGGCTCCCTGGTCAGCGAGTCGCTTGATCCGTCGTCGTCGCGAGTTGGCTCGCACTTCTCCGACAATTTCCTGTCTCGCGCTCGCTCGGCACAGTCGGCTGAGTTGGCCGGCCGCTTTCGCGGTCAGAAGAAAAAGAACGGTCACTCTCCCTCTCGATGCGTCTTACCAATTAAGGCGTGAAAAGGGTTGTCGGGCAGCGCGAGGATTTATCGCACTGGCGAAGAATTTTCAATATAGTGGCAAATTCACCGTGGCCCGCGCCGGAGATCCGCCACGGCCCACGGCGTATCTTTCTCGTTCGCCCTTCTCTTTTCGCCACCTCCCCCCCTGTTACGTCTCGTTCCGTCCGTCGGAATTGCACGGGGCATGCGCGCGATTTTATTCGCGCTCTCGCGATACCAATATTTAACCCATTCGTAGGCACGTAGTACCGATATTGGAAAATTCTTCCGAGAGACACGCCAGCCAACGCTGCCGGTCGAACTTGCTGACGTTTCTGCCGACGAACGAACGCCGACACTTTCCTCTCGGCGCGCGCGTCCGCTTTGGGGGACGGAAAAAGAATAGGATGTCCGAAAGTGGCGCGACGAATTGTGAAATTCGATCAGCGCGGGCATAGTGACTCGATGGAACGTCGCGTTGCAATTAAGCAGGCGCGCACGCAGATTTCCGCATCGCGAGGCACTCTCTGCTGCCGTCGTCGTATCGGCTTCGTGGATCGGAGCTGACGGCGGGCGGGGCGGGAGATTATTGTTTCGACTTTAATGGAGTGGAAGGAAGTGCGGCGTGGAAGGGGGGAAAAAAGCCGGGGCTCTCTCTCTTACGGCATTCACCGGATACGCCGTTCCGTCGCTGATTTCCGGACATTCTCGATCACTGGTGCATTAAAAGCGTCGAAATAGCACGTCTCAATATCGGAACTGTGCGCGGATGCATCGCGCCGGATACTTCAACGTCGCTACGACATGATTGTATTAAATGCGACGACGGGTATGGCGGGGAGAGAGAGAGAGAGAGGGGGGGGAATAAAGGATAAAGGATAAAGTGGGAAAAACGAAAAACGAGGAGGACGTCGAGTAGACCGCGCGGCAGAATCTTTGAGGGACGAATGCTTTTAGATTCGACGGCCCTCGAGTGCCCTCGAGACGTTCGAACTACCCACGGCGCAATGGGATTCTTAAACGACGAGGAGGGAAGTATAACGAAGAGGCGATCTGATGGAGATTGCGTGGTTGCAGCTCGCCGGAAGGGACGGTTTTGCCGCCCTGCCCTCGTGTTGCGATCAGAGCTTCGCGGTACGAGAGGCGTCGTTCTTGCGCGCTAACTAATGAGTACTTTTTTCCGCCATTCGAGCTGTACTCCTCTTATTGCCGAGCGCATATCGCGAACTTCCGCGCCACGAACTGCACGTCCGCATATTTTTCGACAAAATTTGTCGGCAGAACGATGTTATTAGCGCAACGAGTGTATATTTCACTCGTCAACGACATCCGCGTATCGCTGAAATTGTTGTATTTCGTTGAGCGTACGTATGTTAGAAGTATAATTGAATTTTGCGTAGGAATCAATGTGACGTAAGAGTTTAGGTATTGTTCAGTATTTTTCACGGTTCGTACTGTCTTCTTGACCGATACGGGGATCTAAATCGAAGGTAATCAATCTTGGTTACATTCTCCCGTCGGGACAGCGCGAAGGGAACGTGCGAACCTTTCTTGTTGAAGTGGCAGATATTTTTTGCAAACTCCTGTCCAATTACAGCGTTTAGAAGCATGCCGAAAATTCGGCGGGGTGTTATGTGTTCCCTTTAGAGCCAAGAGATGCCATTTCCTTTAGGAATTCGTACCCTCCCGGAAACAAATTCTCTCATTCGTTACTGAAAGTTAAACTATACATAATGTACTTGTCGAAAACAAACTCTAATGTATAGTACATCGTACACGTTTCACATAAAAATTGCACAGCCGAAATGGTGAAAAAACGGACGCCGTGTTAACTACATGATACATCAGAGTTTGGCAAAGGTATATCTCCATTATTGTCCCGCGGGAAGCACGGACTGCGAGTAGACGGCAACGCGATAAGCGTGTATAGGCGCTAAAAGCGACGAAAGAGTTAAAAGCGAGCGCGGCATAAGCCGAATACGTATTTTCGCGACGATCAGCTAGGCGCCTCGAGGCGAGGCGAGGCCAGAAAATTCTCCGGAATTTTTTCCACCGATAGGGAAACAATGGGTATGAGGTTGCGCATGCGAAATAGCTGAAATCGACTCTTGCTTCGCGGGAGAGAATCGAGGAGAGAGAGAGAGAGACAGAGAGAGGAAGAAGAGAAAACAAAAATAGTGCACCAAGAGAATCGGCGAATAGAAGACTAAGGGACGAATAGAAAGGGAAAAAGGAGAGAGACGAAAAGTAAACGAAAGGTGTGCGTGTGCGAGCGCGCGTCCTTGTGTCTGTTCCACCGTACGTGCATTTCGAGTGGGTGGGGGAGGTCCACGCTGAAGCGTTATAAATTGTTCCATATGCACTGCATTAGAGTATAACGCGGCGGCTCAACCGCGCACCGGACGTCCCTCGTATTTATTGCGATAGGTTTTCGGGGGCAAAATGCTGGCCCGCCAAATTTATCGTTCCGCGCACAAAAACCACTTCCTCCTCACCCCGCGGCCGCCCACCAACTGTCCCCTGCCCCTGTAACTCGCCCCTCGCGCGCTCATCCTATCTCTCTCGACCCCGCACCTCTATCTGTCTTTTATCCCCTGTCTCTGTCATACTTTTTCCTTCCACCGTTGTTGCTGCTATTGCTTCCAACGTGCTGTTCTGGGTGTCACGTCCAACCAAATGCATTTGGCCGTTAGTAAATCCGCTGCCAAAATTTTCCGCGCTTCCACTACCCTCATCTAACTAACCTGATCTCTCTCTCTCTCTCTCTCTCTACCTCGCTCTGTCTCTATGCATTGTGTTTACGTCTGACTATGGAACGTCTGCCTTGGACGGTGTTAATCAGGCTAAGAGTGACTACGTGATGTTCGCACCGCGTCCTCAGCTGATTCCTATTCAACGTCTTATCCCGGAAACTTGGCCCTGATATACGTTTGGGTACTGCAAATGTAGACTCTAGAGTATATCGAAAGATAAATGGCCACGTATCAAAATTCATATATATAACGGAGAAATAAGTATCTCGAATATATGTCATTTTAATCCTTTCCTACGTTACACATATAAAACTTGAATCTTGTTTTTCAGCTTACAATATTTGCTTTACGCTTCAGTGTAGAGGCAAAGATAAAAGGAAAATAGAAAGTCACGGGTGGAAGTTCTTAGGATAGTAGAAGGGCCAAGTATTACATGATGTACGCATTGTACGCGTTCAAACGCGAATAATATGATTTGATCCGAGCCTTTACCAAGAAGCTCCCTTCTTTCTCAAGATGCGCGAAATGAGACTTCGCATGTGGCAACGACATACAATATACAACGCTTTTAGCGAGTGAAGGCGCATTCCGTGCGCTTGATTTTGTGCATCCGCTTCCGTATGCACGCACACGTACACGGTCGTCACTATTTGCTCGCTGTACATTGACATTTTCGACTACGTTGACGAGCGTAAGCGCAACAGTGCGCTCCCTTGGTTTACGGGCTTGAAATGCTGCGAGAATACTGATAGCAACGAGCCAGCTTTGGAAGATAGTCTGTGATTTTCTCTTCCTTGACGTGTACCTCATTGCGGGAGCCCGTGAATACGTCTCACTTATTTGTTACTAATGAATTATACGAAAACTGCTTTCGAAGGAACCTCTTATTAAAACCGACGCAAGCGTAATTAGGAAATATATAGAAGAAAATTGAAACACACCGTACAATGTAGGAAAAAAAGATTGCAAAAGTGCGACAAGATATATTTTGCCATAAATTCCGTCGAACACTGATCGATTACCGGACTGACAAAGAAATATGTCACCTTCCAATCGGCAGGAAATCTGGCATCAAACGTTTTCAACTCCCCTCGGGTATCCACCCTCAAAAGGACCTTCGCGACCACTCGATAGTGAACATACAAGCGCACGCACTTCCTCCCCCTGAAAGAAGGAAGGAGATTTCGGATGCGACGTCGTGCGGTGCTGCTTTTAGCGATCGAAAATGCTTTCAGGACACTTGACTCCGCGTGTATGCGCGTCCGTGTTTCCTTTTCCTCGCGCACCCCTCAATATCGTGTTTCTCGCCGCTCTCTGCACGGAGGACGATGCCAAAGCACAATTTCCGCGCACAATCGTAAACGCCTCTCGCCCGCCTAACAACCCCGTTCGAGCTGGCATCTGGGAGTAAATAAATTAAGTGTCGGCCGCGCGTGTTTTTCCACCTCTCCACTCCGCTTGTTTTTTAAGTAATCTCGCGTCGTTATCCGACTAGTTTGTTACGCTGTTGTTGTCACTGCCGCTGTTTTTCGGGTAGCGCGCGCGCCAAGCGCATCCTGTAGTCGGTAAATCTAGCGTCGAATTTTTCATCCCTTCGATACACACCGTAGCCCACTGCCCCTCCGACCCAACCCCCCTTCTCGCCGTCTATCGGTCCCACGTCCCACCTCCTATTCACGGTAACGGTTATACCGGGCGGGCGAGGATTGACGCGCCTTACTATATGCCGGTCTTCTCGTCCCGTCGTCGACGCTCTCTTCTTTATCGAGAGGGGGAAGAGACTTGCAGGGAAGGACGTGGCTTCGCTCGCGGCTTTTAACGGGGCCAAGAATGCTTTCAGGCTGCTCGATTTTATGTATCTAACTTTCGGTATATATACTCGTTCCTATTTCTCTCCCTCTGTTTCTCTGTCTGTCTCTGCCATCTTCCCTTCAGGCAACGCGAGTCCGCCGACGCGGAACCGGCGAGCGTCTCCTCCCATTTCCGACCAAAGACACCCAGTATATACCTAGACGCTCGAGCGCAGGTGAAAGGCCCGCGTTGTTTGTTTCAGCGAAATGTTGGGGAAGATAAATTGGGTGCCGATTAATAGATCGCTCACGGGGAAAGGAAAGAGAGTACCAGCTTCTGCCGACTGCGCTCTTACCGCACGCTGCGCGGCTTTTATCAAGTGCAAACGAAAAATGGCTCGTGATTAACGATTCCATTTACGATGCACGCACTCGGCGCTGATACTACACCCGTATTTCTTCCGAATATGTCGACTTTAATTCGCGCCGCCTATTAACAGCGACATCCCGACGCCCCCGATTCGCCAACTTTATGACGCAATAATCGCGCCCGCGACGAGTGGCTCGCGGATTCGCATAGAAGTCGCTCTTTTTGCCGCCGAAGCCGCTCGGAGGACCGAGGCGCGAGCCGGGAACCGGGAATCGATATCTCGATGACGTTCGAGCCCATGAGCCCGAAATTCAAATTCTCCGGTCTGCGATGGGGCGGCCGATTATTGGCGGCGACGAGGCGGTGTATATATCGGGTGATTAATGAGCGTGCCGATAGGACCTTCTCTCACTACCTCCCACCATCCCTCTGTCCCTATCTACCCCCTCCCCTTCAACTCTCGCTCTCTCTGTCTCGTGTTCCGTCTCTCCGCACCTCTCGCACCGCGCGCCAAACCGATAATTTATTAAGATTCGAAAGGCGCTCGCGGGCCCCTTGCCAGGCCACGCTCGGTCCGCATCCTACACTACTATGGGCCAAAACTTTCGATCACTATCGCCATTGTTGGGAATTAGGAAGGCGGCGACGATAATTTGCATGAGAAACTCCGGGCGCGGTAATCGTGACACCGGTAGGAGATAACTTTATGACGTGTCGTTTCATAAATAATCGCGCGAGATCACTCGACATGGCGCGCTTTATCGGCGGCCCCGGCCCAAATTAGATACCGCGGAATTTATTGTAATAAATGTAGTTAATGAATGGATTATAATTTCGCCGAAAATTCGGCGAGCGTGATCACTTTGATATTGGATTACGCCCGGCGAGATGTATCCGCGGCAGCGCGCGCGCGTCATTATAGCTAACGCCGGCAGACTAACTTTTTAATGAATTTTACGCAAATCGTAATACACCTAATGCCCCCTATGGTAATTATGAACTAATGCCACGCCAATACACCGCCGCACATTCCGAATCAAGGATTATGATTTACATTTGCGTCCCGGTGCCAATCACGCCGACGACCGCGCGCAGTTTGCGTTCCGAGCGCGTCATGCTAATTCGATTGTTGAATTACAAATATAATCGACGCCGGCGGCCTGCCGGGTCTCGCTCGCTCGAAGCCGAGCGTCGAGCGCCGAGCTCGGCTGGGCTCCGGGCCGGTCGGTGGGGTTGGAGAAGCGACCCTCGGGGGCGAGAGGGAAATCGTTGCGCGGAACCTCGATTCCTCGTCATTCACGTCGCATTCGAGTGGCTTCGAGACACTTTTCGGTTTAATCGCCAGGTCGACCGTTCGAGGACACTCGACGCCTCGAGTAGGCGTCTCCCCCGTGCTACTCTCCTCGCTACTCAACGACTGGAAACAATAGATTTCGTTTCGAGGACCGTTTCTGCCGCTGCATGAAAACCGGGAGCGACGCCGGTGAAGAGGCGAGAGTGGGGATGCTCTTTCCCCTTTCATCTTACGCGCGCATCTGGCCACTCACGCGCTCGCGAGTGGCCCGCGCTACGTGTGATGAAATGATCCCGCGATATCATGCCGGCATGTATTGTGCGGCACAAACGGCGAGCGGGTAGTGGGCTTAACGGTCACAAAGGGAGCCTGCGATTTTAACCCTTTCCACGCCACGCGGATTAACGTGAAGTTTTGGGTGTCACTGGAGGGTCGAGTGTCTACCTGTAGGTTTAGTACGTATTTCGACCGGTGCCGATCGTATCAAACTTATTTCCACGCACTCGTCGATCCTTCGAATAATAATTAGGCCGATGACCTACATCCTTAAACAGCTTCCCCCGGCAAATCGCTCGAACTCTGACTCGGCTCATTGTGCAAACACCTGTCGATGACTTGGCGACATCCGCGAGGCGCATAATACACCCGCATCGCATTGAGTCCGGCGGCCAGTGTGTGCGCTACGAAAATCCAAGTTGGCCTGCTACTCGCACACTCCGCTCGTCTACAATGTTGCGCGCGTGTGTGAATCCATAATTTGACGGCATTCAAAGCGCGCACAATGCGCCCGTATCGCGTTCGAGTAGGAGGCGCACCCCCGCAGACCGCCATCAAATTGCAATTGGCACCCCTCGTTACGACGAACCGTCGGCGTCGACGGGTCAAGAAAAACGACGTCGAGCAGTTCCCCCGACGTTACTAACCACGAGTGAACTTTTTCAACCCCCCCCCCCCCCCCTACTTTCCCGGCCATTCTCGTCGCGTCGATGGATCCCATCAAAAATGTCCATTAGCCTCGTAATGACACGAAATAATTGTATAAAATTATACCTCCCCGTGGCGACAGCTCGCACACACACGCACGCACATCATCGTGTTGCTTTCAATATTCACCACCAGTCTGCGGAATTGCGATTGACACCTCTCGTTATTGCTCGACGAGTGGGGTTGAGGGTCGAGGAAAAGTGCGCCGCGACGAGGACGTTTGATCTTCTTCCCAGATGACGCCGTTCGAAACCGCGCTCGTGTCTCGTATCCGGTGTCGAGCAACGCTCGGCCTCACGAATTTTCCGCGCCCGCGCCAGAGCGCGGGAGGCGGATAATGCGACCGGCACTACCTGGGCATAATAATAATGCCGAAATAATTTCCGATAATTAACCGTATACCCTGAAATAATTTTGTCCCGGGCAGCGGCGAGATTATCCGCGCTCGGCAGATATGTCGATGCGAGTGTATCAATAAATGGGCAAAATTTAATGATGAGTTTTAACAAAACGCGATAGTTAATTAGTAACGCGAGCGCGCCGCGCGATTTCGCGAGGAATTGTTACAGCACTCCTCGTTCAAACGGCTCCCCGTAACTTACAATTACTGTGACGCTGGATCGGGCTCTATCGCGAAGTCGGATAATAATTTCGAATATGACTTGACGCGAGAGCCACTCTTGCATCCACTTATTTTTCGCCACTCCCGTATCAATGTTCTTGTAACGCTGCCAACGCGGTATCATCCGTTTCGCATTGCCGGTCCCTCCTCGTCCGATTACATCAAATGGGATAAACAACAAATGCGCGTGCGTTCTCATTGTTTTCCGAAATATTCGCGAAAATGTTCGATAAGAAATCCCACCACCGAATCTGCGCTTTCCAATACTGTCAGCACAATCGCATTCCTTTGACACGTAACCCAATAATCGTTCGCAACGTTAGCTCTTCTCTCTCTCTCAAACCAAGAACCTCGAAACCGCTTTGCCGAGGAACGTATCCAAACTAAAAAGAGCACAACCACGTCACGGCAGACGGCAGCAATATCCTCACGACAATCTGTACTCGACTCTCAAAGTCGATGTTCTTTACACCGTCAAATTACACTTGCCAGGCGTCGTTAGCGAGGCCATCGCAGAAGCATGCGAGTTCTGTTTCTCGGCGCTATACGATGCTGCCCAAAAGCTAGCCGTGGCCCTTCTTCACTGCCCCCTTCCCTCCGCGCCGAGCGGCGAGCTGATCCCATCAGAAGTTTCCAGTATGTTTATAATCCACTAATCGCCCGCCTTTCCCGGCACAATTTAAAACTTTCCTCGACGCCGTTATCCGGGCCGCTCGCCTTCCCACCCTTCCATCCCTTCTTCTTACTCCCTCAACTTCCCTTCACCCCCCTCCCCTAAAACCTCATCCTCATCCTCCATCCACGAAGGCCGCCCGCCCGAGCGTTTCCTTCCTGCCGTCCTCCTTCAGCGATCCTTCTCCTTAACCCAACTTCATTTTGCGGCTCATGGACCGTCGAATTTCACGGAGTTATCTTCGAGGTCCGTCTCGAAGTGTTCCGCAACGAAAGGGGAGACGACGAGGTCATCCTCGTTTAATCCTCCGTCGGGATGCAAAGGGAGTCACTTAGATCTTTCGCTCCGATTTTCACGACGAGCCGGCCGCGCATAATCCGGCGTGATATCGCGAGGATGATTCGCGATGCTTCTGCCTCATCGGGCGTGTCCCGGCGAGATTGATTTATAATGTGCTTCTTTGGCTGACTTATTGACACGACGACAGCGCGTCCGTCGAAAGGAAATTCGTTCTTCTTATTAGATGTCTTTTGTGAAAAACCTGCCGGTTATAACGGTCGTTCCATAATTTATATCAGAGTCTCTGCTAATACTCTCTTTCTCACGACCCCTGCTGCCTGATTAACTTTTAATGACTGCTCGAGGTCGCTGGTATGAAAGTCAGAATTTTAATTTAGCGCCGGAAATCCCGAGCTATTTCTGATATCCAACAAATCCGGTCTATCGCGTGCTGACAATAGTTGCTTTCGTTTCCAGGCAGTTCTTCTACGGTAATATTAGAAATAGAATGGCGTTTGAAAATGTAATAGGAGTGTGATTATGTTTTAGCATGGCCGCGTCGTAACGCGTTCATAGTGATTTCTGTTTCGCGATAACCGTGCTTAAGCCACAATATTTTCCTCGTGATCGAGGGCGGAAAAGTGTACCTCGGCCTCCGATCGTTTTAATCATGAAAAGGTCCAACGCTGTTCTCCGTTGTTCGATCGACAAACGAGCGCGCGATATTAAATTAACTGTCGACGGGATGTAAGCACATGAAACGCGGCGGGTGAGCGGATCGAACTTGTTTACCGTGAAGTTTATACACCTAAAGCGAAAGTTCATTCGCCTGCAATAACGCGCCGACGTCACAGGCCATCTCGAGTATACCTACGTCAATTTGAACGAAAACAAGGGATAATTCTGTTTGTGTTATATAACGAAGATGCACGGAGACCGTCAGAGGAAGTCGTGATTTTTCATTTAGTGTACACTTCTGACTAGACTATGTGGCGCGCTCCGAATTCGAATCTCTAAAATTTCAGCTTTTAACAGAAAGCTTTGTTATCTCTAATTATGGAGCGATTTTTAGTTCCTTTCTATTTGTATATTAAAATGACCATCGATCAGGTGCGATTACACGCACATTTGAGTAAAAGCAATAAATCGAAGAAAACTACTGAGAATATCCTAGAGCAGAAATTTGCGACAGTCATCAGTCGCAGCCGTCAAGTTTGATATGTCATTCCGATAACGGCATCTGAATGTCGCCGCGATGATACTTTGTCCGACAACGATGCGAGGCTCGCAAACTCAGACATTTAGAGATTAATATTAATGCAGGCTGGTTAGTTCTCGGCGATGTTCCGAATTGCGTGCGGCTGAAATTTTCTCTGTCTAGAAGTTTCGCGATTTCCGGATAAAGCTTCGTAGCCTCGTGCGAGGCGAATCGTCGGACGAGCAAGCCCGGAAATAATTGCGCGCTGCCGGGACAAAAATAGGGCGGAAGTTATTTCGACCGACGCATCGAAATTTTCCGGAGCGCCATCCTCATTAATTCCTTCTCCGATGCAAATGATGCGCGACTGGAAAAAAGATCTCCGCGCCACAGCGGCGGAAAGTGGCGTCGACTGGTTTTTGCCGCGATTTTCCAAATTGATTATGCCACTTTGTCGAGCGTATCTGGAAAAGCGAATTTCCTGCCGAATATTGCGATACTCGTCGTCGCGCGGAAATCGAAGTTTTGTCAGCGATGACGCCAGCGGGAAAACCGACCCCGTTTCGAAGAGTGTGACGCCGATGCCGGGAGAGGCTGGAAAATGAAAGCGTGCAATAAAAACAAACAACGGCACACGTCACACGACGCGAAAGTCGACTTATTGCTCGCCTTTCGTCGTACACTAATTCGATGATAGACGCCCACGGCTCCGGTGAAATCGGTTTAGCGGGGCTCGGCTGGTGCGACTCGAAGATTGTCTTGCCTTAGACGAGCAGACAGACGGGAGGCGACGAACGGAAGATGCGCAAGACACGGATACGCTACGAGATACACGAGACGAGCGGATTCGAATGCGGCGAACGCACTTGTAATCAGACGTACGATGCAGCTCGTGGCTTGGCGGAATTACGTAAAACATTATTATACTCGTACGCGCGTTAGAAAGCGTAAGAAGGTTCGTACGCAAGAGCAATCTAAACTTTGATATTACGCCGGGAATATCGGGCACGGTGGAAGTGGATCGTTAAAGACTGTTTCGGCCTAAGGGTCATATTTGCAATGGGAGGGATTAGGAACTCCAGTCGACTTTCGAGACGTGTCTGGAATCAATTCGGTAGCTAATGTGAGCCGACAGACAGGTTGCCCGAGGCAGGGCCGGTCGAAGAGGCACGGTGAAAGATGAATGGCCAGAGCGAGAACGCGAGAAGGGTCGAGGACGAAGCACGCTGGCGTAAAAAGGAATTTGGGAAAACACTCTGAAGGGGTGCCTACAGTATGCAGTAGGCGCGTCCGCGAAAGTCCGCAAAATGAATCATTTTATTTCACGGAAGGACGGGCACGTCGGTCACACGGACGAGGTTTCCTTTTCGAAGGGTCGACGGAACGCAAGCGGTGTACGAATCGCGCCACCCTCGTGCAGCCGCAGACGAGAGGGCAATACCCCTCCTCTTCCGCACGTCTGATGTGACATTTTTTCACGATTCTCGCCCGCCGGAAGAATTGTCGATGCATGGAAATGGCCGCTGAAACGGATCCCGGCCCCGCGCAGGATTTCGCTAGAATAATTCACGACGCGGGGGATAGATGTAACGCGTCGAATACTCGCGATCGCGTGACGCCAAGTCAAACTGGTTCCGTTCAAATAATTCGCACAATTACGGCGCGCGTCGGGCATCGCGACACTTTTCACGCGACGCAACCGAGATTTAAAACTCTCCCGGTATCGTAAACGCAACAGAAGAATTATCGGACCATTTTTGACTGGCCCCGGGCTAGAGTGGATTTCGCGACCCGAGAAAAAAAAATTACAACGTGCGAATGTATGTGTGTCTGTGTGTGTGTGTGAAGGTAACGTGACAAATTTCGTGCATACGACCCGAACGAGCTTGAATTATTTTCTACGCACGCTGATGCGCGGATTTACGCACGTCACCATCAACGACACATTTTTTGCCGCGTCTGTCAAACAATCGTTCGCTAATTAATACTTCAGCGACTGGATAACCACTGCGCGAGAATTACAATGCGAATACGTAACGAATCCAGCTTTGCAGGGGATTTTCGGTGAAATAATTTACAATGCAAGGATACGTGTAACGCCCCGAATTCTCGTTCTCGGCGGCCGACCGAATTAAACTATTTCCGCTCGAATAATTCGCGCAATTATGCATACGGCAGTTCGCGCGGCATTTTTCACGCACTCGTCAAGGGGATCGCGTATGATTTAAAATTCGTTGATATCGCGAGCGCACCTGCAATTACCATGCGTATTTTAGATAAATCCCCGTTATTTATATGAAGAGCGTGATTTCACCGAACGACCCACACGCGCGCGCGCTCGCACACCGACAATTTTCCGAAGTCGCATTCGGCGAATGTCTTCGCCAAGTTCCTCGAAGTCGCGTGAACCAAACGAGATTTTGAACATTTTCTTCGCGCAAACTGTGTGTTGTTCGTGCACCACTCAAGTGCGGCGCTCCGCTCGTACAACGTATTTAATTCATTGTACGAGTAACCCTGAGTTTCTCTATGCGCTCGCCGCTCTATATCAGGAATGCCTACTATCCAGGACGCGTTAATTAACGAAATTAATTAATCCCGATGGAATCGAGAGATTTAAACAATTCGATTCGTATAATCCGCGGGCTCGAAGGAAGCAGCAGAGTTTAAAATCGTGAAACAATGAGGATCGCGGCCGTAAGCGACGATGTTTCGCCGCTGTAACAAATCACGGCGGAGCGATAAATATTTTCGAATAATTCTACGGAAACGCAGGCCGCGATAGCGCAAACGCATCGCTTCCGCAGACACGGGCCGCTGCGAAATTGTCTGTCGATCCATTTTGACATCTGCACGTAGCGCGGAGTGCGAACATATAGATTGTACATTACGCCCTGTGCTAAGCAGGTCTCCCCATATGCAGACTTCGCGCCGCGCTCTATAGATGATGCTTATTGCCAACGACGTAACGTAATATGTCACAGCGCGTTGCCTTAGCCGCGAGATATACCGAGCAGTGCCGAGGCACTATAATGTAACGCAAGATTAATCTAAAACAGTACGGAAAGGTAAATCTAAGCGCACACTCACGAATCCCATGCTCTACCCGCGCCGAAGGCAAAAACGAAATCAGCCACTGTACACGTGTGCGCAAGTACACGCCTTACCAGAGTGGGAAGCGACGCGTTTATTATCACATTCGTTGCGCATAACAAATCGGCAGTACAGTTTCAATTTAATTTCCTCCACTCTCTACCGCCTCTCTCCCCTACGCCGCCCACTGCACCAGTACACATAGCTACAACCGTGGAGAGTTCATCAGTTGCGGACATTGGTAACGTTCACGCCGTCCCGTCGACCATTTCATCCGCTAAGGTCCTCCATTATTCAGCATTTTTTCTCGTTTCGACAGAGAAGAGAAACGGGCTCGCGGAGCGAAGTGAACGCGGTCGGACAAAAACAAACGTGGCATCCTCGAACCGTGCGCCAAGTATGTACGTGCGCGTGAACGGCGTGTAACGAGATTTCGAGGGAGGCGAGCGAAAGGAATGAAATGCAATGGAAGAAAGAGAGTGGCACGAACGAACGCGCGCGACACAGGCGCGCAGACGGAAAGAAAAAGCGAGATGAAGAAGACTGAAACTGGCCAGTAGCAGTTGGATGCTTTTACATGCTGCTCCGATCGCGCGCTCGACGAGTTGGGACAGAGTCTTCCTCTGCGCGCCGCTTTATCTCCAATCTTCTCGCCGTTTGCCGGCGCTCTAAAGCGAGCCCCGGATTAATTTTAACGAGAAGTAACGAACTGCGGCTCAGCGCCGTAATCGGCGGCACTTGCAGAGGGAGGGACGGCGGAGGAGAGACGAAGCAGGGGGCCCAGCGATAGAGAGAAGGGTGGACGGGGCTGGAGGCATGGCTATGGCATAGCATTCGATGCTTTATTGGTTAACTTTATTCATTGAAACGTTACCAGCCGAGCGGAACGCGTTCGCTTGCGCCGGAGCAATCAATGCCTCAGTCGCGGTTGCATAGTTTGCGGATCTCAATTTCCGTATCAGTTTACCTCTCTATTTAAGCGCTTGCCCCGGCGTTCGCGCGCATAGCTTTTAAAACGAAATTCTCTCCCCTCTGTGTTGCCAGCGAAACGCCGGACCCGATGCTAGACGAACGCGGCGGCGTTGTATAGGACTTGCAAAAATTGTGGGCGCCATCGACGCAAATAGGACTGAGCTTGCAATGTGAAATTATGAAAAAATAGATGCTTTCATTTGCAAGAGCATTTACGCGGGGCCAGGTACGGACAATCGAGTAAGTCGGCGCCGTCGATGCGTTGCCAAGTTCGGAATCGCTGCCCGACTCGGATAAAGATTCACCTGTTTGCCAAAGATTGTAGCACACCGTTAGATTCCTCAAAAGTCTGGGTATATTGAAGACGTGTCAGTTGGCCAGCTTCGTTCCTAACCTCCGCACGTTGCCGGGTGCGATCGTATAAGAGTTTGCCGAAGAGGTTGGCAGAATCCACGGCATGCGAAACTGGATCTATCCGAGGGCGGACGGCGAACGAGAGAAAGGGAGACAAACGCGGAGAAAAAGGGGTCGTGAGAAAGGGAAAGTGAGAGAGATCTCGGTGAATAGCGAAAGCGGAAGGGAGAGGGTTTAAAGCTCGTTCAGGGCAACTGAAGTCCTTCGCATCCTTCGAAGGCATCGAGGATGTCGAGCACGTATTCTGCCTGCTGATCATCGCCTGAAGGAGCGAGTCCTCGAAAGGGATGCCAAAACGCATACGGGAATCGCCGTAGGTGTAAAGCGTCGCACGAATCACATTGAAATCTTGAGGATTTCACGTCGATGTCGATCTGCGATTTTTCTAGCCACCAGCGTTACGAATTTATCGACCTAAACGAGAAACGTCTATTTTTATACAATTTCGCGGAAAACTTGTTGAGTTCATGACACTTCATCGTCCGACGGATTTAACACAGTCCCAAGCCCCGAGAAATATCTTCTCCAAGTATAACCCATCCGTTTCCGCGCATCCCAAAACAAGTCCGTAAATCAATTCGACGTAAGCGGTCGCACCGAGGCACGGAGCAAAAAAGCGTTAATTTTTCACGAACGAAAAAAGTTGACGTTTTTGAAACGGTCACTTCGTTCCCCCGCAGATATGACAACCCGACAGCGACCCGCGAAATTGTGCCGAAATATAATCTCCCGCGGCACATGCCCGCTCGCCATCCCCTAAACTGCAGCTCGAAATAACACGGACGATTTTCATCGTCGTCGCGAGGCGGTTGCCGGTGCAACGACCGTTCCTCGCGCCTCTAAAACCTATTCAGCCTCGGTTTGCCGCACACGCCATCAACAACTGTCCTATCCACGATCGCCGTCGATTCGACCGCGGCCCGGTCATCCGGTGCCATGCGAAGCGATGTCGTAGGATAGGTACCACGGATTGGATATGAAGGGACAGCGAGATGTCGAGCGATGTTAGAGGGGGAGTGTGAGGGTCCGGCGCGAAGGGGGTAGGAAGTTCTGGGGCAGAGGGAGGCAGGCCCAGGGTGCTGAGTGAGAGAGGCGAGGACGTGAAGGCGGGGTAGGAGGAAGTTGGAGTGTGTGACGAGGGTGCGCTGGGTATAGGGAAGGGTGCTGGAGGTGGTTCGAGGGGGTAACAGGTCGGATGTCCGGCAGTCCGTCACCGGCTATCCCCTGGTATCTCCGGCGTGGCCCGCCACGTCACACCGGCCGGCCTGCAGCCATATCGCCGGCTACATAACAAGTCCTGAATATGCATATATTCGACTATAGGGTCACCCGGCGCCCGCCTCCCGCTCCGAACCAACACACACCGGTCCTCGCAGAACCGTGCACGCTCGCGCGCATCCACACAGCCCGATGTACCGACACGTGCATGATCTGTGTCGCGGAGCGGAACGATTCTCTCCCTTCGTCCTTGATCCTCCTTCGCCTTCGACCGCGCACCCCCTCCCTCCCACACTTGCTTCTCATCTTTATCACTCCCGCCTCGTAGGCGCGCGTGCGCGTGCGCGCCCACGATTTCTGCGGCCAAGTACCCGTGGTGTGTCTGGTCGCGTCTCTGTCTGCGCTAACTTATACGCGCGCGGTCGGTGTGACACGCACACACCCTCCGCTTCCACTTGGTCATCGCCGAAGCACCATTGACGCCAGTCCACTGCCTGCCAGCGCACACAGATTTATGGCTGTGTACCCTGCCACGGCTCGTATATTCGCGGGCGCATTTTGACGTATCGCGTACATTAGGGAAATTCTAATTACCTAGCCCGCGGAGAGGCGCGCGCGGGGCCTCGCCCATAGGGTCCCTCTCTCTGGCAAAGGAAATACGGCAACGTTGAAACGGCCAATACCCTGTGCAGCATCACGCTTCATCGACGCGCCGTCTCTGTCTTCCGCTCGCCGTTTCTCTTCCGACTATCTCGGCACTCGCTACCGTGCGCACACCGGCACACCCTCCTCTCTCTTTGCCGTGCCTTCCTGTTTTGCGTTCGCACCCCCTCCCCCGACCAATCTCTGTCGCGTGCACCGTGCACACACTGCACACATGTCCCTTCACGGCAGGCTAACGGTTCTGGGTACGATCCCTTTGACGGAATGGACTCAGCATCTCTCTCCTTCTACCCCTCTTTATGCGTGTCGCGTATTCTATCTGTCCCGTCGCTCGTTCTTTCTCCAGCTCAATGCCACTCTTTCCGTCCCTTTCGTTCGACCTGTCTCGCCGCTGCTGCTCCGTCCCATTCCGCTACTCTTCACGGCGTTTGAAGCGACGATCGTCGACCGTTTGAAAGTTACTCAGAGAAAGCAGGAAGAGCGCCGTTTCCCCAGGCTGCGGCTCATATCGAGGTGAGGTCAGACTCGATGAAGCGGATGGAACTTTAATGGACGTCTCTCAAACGCCAGCCCGCCCCACCTCCCCGTATTATGCATTCATTTATGCGTCACGCATTCATTCTCGTTTTACCGTTTATACATTTTTGCCGGCGTTAGGAAACTTAGTGTTAATGCATAATGCCAGATAGCGAGCGCGCGGGACGTAACAAATGGACACGTTTAATGGCTTAATTCCGCGTGCAATCTGCGCGAGATCTTCGGCTTCCGCGGGCCGGACGGAAATTATGAGAGAAAACCCGAACGAGGGTATTCAAATTCTTTTTAACGACCGCGCGCTATCCACAAACGCTCGGGCGACAATTTCGGGCGAGCCCTAACGTCGAACGAGCTAATTTTGCATTACTAATTGCTAATCGCGGTGTAACAGCGGAAGACAAGCCTGTATATCGTCGGATATATCCCCCACGGCGCGTGTTCCGCATTTGATACACCCCGAGTTGGTAATTGTACAAATGCGCATACGACGATGCTTGTTACTGCTTGCCGATATCAGTTCGCAATTTCTGCTAGAATTACGATTGCGACAGTGCCGCAACACACGCAGGGACATGCCGAGTGGATTCCCTTTCCACGAGCTTCAACCACATCCGCCATTGTATACATCAAGCATTTGATAATGAGGAGGCAATCATTACACGATCTAAACAAATCACGCGCGACCTCTCATTACTCGTTTTCGTTTGTACGCCGCGACCTAAAAAAGAGACAACTTTATGCGCATGCATAGTCCACTAATTTTAACCGAAAATTGGTCGGGTGTGTCTAGAATTCCTGTAGCACGCACCATAACCGCGAACAATGCCTTCATCGTTGAGAAATTCGGCCGCAAGCACGGGGCGTAGTTTAATCGGCAGCGCTCGGCAAACAATTTCCTGTGCCGACGAGTGCGTCGATCCGAGGAGTATCGTAATACGTCAGCACTCCCCCCCCCCCCCCCCTGTTCTCTGTCAATTCATTAATTCAGCGACTATCAAAATAGGCGTCTGATTAATTCGCCACGTAATGCAGCTAATTCTGCGTTCATCGCTCGCTTGCTTTCCCTCTCGCTCTTTCTCGTTGCACGCTGGCGCAGGGCGATGAAAATTCAAGCGCCAGCAGTGGAATTTAATGGACCACGGAGCTAGGTATTGGGTCGCGCGCAATCGGAACGCGACCGAAAGAGGGCAGCGACTAAAGCATTGTCCTCCCACTTGTTTGTTCCGATATAATAACAATGCGATACCCTGCCGGTGTGTCGTATCGCTTACTTCGCAGACGATCCCCATTCCACCATGCCGGCTCGCCGGTCGCTTCGAAAATCGACGCCAAAAGCGGAACGCGCTCGTTTTCGGCCGAATTAGCATCTCTTTATGCGTTTATCTCGTTCCCGTGGAGCGCGTAAGGATTACCGATATCGCGACAAAATTTCGACGCGCGCAACCGTTGAGCCAACTTATTAGTTCCAGTTGCCATCGATTGTGCGCCACGAGTAGTTTCTGCGTAACGCGATTACATTCTAATACTCCGGCCAACGGAGCGTAATGGCTCATTCGGCTGGCTCTCGCGTTATTTCTTTCACGTACGCTCCTTTCTTTGTGTTTCATTCTCCCCTTGTCAGCCGGTCAGGAAGATGCGATAAACGTGTGTTGCTACTGTATTTTAAAGGATTAATCTGATGATTTTTACGGTAATGGTGATTGTACATTTTTTACTGAAACCGGTTTCGTTCGAATTTTGAAGAAAAATCTGAACCTGTCCGGGGAGAGAAAAGGTTGCATAATCTTAGCAGGAAACTTTACTTCGGCGGATTGGAACTGGTGGAATACCTAATATAATCTATTCAATAATTAGTTCGATCAGTTTAAATAGACCGGATCTCGTTAGTGACATACATGCCGAAAGTTTTCGACATAATTGAAAATTACCCTGAAATTGGAGTGGCAGTGGTAAAGTTAATAACTTATAGAAGCAAATTTTGACCCATGTGAGCGTATAACAATAATAGATTGATTCAATGGTCCAGAGACGCCGAAAGAACAAAAATCACGAGAAAAAGAAGTATCTGAGTGCACCACTTTGCAAACAACTGTGATTGCAAACAACTGTGACAATGATTGAATTACATTCAACGTGATGCATAAACAGAGCATGCGTGGAAAAAAATATATCGCTGACGATAAATAAACAGCAAAGCGTTACTTTTTTATTCATAAACATTTGCCGAGATTGTAAATAGTCTCTACATTTGCGGATTGTATCAATAGATCAATTATATGTCTCAATTATGAATTACATATATCGGTCATAACAATGAATCGCTAATTTAATTTAATATTGTCCACGACTGGCGCCAGTACCGCGAAGATTAATAAGGCAAATAGTATACGCAACAAAATTTGCGCCTCCACATTATACTCCGCTTTTGAAAACAAATTGAATACTGTCAAAATAATTTAGTATCAATTGCCACAGTACACAGCAATATGATCTTATACTACAGCCAGTCGATCACGCTAGATGTGGGACGAAACTCTGCATCGCACGATGGATATGTCCTCTACGTCGTCTGTACTGTGACTTTCACATGCAAAGTCGATAGAACGACTATCAAAAACCTGCTTTAACCGATGATCCACAGATAAGCTATCGTTTCATTGAATCAATGACCATGAAAGTACTCTTCCGATTAATTCGTCCATTATACCAATAACACCGCATGTCGCAAACTCTTTTCATCGCGTCAACGCTGGACAACGAAAATTGCAGCCTACGCCCGGCGAAATTTAATGCGTCGCCGACAGTTGTGGACATACAGAATTAAAATTCCGTTGAAAGAGTGCTCGGATTATTCGTCGGCCGATTATTCATTCGCATCGATAAAGTGACAAAGCGACCATCGTTCGAGAGCGGTCAACGTCGATAAAAGCAAATAAAAAAAAAAAATGTTATCCCACCCCCGTATCACTTTGCGCTCCGCCATTATTTTGACGCACAACAAGCACAACGGTAAGTTGTGCGAAGCGGCTAATTCGAGGCACCATAACTCAAATCGCTATCAGATAATGAAAATTCGAACGCCCCCGAGCGTAGTTGGAATTTAATGGGTCATGAACGGTCGCCGACACGCAAAAATAAAAGGCTGCCGAAATTGAGCATGGATTAACATTTTTTTTCTCTCTCTCCCCCCTTTATCCGACCGTTCCATTAAAGTAATAGATCGGTGCCAGTGCCAACGATAAACGTCGACGGAAGAGATATTCACCACCGCATATTTTCCAAGCGAACGTCCTAACGCGCATTCGTTTCTCCAATGGCGAAATATCAATAGAGGCGAAAAAGGGCAAACGGACGTATTTCGGACACGTTAATTGTCCGTGCGGCAAATGAAACTGCCACGAGTCGTTTAGGGCGGAACAGTGGCCGCGGCATGCCCGTGGATTAATTTCAAAATAGGCATCTGATTAATTCCCATGTATCATAGTTAATGCCGCGTACTCGGCGCGGTAGCAAGCGGTGGAAATTCAAGAGCCAGCAATGAAGTTTGGCGGAATAGCGCGGGGGCACGGAGTGCATATGACGTAATGACAGTTAACGAGGATATGGTTTAATACTGTTCGCGGTCAATGATTTGTTCTTTGACACATTACGGCGAGCCCAATCTATATATGCTTGCGCGCTATTTGCCCGCTCGCGAAGGGCACTAAAATATCGCGAATTATAGTAAATTGAAAATAATTGTCGGACTAACGTTCGCGAGTGGCGGGCTCGTATTCAGGCGCTCATTCCGCATCGACAATGAAACGATAAAAGGTATTGCGAATAATGACGCTCAATGGGGCAGAGCGCGGCGACATTGGTTGCGCATTGCGCTACAATCGCCGATCCGACGAGGAAAGCGCGGCCGAAAGTGGATATTTCCCGCAAACCCGCGCTGTCGCAGAGCGTTACTAATTCAACGAAAACCGGCCCGACACACAGTTGACGCAAGCATCGCGGCCAATTAATTTTCGGTATGGGTAGGATCAACAGCGATCGTAATCGTGCCGCGTACGAAGTGAAAGAGAACTGCTCGAAGCGTTCGCACTCTCGAAAGAGGCGTCTCTGATTTAGCTGCAATGGCTATTTCTACGCGCCCGGTCGCTAGAATCGGGGCTAACGTTGAAAATTCAAGCCCTCGCCAATGGGATTTAATGAAGCAGCAGGCGGCACAGTGCCGCTGCCGCGCGTCGTCGTCGCGTCGCGCGTCGTCGGGAGAGAATGCGGGCTAATATTCGCAGCGCATTCGTTTGTTCCAAGTTCCAAGGGGTCGTCGGAGAATACAAATAGAATCGGTGAGAATGCCGCGGATACACGCAACGTCCGAATACAAATACGAATCTGCCGCGGCAAGTTTGGTCGCAGCTTTAGACTCGCGCGTTTCGAACCCTGCCTTTGCTCCCAGCTATCATGCGTGATTCAACGAGCCAGCGACGAATAAATATCGTAATGCCGTCGGAACTTCATCATCACTCGTTCGCGACTCTGTTCTCTGAACTCGGGATGTTCGATTCTTTTGGTCTCGTTTTTTTTTTTCAGAGGATTCATTTAAACCTATTAAAAAATGCCGTACAATTGCTACTGCAGCTGTTCCAGTTGGGTGATTAGAACGGCGAATATCGATTCCTCGTCATCTTCTCTCGCGACGAAAAATTCGAGTTGCCAGTTCGCCGCTCCGCCGATTTGCGAGCATCTCCTGGCTCACGATTGTAACCCCTCCCGCGCAACTGGATATGGATCATGCCATAGCTACGGCACAGGCCGCACTCTCAGGACGAATGGGAAGGCGTCGTTTCCTAGGTTTACCGTGAGAACGTTTTATCACGCGGAGCGGGTCTGGATGAAAGCTAGTGCGCCGGCCGCAGTTTTCCCCGGGAAGGCGCCATTAGCGGGCCGCAAAGTACCTTCGTTCGATCTAGAAAGGCTCGCCCGGAGGACCGTCGCGATTCTGGAAAACTTGGACCATCGCAATAACAATTCGACGAAACCGCCAGCCGGCTGAATGGCCTCCTATGAAAGTGTCTTTGAACGATCGGCGAGTTCCGGCGAAATCCTCCAACGAGAATCTGGCGAAATAGATCGTGCGACTCCTAATTTTACCGGGCGACCGAACGACTCGCCGAACGTTACAGTCGAACGAGAGGAATATGGCTTGTGTTCTAACGAAAATAGACGTACCGTCGCGCGTCGGCCGAGCGAAGGATACAGACAAAATTGCGAATCGGCCCTCGGAATTCGGCGAGTTTCCATAACTTTGATCGTTGACTCCATTCCCCGGCAGTTACGAACTTTATTCGCCTTTCTTTGAACGACAATAACGCTTCCTCTTTGACGGATATAATTCACGACGAACCGATCTCATTACGTCGGCCGCCCTTTAATATATCTATTAAGTGCGAACGATAACGCACTTAATGAGTGCACCCATCGACTCGCCGATATTAACCGCGTTACACTCGGCCAGCGCCGCAAACCGACCGCGGTAAATCGTTTGGGCTTAATCGATGAACATTTATTCGATATTAATTCCAATTACAAGCCGTTCGCGTTGCGGGCTCGCCGATATTATTACGTCAACTCGTCCGCGCGCGAGATAGATTCCAGCGAAAAAATCTGATATTAGTCTGCACTTCGGATAATGCGCGCAGCGCGGGTGGCGGACAATGACGCAAGCGGCGCGAGTCGAAACAACAAATCAATGGAATCTCGAGAACCGGAATTCATCCCCTTGGGGCAGTGCGCTCCGCGCGCGCGTGTGTATTCCGTTCGTACGTACGATTCGGGCGCGCAAATATATCTGCGGCGACGCTCTCTAACCCCGTCCGCCAACACGAGACCTCTTCGCACCCCATGCATCACACATGAGCGAAGCCGCTGGCCATGAATGGATCGCTGAATGTTTTGTAATGACGTACAATGGTCGTACATCTATGCGCATAAAAGTGCTGCTGAATCCCGCGGCCCGTCCGACGCAAAGAGTTCCACGGAACGGACGGAAGGTGAGCCCTGCTGCCCCATTCATTTCTCATAACGTTTCATGCCTTAAAGAGTTTACGCCCTCCTCTCTCTCGTGCGCGCGCGCGCAGAAACGCCGAACGTCTCAGAGAACAGAAAATATCCCTTCCGCCTGTCTCGCGTTCCGCGGACAGGAGATTGACGGAAAGGGGCAGAAAGGAAGGGGGGAGGGGGCACACAGGCTTTTGATTTTCAAGCCGAAGCTCCGCTCCGTTTGAAAAAGAAAATCAACGGCGGAAACGTCAGAAGGAAATCTCTGCCCGTGAATCGAAATGGGTCAGCCCCCTGAACGACGAGGGAAAAATAAAAAAAAAAAGAAGAAAAAGGGCGGAAGGGAAGAACGGGGCGATTTCGAATGCAACGCGATTCACGGTGATTCAATGGGTTCGTGAGTGAAACTTCAATCAAGAGATTATCAGGTCGTGCCTCTTTTCGTGAAAGGATCACGTTCTCAGATGAAGGAAAAAAAGAGGGGACAGAAATAAACGAGTGAACGGACGCACCCGAGTGTCCGATGAAAGGAACATCGCGCGCGACTCGTTCGCACGGAATTAACTGTACATCCTAATATCTCGGCCCTTCGATTCGATCAACTTTGCCTCTCGGACGTTAAGCGCGATAATGGCTCTGGCGCTTCACGATTTGGGCCAATTATTAATTACGGTTTACTGCGTCGCGTTCCTTCTAATTGAAGCATTAGAATGACAAGCATTGGGCGTATCAAAAAAATGCAACGCGACTACACGCTCCTCATCGCACCGTCCGACAGGTACGATTAATATAATCTAATGAGGATGCTTCCGCGTAAGTGTGACGTCGTAATCGATATCCGACCTTGTTCGCGCGCCATCAACCGACGTTTTTGCATTGTCAGAGATCATAATCACACCCCCCCAGCCGTGCTCCGGGCAAATCTACATTGTCATCGGAGTTTCTTTTGAATCGGATCCTCCTCGAAGTCTGGACGTTCAGGAAGGCGCAAACGCATTAATCAGGCTCATTACCACTGTTTGAATGAGGACCACGGTCATTATGCAGAAGTCGAGCGTTGCACTGAGGCTATGCTTTCAGCGAATATCGACCGCGGCGAATTAACACGACGATCACGTAGCCCTTTGAATTTATTTCGCCTCCTCGTTCGCTCAGACACGGACAGACGTAAGCGCACTTTACGCAAAATCCCCGCTCGCATGCATGTACGCTGTCATATATTCGGACGCACGTGTGTCACACTCGCTCGCGGATTCAGGGTGGCGCGCGCAACCCACACGGGCGCAGAATAGCATTATTAATATGCTCTTACGAAAGCTACGAAGCAAGAGCAGAGATATTTCCAGCATATTAATGGCTGACTGTCACTAGTAGGTAATACTGCTGCCGCACAGCCGCATACCCGTATAAAGCCTATCTGGGTGCATCCTCTTTGAATGCCGCGGATACCTCGAGACGGCATAGAGCTTAAGCACGGTTTCCAATTGCCGTAACGCCAGTGTAACTGCAACTGGATATTGCTGCCGTCTCAACCAATCGCGCCCCTTTGTTTCGATCCCCACCTCCTTGTATCGTCGTATCGCCGCTATTCAGGCGCGTATTTTATGAGAGTCGGGCATGCCGCGGGGGAGAGCTGAGTTAAATGTGAAATTCGAGCTCTCGTCCGACGTCAGGCCGGCCCGCGTCGAAAGAATCACCTGTCCCCTTTTTGCGCGCCGCGAGACACGTAACTGCCATTCTCCCGTACCGACCAAACTGAATCCAAATGCGGGACTGCTCACTGCGGGAACCGGATGAAATCGACGAGACTCTAAGTTTAGCCGTGAACGAACACAGCGCGGACGTACGAAAGCACGTCAAACCCCGTGTCAGGGATTATATTTGCTGCTAGTGACAGAGGCGAAAGCAAAACAAAAAAAAAAATAAATATGAAAAAAAAAAAAAAGATATATATACATTTCGGACGAGTGACGCGCTCCAAATTGCACGTGTGTCCTCGTTAAACGAGGATGAGGTTCTCTCCCCCTCCGTTTGAAGGGGTCACCCGCAAAGCATCATGTGCACATTTTTTTTCCTCCCTTTTTTTGCAACCACCGGCCGTCACGAGGTCTCACGGATACGTCGCCCACTACCCCAAGCGTCTCTGCCTCGTTAATATCCTCCGCGACCGCCGCTGACCTCCTTTCTCCTCTCGCGTTTCATACAATATAACTGTCGGCCTTTCTTGTGTCCATTTTTTAAGAATCAAGATCCAGCGGGGAGCGCCGAGCCGCAGAAGGCGGTTAATTTAACCAGGTGCCCTTCCCCGTCTTTTGATACGGTAATGGAAGAAGTTCATTAAAATCCCAAGGAAACCGGCCACGTGTTGGCGAACGGTAGCCCGCGAAGGGACGGATGAGATGAGCGTTTCGGTTGAGAGTGCGCCTACAGAAAACGTCGATCCTTCGCGGAGCGCTGCACAGTGGTCGCGTTTAATTCCGTTACGCCGGCTGGTCGATAAGTCCGCCGGCGCAGTTCCGCCATATTTGATTTCGATTACTGGCTTCGATTATTGCGAGCTATGTCCGGAGCACGTGACCGAGCCGGGTCCAGCGTCGTCGCGCCACTAGAGCATTTTCCGTGCGTCAGGCTTCATGGGCACTTTGCGCTCGTATTTCTACGGTGGTCGTAAAACGGACGATTCTCGGCCGGCTCACGCGGCAATTACGGTTCTTACTGAATTATGATTATGCGTGAACGGTCGCGAACCAGCGTCGAGGATTAGAAGTGGGCGGCCGCGTGGGCAGAGTTTATTCTATAAGTATAATGTAAAGCACACGGCGCCTTCGCTTTAATTACGCGAGCGTCGGTCCGAAGGGAAATGTCACGTGATGATTTTCTCTAAACGCTGTAACTTTACTTATAACGCGGCGGCCGTAACGGCGTTTCACTCTCACTGAACTTTTGACAGTTCCCCCGGACTACGTGCGCAGTCGACGTTACGTCGTTCGGAGTGCATCGCACTCCTCGTAATCGCGAAGAATTATCAGTGCACTTTTTTATGTTCAACGTTTTATTGATACGCGAGCTTCGGCACGAGCTTCGCCAGTTCTTATGTTTCAACGTTCACGTACAATATCCCGTTACCAATTCTGATTCACGAGAGACTTTCAAAGTGGCCACTTAAATTCGCCCGTTCTACTTAAACTCCCCTCGCCGATATACATATGGAGTCACACGAGTCCGAGGTGAAAAAGCGGTATTAAGCGCTCCCCGCGAACGTCTAATCCATCTTAATCCGACAGTTTTTAAAAATGTGGAAATTGTAAGTGAGTTAACGTCTGACGATAGTTTCATATTTTCGCGGTGTCCGACCGCGTAATCCGCTTTTCCCCGGGTGAACGGCGGGCAACTGAGGGCGGACGTAAAGAAAGCAAGGAGCCGGGGCCAGAGGAGAGGGTAAGGGGAAGAGTGGGAAAGGAAGCGAAAGGTGGATTGCATTTTCTCCGCGTCACGTTTCACGGTCGGTCTCCGCCCTCGTATCTCCACGGTCACCGTAAAAGTGACGACGATCCTCGGGCCGCGCGATTCACGAGGCAGTTTACCGTTCTAAAGAGGATAATTATGCGTGGACGCTCGGGCGAGACCTGTAGGGGTTAGCCCGGAGTGAGTGCGCGCGCGGAAGAAAAATATCACGGTGACACGTTTCGCGTATTCATCCGTATGGAGCGCCACGAAAATGTCGAGTCTTCGTTCGTTCTTTTGCCACCGCTCGTCGTCTCTCGTAAAGCGCACAAACGCCCACTTAAACTGTCGCGACTGCCACTGTGGATTAACGTCTAATCTGTCACCGCTATCATCTGGTGCTACTAGCACGGAGTGGTTAGATCCTTCTAATTGCGTCTTGTAGAAATCTTTCAAATATTCCACATTCCCAGCAAAACACTTCACTGAGTCTATTACTGCCTCTCCGATCTCGTTCAGTAATATTAGATTCACACGCAATTTAATCAAACCCAGAAATTCGGTGCAAGTTGTACAGAAGAGATGATTTATAACGGAAGAAGTAGTTAGAAACATCTGTCTACCTTGATTGCAATTCACACTTCATTTCAGATTCTCCTAAATCTGTGCTGATACGTTGTCGGAGGAACTGAAGGAGCGCCAGATACACGAAAGTAGTGGAACGGTATTCGATGTAGGTGTGAGGTTGATAACTTCGGAAACCGTCACGTTATAAGGACGCCCTTTGTTGTCGACTTTTACGATCCGCTCCGTCACTTCCGCCGTGGACAAGTGGCGGCAAAGTCTGGAGTGCTCACGATTTACGAGGGCAGTTTACCCTCCTGAAGGCTCATAATTATGCGCGACAGATTCGGGGGTCGTTCCGCCGTTAAGGATCGACAACACGCACGATGGAAAAAGCGCGACGTCGACACGTCTCGCAAATTTCACGTCCTTCGAAACGAACTCGAAAATCAAGTCCATAACCCCCATCCCCTTCCCCCTCCCTCAACTCTCTCCACCACCGTTCGCTCTTTCTCGATCTCCTTGGAGTGTCGGGCAATTACGGAAAAGTTAAACAATTATCGTCAGACGGCGCACCGTCAAAGTTCGCCGTCAGTTCCCAAATGGCTTAATCCCCGGGATTACCCCCGGATTACGCGTTGCTGTAGCTTAATCCGCGAGATTTAAAAATCCGAGAACTTTGATGGTGTAATCTCCGATAATAATTTCATCTTTCCGCAATATTCGGAGCGCGCAGTCTCGGGAGTGTGTCCGAAGATGCCTCTCAAATGACGATTTTGGCGGGGACAAATTTCGTATGTCGACGCAGATCTGCGCGCCGGGACGAAAGCAAAGGTGCCGGGTGCTCTTTTTCATTTTTCTCTTTTCCTTTCACTCGAAATTTCCTCCCTCCCCTCTCTTCTCCCGCCTTACTTCTTTGTCCCTCCGCGTAGCCATCTTAACAGGAAACGGAAAAAAAGAAAACAAAAAAAGAAAAGAGGCGGGATTGCTTAAACGCGAAAATTTTTCTCGCAGAAATTCAGCCGGATTAGGGCGAATTATACACACCCGAGGCGGGAGGATTTAATCCGCATGAAACACGATGGCAGACTGGGATTAACCGTCCCAAAGAGAATTCCCTACGCCTGACACGTAGTCCACCATGAAAATCTGCAACTTTTTCCCGACGCTTTAGAGATCCGACGACCGCATGCCCGAAATCTTGGCAGACTACGAATAACGCTTCGTCAAAAGTTCTCAAGATTAGGACTGCCCTCATCAACGACGCGCTCGCAAAGTACAGAATGTGCTGTAACCCGTTCTATGAAGTAACGTACGCAAGAAAGAAGTAGAAAAAAAAAAGAAGAGTTCATTACTCGTGCCACGACGAAGCTTTAGAATAATCCTGAAATGACAGTATAACCGTGAGGAGAGCTATCCAGTATTTGCGGAGATCAAGGGAACCATAAATAATCGAACCCGAATAAAGGTCTGGAGCCACTAAACGCTCAAAGGGAACACGTTACTACATCGTTCGGATCGGATCGGTTTGAATAACGATCGCCTTTCCGAAGGCTACCGAGATCCTCCCTTCTCGAGCGTACTCGACTACCATTTGTTCGTCTCGAGGAACCACTCGGCGATGCGGAAGGGCGGATAAATCGTTCCCAATAGATGGGAATGGCTCGTCTGTCTGTCAGCAAACGGTTACTCTTTATTAAGATTTACCATCGGCACGGATCCGTGGCCAGGGCGTTTATATTCACGGTGTGGAAGAATGCGCGAGGGTGAATTGATTCTGGCAGGCGAAAACGCAGGGTGGCGGCGGCGGCGGAGGTCTCGCCAGCCGCGGGGCCTTGTCTTACGTGTGTTTTCTTCCTTTCTTTTTCTCGATCATACTACTTGGAGAGAACGGTTACTCGGTAGATTGACCCTGTGCGTATAGAGAGACGATGCCGCGCGAGGAAGGGAAGACGTCGTAATGAGAGTGCAGGGCAGATGGGAAAGGTGCGGGAGACAGAGCGAGGAGCCTTGTTTCGTAGATGAAACTTTTCGTCGAATTCGTTAAACGAGGGCCGCTCTCGCAATTCGGTGAAATTGCAAGATCCACGCGGCCGTTTCCGAGGGCGAAGAATTTTTGAAGCCGACGTACGGGTACGCGCGCGTATAGGTGTACGTGTCAGCGGGCGCACGCGCTCCTCGTACATGATGATTTCGCCGGAGTCATGGTGTCGGTTGTTTATAAATGTGCCGGACGGAGTTATCGCGGAGCGGCCGCTTAATTAGTATACAAAACGATCTATCAACGGGGCAGTTGGTCGATCATCACCGCACGCTCAATCGTCGTAATTTGCGCGCTCGAGGCTTTGCAAACGAAGACAGCTCGCAATTCGGCGGAATTGCTGGGTCTATAGCAGCGGCGCAGACGCTTCATCGGGCAAAACGTGTTTACATTGTAGCAATTTCCGGGGTTGCAGGCCGTTTCCTTTAATGTCAATTCGGCGCACGAGCCCGTGTCTCCCTGCGGACGACGAGTGGGCGCCTCTCCTTTTTTTTCGGTCACTCTCGACCGAAGTATTCGCTCGTTTGCTCTTTCGGTCTGCCACTTAATTTTAATTGAGTTCGTTAAATTCATTTCCGCAGCACCGCTCTTGATGCACTCGGCAGTCTCTCCAGCGCGGAAGGCTCGTAATTCTCGCATACTTCGGCGTGTGCATAGTTGACCGAACGTATGCACGCGCAAACTCGTGTTTATACACACGTGCTCTCGTACGAAACACACGTACACGCGTGAATATACGAACTGCCCCCTTCAAATCGTTTGAATATATCTATAACTCATTCTTCCACTAGTCCACGCCCATAGTGATCATCGGGCGGCCACGCGACTTCCTACCACTATAGCAGCCTTCCGTTCACCATTTTCTCAGTAAATCGCTTAAACGCTTTTCGCGCTACTTTTTCCTTCGCCGACGCTTATCCTCGCTCGGAAAGACTACCTAATCCGTCCAAGGGGCAACGTGATTTAGACATAAAGTTGTTTTAATCCACACTTCGGGCCGTCAGGTCTGAAAGGGCTGTAAAGTGTCAAGAAACTCGCGCGAACTCGCTCGGTCATCTCAAAGGTGAAATTCGGTCGGGGACGTCTTCGGCAGGGAATAATTTGCTTAAGTTTATTCCGACGATCTATCTTAGCCGAATGGATCGCTCGGCGCAGTCGAACGGGGTAATAACGTGGAGTACGATAGGGAAGTACTCTCTGCGGGAGGCACTCGACGGTCCTTCTAAAAGCTATCGGTGTGACGCAGAGGGTTCAACCGTCGTGACAAGTCGGACGGCATAGTTTCGCTTCGGGCGTCTAATATGCCAGTTCTGCAGGTGCCTTCACGTTAGGAGCATGATATACGTTCACCTGAAACCCGACTTCATACGGCGCGCACGAGAACTGACGTAACTATTAAGGTCGGCCGATTCGAAAGCACGTGGCACAAGGGGGGATAGTTATAGGCAGACGATAGTACGTTCGGCATTGTTAGTAGCAAACGCTCTCTTCCCTCTGTGAGGCCAGACAGCGGGCCAATCATTCCGGCATTGTTGAACAAAGAGAGAGAGAGAGAGGTATAAGAGAAGGGGATAGAGCGAAGCTAAGAGTGGGTTAAGGGTGCGCACGGAGGCAGGAAGAAGGACGAATCCATTTAATAGAGGTTCTCTATATACATCGCGGATTTACCAAACAATAATTCGACAAAGCCCGAGCCTCCTCCAGCTACCGAATGATCCTGCCGCCCGCAATCTGGCAGAGTCGCAGCTCGCACCCTTCCCGGTTGCCAAATTCGCTGATCGATAACCACCGTGTATCGAATCTGCTGAGCTCATAATCGCGAGCGAAGCTTCTAAACCTTCGAAAGGCAGACTGTTCTGATAAAATGAAAGTATATAGCTATACCATAGAAAGAATGTGCAAAAGGAAAATTGTTACTGAATGCCATCGAAACATCTTCACCAGTCAACTTCAACTGCGCAATGTGATGCAATTAAAAAGAGCCTACCGCTTCAACTTTTTCTCGTAACGCGCGCCCTTACCCATGAACTGAGTCGTTACTCCAAGGCGACACTTTGCACTGTATATACGGCCCACGCATCCTCGCAGCACTCGCAAAAGTCTCATTTCGCGCGTTCGCAAGAATCTTAAACGAGGCGCCCCTGGTAAGGGAGTAAAGCGCGCCCGTAACCGGCGCCATTTCCTCTCCTCGAATTGCCGCGTCGATCACGCCGACGGATTTATTGTTGGCCGATGCCGTAAGAAAGGTGACGTCACTCTGGCTGTTCCACGGTAATCGAAATTGATTCGACATTCTTCGAGCCACGCTCCCGGGAGCCGTTCGCACGGAGAAACTTTCTACCCGATCCCCGCCACTCTTTCACTGCCGGTTCTTTCGCGCTACTCCCGCCGAACTCTCCCGCTGTTTACATTTCAGCGTCGAAGGCGAATTTCGACCGACGCGACCGGCTTCTCGGCTGTACGTGACGCCCGATATGCCCCGTCGACTCGTATGGACCGAACGAATTTTGCCCGCTGATTAACCGTATTCACGGTAGAGAGACTTTTACACGGCGGCGCAGTGTCCGCCGAGGCCGGCCGCTCTGCCCGTGTTACGCTCTCTCGCAAATTTTACGCTTTTTTTCCACGTAAACGATTTTGTCCCGCGCGGAGAAGGGCAGATTTTTTTTTAACTTTTTTTTTTTTTTTTTTTTTTTTTACCAACCGTAAAATCCGCGAATCGAGGCTCGCTTTTCGTAGATCCTCGGACACGAGGGGACTCTTTTTTCCTCTTTTTTTAACAGTCCAAGACGACGGCGTTTCGGCCGATAACTTAACCCATCCGGCCGAACGTCGCGTTTACAGTTTATACGTCATAAAAGTACGGCGCCAGAAGCGGTATAAAATTCCGATCGTTTCATCAAAATCGCCCGTACCTAGGACTCGCAGAGTGGTAGACGTGGCGCAGTTATGAATTTTTTTGCGAAATTTCCGGAGCACCGCCTCGAAATTGCTTAAAAAATTTGCTACGCCGATCGATTTAGTCCACAAAATGCGTAGAATCGAAATACTGGGCCGTGGAGGGACGGGCAAAAGACGTGGTGAGAAGAGTGCGTAGTGTTGTCGCGATCAAACGTCGTTCTCGACTCCTCGCAGAATATTTCACCGATCTAACGTATGACAAACGTTTCGGCGGTAAATCCGTCCAAATGCCGCAGCGTTAAAGATAGCCGTCGCGCGATACCAAACGCCGACACGAAAGAATGGTAAAAAATGTAGAAGCACCTCTGCCAATTTACCTCTCTGACGTGCATAATAAAATCAAGTTTAACGCGGCTGACATTGATATCTGCTGACAGTAGCCGGAGTTCAGGTCTGACACAGCTTATAGCTTTGCTCGTAACGTGAAATGCGTGCGCGCGCAAGCTATGCCCATAGCCGATACCTTCCGTTTATTCGTCATAAATCCGCCCACGAGTGGATCATTAAACGTATTTAACTTTATCATATCGTCGCTCGGAGACAAACGGCACGGTCCTATGTCGAAACTCGACGAAGCCTGTGCTGAAACGAAATATACGAAGTACAGCGTGAAACCTTGTTAGTTAAACACGACTCGCGATATCGGCGTTACACGAATTATCGGAATGTCTTGTCGGAGTGCGAGTGTCGGCAGATCAATATGGTATGCAGCCGTGATCGTTATCGAATCACACCGACTCACGACCATTATCCAACGAACTCTAATTGTAAAGGCACGCGCACACCACTGTGCACGCATTTGTGCAAAGAAACTTGGAATTAAATGTTTTAAAATCACGACGCAAAGCTGTTACGTTTTTTGTTCTGGTTACGTGTACCCACCTTAATGTGCATGCTTGTCATGTGCATCAGTACATTCACTTGTTAATAAAATAATAATAAGTTACATTTATGACATTTATGTATATGAATTCACCTGTTAACTCAACAGACCTTATTTGCACGCTATTGTAGTAACGTAGAAACGTCCGAGAGATCAAAAAGCTAATATCAAAACATTACCCAGAACTCACAGTCCTCTGAAGCGTATTATCAACGCAAACATTATGGCTTAATTCTTTCATATAGATTGCGACGATGAAAAGAAATATTAGACCCTATTCACCGGTCCATTCACCCTACCATCATCGGTCCGACTCATATCTATATATAGCCTGGTACGCTATTCGTCGAGCAACACATACGACAAAGAAAACAGTATCATTCACAATCTCGTCCAACCTCGAAATGCAAAAAAACACTGCGATCATATTACTCACTCTGTCTCTCCTGTCCACGTTCTAGATCCAGTCCGCGGAACAGAACATCTATATAACACTCGGTCGCAGCTCGGCAAATTCTCCAAGTACGGGCTGTGGACTCGTCCTTGCAACTTGAACTCAGCAGGCAGCTCGAATTGTCCGTAATCCGATAGAGCGCAACGTCACTTAGGCAGATCGTTATCGAATGTCACACAACGGACCCTGTCGGCTCGACGTCTACCGTCTACGTAGTTTACACGCGATATCCTTGAACAGAATAGAACGTGAAGGGCGCCAATGATGCAAACTTTTCGATACTTTGCCCTGCTTGACCGTCGTTTCAATGAAGGTGATCGCGTCGATTGCGTCCGCACTCCCTCTCGTAGAAACGTAAATAGCAAAGTGACGCGTGTGGTGCTTAGGACGATCGAAGACAGCCGAACAAATAATACGTAAATTACACGTTCGACTCTGTATAATTTTGCCGCGCTCACCCATCTGTGCGCAACCTACTCATTTGTTCGCACCGCTTTCTAAACGCGCGAGCATGTCAAACAAACACTTCGTATTGCACTTACAATTACGCACGTATTTATACTACAAACGTTAATTTGAACATTGAATTGGAAAATCACTAGATCCGGAAGAATGAGTGTTCAACGAGTTTGAAGCATGAACCATCACTTGACACTTTGCTGTTAACATTATGCCGGGATATTGTACTCACGTGCAAATAGAGGTTATGCGACCATCCTTCATGGAGCACAGATCAGACTTCCCTGTGAAATATCTGTGAAGTGGACGAGAAACAACGGTGCACTTTTTCTTGTACGAAATACAAACCTGTCCGCTATGACACTGCAAATAGGGCACTTATGCACGTGTATTTATTTGAAAAACCGATAGATCACTATCAGTAAACACACGAAACGCCGGTAATAATGTCCGACAGCGCCCTCATGCTCTGCATGCTCGAAAATACTTGGCACGTATGGCATGACATTCCATTGGAGATGAACGTTGATTGGACAACGCGACGCATGGGGGTATACACTTGAGAACATGAGAACAACGAATCGTAGCGACATAACCGCATTCATCCGTACAAAAATAATATTGCAATGAAAATTGGAAGTTATCGATAGAATAGTTAGATACTTACGACGAACAGCAAAATATCTTTAACTTCGATTCCAAAACCTTGGGACGTCGTATCTTCTTTATTTTCAATCTTCTTTCAAACTTGACCGATGTTTCACAGAATATCAAATGAGAAGTAAAAAGTAAAAAACATATATTCCGGGGAAATTGACATATATACTCGAAGGCTAAAAATACCATAAAGCGTCGCGATTCCTGAAGAACTGCTGCAACACCGCCGATTCCGCATCAGGTCGTCGAACACCTTGACGAAAATGACATAGGAAAAAAAATATACATGTCTAACAGATAACCTCCTTCTTTTTTGAAGTCGGTTAAAAAGGAAAAATCTCACCCGTCCGCAAGTTAATAATTTTATAATATACAATTTATTATCACGAGCTGGTGCGTTACATACCCGTGTCACGAGTAATTACGGAACAGATTAAGACACATCTGTTCAACGTGTACGGTCATAGAGGGATTCTATCAAATTATCATTTTGCTCATATATCTGATTCAGACACTCGTTACGATTACTACAGGTTAATTTAACATTGACGTGGAATATTAAAATTATAGAAAATTAAAGGTACTATTACCTATTACACCAGCTCAAGCTTAATCCAAAGCAGCTTATGGGATAACCACACAAATACGCATAGAATATAAATATGGTACGTATATATGTCGATCAGTTAGTCACCCAATGGTGTACTAAGCAGCTACATAAAAGCAAGCATAATCTGTATTGCGTACCTGCAGATGTCAGCAGTCGTCCTGCGAATTAATCTCCGTACCTCGCCCTGCGCAATACTCATCACTTCCTGAACACCTCGCGGTAAAAAGCGCCCTCTCGACGTCAGCCGCACCGTCGATTGTCTTATGGAACATTCGAATTCGCTAGTCGTCGCGTCGGAATCGAACTCTTACGCATTAATCGTGGCGAGTGATCGATATTCCCCCGAAGATAATACTCAAGACGTGACAGTGCGGGCTTACAAGTTAAACTTACAGCAGATCCGAACGGTCCGTTGTAACTCTCGTAACCGGGAGAGTTTCGCGCGTACCCTCGGACAGCTTATACGGAATATCCTTGTAACGGCGACACAACAGGCTCAACTCCTTGACTCCTGTGGCGAATCTGTGCTGGCCGTGTGCTTGTATAGTTGCGGACTACCAGCGAGGCAGCCAACAGCACCGATATTTACGGTATGTGTATGCAATATGCACGCCGGCGCCGCGCGCACGGGCAGGAAATTGCGCGATCTCGACTCGCTGGCAATTACCATACGAACGGGGCCGAGCGTTGCAAAAATCAACATTGCCGCCGGGCCACTCGTTAAGGGATTCGTACGAATACGTTTTAATCGGCTTAACGTCGTAATCTGGCGATAACAAGTACACTACAGGCATTATCTCGTCAATTCTGATAATGCCTAATGTTATTGGGCGCAGTGAACGCACTGTCCAGTAGATAGTTTATGCTGCAAACTTCGTTTGGCTGACTGTTATAGAATTTGACGCGCCGAGGATCGAGCTTCAAATCCGTCTTCAAGTCAGTCTCACTTGACGGAAAACAGAATTATGAAGAAATGAACTTCGTGAAGTTTGGTATGGATTAGATGGAACGTGTGGAAATAGGTTATGAGGAGGATACGCGGGTTGACAAGGAAGCAAGTACAGGTTAGAGTGGTGTAATATTTGAATTATTCTTGTGTATGCTGGCTTTACTTCGCAAGAAGTCCGGATAATCTAGTGCATATTCAAAGTATCAACGCACACACGGTATATTATATACGTCCCGCAGTAGGTCGGTGGCGTGCAAAGTGGGCTTCTAGGTTTGACGCAGGTTGCATATTCTGCATACGAAACAAATTCTATACATTTCTTTCACCAATTGGTAGGTTCTTTTGTTTCTGTCTCGGCATCGACCTCAAAAAGGAAAAAATATCTTATCCTCTTTAGTGCTGTTTTGAAATCAGTTTTACTTGTTTTTTTCAGGTTTTTTATTCTATTTCTCTTAGGTGAATTATCTGATAAATGGCGTGGACCGCGAGGGGGGCCGCAAACATCACGTGCGCCTATCGTCTTAGGAACGTCAATCGGTGGTCAGAGCTAGTCCGCAGCTGGAAGTCATGTCGTTTCGAATTTGCCGTAAACTGGACCACCCCCGTGCTGCACGGTTTCTGGCTAGTAGTTTATATCCTCGATATCCTCGAACGGGCGACAACGAGCTGGCGTGGCCTCTGGGCGATTTCGTTGTTTTCCTCATACGGTATTACTGGTCCGGGGTACGTTGCTGCGCTCGTACTGCGTGGCACGTACGGGTTGGGTTATATGCAGTCCGCCGAAACAGTAGGAGGAAGTCGTAGCGCGACAGTGGTCCACGATCTCGCTCAGCCACGTCTGTTCCTCGCATGTCTCTCTTACCCTTAACCCTTTTGGGTCGGCGCACGGTACAACGGCAGACAATGTTGAGAATCCGCGCGACCACTAACGCCCGATGTCGCCCTGTTTCGTATTTCGCGAATTTGATTCTCACTCGATACGCGCGCCTGTTCGGCGCTGCTGGAAGCTGGGTCGTTTATTATGGGACGGTTAGAATTACGCGGCGGGATTATGTGGATGGGTTAGAATTTGCCGAACATTGTACGCGGATAGCTTGTTGCGTAGGAACTGTATTGACGTAATTTTGCGCGGAAGTTCGCGATGCGTGTGTCACGATATTACCCCGGTAGTGCTTTAGATTCGGTATAGCTAACGATTCAATCTGTTCGTCCGTCTAATTCTTGGTCTCGCGTTACGTGGGCCGTAACTTTCTAGCGTGTCAATTTGAAGTAGCGATAAACGGTGCCACGTAGCCGTGCGAAGGGCGAATTAAAAGGGTCGTACCCTTAAACAAATCTCTCACGATATTGCGTGTAAGGCTGCCACTTCGGCGTTGGCTCTTAGCCTACAACGAACGGACGCCGGAGGCGCGTAAAATAGAAGCAAGATTCGCGAAGTTAACTCCCGAATTGATACTTACTCCTGCCGGCCGGTTCGACGGGAACTTGTATAAAAACGCACTCCCAGTTCGTCGATAAAGAAACTAAAAGCACTGTTACAGCGGGTGTTAACTGTGCTCAGCGTCAGACGGATCGTTACCGACTTGAGTATCCAAGAACGAACATTTTTCTGTTATGTCCTCCCTACTCTCTGCGGTGGTAATTTCGCTAGTACCCTTGGGCCGTGTTGTCCGACTGTTTATGGTCCTACCGCGAAGTCCACTGCACCGCTACGGTTTCGGCTTTGTGCCCTGCCCACCCGTGGGAATCCCGGCCACAAAGTCGCCTCAAATATAAAGTCCGAGATTTCAATGTGGGTAAACGCCCCTACGGCTGTTTCCCTTGTATTTCAGAAATTTTATCTCCGCTATCCCGGCACGCCTATATATCCCACGCATATAGGTATACACGTAGTAACAGGCGCCGTACTTAAATCCGAGCACCGAATTTTCTCGTTTACAATGTTTGGCGAAACTGCAGGTGTATCGACACTGTACAAATTTTAGGGGTCACTGCTGAAGTGATGTAAAAAGTGTGCCGCGTATAGGTTGACCGAACTGTGTCGGAGGAATGAGCCAAGGTCCATTCTCGGACGGATTATCTGTACTGCAGAGAAGGGACGCAGGATAATTAGTTGCCGTTAAACCGTTAGCATGCCGATTTCGCATCGATTCCGATATTCAGGCGTGACACGCGAGGAACAGTTAGGTATCGAATAATCGTATCTACGTATGTAGCTACGATGACGTCGCATGCGTCTCAGACAGCCGCAAACCTCATACACGTTAAATCGCGTCGCCTGTAACAGTTGCCATTAGCAGTCGTCGGTTTAGGCCAAAGTAATGTCTCGCCCCGTCGTCGACGCACGCCTCCTCCCGATCTCCCGCGGCGGTTTCGAACTTAAAAACGTTTCAAGTTTCGAAAAGTCGCCCGCCGTCGTACGTGCAACGTTTCTCACGCCGATGCCAGCGGCGAGAGAGTCGCCGTTAGTTCATGTTCCGTCTTAGATTTGATCGTTACTTCGGACCCTCGTTCTTGGACGAGAGCCACGATAAAAGAGGACTTTCCGAGAACACGGACACCGATAGACATCTTCGTACACTGCACGAAATTTGAAAACTACTACGACTATTCGACCCTATGACACGGTTAATATCATATTACGTTACAGCAGAATAAACATTCCCACGAATGAGATTAGATTAGGGTATACGGGCGCGAGATCGTAGAAAGCGGATAGCATCTTAAGGCGACGTTCGAACAACAACGAAAATATCCGATTATAGCTTCCGCGCACAGTTCCGCCGAATGGCTGCTTTCCCTCTCATACGTGCGAACGCTTGCGTAAGTAGGGCATTAAGTGGCGCATATACAATAGACGTACGGGCGAGGCGTTCCGCGCGGCGAGCCGGGAGGCAAATAGCCGTATTATTTCGTGTTTCGCTGCAAACTTGATCCCGACTTCGGGCCCTCGTCCAAGTAGCGAGAGCGACTATCGAGGATTCCTGGAGGCGCTCGAGCAGCCGATGGATATACGCCGGATATTCCTCCGGACAATGGTCGTCCAGGAAGCCATTGATCGACCCTCCTGCTCGCATAGTTTGTGAATAATCGGCGCGCCCGACGCCGATAATTATTTCGATGCGCCGACTCGGCGAAAAGTTTCTCGCGAGGAAGTTTCGCGAAGCGAATGGCGCTCTCGCGATGCCGCTTTGTGCAAAATAACGAAAAAGGAGCCGGGGCGGGAGGGTTGTCGTGGGTGGGATGAGGCGGGAGGAAAAAAACAGAACGAGGCAAAACGCAAAAACCGTAGAAGTTTCCTTCTCTGGCGTGCGGATAAAGCCTTTCGAACAATTTAATTCTCGAGCACCGCCTCTTTAGTATATCGAACGCTTAAGTGTGACGTAGTCATCCTTCGTTCCGCTTCGATCTCTCTGCATTTCTCGTCTACCTTTTTCGGCGGATCCCGAGGACCCGGTACCCGCGTAGATAAATCGCACGGGTAAGCTCCCCTTGAACCCAACAATTTTTCGATTCACCTAAATTTCACCCCCCGATCTACCCCATTCGGACTTTCGACTTGCAATTTCTTCGCGTTTATTATACCTCGATTGTCGATAGAGTGATATGCGCTCTTGTTCGGTAGTTTCGCGACGGCCGATAGATTTATCCTACTCCACTTGACCCGACAGTGAGTTTGGTACTATCAAAGTTGACTAACAGTCGGTCGATCGACCGCAACGGTTGTGCGCGGCGAGTCGACCAATCGCATTTTCAGGGGAACAAACGTAGACGAGGGTAAACGCGGGCCCGGGAGTTTGCGAGAGTATGCAGGCGTGCCCGAAAATGAGTGAAGGGCCAATTTTCAGCGGTGGAAACGCCGCTACGTGTCATTAGGCGTCGACAAACAGGCGGGCTGTAATTTGAATTGTATTGTATGCCATCGACTGACTCATTCGCCGCTCGCCGCCGAGGACAGGTGGCAGAATCAAAGATTTAGAGGCAAGGAGAGCTACCTCTACGTTCGACACTTTAACGTTTTTTGCTAGAGGAAACATTAGAGTCGCGGAGGAATGTTTTATTAAAACGTTTACGCAAATGCATTTCGATCCCAAGCATTGTCTAGTATTCTAGTTTTTTGCTAGAGGAAACATTAGAGTCGCGGAGGAATGTTTTATTAAAACGTTTACGCAAATGCATTTCGATCCCAAGCATTGTCTAGTATTCTGTGTATCTTACTAGAAGAGTTACTTTAATACAGTTATTTCGTGCAGTAGACAGTGTCTGCAGTGTACTGTATCCTCTACAGTGGCAACAATGAAACTCCGGAGAGTGCAATCGACTCTTATAAAGTTGTGATTGCTGTGGCGAGAGAAAGCTACTCTCATTGTCAATGACGCTGTGGCGACATTGCGCGTGAGTTTAGAACTAGAAGCAGCTGTCGATTTTTAACTTTTCTTAAGACGCCCGACACTTCCCGTAGATTTTCGGAGCACGTCGACTCTCGTTGTATATTTAACGTGATGTAATATAGAAAACGCTCGGATCGGGCGATCTTTAAGAATGAATACCAAACTCAATAAGAATAACCCGCTATCCTGAAAATTCTGCCCCTAGCACTGAATTTACGTGGATCTACCATAACCGAAAGAAAATCTCGGACTCTTTTCATAAAGTCGATCCTAAAACGTTCGCCGACGATTCACCTGCATCTCTTCGGTACTCGATCGTGGATCGTAAAAATTCCTCTTCGAGATATCGTCGGGCCACACGTCGCGGCCCGCCGTACGACCCCTCTCGTACACTATCGAACGTGTAGAGGATTTAAAGAACCATAAAAATATATTCCTCCGCCGCGTTAGTGTACCCTGCCGTTCGCGCGAAACGACGGAACTACTTGTACGCTTCGCAGTCACTAAATTCAGCAAGTTCCATAGCCGAGACACGGCACGATTTCCGATCTCCTCGGCGATTTCTTATAGTCTCATCCGAACGTCTGAGGGACGTGGGGGCGAGTGTGAATCAATAACGTGAAACGCGAGACGCAAAAGACGCAGCCCATCCTCCGCCCTGCGACGAGACTATTGTGTAACTTTGCTTTTTCTTCTTTTTTTATCGTCACAATGAATCCCGACAGGGACTCTCTCTCTCTCTCTCTCTCTCTCTCTCTCTCACAAGTAAAATTCAATTTTCCACGAACGAGCAAACAGAGTGGTTGCAGGCGCGGTAGCTCTTTGGAAGGTGATACCGAAGGTAATACGAAGTCACGAGGGCCACTGTCGAGCGATTTGATCGTCCTTACGGCGCAATAACGTTTACAGCATAAATGTTACCACGCTCGCGAAACATTACCCTCGCACATGGGATCGTCCTCTCTCTTTCCGCGCGTCGCGTCTTCCGCGATATTACTCGTCGAGGTTAAGGGCTTGTAAAACGGCTGAATAAGCCATAAAAGGGACACGCACCCCTCGGATTGCCATTAACGGTCCTGTGGTGTATACTTATGAGTCTCCGCCGCCCCCCAGTCTCGCCCGTTAATCCCGTATCAGCGGAATAATCCCCGTGGCGCATACGTTTACCGTCAAGATGTCCACTTGATGCCTGCGCCCCACTCGCTCAATACGCCGATATCGGGTTGCGCTTCTTAAAACACTCCCGCACCACGGAAAATCCTAAGTGAAACTCGCGCGACCCCGATATAATCTTCTAACCTCGAGCTTCAATCTGGCCACGGCCGGACGAGCTCCGCCGTCGGAAAGAATATTCGCGCGAAATTATTCGACGCACGACGAGAGCTGAGCCGTAAAGGGATAGACTCGGCTCGATTCGCATAATCCGACGCCATTGAGACTGGCCGATTCCGATTGAATAATTCTCTTGAGTCAGGACGGGGGGGGGACACTCGACATCGGTCTTCCCACTCCGCGGCAAATTACTCGGGCACTTTCGACAAATGACGCAGTCAACTTATCCGCTCGAATCATACTTTTCCAATAAAAAGAAAAGGTAATAAGAGAGGGTGGACGGTGGTAGGGGGGCGGGTTTAAAGAACGAACCTCGCGGATATCCTAACCCGATCAACGAAAGGGAAACACCTGGTGCGCTCATAAAAAGCGCGCTCCTGCAAAGAACACGCGCGCGCGCGCGAGCGACAGCGTGTCGGCCGCGGGAAAGCTGCGTGGCCCAGAGGTGGACGGTCATTGGCGTTGTTCGGTAAAGGGTAAACACAGACGCAGGATAAACGCGGGACGAGGAGGGTTGGAAAAAATGGGAGGAAAGGAAGAGGCGCGGAGAAAGGATAGAGTAAAGCGAAGGGCAAACCTCCGTCGTCGTCGTCGTCTCGCTCACGGAAGATATCGACGTTGTGCTATCGCACGTTTCGCCTTCCATCGAGAATTACGGTAGCTACGAAACGATCCATGGCGCTTCATGGATACAGGGGACCATCGTAAAATCCGTCACTCCCTGCTCTCTCTCTCTCTCCTCTTATCCCCCCCCCCCCTTCTCCTCTCGTTTCTTTCCCTTATACCTCTCCCCTGTGCCCCGCGTTAGCTGCATACTCAGTACTTCGGCCCCTCGCGGCACTTTAATGCAGACGGACGATGCAGTTTGCAAATCAGTTTCGACGTATCCCGAATGCGTGCCGCATTAATATGGTTTCCTAGGTGTACATGGCTGCGGTGTTAAATTTGCTCTCGCCGGGCCAGGTGCGGCGTAAACGTGACTTCGGATATGGATGCCGAGGGGTATCGGTGTGCGGAACGTGTGAATATCAAATTACAAGCTTTGGATGCATTTCGTGTTTTGCGCCGGCATAATTCGCTGCAACTCCTGCGCACGATTGTTCGTCACCCGGTCACCTTTGATGCGATCTTTAATATTTGATTCGGGCACGCAATCAGTGACTCCGATCGTCGACGCTTGGTCATTCGTTTATACTTCGTCGTCGTTCAAGCGAAACGAAGCGAACGCGTCGGATCAGACCTTTCGGACGAAACTTTGCCCATCATTATAATATGACCGCGCAAGCTGTCGTTCGGAATTACGGATTCTCCAAACGAACGTTTAGCCCTGCCGACGATTTTCGCGTCCGTAGCTGACCGTTTTTCCAGGAGCAATATTACGAGATTAGTATTGCAGCCTTCGGGCGTCTCAATTTCTGTGTTTTATCACGGTGTACCTGGATGTCCATGTCCCGATCAAGGGCCATCGGATACCGATCGTTCCGACAGATTCCATCCGTCGTAAACCCCGCTCTTCCGTATATCGTGCTCCGTGGCACGGAATCGTGTCGGCGTTTTCTCCCATTTTCAGAGGCCCGCGCGTGATTCGTCCTCGTAACTTCGTCTACGGGAACGTTTTCCTTTAGGAAGGGATCGCCCGATACCGATCATTCCTCTTCGGCGCAATGTCGCGGATCGACGTTTTTCCCTCTTCCGGCGATAACGTGGCAAATGAACGTTGCTTCGAGAGCCCTAACATATGATACGCGAGCGTGCGCGTTCGGAAAATCCAAAGTTTAAAATCGAAACTCGACGACGCTTCCTTCTTCCAACTGGAAACATAGTTATGGAGCTTGGGAGGTACTTGGTATGAAACCGACACGACAGACGACGCGTTATTAATATTTATTAGGCGGAGAGCCTAGGAAATTGGATCTGGCATTCCACGATGCATCTTTCAACGCGATGTGATTGAACTTCACTTAATCAAGGAAATTCTTAGCTCTGTCGTCTGCGTCATCAGACTTGTAGCCTGCTTCCAATCTGTCGAACCGTAGTGCTTACGAGGATTTACTGCATCTATGGTATTTCAATAATGCATCTCAATATTGATTCATTTTGTTTTCGAGGAGCTAAAATACGTCTTTCGTCTTGGCAAATCACTGCAAAGTGAGTGCATTTAATAATTCTACTAGGATTAGGTTAAGCTAGGTCCCTTACTGTGGAGACTATTCTTGTTTAAATCGGCGTTATTCCGTCAATAATAAATAGTAACAATAATAACACGAGTAAAAGTCTAGACTCTCTATCTCTCTTCCACGGATAGCTTTGTCAATGTTCTCAAATCAACGCTGTCTCTTATAATTTTGTCGGATTTGAAAAGATTGGTCGTAAAGGAAGCTAACTCGCGCGAAACACCTTTATCTTCTCAGCTGCGATTTGCCGTAAATATCCCTCGTTTCTCTATGGGACACATAAGTCCTACTTTACCTTGTCTCCTGCGGCATTCTCGTCGCATCGGCTCACTCGACGCGCCGAGTGAAAGAAAAATCTTCGATTACAATCAGTCATTTGGCATACCGTTTGGAGCGCGCGCTCGCGCGGCATAACGAACGTGGCAAACGAACAAGACTCACGGGCTCGTCTGTTCTCAATAGCGCAATTAAGAGAAGGCAGAGCGGCGCGGGATTCGTTTACGCCGCCGCACTTACAATTACAATCGCATTCATCCTCGGAAAAAGCGATTCGCCCGCGGCTCCGTCGGCCCTGAATTTTCGGCGAAAATTCGGCTTTACACACCGCTACGACCCTTCACATTACCGGCCGCGGTCGTAAACGTAATCCCCCGCGGAGCGAGTTTATTCCGGGGTTGGGCAGCATTACCGGCTGGATGCTCCCGGACCGTCTCCAGCTGTCAAACGATGTAACGAGCGCGTTGGCAGCTTCGCGGTGATATCCACTTTAACGGCGTCGGCTACGTGCAAATGCGTTTTGCGTTCATCCGCAGTGCATAACTGTATCGTCGGCGTCAAAAAGATGACACGCATCTGTGCACGCACGCATGCGTATACCTGCGTGCCCCGGACTTGAGACAGGCCGAGGCTCGGACAGATATACGTCCGCGCAGACACTGGCCGACTAAGTAGATAACTTCGGACGCGCGGCGACAAATCATCGTCAGAGCGATCTGACTCGGCCGAGCGTTATAAACCACCCACCTCAGCCAGGCCGCCCCGTGGAAGCGCTGGATCCTGGATCGCTGCCTCCGGCCAAAGCCCTGCGGATCAAAAGCAGTTTTTCAATGGACGTCGGGGAGCGACGTAATTTTAAGCGCACGCCGCACAATGTGCCCACCTAACTCTTGCCGCTTCCAATAAGGGACGCCGATAACATGTTGCGACGGAGCCCCCGAGCACTCGACATGCTGAATATATCCGCGACGGCTTAAACTTTAAAAACCGTCCCAGTGATTACGGGACAATCCGCCGAGCGTTGCGAAGCAAATGCGTCGCTTTTATTCATAAATTCTTCCACAGATCGCTGTACACGTTTCAAATATTTCGCCGCACCTGTTGAAGCCTTTTAATTAGTCCCTTCAATCTGAACGGTTCAAATCCCACCGTTTCGAAAGCGCCCCAACTTTTTGAGCACGCCAACGCCATAACTATTTTCGGTCATACTTCCAGCAGCGCCTGCGAGATGAGGCTTCCATAGTTGTCACCGGGAACAAGCTTAAACTCGACCGACTTCGCGAGATTGTCTTCGAGTTGCTGTTCGAAGCTCGGCTGCCTAATTCTATAACGATCGACCTTGTCGTAATTGAACGCGATCTGCGTCGGTCGCAAATTAGCGTCGCGGAATGCTCAACGCATACGGTGATACAGCGTGTGATTTATCCAAGCGCAATTATCCGAGCCTGAGTGAGGAGAGAGGAAAGAAGGGGTGGGGGGTGGGGGGGGGGGCAACTGCGAAGACCCGGCATTTCTCGCTTCGTTAGACGTCCGCGTATTGATGGAACACCGAGGATGGACGTCGCGTGAGACGAGTAAAAACCGGAAGAAGAATGCGCCGCGAACGTTCCAGAAGGACTGCGAAAAAGGAGGTCGTGCCTCGAGATAGCCACGCTTGGCAAGGGGGCGGCTGGGAAAATGCTGATCCGCATTCCCGAAACGCCCGGTATTCCGGCGGTATTGCACGAAATTGCTGCACTCTGTCCGCGTCATTCCCTGGCCGGTTGCACCGGCAACACGGTTATCCTGTCTCCCTCGCGTCCCGCTTTCGCGCCGTGCACACAAACACGTATACGGTGCGGAAGCACTGTTTATCTCTCTCTTTCGTGAAATCCACTCTGAAAGCGACTTCTCCCCGCTCGCTCTCTCTCTCTCTCTCTCTCTCTCTCTCTCACACGCACACACACAGGCTTTCTCACTATCCTTTACAGGCAGTCTGTATCTGTGCCTTGCACTAACGTACGCACGCGCGCACTGAACGCGTCGCGCTCATGTAATGCGTAAACACGTAGCATACCTACGCTGCGAGTGCCGCGGTAAAGGACATAGACACTTCTCCAGTCTATTTCCCGGCCGTTAATAGCATGACCGTTCGGTGACAGATCGAACGACTGACCGCGAGAGTCATCGCACATTCCAGCCATCCTGTACGCTCGCGCACACGCAGACGGTGGTCGTGTTAGAACAGCCCCGAGCCAGGTACGCTTCCGCGGATACGGAGTAAAGATTCCTACGCTTCCGATAGTTCGTACGAGCTTTTGCTATTTCTCTCGAAGCTTTCGCCTTTACAACCTTGCGTCTGCAGCCCCTAAGCGGAGCACTTGTACTGGCACGCACATATTTGACGACGTGTACGCGAAGTAAACGCACGAATGATGATCCTCATTGCCTGTAGAAATGAAAGAAACTCGTTCAGGATGGGTCGGTACAGTGTGTCGTTATTTCCAGGGATGTTAGTATGTTATGATTAAATACGTTGCGATTAGAATGGGTCATATTATTTTATGCTTTTCCACGCGACGCCGTAATTAGTTGCGTATACTCGCAACCCGCATAATCCGTGAGTACTTACCTCCGCTCATTCCGCGAAAAGTATCATCTCGTGCAGACTCGAAAGTGCAATTCCATTTGGAGCAAAGACTGCACGTACGATGTTCACCTACCTAACACTGGATCCAATCTGCAATTCATAATCGTTACAAGTTTCCTTTGAATGCAAATGAGACGCTTGCGCATTAAAAGTTAAAGCCAACACGCCCACCCAATGTAATTCGACAGATACCGGAAAGCATATGGAATTCAGCTGAACCGCCGTAGTTTTCGCAAACGTATGTGTCGGATATGAATAATGAATAAAATGTTCGTCGTCTGTTTGCTGTCAAAGTGTCCCGACACTCTTCTTCGCCGCGCAACTGACATGCAGAGAATACCGCTTCTGCGATATTTCTCGAGTATGTCACATGACACGGACGCATTTGTCTCAATAGCGTCGTCAAGTCACCATATTCGTTAAAGCAAAACGTTCTTTCAAATTTCGTTTCGATTTCCGCATTTACGTGTCAGCCATTGCGTTAAAGAGTAATAATATACAGGATAACACGGATAAGCGTTATGAACGAAGCCTCGGGAAAACGAGAAATGAATGCACATTCCGCGCCGGGAGAGGCGGGATATTTGCTTCAGGGGAAACGATCTCAATTTTGATATACCTCGCCGCGCGTTGTCGAAATCCCGAATAAAACACGGGTGTTACGATCGTCTGCTTTGGATACCGGTATCCACTTACTGCACGAAGATCTCCTGGCCGATTCTCGGTGACGTGTATGGGATAGAAACTACCGCAGCCCTCTAGGATATAGGTGCTTACCCCTTCTTCGCCGTCCTTTTCTCTCCCGCACCACTCCTATTTCTCCACCTTCCCTTTCCTAACTCCCTGCATTCCATATGCTCGTCTTTCCCAGTGTCTCTCACTACGCGTCCTCTTCCTCATCTCCTCTCTCTCTCTCTCTCTCACTCACTCTACTCGCGTAGAGGGTAGTAAGGCGATAGGATCAAGCGAAACCCCGGATCGAAGTAACGGAAATTTGATTCCACCGACCAGTAATATCATAGGCGTCTGTTTATTCGGCAACGGTATACGGATACGTGTACACGTACGTCGCCGCATGCTGCACATGCACGTATACGTCCCGACTACGGTCGCCGCGACGCCGTTCGGACGTTCGCGAGCGGATGCAGGTACGCGCGAAGATGCGCCATTCTCGTTGAATTCAACGATCGAATTAAAAGTTTTCGGTACACGGGGCGACGTTATTCGCCCGTACGGCCAATTACCGTCGTTACAAGGAATTCAGAAGCTCGTTCAGGGCCACCTTATCCCGCCCAGGTACGGAGGGTGAAATGTGTCTTTCTATCTCATGCAATTTCTACTTTGTTCCGGCGAGTATGGCCTTTGAACTTCGTATCCCTTCCCGTTGTTTTAAAGTGTTTTCGTTTCACGGCGTCGGGGATCGTTACCGATCCTTTCTTTTTTCCTTTTCGTCGTCGTCCTTCGCAGTTCTAGTAGCCCAGAGGTCTTGCGAGAAGAAGACGTCGCTTTTAATATCGCTGTCTTAATTTTTTGGCCCATCGCAGGACCTTCGGGTGCGACTAATCAACCCGTTACGTTTCGAGTATCTCTCCGGCGTGAGCGCTCCCATAATCAGCGGATCGGGTAAGGAGAGAAAGTATGCATTCGGTGGTGCGCTTACGCGCGGATCCGCTGGATGCTTCGCGAAACAGTAAAACTCGCGGAATTCAACCCACTTCTCCGCGGGCTCGTAATGAAACGCTATCCGCTACCATTTAATTACTACAAAACTCTTCGGTTCCCTCTGATTCAAAGTTCACGTTCCTCGGGCAGTTAATGCTTCTTCGCAATCCGGCGAGTTTGAAGATATCCCGGCGTTTGCACGGCTCTTTCTTCGCCCGGGAAGGAAGACGCATTGTGCGTTTCTCGACGAAGGATTCGCCGTGCCGATAGTTATGCCCGCGGTCGCATTCACGAAAGATCTCGAACGGTCCGCGCCCGCGATGGCCTCAAAGAAGCCACGACCCAGGCGCCTGCACATTTGACGGAATTTCAAACTAGCTCCGTCTCGTATCGATTTACTTTCTTCATGACCGCCTCGCCTCGCCGCCCTCCCTTCTCTTCTTCTCTTTTAACACTCGCGCCGAGTTCTAAAGTGTCCCGGCTTCAGTTTCTCTCGTTATTGTTTTTCCCGCTCGCCGGGAACATCGGCCCAGCAGCGATCGGGCGAGGAGAGCTTCTCGCGGCGCTAACTTTTTTCCCTCGCTAACTGCCGCCGATTTGTACTTTCCCGTCCTTCTTACGACGGTTCTTTAACACCTTTCATTCGGCTCTTAATAAAAGAAGCGCGCGATAGCGTCCTTTTCACTCTTCCCCCACCCCCCACGTCGACTTTTTTCTTCCGGTCGGCAGTTCGACGATGCGCTTTCAACCAACGGGATCCTTCGACACTCTGTCCGAAGTGTTCCAGCTTTTGCTATATACTCGACGACCCTATTCGTTCTGGTGAAAAAAAAAAGGAACAAAAAAAAATACATATATAAAAGGAGCACGTCTGCCTGTCTGCCTTCTCGCTTACCTTGCCCTCGTCCGCCCGCTGATCCGTCTTACGGAAGATTTCGCTGATGTTTTCACTCGCCCGCGCCGATTCGCCGAAGTGGCCCGATGCCTTTCATCAGGGATGCCTGACGTCGACCTCGCGCAATCCCTTCCACTGAACGAGAAGGCCTTGCCTCTTCTGATTCGCGAAACTCCCATTCGCCCCCACCCCGCGCTTCTCTGTTATAGGTAAATAAGGTCTTGGCGTTTCTTTAACTCGTTTCAGTTTCGTCCGTCCCTATTCAACGTTTGTTTCGCAGCGAGAAGAGAGGCAGCCCTTTCTCGCAAAAAGTTTCGTCTGTCACTGTTCGCGCTCTCGCTCGCTCTCGGTCACGGTACCTGCTACTGTACCTTCTGACTTCTTCTGCCGGAGATCGTCGACCTCCTTCTTTAAATCCTTAAGGAGCGGCTTAAGCGCGATCCCGCGCCACCGCCGTTTCGTTCGTCTACATTCTACATTTAGCTCATAAACTCGCTCTCCGCTCTCGACCGCCGAGAGTGCTTAACTGCCCCCTCCGCGTTTCACTCTTTATTCGAGGGAAAACAAAGAGCTTCGGCAATTAGCAGAGGTCAGCGCGAGTCACTTTATTCCGGAATTCTAGCCGGCAGCGGTCGTCAGATGAAGATACGATCGGACGATTTATTTATGCGCCGCTTCCAGATCTGCGGTGTCTCGGGTCGAGTTTGGAATACTAATGGTTGTGTGTGCATGCTCCGCTCGCTGGAAATGCATGTAGGTCTGATTTGTCTCGAATAACGCGCTATGATTATGTTGTGTAAAATGTCAGAGATTTTGCTTCGACAAATTCGGTATCCATGTTCCATATATGTGCGCGTAGTTAGGACACTTTGTCAGTGTCATGAAAATGTAGAATATAAAACCCAAAGAAAGATAGGGACACGGTCTATCTGGTCTTTATGTAGGGGTATCAGGTCGCAATGAGCCATCGGTATTCGGGTCATCATTACTTCCGAGATCACTGTGTATCCCTTTCGGCGATGTGATAGGGGGCAAAGAAAAGGTGGATTTGAAGACCACTCCCCAAATTTGCTTTTACCCACCTCGAGGATGTACCGCTCACGACGGACCAGACATTGGAAAGCCTTGGAATCTCATTCTCCGTTCGATTCTCTCCGACTTCGTGACCGAACCCCTCGAAAAATGTGCCACTCTCATGCGCGGCGGGTTATTTCCATCGGAAAGCCCACGGGCCACGAAGTAGGGAAAATATTTTTCCTGAATAGCACCGGTAATGACACGATATCAATTGTCAGCGCGCGTCGTCGGTCCTCGGAACTTTCCGCGCGCTACTGGTGAGGTCGCGAGGCCGCAAAATACACGGCCCAATCCGTACCTGTTGAGGTCGTTGATGAAGTTCCAGCGATCCGCTGAAAAAGTCAGACGGTTAAAAAATACTCGTTCGTCCGCGTCAGCCAAATTAACGGAATCCAACTCTCTCGTTGCTAACAGCGGTACTTCCCCACCTTCTCCTTTTTCTCTCTCTCTCTCTCTCTCCCTCTCTCATAATTCTGCCGTTAACTTTTAAAAGCATTATTAGCGCCGTTCCTTCTTCCACGCTCGCCCGCGACGAACGACGCTTAACTTGGGCGCTGCCGACGAGAGTTTTTAAAATCTTCGACGATCCTCCAGCGCGAGCTCTGCCGAGCTTCGATTAAGATCGTTACCGAGGACTTTGGAGGAAATTTTATGCGGTTGGGAGGGTGGGGGTGAGTCGGTCGGATGGGCGGGCAGAAATGTGTCTGTAATATACGAGAATATAAATGTCGTGCCGCGGAGCATTTTCCAGGTATAACGCTATATAGGCGCACATACGTACGTGTACGCCTCGTTCGCCCCAGATATATCCGGGCTTCGGCGTATATGCTCACGTACGGATTGTACCTTACCCCATATACGGGAGGTGGCGGCGGGGTGGGTGCCAGGGATCGAAAGACCATGTATGGATTCTACTTTTCAGGAAAAAGGGTGGCCACCTCACGTGGGTAACAGGGAGAGAGAGAGAGAGAGAGAGAGAAGGTTTGCCGCACCGACAATTTCTTTCCGTTCTCTGTTTCAGATATCAGCGATATTCGTGCGGAAATCGCGAATCCATCGTCGAGAAATTGAATTTTTTTTCCCCTTTTTCTCTGCGTTGTCCGTATTACCTTTCCTCCCCTCTCTTTTCGCCGAGGTTTTCGCCGAACGGTCGCCGTCGCTGTCGAACTCGCGGAATGCACTCTCTCCCGTTCCCTTTCCGTTTGTCAAGAGCACTATCGTGAATCGAATTTGTTTAGATACGTAAAAATCCGGTACGCGCTTCGAATCCCATGGCATTCGGCGAGGAGTTGCGTGGCGCAGCGCTTCCAGATTGGATCGATGGTAAAAGTTGACGTCTGGGTAGACGCACCGACGAAATCTACGTCACAAATCGTCTATCCCTTTGAGCGTCGAATATGAAACATTCGTACGACTAATCGCGGCACAAACAGGATTTAATAGTCGGCAAAGCGCGTCGGTTTTCAGCTATTTTCCATTACGTTTTGCGCGAAGACAGGGCGATAAAAAAAAGATTCCCCCTCCCGTCATCCAATTTGTACGCCGAGCGAAACTCATCGGTCGGTTAATCGGCCGTTACTTGTCCCGGAATATTTAAAATTCCCATGCATCCTCCGTCGCTCGCGATGCAAAAATTCATCCGCTTATTGTTCTGTCCGCTCTCCTCAAGTGCATTCGACAGACCCTCGAAATGCAATTTGAACGCGTCGTTTGGCTCTCTGGGCTCGCTTTAAATCCGTACGAACGGCACTCGTACGTTTCGTTTAATAAAATTGCCGTGAGTTACCAGATTCCATTAAGCAGAGACAATGGCAGAGTACAAGGGCGGAAGCGCTATCTAACCTGAACCGCGACGACTCGTAGGACGTCGAAGCTTTCATTCTGGGAAAGCGAGGTGGGCGGAGGGGGATGGGGGGGGGGGGGGAAGGCGAGGTGGATTAACTGTGCCACAAACATTTCGTGATACGTTTCGGCGAATGCGAGCCGCTATCGCGATCTTCGGAATGTTGTACGAAATTGCATATTACCAATCGGGGTACGAGAAATATTTCGGTGACAAAGAGCACGCGCGCGCGCGTCGTTTACTTCATCGAGTCGACGCATTCGCAGATGACTCTGTTGCGATCTCGAATAATTCGAGAGCGCGCGGGTCGCGTTTAATGAAATTGCCCGTGTGTTATTAATCACGAATCGCGCGTGGGTGAGCGCGAATGATTAATTACCGCAGTGGAAACGGTAAATGGTGGTCATGGAGTAACGGATACCGACACACGCTGGACGACATTCGTCAGCGCGGGCGGGGGGAGTGAGAAAGTTGGACAGAGAGAGAAAGAGAGAGAGAGAGAGAGAGAGAGAGAGTGCATTCGATGGCCATTCAAATGTCCAGCGAGTGGCGCGTTACCGTGAAAAAGCGTAGCACCCACAATGGCTAATTCTACAACTTTTTCGCGCGACAAAGACTCGAGCGTAAGGTTTATTTAGCCGTGAAACGAGTTCTCCACTCGATCGGCCGGCCAAATTCGTCCTGAAGTCGCCCGGATAGATCGATGAACTCTCTCCCTCCCTCCATACTGTCGGCATTTCTCTTGTCCCGTCGCAAATTACCCTTGCCATAAACGCGTGCGACTAGTGTTACGCTCAACGAGATCGCCAGTGGCGCGTATCGCCGTTCCGCGGAATCTATTAAATCGAAACGATTAATTACCGCGCACCGCGGAAACTGTTTCGTTCGATGCGCACCGCCGCCAACGGGACGCGTTACGTCCTATTCCTCCCGCGCCAAAGTATTAAAATTCGAGCTTAGTGCAACGAATGTAATAGAGCGAGGAACAGAAAGAAACAGGCCATTCATTCCACTTTCACTCAATTCGTCCATTCAAACCGCGTATGCATGTCCAATAACAAGTACACTCTATATTCAAATAATTCCCTTTGACATGCCACTGAACACTGCTCTAATATTTAGGTGCCGCGTGCAAGCTGCATGTACTTGACATACATACTTTCGCGGAACGGCGTTGATCCGTTGACCATTTTTAAGAAACGCCGTCGGCCGACCGGAACAGCGTATCCGCGCCGTTTCATTAAGTAATATCACCGTTAACGTCAAAGCGCAATCGGGCGTATGTAAATTCTCGGCCAATAGCGCGGCTAACGTATCCTCGGGCTCGGCCAACGCGTAATTTCCTCATTAACAATCGGTATGCAGCGTACAACGCCGAGGTGGCGTAATGCAACTAATTGATCGTCGTCGAAGCAGCCAGTCCGGTCACGAACGTATTTCACGAACTTTAAAACATTGCCCGAACTAATTTCGCCGCTCGCCCGTCACGACCCGCGGAACCACAACAACGAGCCGTGTGCGAGGCAGGCCACATACGAGAAGCGATCTTTCCACAAAAGCGCGAACCGCCGATACGCCAGCAATTAAACGTTTCACCCTCCGACCGACCAGGTGATTTCATTCCTCAGCCAGATTTCTCGCCCACTGTCCGACCGTCGCCGGAACTTTTCCGTGCGGCCACGTAATAAGCGTTAGCAGGTACAACTTTAAATCCAACGTTAATATCATTAACCCTGCCGGGGAACTAAATTCGTCGACTGTTACATTGCAGGGAAGGGGAGGGGGGTTTACAAGAGACGAAGTTGAGAGCCGACTCGAAAGGTAGCCAGCGCAGCAGGTCGACAATCATGGTAGAAGTACGAGGGGGCGCGTAGCTAATTAACCTTTCGTAATACGACTAATGAGCTGATTACGAATTTCAGCGGTATTGCGCGCGTGCCTCGTCCTGCCGATGCATTCTGCGTGCGCAAGGTGCTTCCCTTATTCCGTGCATAGAGAGTGAACGAAGGGTGGAGGGGGGAGGGCACGAAACTTTTACCCCGAAGGCTAATGCAAGTTTCGCTAAATGAACAAGTTGAAAATCCACCTGGCACTGTAATAAAATCATTAACTGGGCTGGTGCAATTGCGTGCGCCCTTAAACTAAAAACGAGCGGGCCGGTACCGAAAAGTCGGACCCCGCGATGCCGCGTGGCAACGCCGTTACGGTCTGGTGGTGTGTAAGTTTTACAACCGGAGAACACGGTGTTTGGCTGTTAGGTGTAAACCTCCAGCAGCCGTCCGCTTCACCACTGATTGTTTTTCTACTTCTTCTTTTCTTTATTTTGTCGATATAACTACGATTTCACGGACGGTGTGCGTATGTATGCAGTGCGGTGGATGGCGAGAAAGGAGTTTACACTCAATTCTACCGATAACACATTTCGATTCGTCCGCCCGCAAGCAGACGTTACTTCATAGACGCGGAATACTTACAATGCGCGAGGCAGGGTTTCGTAACAGAGGGCTGCTATCACAAACTCGGCCGTCTCGCAAGCGTACGTAACTCCGGCAACTTTTCCTTTCTCTCTTTTCTTTTTTATTCATTTATCTCACCGTGCACTATACGCCTCTGGATGGCCGAGTGCGCTCTACCCACGCGTCGTAAGATACACATGCGCTCATATTTACAACGTCCGCGTGCGCTTTAAGATAACTTCGGGACAAAGGGCCACGGAAACTAAGCCTGCGCGACAAATGGACACGGTCGGACGTAACAGGAATTGACGCCGTATACGCCGTTCGTGCGCCAGCTCGCTCACCGAATCGTGCTCTTCGAGGGGCAAAATTTCGCGCTGCATTAATTCCCACCCCCCCCCTTTCGGCGCGAAACGAGCGTGACGAGTGCGAAGCACGCGCACGACGTTATCGTGCCACGACGGAACGACGTTTTTACGCTCGACGTTGGACTGAAGAGGAACGAGGAAGGATCGGGGCGACAAGGGCACGACCACTGGCGCGGGGTTGGGAGGGGTGAGGCTGGCCAAGGAAATGAAAGCGACGAGTCTCCACCGTGAAAATGATAAAAAACGGGGACAGAGTCGGGGCCGGCCACGGGCGAGTTCGGTCGCACTCCGTCACTCGTCCTCGTCCTTCTTCCTCTTTATCCATCTCCCACCGGGCGAACTTCCGCTGCTTCCACGTCGTCCCGTCGTCCTTTCCTTTTTCGAGCGGACAACGACTCGATCGTATCTTCGAGATTCCGCGCGCTCCTCATGACCACCGCGTGTGTGCGTTTCGGTTCACCCTCTTTCTCTCTCTCTCTCTCTCTTTCCCGTCTCTTCCTCTCGCTTTGTGTACGTGTGTGTTTTTTCCCGAGGGATTATCTGATATCAAAGGGGACGCCCATACCTCCGGGGACGTAGTCCACATACGGATCTCGCTCGTCGAACAAATAATAATAAACCGCCGAAGAGGCTTTGCCGGAGGATACAAGGAGTCCCGGCCGTTGACAGCCTGGATGCCGCCGTTCTACGTCTACTGCCTCGCTTTCTCTCTCTCGCTCCCTTTCCATTACTCCATATATCCCTCTTTTTCCACTTCTCTTTCTCGTTTACCATCCTGTGCCCTCTCTGTCTCTCTTCATGCTAGCCCATTTCTTTCCCGTTCTTATCCTCGGTCTCTGTCTCGGTCGTCCCCCGAATTCACTGACCCTCGCTCAGAGTTTCTTCCTCCCACGACTCCGAGCGACGCGTACGTTCTGCTGGAGCCCAGTTTCTTTCCGTCGACGAATAGAAGGAATATTAGCCGCCGGAAGATTATCTTAAACTTATCGATTCAAGCCGTAGAGATTGAGAATTTGGAAAAACGAGATACTTATCACGCAAAATCTCTCGTTGTCAATGAAACGCGGCCGGGTGTCGGGCTGACTCTGCGCGGAGAGCTTTTAATACGGAACGTTCACGTTTCGAACTCCGCGGGCATCGCCCGCGTCAGATCCACGATGGTTCACTCTGTTCAGGTCAAACTACGGCAATTCCCTCCCGCGCGGTAACCAAAGGGCCGAGTAGTTGGCCAAAAGTCTGCATCTCGTTGAAAGTTTGACAGCTAATTCGAGGAAGTGAATCTCCACTGTCTAACGAGGTCACCGACGGGGGTCTAAACCACCGACGAGGGCGTCGGCCGCACGCGTGCATCGCTCGTTCGCGCAATTATCGACATGAAAATCGCGATATTCCGTTCAATTAATTCGCGCCATCTGCCTGTCGCCGTCATCCTCGCGGACGTCATTATCCTCGCATTAATGGATGGCGCGCAGTTCCTTTCGCCGCTGGATGGTAATGTAAACTATCCTGATCGAATCATCGGCCGGTGGGATTAGGGTTGGGGGCGGGGCAGGGGGAACTCCTAACATCAAGACACAATTCACGCTTCGGATCTGCGGCTATTGGCTCCCTCGCTCGGATCCGCGATGGCTCATTCGAGAAGGCCAAACTACGGCAATTCCTCGACACTGTAACCATGGGGCCGAGCGGGGCGGTGGGAGGAGGAGGAAGGGAGGGGGGGGGGGGGGTAGTTGGCCAAAAGTCTGTATCTCGTCGAAAGTTCGACAGCTAGTTCGGCGAAGTCAATCTGCCGCCTAACGAGGCCATCGAAGGCATCGGACCGATCGGGTCGGCTTACACCTCCTTCGGCATGGTCCCAGAGTCCCAGGTTCGAGGGTAGAGATTCGACGGTCCTGCGGTGAATGAATTCGCAGGGTATTTCGCGAGCAGAGGCACGGCAGAAGGTATACGTGTACGGGTATCCTGGGTATATAGCACGATTCAATATACCACCTCTTACACGCCACCTCACTTCGTTTCAAGTCTCGATTCTCAAATTTTCCCCAACAGACGCTTAAAGCTCTGAGTGTCTAGATTTTTAGAGTATATCTACGAGCGTGCATGGTGCGAAAGAGAGAGAGAGAGAGAGAGGATGGGGAGGCGGAAAAGCCCCAAGTGCCGTGCATCTAGTGGATTACGTGTGTGTCGGTATATCTCACCGTATCTTAGACCCTGCCTCTATTTCTCTCTGTCCGTTTGTACGTACACACCGGCATACGTATAATGGAAACATACACGCCGGTGCACGTACGGCCGCTCCGACCCCGGGTGTAGGTGGTCCTGGAGTATGTGTGAAAAATAATGGAGAGAACCTCCACGAGTGTCTATCCGGCCGCCTGCAGCTGCAGCTACACCTCCCTGTGTGGAGGCGTAACGATAATGGCTTTAGAGTGTCGCCTACTTCGAGACACCGGGTCATGAACGTGGGAACGCTTACATACATGTATATGTCTGCGTACATATATATCAATTTATGTACACATATACTTATATCTACGTACGTACCCTCCCCCACTCGCCCTTATCTATATACGTCAGAGTATAGGAAGGGAAACAGAAGTGCATAGGTATGTACACGTACTCACACATGCAATCACGCGAGGAGAGGCACGTCGGTACTGTCGGTAGTGCCTTCGTCGGTGAACAGACGGGGACACGTGCAATGTTCGAGGGCGAAGTCTGGAATGGCGGAGAACAGAATCGGAGACACGCGCATGCCGCGAGAGGGAAGGATTAGGTCTATGCGGTCTATTGAATCTCACTTCGGGTGCGCGATATGATATTCATGCATTGTTGATTTCACGATTCAACGTCAGTTCTCATGTCTCCGAGCCGTCACCGTGAAGATCTAGCGAGATCCTTGCCAGTGGTAGGGGGGATGAAACCGGATGAGAGAGCAACCGTAATTGGTCGTTCGCCGGGTCGGAATGTAATTTTGAAGGTACCTCCACACTTTTACGCTTGATCCTGATGGGACGACCCTCCGCGAACGACGGTCCCTTTTCTTGGACCTTCCATTCCTTCTTTTTTTTTTTTTTTCTTCTCTCCACCGAAGTTGCCTCTCACAATACACTTAGGCTCTGCAAATATACGGGCCGAGATATTCTCGGTGTACATTGTATGAAATGTTCACAAATATCCATCCCCACCGCTGTAATATCCTAAATAACGTGCTACGGAGGTCTTCTCTCGTATTTTTATTACAAACACTGTCCGCCCGGCAAACCGTGCCGCCAGAACACACAATAAACAGTCTACGGTACTACTCTGATATCGACTGGGGCATACAATAGAAATGCTAATACCCTACAAATTACCCGCGTTCGTGTTTGCGCACTATCTGCGCAAAAAAGGCGTCGGTGTTAATTCCTTAACAATAACGCGATAATAATTTTCGGTAACACGACGAAAGTTCGCGCTTTCCGATGTTCTTCGCGCCAGTAACACAGGGGCGCGTCGACGTTTTACCAGCTCGTAGTTTATCGCGAGGAGAAAATTGATGATAGGGTTGTAACGCACCTCCAGCTAGTAGTCGTAGCACGAGGGGCGCCGAAAACATGCGCCCACGTGTATGTGCCATCGGCGAATGAGTTACGAACGATCGCGGGGCGCAGTAAAAGCGTAGAAAGCGCGGGCGTGAAAGCGAAGAATACCGCGATGGGTCGGTAGGTGCCCGGGCTCGTGTTGGTATTAAACGCATTCAAGCACCATTATTTCGGCTGTCCCGGTAAATAATAAAATGCGCAAACGGTCGCCGTCCGCGGGCGAACGAGCGGAAAAATTCGGCATTGTACGCGTCAGTTCGTAGGAAGCGCGAGGCAGAGAAAGAGAGAGAGAGGAGCAAAGGCAAAGACAGCATCCGAAGGCACGGATCGTTGGGCGATTTCGACGCGGCCATTTGGCACCGTCTGACCATTGCCATTCTCCTTCACTTGTTTAACTTGACTCTGCTGGCAAACGAAAGCATCGGGCCTCCGCCCATCGATTCCGAGGGAAACTTTCTTTCGTGCCGCCTTAGGTCATTCACAGCATCGAAAGAGTAAACGTGGAGGAGGCGGATGAAGAGGCGTTTAGGACGGATCGATGATTGGTCAGGCCGATTGGTAAACGCTGCTTGAGCTCGGTTTGACCGTTTCGCCCCTCGCGTCTCGGTGTTTGAGTTTCTTCTTCCTGATAAACGAGAGCTTTGACCGACGCGTCTGCCTCCCCTTGAAGGGAACTTTTATTTTTGACCGACTGTTTACTGTTTCATGCCGGCATCGAGAGGCTAGAGGGCAGTAAGTAGTTTGAGAAATTCAACGCCGATCTTTGGTGCCATATCACCACTCACGTTTCTCCGACTTGACGGAACTCGCTGGTAAACGAAACTATCAGTCCGATCGGCGAGTTAAGCGAAACTTATCGCTCGTTCTTTTGGAGGAGCAAAAGAAGTACCCGTTCGCGGTCCCGGCAAAGGTGGCTCTCAATTCAAAGAAAATATTTGATAGAACAGACCGATGAACGATTCATGTGCATATTTAGCACCGCCTGCGTCTGACAACGAACATTCTCCCCTTGTCGCTTAATGTGACTTCGATCGCGGGCGTGCGGCTGAACTGCCACGTCTTCAATTGAAAGAAAACTTTCCTCTTACTTTAATTCTCTAGTCGTCATGCCTTATTCATGCCGTAAAGGAAGCAGCTCAAATGAATAGCTTCGTGGAAAAAAAGCTGTAGGCAAAGGAAAGAACAGCTAATATCGTGCGCGTACAAGAAGTTCGGGAACTGTTATATAGTTTATCTTTATCTTCGTCATCGAAATTGTTCAATTATCCATACACGATGAAACGCATAAAATCGTCCGCTTTCTTCGTAGTTTCGAGAGCTAATGTCAGTCTGCCGCGGATTAAACCTACCCCAATTACCATAATTCAGTAGGATACACGCGCGTTATTACTGTCATCGCTCACGCACACTTGTCACTCCCGTCTATCCCCGCTATGTCGCAAACGCTAAAAGCGGATCGCGAAACAATTCGTAATCGCGCGCTCCACGACGATTATAACTTTCGGCCTGTGCAGAATTCGCGCGATTTGCTGCACGACGAAAGCAGTTGTCTTAGTTGTCTATCGTGCCGCGCCGCCAATCCCGAAACTTTTCGTCCGGAGTAATAAGCATTTAACCGGCTTCGCGAAGCCGAGTCTTCGTTAGGCCAGAGACTCGAGATGAGATGAAACCCAAAGCAATCGAGGCGGTCGAGAGAGACTTTCCGAAGAAGCCGCGGTTTCCTCCAGCCATCGTCATTCTGGAAACGAGTTTTCCGGAGTGACAGGGGCCCTCGTTCCCTGAATTACTATCGCCGCCGTCCTTCGCGGGCAGGATGTTCGTTAGCAGGATTTCTTTTCCTCCCGCACGCCCCATCTGGTCACTCGACTCGAGAGTATTCTTATTCAGAAATATTCCATCATTGTCGGGATCCCGGCGTCGTCGGGGAGGACTCATTGTTCATTCGGAATTCGTCAGAAATCCCTTTCGCGCCCGATGAGACGTCCTTGCCGCGGCTGACGATTTAAGGATTACTCCGAGCCGCGAGAGTGGGAACTCGAATTAATGTATGTAACGATTAGAATTGATAATGCGAGAGGTTTCGCCCGATAACAACTGAGCCCCTTTTTTTTCGCCCCGTCTCCGAGGAAACGTTCGGCGCCATGACGCTCGATAAATGCTGACGCGCCGAATGCAAATTCCGTTGCCGAAGAATTGACATGTCGTAAACGTCGGCTTCCTTCTGTCGCGTTATGTTACGACGCAGCGGGCTGCGCCGTTCTCTATTTCGACACGGAACGCGTCGTAGCAAAAAACAAATGACCCAGTTGTTTCATCGACTTCGCGCGCGGAGAATAACTCCCGCTTACCCGCAATTTGTCCGCCCTTTGAATTAAGTCCGACGCCAGCGACCACGTCCAGCGGTACTTCATTCCCGATCGGCGTCCTTCATCCCTTTCTATCGTTTTCCATTCTCTTTCGCTCTGCCACACGTACAGCCGACTGACACACACGCGTCACCATGCAACTTCCGGCTGCCGACAAGCGCGTACGACGAGGAAGTTGCGCCTCTCCCGCGGCATTTGCATTTGAACTCGGGCTTGCCACGACCCCCTCCCCCTCTCCCGGCCGGTAAGAATGCCGGCGTAATTTTATGCAGGTGGTGAACTAGCATCCGCCTCGAGGATCCTCGTGGATATCCGCGCGCAACGCCGATGCTCGTCAGGGGAGGGGGGGGGGGGGGGGGGGGGGGGGGGGGAGGAAGAAAAAAGATTGAGAGGAACCCGCCGGAATCGGCGAAATCAGGATTCCGAACGAATTTCTAATGAGACGGCGAAAATGATCGAAGACGGTGACGTAAGGAGCGGAGAAATCGTGCGATTGAAGAAGGAAGCGAAGATTCGCGCGGACAACACTTTCCCGTCCGACAATTCGCAGCAGAGGGACGCGCGAGTTTTTATCATGAAAACGCACCGAGCACGTGAGAATTCAGAGAAAGAAAGAGCGAGAGAGAGAGAGAGAGAAAGAGGAGAACGGCAAAGAAGGCAGGCGAGTCCGGCTTTTTCTTTTATCGCGCCAGTTCCTTATCCGCGAAAATAAATATGTCTCGACGTTTATTACGCTACAATTACGGGACTGCTATGAAGATTAACGGCTCGCGATGCTGCCGCCGCTGCTGCTGCTACTGCTGCTGCTGCTGCTGCTGCTGCTGCTGGTACTGCCGCTGCCCACGGAGGGCGGAGGTGAGAAATATTAACGCGACTACGCAAATTCACTGTACGCGGACGATACAAGGGTACCATGGTTGCTTGGGGAAGATTAAACACGCGCGGGAGATCTAAGAGAGGCAAAAGGCACGAACGTTCGTACGTGTCTCCCGAAAACTATCGCGTCGAGTGAATTTTCGCCGAATTGTTCCCTTTTGCTGGTCGCGTTTACGCTAATTTATACGGCGCACCGTGTTACCGTTTCCACCCGCGATGAAAAGATCAATTACGCGTAATTTGGGTAAAGATTAAACAATTTTAATATCTCGATGTACGTACCGTATCTTTCACATTGACGAGGTACTTGATAAGCTCGATAAAATAAACTGACCAATCGCTAGTACCAATAACGTAATTTTATTGGCCGCACGGAGAAAATTAATACCGCGAGTTTTAAAACCCGATAGCAATAATGGTTTAATGTGCTTTCCTCTTTTTTTATGAAAAAAAATATATTAAATGCGAAGGAACAAGGAAAACTGCGTTTCGTAAAATTTATCGAGAGTACTCTTTCTCATCCTCCGGCTCTCCCTCTCTCTCTTTCTCTCTCTCTCTGTTAAACATAGAGAGCTATTACGAGATTTAACTTTCAGTAAATGCTACTAGTAATGCGTTACTCTAACGCAGCGGGATTAATGGATTACACCGGCCCACTTATTGCATTTTCTTGTCCCCCTATCTCCATCGAGCGTCCCTTTCGTCTGCGCGTACCAATTCAAACTACATATTCCCCTAATGACTAAACCCCCTTCGCGCGAAAAAACTCGCCCCCGTGCTCCGTCAACTCTCAGCGCACAGCGGACGGAAACTCACGTCGATTCCGAAATCCGATCCAAATGATCGCGCAACACGAGCATCTACAGCGATCACATTTGTAAGATCAATTCGGCGAACGACTGATTGCGCAACGGAGACGCTCGTTTGTGGGCGTTAACACCGTCTAAGCTGAGCACTGTGCATACTGCTGCGAGTATTTACATATGTATATACCAACTGACGACGACGGTAGATGGGCGAGCCCGGGCGATAGAGACGGAGAGCGCCGGCACAGTGGGAAGAAACATAGAGCGATAGAGCGAGAGAGAGAGAGAGAGAGAGCTTGCAGAGAAGAGAACGTAGCCGAGAAGGCAAGGGCCAGAAAGAGCCCGAGGCGACGCCTAATGAGCTTCCTGCAGCAACGTGCCGTCGCCCCGACGCCGCCTGAAGCCTGCCATTCAGACGCTCCATGGCATTCCTGGGATTCAAAATTTCCGAGGGCGTGCGGCGTGGTGCAGGAAGGGCGCTGAGAGAAGGGGAGGGAGAGAGTGAGATAAAGTGAGAGACGACGGGGGAAGGAGGTCGCGAACGAACACCGGCTACGGCACTGACAATCGGCACCAGCTAGCGTGGCCATTGTCTCATCGAGCCAGGACCGTGACGGGACTTTCAGAACGTTTTAATAACCTGGCCGCCGCCCTACGAGAGGACGTTTTCCTCTCTTTTTCTCCACGTTGCACTGCCATCCCCCTCTTGCGCCCCGCGCGTCGTATTTTCTTTTCTCGTCGCGGGCGAGAGGGTCGCGAAGATGACGACGAATCGACAGTGTCGGCGCTGATTGTGCGTGAAAATGGGCACGGACGAAGGCATTGTTCGTTTGATGAAAAATTTCGGTATCTCTCCACGCGACGCGTTTGTGGGAGACGTTAATAATGATCTTTTACAGGGATTGTGAAGATTCGCGGCGCTTGAACGCTTAGATAATTGCTGTGCAAATATCTGTTTCGCCGGCGCGCCGCCCGCGTAAGCTGGCGAGGATAAAGTAATTCGCGGGGAAGCGTATAATTTGAGGGCGGTTTTGTGTTTCGTTTATTGTATTACGGCGTGCCGTGGGGAGTCTGCTTCCCGTTAATCGCCGGTATATTGCGTCCGAGGTAGTTTCGTTGGGAGGTTCAATAATGGAAGAAGAGTTACTGTAAAATATTACGCGCGTAAGATGCATTACACGTACAATGTGCATTGTACATGCCGTAAGGTACATGGGACATATGTGGAGAGACCTTGCCCGAGGAAACTTTGTCAGTACACGGGGAACGGAAAATTTCTCTAATACTCCAGTTAATGGCCCCGGAATATTTCCGTTGGAAACTTCTAAAGGGCATTGCGTATAAAAATCTTACTGTAGCAACCTAACGAAGTGTGCCGCACACGAATATGTCTGTCGTTGTAGAGACAATTAAGACATCCGTTGGCCCGAAATATACTGCACGAGCAAAGCCCTCTTAACGTCGTCGTCGCGCGATCGATCTGCTGCACGCCGAGAATTTCGTTCGAAACAATTAGCGGCGAAAATAGTATTCCGTAGGCGGCGCAATCGAAATAATGGTTGCGCATCTAATTCGCCGAAAAAAAAAGCAGCAGAGGGGGGAAACAGAAAATGACGCCGCCGAGCGATATTTAATTACGCTCATTGTTCGTCCTTTTCGATCGGGCTAAAACACCGAAGCGGGTCAAGTGCTTACATTTGCACGAACGGCCCAATTATCCTCCTACAATCCGTTCCCCCCCTTCCCATTACCCACTCGACTCTACCAACCTAAATAATATACATTTCGTTACGTGTATATGCGCGAGGCTACAGGCGTAGCTTTTAAAAGTACGTTTAATAGGTCGCCCTCTCCCTCCTTCTTTTTCCCTGGAAATGCCGTTTAATCACGGCGATCTAAAATTGCTCGAAATTATGCAGAGAGTCCACTACGCGTGTGTACTCGCCCGGCATTGTTTACACGTAAAATCCGCGTAAGTAGAAATATTTTTAATTGTCGCACGCAACGAGCGTGTCAGAGGTGCCCGCGTGCACACGGACATGCGCGTACGTGAATACAGAGGCGCACGCATATGGAAAACAGCGCCAGGGACTCGGACAATCTTGCTCGCTGTAATCCTATTATTGTGAATAATAACGACGATATTTGATGTAAAATTATAACCTGATTGTTACCGATACGCGAACGAACTGCCCATTTGCATATTTGATTATATAATATAATCCGCAATCAGATTTCACTCGGAGCTCCTCGCGTGACGGCGCACGGGCTGCATTTTACGTTTTATAAATAATTTATTTCCCCCGCATCCGCCGATGGACGCTCCCCGGTAATCCGCGTCGACACAACGCCGTTAATTATGGCGGAGAAAATTAATGACTTCGTTTTCTACGATTCAAAGGAAAATTGCGCGTGGAATCGTAACGCGCTTTCCGCGAGAGTCCCGATTTACCTCTCGCAAATGTCGGGCCGGACATTTTTAAACGACGCGCCCACGTTGCGCAAATTTTATCGCCGTCATCAACTTTTGTTGCTTTGTCACTTCGTACCCGCGCAACGTTAACGCGATAAACGCGACTAGTTTATTGTCAATATTTATCATCGCTAACGTCCCGCCGTTCAGTGCGCTGCAACAGCTGATCCGAAGAGCGGGAGAACTAGTTACGTAGTCAGGGCTGAGCACAATTTAAGAATGATAAAGGTCGAGTGACTCGCGAAGATTGAACCGACGGCGGATCGAGGGGTGGGATTCGAGCACCTTATGTGCTTTTACAGAGGACTGACAAATTGAAATTCCTCGCTCGGCGGAAGAGGAATTGAAGCGGCCGCGTCGCGCGGGTAAATGAAACGATGCGAGTTCGAGCCAGGCTATCGCAAGAAAAATGATCAGAAATAGCGGACAGACCTTTTCGTGCGTGCGAAGTTTCCGTAACTGAGACGGAGCACGCAGCGAAGCCAATGAAAAATCATTTGACCGTTTCGCAACTGAAAGAGACGCCAAAAGTCTCGTTCGCTTATTACGGTTAACGCGAGGCGCAATCAGCCGGCAGAATTCGTTCCGCGCGCCCGCATCGCTCGAAATCAATTCGACGGCCATCGTCCAGTGATCAAAGAGGCGCGAAGCGGCGCGGGCGGGAGGCAGATAAAAATTGGCTACAACCGGAGAACGTGGCGGCCACGAAGAGAAGGCAGAGGGCCGGAAACGGTGAAAAATTGTCGTCTCCGACGGCGTTGGCTAAAAAATATGAACCGGCCAATAAAATTCCTGCCATTCGTCGGACACGCTCCTTCTCTCTCTCTCTCGCCTCATCGCACCCGTTCATCCCCCTCATTCCTCCCCGCTTCGTTTATAAAGCGAGCTTCCACCGGACGCGCAAGCCCGCAAAGTGTTTCGCCACGGCCGCGACAAGGGAAGACCTGAAGCCCGCTTAGGCATGCGCCCGACGCGACGTCGAGGCCGTGGATGACAAAATTCCACAGCGAATTCTTCGGCGCGCTCGGCACGACGCGCGCAGACCCGCGGTCCCCGGAAATCCCGGTGCGGAAAATCGACGAGTGCCTGCCTCTGAAACCTTACATTTTCGTTTTTTCACGCCTCCACTTTTTTCACAACCACCCCCTCTCCCTCCCGACCGAACGAAAGCCCGCCCGCTCACTCGGACACGTTACGGCCATCTCGGCCTGTCGATCCATCAAGCCTGCCGCGCGGCAAGAAAAAGTTCCTTTTGTTCTCTCGCCGCCGCGCCGCGTAACCCGCGAACGAGATATGCAAAGGCTACCCACTCCACCTCCCCCTCCCCCTCCCCCCTCCCCCTCCACCACCGCCATTCTCGCCCGTCCCTTCAACCTTTCCATCGGCAGTCCTCGAGCCTCTCTTTTTTATTGATTGATAGATAATCGGCACATTCATCCCGAGGCTTTTCTGATGTTCGACGAGTCAGAAATCCCCTGGAACATTGCCAAGGCAGTAATTATGAGCCTTTTCAGGTGTAGTGTCCATGATAAATGTGTTCCCGCGGCTGCGCGAGATCGGCGCAGCTTTAATCGAATGTGCCGAAGAATGGAGATGTACTAAATAAAGCGCGATACGATTGATGCCTTTCGGGCACGTCGCGTATCGCGTTTCGAATTTCGTTACGCCAAGCGCTCGCCACCGAGAGTCGCAGATTGCGAGGCGAAGCGAACGAGGGATACGCACCGCAATCCGACGAAATAACGTTTGAAGCGAGGGCAGTCGGGGCGAGTGGCGACGGTGATGCTTCAATTTCGATTCGTACTTAAGCACGGTCGTTTTTAACAATTCTATTACAATATCACTCCGCGACACGAGAAAGGATCAGAGCGGAGCGGTAACGGTCGGGAATGTAAAAAATTAAAATTTCTCCATCACCGGCGTAAGTCTCGCAATTAGTAGGCGATGCCAGCACTCTATCTGTCCTAACACAAAGCGGATTTCGCTGCTAAGCAGATGGAAATGCAGGCGATGTGAATGCAGTAATGTACCGCTATGTACATCGTACGTTGAACGAGGGAAGGCAGATTGATAGAGACGGAGAGACGGAGAAAACGAGAGATTAAACGGGAAAAGGGAACGAGAATGAAAAGGGGGAGAGCGTGCGAGAGAGAAAGATGGATGGAACGAAAATGCCGGAACGCTGATACGGTATGAATGAAAGAGAGCGAAGATGGTGGATGAACGAGAAACGAGGCACGGCTTGAGGGAGGGAAAATAGAGAAGAAGAAAAAAAGTGAAATAGGTAGAAAAGACACGCGGCGGCCTAGACGTAATGCGCACCGCATATGTATGTGCGCGGTAGGAGGGAAAAAAAGGGCAAAGTGATTTTGAAAAGCCTTCCCAGCTTTGTCGGTACCAGCTACTAAGCGGCCGCGCAACTCCTTAATTAACATGGCGCTCGCACGGCAGGGCAGACGTCGAATTGGGTGAGCCAGTCAATGGGAACCGGTGTCGAACTTACGCGAGGAATCGGGGAAGACGTTAGATAGCTGCGATTGCGCCCGAAGAACATTCCTGACCTCTCGGAGATGACTCGATATCGCCTACCGAGCCAGCGAGCGAGCCAGCGGTGGGAAATTCTTGCCGGCGCAAATTGGCCGCGGGACGATCGCAATTTGCTAAAGAATTCTTCCTAGGCGGCGATCGTTAAAACATCGCCTGATATCCTGCACGCTGTAAAGTGAATCGAGAAACGGGCCGCGCGGAAACGGCGCACATTTACATGAGACAAACGTGAAATGTGGGTAACATAAACGTAACATTGTGGAATAGACAATCTGCGGCTGGCAGCGTTGGCGCATTCTGCCGAGGGTAAAATCGATCGCGTAACAATTGTCGGTTTATCGCGTGCTCTTCCTTTTTGGCATCGCTATCGGAGGAGAGCGGCGCGCTGGGTTATTCAAAATTCCGAAATATCGCGCATAAACAGGCATTTCCAAGCAGGAAAATTGACGGCGCTGCTGCTTATCTATTATCGTTACTTCTGTCAGACTGAACATTGAATTATGGGGCGACAGTAATTAATCCACCGTAATACGCGCATGCCGAGTGTAATATGACGTATATTACATAACAATTTATATCACCAGCCGCACTCTGTTATCCTTACACGCCTCATTGCATTAAAGCGTGCAGTATAATTCCGCAGACGTTAAAGTATATAAAATATAAAGTACGTAGAGATAGACGCGTGTAGAGAAACCTTATCATCATGTCTCTACAACCGATACCTTTGGTCGCTATAAAGAAATGCTTGATGAAGGAGTAACCAATGCTCGCATGGTACGAGCTCGCGCAAATTTGTGGTTGTAAAGCCGGAGCAAACGAGATAGAATCAGAGCAGGCACGGGAGACGAAATTGTTGAGGAGATGAGAACAGGCTCAGGAACGGAGGTACGAGGGGTCAGCACGGCAACGTAAAGTGTGCTTTCGTACGGGGGCACCGAAGTCATACAATTATTCGACTTAACGTCGTTAAATCCACATTACGAAGGGAAGCCGGCGCGAATGGTGAAGGAGGATTTGCTAAGGGCTTGCGAGATAGATAGGTAGATAGCTCGTAAAGGCGCCTCCTGTTTTTTTTTTCCCCCACGAATGCATGCACGGATTATGACTCGTTAATGTTATATCTATCCCCAATAATCGAGCTGATGCGTATGTCGATTCCGGCCTCGAGAGTGGACGTAAATATTATATTACGATATTTCGCCTAGAAAATCTCGCAGAATTCCGCCTCTTTGCGCACGGCGATTCGACGTGTTCGTGCGTGTTCCATGAAGTGAACCCTTGTCGCGAATGAGGATAAAGTGTACAACAAAAAAAAAAAATTAGCACGCTCCGACCGCGCGGTTCGGTATTTCTGATGTCCTTCGAGCCCTCTTTCATTTCCGAAAATATCGAGTCAGTCGGAAGAATCTCATTTTTTCCCTATTTTTGGCCGTATCTCAGACCACCGTATTCTGGAATCGTTCTGATTTGGTTCGATATTACTTTCAGCAGCTCTTCGGGTACGTTATTAAGAAGACTAATGCTCCCACTGTTGCCTCTTACTTTCAATACAACTTCTCCGATCCATGTAAAACGATCACGATTCCCTTCCCCACAATCATCGGATCTATCACTGTTTCTATTTACGCCTTTACACGCGTAAAACAGATGCACAGCTAGATGCAATTTACAGTATTCCGTTTAGACGACGGGAACACACGCGCACACGGAGGGCGCGCATATATTCCCCGGCAGACTCGCACGAAATCCACTGCGGCTTCGACAGAAATTGTCGTTCCGTATAAACCTTCCCGACTCGAGGCATTCGCGCGCTACAAGACGACCCCAAAACTCCACCTTCTCACCCTTACAGACGATACACCCCCCCAGCCGTCTGACTGCTTAACCTCGACCGCCCGTAATGAGTTTACTCTTGACAATGCCGCGCTTCGCTTAACTTCGCGCTCGCGTGCATATAGCTCCCGCGTGTGTGCGTCGGTATTCCACGCGCACACATTCTGCAGCCAAGATCTCCTTACTTGCGTCTGGCTTACAAGCGCACAGACGAAAAGTGCCGAAGACAGAACCACCGAGTTCTACTTTGACGAAGTAGCCGTGCTTGTGGGCTGTTTTCTTTTCTCAGCTGCTTTAATGTACGTAAGGTGTTAAAGTGCACATGGGGCTAGGTGTGGGTAATGTTATTTCTATTCTCCGTATCGTTGCATCAAGACGAATATGGATGGTTTATTGAGATTTTTGACGCGATAGCGGATAATGAGAATCTACGGATGGAATAACGCGTGTCCATAAATCCAGACTGGATTTCGTATTTCAGCGGGGCCGGGTGCCGTTATAAAGTTCCACTTTGAAAAGCGTGAACGTTTCGCCGGGGTGCTTACACGGTAGGTCGCGTGACGCGACGCATAAAAGTTAGCCGAGAAGACCGCGTTAACTGTTAACGTCAGCGACCAGAGGGTAGTGAAATCTACAATTGTGGGGGAGTTCAAGAGGGGTGGGATCGGGGCTTCGGTAGGAACGTTTTCTGCGTACAATGCTATAGAACCCTAGTTGTCAGAACCACTCTTCCGAGAGCGACAATTCTGCGATGTTAACGATAGATAAGAAATGGTAGGCGGACATAAAGAACAGTGAAGGAAATACAGGTACAGTTACGTTAGAAGGTAAACTGTACGAGGAATAATCGAAAACAGACCGTTTACATTTATGACTTCACGCATCATACGTATATCACGTAAGCATGAATAATTTTGAAAGTGCAACAAATTTCAAGATTTGAAAGAAACTAACGCCAGTATAGCACGTCGCGCATACGTCTATCTCTAAACTTTTGCGCTCGTTGTGCCTCGTGTCATCCCTCGCCACGTTCTTTCGCAATTGCGGCGAAGAGTCTGGCGCGGGGGTCGTTCGTTCAATTTCGCCCGTGACGAGACCAGCGTACACTTTGACCCCGTTCCACATTCGTATCGCGACACGCGCAGGGAACATAACAGCGGGATCTAAACGCATCCGCGTGGCTCCTCTCTCGCGTACATACACCTGTGGAACGAGAAGCGCGCGCGCACGTACGATGGCATACACACGCGGCATAAGCGTTCCGCCGCAGTCACCCATATACGAGGTATACAGTGTACACGTTGAATTCTGCTCGGCCGCATTCGTATCGCAGACTCACGCACGCATACCAGGTTCGCTATAATACAGTGTGCATGGGTATGTATCTATGCATGTGAGATTGTGCACAGGCACAGAGGCGTAGTAGACAAAGGAAACTAGAGAAAGGGAGGATGAGCGAGAGCGAGGGGGAGGAATAGAAAGAGAGCGAGAGAGAGAGAGAGGGAATAATGGAGAAGGAGAGGAACGCAAAATGGGAGAGAAATATACGGACTGTGAAGGGAGAGTGAGAGACGTGGAGAAATTGTCGAGAGATGGAGAATCCGGGAGGGATGAAAGCGAGAGAGAGAGAGAGAAGAGCCAACTTCGCAGACAGTTTAAACCCCACGCCGGTTTTCGCATATCCCACTCCGCCAATGCGAATCCAAGTAGTATACTACTTGACCGTTCCAGTGCCTGAATACTGAATATCTTCGACCGTGTGGAAAGTTCGCGCTCGGCTATGTGCCCGCGATCTCGTCTTTCTATCTCTCTCTCTCTCTCTCTCTCTCGTACGTTTACGCGCCTCTACGTTCACCCGCACCGCCCGCACGTATACGTGCACGCGGAACGAGCATTATGCACACGAGGAAACGGCAATGGAGCATCAGCGCTCGCTTTAATAAGTTCGCAGACGCCGCTCGGTCGGAGAGAGAATCGACCAACTTCCGTTGATTAAGGGAAAGCGCTCCTTCAGAACAAAGAAAAAGGAATTTCGGGGGGGGACACGCCGAATGACCTCGTCGCCTAGAAAGAAAGGGTCCACTCGGCATTTAGTTTTTAATAAGCCGCGCGCAACCGAGCAACGCACGATCGGCAGTCGCAGGGCGTTATGTAAATTCTCGTTGATTATGCAAATTTCGCGTCAGCGTTGTTTCTTCGTCCGGCAATTTGAGCCCGCCAGCGTGTCGACGCGTTTTTAATTAATCAAGGGAGAGTTAATCGATGTAACGGACAAAACGCCCGGTAATGGCCGGCCGGGTGTTCGTTTCGTTTCGGACTGGACACGGGGGAGGAGTCCGGCGGAGTTCCGGAAATTAAATCGCGACGAGCCGCGCGGTCCGTATGTGCGAACGCGTTTTTACCCCCGATCGCGTCTGCTTTTCATGCGGAGTGAAAGGCTGTGGGCGCCGAACGTCAGTCGATCGACGCTAAAAACCAACCTCTCGCTCGTCTGCTTTAGCCGGTGAATTAATATTAACTGGATTGTTTCCTTACGGAGAATGGATTTGGACGGATTGTAAGCCCTTCGACGTGCCGGTCTTTTTGCGGCGAACGGCCTGGAGGTATCCGTTAGTAATGATCATGCACGATGCAGCACAAAGAAGGGTCAACGCGGGTAAGCTTCTATTCCGCGGCCGGATATGAAGCTTGATGATCACATATGTACTTCCATCGAGTTCATTGCATTGATGAGACAAATGTAACGTTAAATTTTTCGCACACTTTTTCTTTCCATTCCACATCAACGCTGTTTCCTGAAAGCGTTCTTTGCAATGGCAGCGTGCGTTGGCAAATCGCGACAGACGCAATAATTCACTTCGAATTTTCGTCAGCGACGAAGCCAGACGATTGCCGTTGCCAGCAGTGTCACGCGTGTGCACCTATAGCCGGGACTAATTAATCAAGGTACGAAAACAGCTCGCCGACGACAAGGACTTAACTTACGACATGGGAGCGAAGTTGCGATAATCGAGCCGTAGTCGTTAATGTATGATAATAACCCGTCCTGTATGCCGTCGTCAGGCTTCCACCAGGCAGCCGCGCGGGATTCGCCTCGCTTATTCGTCGAATTCGCCGGCGAACAATGCGCTCGTGGAGTTTATAGCCGATTTTGTGCCAAATAATACGCCGCCCTGCTCGGACGAGCCCCCGAAACGCGCCGTTCCAACTCGAGACTGCCAAGAATGTTCGCGAGTGAACGATCTTTGCACGAATCTCGACGATCTACTCGGTAAATGCGGCGCAGCTTGCTTCGGATTCAAGGAAACATGAAATATGCCCATGAAACGCTGCTTTTAATCAACGATGCAACGCGCTCAATTATATTTATTCGTTGAGGTGCCCTTTTATGATAAACTATTTTTTTTTTCAGACTAAGCAAATCACATAAAAAACAGAAAAACCCAATTTGCGATTCTAATTAAAAGATTAATAACAAAGATTGTAAAACGTGCGTGGAAACGACGAGATTAGCAGAAAAAAAAAAGTAACTAAACATTTCCTAGAAAAGGTCTCCAGAAATAAGCGTACTCACTTGCTGTTTCGCGCAAAGTTCGCGTTGTTTCGAAAATCTCGCCGACTCGGTGCAAAACGTCAGCAGTCGAACGACGCTCTGAAGAGTCAAAAAAACTGTCTCCCGGGAAACGAAACGTTCGGCCGCGCTCGCTGACGAAGTGCTCGGCAACATATTTCACCCCGCCCCCCGCCACATTTGTTCCGCGCATACTTACACACGTGCGTGCTAGCGTGCGTGCGTTGCGTCAGCGGCCGCTTCGGCCTGGAAACGGTGAGGTTTTAGCGTCAAACTTGCAGCGACGTCGCGACCGTTAATCCTCCGCAGATAACGATTGACAGCGTCCAGAACATCGACGGGCCCCGTGATCCCGATCGATGCCGATCGTCAATAAATTTAGCATTCCGCGTTTTTCCGTCCGCTTCGCCCTCGCTGCCCAGCGCGGCCCCGCGCACAGTGTCGAGAGATTACAGCAGACCGGCATGCCTTATCCGGCGATCAGCAGCGGAAGGCGCGCACGGTGCCATCATTAAAAGCGCGCGCGTACCCGAATTTATGAGGACAAAAAAGGGGGCCACGCTCTACAGTCACGAGCAACGAGTTTGCGACCCCGTTGATTTGTCGCTGACAGCAATTGGCTGCCTCGCGATCGTCGCTGATGCATCGTGTGCCCCCTCCTCACCGTGCACGCGCGCGTGCATCCGAGTCCGCGGCAACTCGCGCAACATTATTACCCCTCGACGAAACGACGGCGCCGTCTGCAATCTTTTCCTCGGCCGCGTTCACTTTCGAACTCGATTACGTCGGCGTCGCAGGGGCGAAAATTGAATCTACGCCGTGCGTGGCGCCCCGTTGCGATCGATCGAACGGCGTTGTCGATCGATGAGGGGAGTACGCGGAGGCTGACTCCGGCGTTCGGCTGTGTTATCGGGTGAGAAATCTTCTTGCCACATTTGCACGCTCCGACCGGGAGGTGTTCGAGAGCCGCCAGCTATTCAGCCGGTTATATTTCCGTCAACTCCGAATGCACCGTTACGAGCGTCGCGACGCTCGCCCGTAATCAAGGCGAATCGACTGCGCGAGCTGGCCCGTTTCGTCGAACTGCTGCAATCAAACTGCGTTTTCCGTTTGGGTGTCTCTTTTTTTTTTTTCCTACACTCTTGTCATTGCGGCGAAGGGCGAGCTTCGCTTCTGGTGCCGGGCGAATATTCGTCTATTATTTGCGCCGATACGGGAGAACGTGAAGCCAATGCTACGATGTAATAAGCGATAAGGAATTGCATTGATTACTGTTGTCTCTGCGCGATGGAATTGAGTCACTCGTCCGCGCCTACTTGTTAATCTGACACGCGAGCTCGTTTCAAATGATATGACGGTCTGATCAAAAATAGTAGTTACCCTCGTAAGCGCTGCATCGTCCGCTCGATTGCGCCAATATCATGTGTGCCCACAGGAAGATATTATCTCGTGTCAATATGTTTAAATGCCTCGCAGTCTGCTTTCCCAACGCAACAACGTATTGCTTAACGTGTTTGCGAATTTGCCATGACGCGGACGCAGCTGTGCGAATTTATTTCGCCGAATTTCCCTCAGAATAATTATGAAACGTATATTCCGGTGACAATCGATCTCGCCGGCTGCACGCTCGCCGCGTTTTTGTTACGAGACGTACGTAGACGTACGCGCGAGCACGTTCGATCCTCGTTCATAATAAAATTACATTTTATCCAGTCGAATGACGACGAGTGGCGCGCACGCGAATGATGAAAAATGTTTGCCGGATGAGTTCGCCGAAAACAATATTGCGGTTATATCGTAATTAACCGGCGACGTGACGTCGCGCGTCGGCTCGTTACAGTCGCGCGCGACTGTCGACCGACTGTTTCGAACATTCGGCGAAGCACGAATCCGGCGCCCACTTAATAATTTCGATCGTGAAAGATAATAAAAACACACGGTGTGTTTTGCCAAGGCTATTGCGGCTCGCCGAAAATCGTATTAATTAGGCCAATCGTCGGAGTCGTCATGATAATAAAATACATGTATCAGGCACAGCGACGCACACACGAAGCATGTAGTTGAAAAGCATGCGAGCGTCTTTTGAATCGCTCGACCAACGAAGTCGAGCCAAAAACGTTTCTTCGGCAATTAACTATCAACGTGTCTCGAATTATCCCACACGGTATGTACAATGGGCACGGCTGTGCGCGTACGCTTTGCAATCGTTGCGGACCGCGAAACGCAAAATATTTGCCCGACGAATGCCCCTCCCCCGTCGACAGTAATTAACGCTACGCAAAAACATGTCACATCCGCGCGTCAAGGGTATCGACGGGACGATCGCCAAAACCGATTTCGAGCCCCTTTTCCGTTTTTCCCGCCGCTCGTATTGAATTCCGTCGATTGTCGGGGGGATAATAAAATTACAATGATACGGTTTTCATCGCCGACGTTGCCCGTATTGATTAGTTTAATTTCGTCGTATTTACGGCAGCCGAATCCGTCGATGCGCCGGCAAAATCCCTGGAACGAAATAATTACCGAGGCCTGGACGTGTACTCTCCTCTCCCCCACCCCCCTCTCTCTCCTCACCCTACTACCGCCTTCGATGGGGAAGAGTGACATTTCGTTTCAATCCGAATATACAATCGTCGCTCGAATTTTCATCGGGGGTAAAGGCTGATTCTCTCGCGGGGAAAAATTATGCCGATAAAAAGACATCGATTCACTGACGTACACGCACTCGCTGGATTTTTCTATTTCGCTCAATTAATTGCGCTTGCGAGCTTTGAACGGAAGCGATGATTTCAAATTAATTTCGCCCTTATTTCAACAATACTCAAACGCCATACCTCAGATAACTTGCGGCACGTGTTTGCTTATAATATTATCCATCATAATCCGATTTAGGCAATACTGTTTATTGAAGTTGAACCGATATGTAGGTGTAATTTGTTGCTCCATCACATCGATTGTTATCGAATACGGCAGTAAATGAGCAGCCTGTTAACAGAATGGCAATCATGATATTCAGGGAACAATGTCGAAATCGTGGGTAACATTCAGTATCGACGACTCCGAATATAACACACGAAAGAGACCGCCCTCGCAGCATGCATATCTTACTGTTAGCTTAAAAATTCTCCAGAGCGCGTAATACCTTCAATATTTGTAGTGCGACGTGTGATATCCGCCGGGGGACGTAAATTCGCGCCGAGGAACGTCGCAAGGCAAATATCACGAAGCGCACGATGGAAATGATCTATTCGCAATGGGACTGACACCGTCCAATCCGAGCGCTGCACAATCGAGATTCAAGCAAATCGCCTTATCGCGCGCTGCGAACTCGCACGGGAAATTTGTAGTACCGTTCGTGGCACCGACAAAGCCGACTTGACGCACGCCAGTCTCGCGCACTGCGCCGCGCCGTAGTCATTTCATCCGACGTAATATGCGGACAGAAATGCACAACGAGCGATGGATCATACGCTCGTTAGCCCGTGGCAGTGATGAACTTAAATTAGGACGTGGACTCATCCGTTTCAGTCTCTCGCGCCGAAAATTATCCGACGAAAATGCAGCCAGCCGGCGCAATGCGCCCTCTCCTTTCGGGAGTTAGGAAAGGGGTGGGAGTGAGAGAGAGAGGGAGTTCTGATACAGAAGGGAGGGAAGGGAAGAAAAATCGTGCCGCTGAAATATCAACGGCACGAGATATTGGATATCGCGTGGTGCGCGGTAGTCACGGCATCCTCGGGGAGCATCGTGTGAGGATCGACGAAGGTAAAAAGGCGGGGGAGAGACGGAGGAAGGAGGATACAAGTAAATCGCCTTATGGCACACTACGAACCTGTTCGAAGAGGCTTAAGTACCAACGACAGCACAGCAAAGCCAACCTAACGTACGTTAAACGTCACCCGGAGTCGTTCTCTGTCGTATTACAGGAGAACGCCGAGTATCTCCGCGCACTCTCGGAACGCAGGCACACATACGCATACATACTCGGTGTGTCGAACGTCGCGAAACGTCGCGACAGATAGCCGACTCGCGAAACTTTCGACGAACGTCGAAGTCACGATCTCTCTTGACCCTGCTGTAAAGCGAAATAATAACCGATAACGACACGTTCTCGGGTGCGCGCGGACGGAATGATATACGCATTCATACGTACTCGCCAGTTTTCCGCGCTTCCACGCCGGAATCGAAAGGGTCATTGTGGTCGAGAGTCAATCGAGTATGCGATATCGCTGTTACATTTCGCGTTATCGCTACCCGCTCCAAGTACGGCAGACAGGCAGGCGCGCACACACAGGGAAGGCGAACCGGTTGGGGGCCATAACGATCGATCGGCCGAACGAGCATATCGAACGACGGAACTTCCCAGTGGGGGTCGATAGATTTTCCCGCCGTTCAACGCTGCCGCTCTCGATCGCTATCGCGTCTCGATTACGTTTCTCGATAATCGGCGACGAAAGAGCGGAAAGAGAGAGAGAGAGAGAGAGGCCTTTCCTTTTTCCCCGCAAAATTGTTGCATCCTCGTGCCAACCTTTTCTCTCGGCTAGAGCCCGCGTCTGCGGCTCGAGGAATCGAATCATCGTTATCCCCAGGCTCCCGCTGATAACTGCAGATTGATATTGCCTGTCGGCAAACTTCCGCTGTCAAGTGCCGCACTCGATCGGCATCGATTACACTCTTTGATCACGGACCATGAAAGAAGGGAGAACACCTCCGCCTCGTGTTCCTTTTGCGGCGACCAGATACGTCGCAACGTTACCGTCATTACACCCCGAAAAAGGAAGGCGCAGATCATAGTTGAATTCTCATCGCATAAGAGGAGTAAACAGAATTCGCCCCTTTCCCCGTTTACCCGCTAAACCTCTCGAATTCTAATAGCCCCCACTTACTCGAACCGCACGCCGCGTACACAACTGCCGTCGAAAGAATCGAATCATCGTTATCATACCCTATACGTTCCATCCGCAGAACTGCCGACTGATACCGACTTCCGTCGGCGAGCTCCCATTGTCGAGCACTCTCGATAACTCACAGCCGCGGTGAACTTCAATCGGGTCGACATCGATATCCTCGTCGTCGAACGGGCGACTTTGTCGTTCGTCAACCGCTCGCCCCTACTCTTCTTAAACTTCGGTAACGGCAAGCGCGTCTTTTCATCGAGAGAGGAAACGCTCGCTGGTCGTGTGCGAGAGTCCGCCGTCGTCGTCGTTCGGGAGCGGTTAAAAGGGCGGCATAATAGTCGAGTCAGCCGAGATTCGTTGGAGGGTAGGTACGCGATATCGCGTCCTTGCATTTTCTTGTCGCAGACGGCACACCGTCGGCCGAGGGTATCTGCTGTTTTCCAGCCATTTTCAAACGAGTCGAATTCGGCTTCGATGGTACTCCGGCAGAAATGACATCGACGCTGCTATTAGGCGGCCATTCACGTGGAGAAGTACTTGAATGCTCAGACTGCGCTGTCTACGGCCACCGATACAGATCGGGATGGTGCGAGCGAGACAGGGGATGACGGAGTGTGAGTTATTTCATAAACGGCACTTGTCTGTTCGCAAACATTTTCGTTTTTAATGCTTAGAAGCACTGAGATAGGATACTGCTCAGGTCCTGAACTGCTCGTCATGCAAATGTATCGGTTATAAATGTATGACCGCGCGCAGCTTTTGCTAATTACACGCAGAGCACACGCTTACATATGTAGAGCATACTAAATTCTACATACACAAGGTCGAACAATACCTCCGCCGCGTCTGATTTTCTGACTCATCAATTTGCAATTAAGATGTTCCCCAAGGAGAGAATGGGGTTAATTTATAACCACTCCATGGTGCTGACAAGTCGCACCATTAATATCGAGACCTAAGACACTGCGCGGGCATGTTGCTGCAGTCTGCCTGCAAAGCAATTTCGAGAAAGACAAACACGTTCCGAGCGATATTACACGATCGATAATTGCGACGCACGACTTTTTCGCCGAAACACAAGCGAGAGAACGCTTAAAAATCCTATCAACACACCCGACGCATAAATCCGAGCCGCATGCGTCCGAGGGCGGCGGGTTAAAATTGGCCGTGTCACGAAATGCATCGCAAACGCGCGGTCGGCACGGCGAAAAGATCTGCCTCTCTGCCCTCGCGTCATGCGTCAATCATGGAAGCGAGCGCGCGCGATATCCTTCGCTTTTCGAATTTGGCATTATCGTGCCATTGAGAGCCCGGGCGTAGGACAGGCAGAGGCAAACAGACAGGTCGACGGGGCAGACGCGCAATCGGAAAGAGACGTAGAGACAGACGGGACAGGATGAAACTAGCGGGCGATACGGCAATACGCTCTCGTTAGCTCAAGCCTGGTGAACTTCAATTAGGCCGATTGATTTTCTTGTTGAACCGGCAACTCGTCGATATGCGTAAACTCGCGAGAGCCACGCGCGCGATCGTCGCCGAAATTTTGCTCTATGCGGATTCTGCGTACGAGTATGTGCGCGTGGATGTGCACGTGTGTCTACGGTTTAGTAGTCGATAAATACAAGTAGTCCTCGTGCGATAATGTTTAGACACGCGGAAGCGAGAAATTTCTATCTATCCGCCGCGATTGCGATCGTTGGCCCGATTTAAAGTCAGTCACCGGTAATTGCGGGCATTTACATGTACTCCGCCCCACACCCCTCCCCGCTCCGCTTCGTGGTCTGGTTGTGCCCCATTGGCCCTGGCTCAGCGATACACGGAGAGGGAACGCGAACGCCGAGTGTCGCGTGATAATGCGGTTTGCGGGAATTTCACTAAAACGCGGCCCTCTTTCCAGGCACTTTAAGTTATTGAGGTTAAATGCATTTTGATCGAGAGCTTTATGTTCATTAGGGCGTCGCGAATTTTTAGTCGAACTTCGATGCACGTCATGCAAAGGGTCAATGTTTTTCGTCCGGTAACGTGATTATGGCAGGACGCTCTCTGTCAGTCTTGTTTGCGTTATCTGCATTGGTGTTGCGGAGACTGGTGCAGGAGCTACGATATTCCGCTGACGTTCGCAAAATGCAACCAAGTGTCTTCCTTAAACGGAATATCCGCTCATACCGGGCTACATTCAGAAGGCAAATCACTTTTACATCGTTGCTCAACTTCTGTCCCGGCCGACAAAAAGCTTTGGCATCGTTTTTACTGCGTTAGCAACCGCGTCGGTGGCAAGAAATTCGAAACTATCGCGTTTCCATCTGCTACAACAGGATCAAACGAGAACTTCCGCACTTTAATTACCGGTAAATTCGCGAAAGTTAATACATACATCAGTGTTCACAACTCCAACTTTATAACAAGCCCGAAATACGCTTTTTCTCAATATCAACCCCTTGGTATGCATAATTGAAATCCCTTTGCCGCGCAACCCGGACAAGTCACATAACAGATAATCCTCTTTTCAGCTAACGTTACATCATTATTCACGCGACCACAATGACGCGACGCGACCGACATGAAGGCATGCGGCAAAAACAACAAACAAAGAAAAAAGAAACAGCAACGCACAAAAACACATCACAGTAATTAATATAACACGCGCAATTAAAACGGGCGACTCGACTATTCTCGTCGGGCCAGCCCGGTCGTGCCGTGGGACACCGAATTACAAACGAAACTCTCACGCCTCGTCGAGACGCGTTAACGAACACGCGACATTATTATACCTACATACTTGAAAACGTCGCGTTACGGGCGCATCGTAAAAAGAAGACGAAAAAAGAAAAGGAATAACCGAGCGACACGTTAGAGATGGACAAGGACACGAGGGTCTGACCCGCAATGTAATCTGCGACAAGGGAGTTCGGGGCACGTATCGCGCGACAGGTGCTGTAATTAATTAAAATTTCACCTTGCAACTTTGACGGTTTACCCCTCCGACCGACGCGACGGATAGCGTCGCTAAACAACGCTGCGCGGAGTGCCGAGCAAGCCGGGCATTGTTCCGTTGACACGCAAAACGTAACTTCCCGGGACGGAATGAGCGCTGGCGAGCATCGACGATTGCGCATATTAGAATTTCCGGCTGCAAGTTTGACGGCGACATCTTAGCGGTGACTCGCGTGGAATAACATCGTGAGCGACGCCCGAGATTCGAAGGCTTTATGGTCGAACATCATCTTCCGGGACTCGGTGTACCAGGTAAAAAAAAAACGGACCGCGGCAAAAATCAAGCAAATTCGAAGTGTCCATTGCCGAGTTTTCGATATGGAAACGAGACGTTGACCGTGTAAGTATAAAGGAGAGCTTTGAGTCATACTAAAAGAATAACCCGACGATCGTTATATCCGCGAATGTGGAACGTATGCAAAACGCACTGACTAAGAACTTCACCCTGCGACATTCTCCGGAATATCTTGTCACGAGGAGCGGAGCACAAAAACGTGAGCCAATCTCATCGCGGGTCACACACAAAAGCCCACCTCCACTGCTACAATCTCGAGTACCACTGGCAGGGCACACTTGGGAAAGCACATTGTGCGCATCTGAATCCGCGAAAGAAGCTTACTTATCTCTTCCAGCTGAATTTAGGAACAGAGGGACACCGTCGGCGCGAACGGGTCGCTTTAAACAGGTTCTTCCTGGCGGAGAGCGTCGTTGGGAGAGGGGATGAGAACTGAAAAGATGGCAAGATTGTGTCCGCCCGCGGCGGCGTGTTTCTAACGAGCGAGAGAGCCGAAATCAATGCGACCGACTGATTGGAAATACATCGTTAACCGCGTGTTTGTATAAATAACGCCGACATTGGTGCGTCTAAACAGACGCGGCCGTTTGACCAAATAGCTTCAAAGTAATTACACGAACACACACGTATCTAGTCGGGAACGTCGCGCCGATTCGGTAATTAATCAAAATTGCATGGTCCAGCTTTGACGGGCGCATCTCATCACCGTGGACGATAGTGGATCCATGACTGGCCAGCATCATATTTACGAGTTCGTCCAGCAGGCCGTGATCAATTCGTGGATTATAACCCGTGACGTTCTGTTTCCACGCAGATATCCTACTCATCGTCGCTCAATACAAACACGAACAATTGCGCGTTTCAATTACGCGGGTATCGGATTGGGATACTTTGTCAAATAGTCTCAGCGCTGGCCGACGAGATAAATGCTCGATCGACCGGAAGGGAAATTGTCGAATCGACGCCGACGGTCCGATAATGATTGCTCTCCGTAAGTCGAGTTTGCCGTAGAAAAGCAGCACTCTAGGTACGACGGTCTCGCTCCTCGCGGAGATTATACTGCGGCAAATTTTTCGTCGCCGATGGGATTCTAAGGATTAACCAACGTGTACCTACGAAAAATGAGTATTTCAGTTGAATTACCGGAAACAATCCTCACGGCCCAATTGCCTTTTCCAATTCTCCCACATGTACATCTCTACTCATTACCGCGTCCGAAGTAGCAGGTCGCCTGTGCGAGCGCACGTAATGTTTTGTTGTCCATTTAATACAACGCCGACCAAGTACAATTTCATACAACGCGGCACGACGGCGGCCCGTTATTTCCGCGCAAATATCCATATGCAAAGCATTGTCAGCGATGCGAGTACCCTTCCGTTTCTCACCTCGGCCGCGAATAACGGATTACACGCGTCTCGCGTCCTGCGGTAGGGTCAGAGAATCGGAAGGGCACCGAGGGACTATTAACAATCTGTTTTCAACGTAATACGGTCCATCAAAGCGTAGCGCGCTCTCGCAGCTGGAGCGAGTGTGTGAGGTGAACAATAGCACGTTTCAATTACCGGACTATCAAATCCAGATCTCCCGGCAAATAATCTCGTCCTCCCGCCCTTGCCTTCGCCCGGAACTGCATCCGCGTTTCTCTCTTCTTGCCCACTTCGCAGGCGAGGCAAGACAAACGATGTCTCGAGCGGCGGGGCGGTGGATAATTAAGCAAAATTACAGGATGCAACTTTGACGGACGTATCTCCGTCGTCTGACAGAGGGTCTGGCACCGACTTCGGCCCCGTATTTATGGCTACGTCTCGCGTGTGTAATAGGTCCCGGGGATATAGGGTAGAACGTAACTCAGCATCAGAGCACAGGCTAGCCAGCAGCAGCAGGGCATCGGTAGGTAACCGGAGCCAGTGCCCGGCACCTCCCCACCCTGCGCTCTCTATACTCGTAATCCTGGCAAACACGGCTCGCCCGGATACCCCCCATAGATATCCCATACCGGGATACGCCGCGCGCGTTCCACTTGCCAGTTACTTTGAGGTCGGATAGCCTCGTCCTTTCTCCTCCCCTCTCCGCCTTCTCATCCCACGTCCACGTAACCAGCCTCGCTCTCCTGTCCACTCCGATACGATAGCATCTTAATCGCGTTAATTCCCTCCCACCCATCACTGTCCGACGCCTGCGGGTACACGAGGCAGCCGAGCGCGAGTGACTTTGGCCGAATTAACTTTCGGCCCCGCAATTTTCGCCGAGGTGTTAAGCGGAAAATGGGAAAATTGACGCGTCAGGTCGCTGGGTTCGTTCGACGTTTCGAAGTCGTATGTGAGTGCGCTGTGTCTGTAGGATCGCGCCGCTAGCGATACTTGGCAATCTGATTTCGGGGGACATACGCGCGCACAAAGTGCGCACTTCCGAGCGTCTAATAATCTATTTCCAGGAGAAGCGTTAAACTAGCCGACATCTTTCGACATTGGGCGCGCGCGCGTCAGAGTGTGGGGCTCCGTCGGGCCTCTCTGCCACCTCCGGCGAGGCATTAACTCGACGCCTTTCAAGTCATGTACAATATCCTCCCGCCGAGGAAGATAGAGGACGAGAGGCTTTTGAGGGACGATTTTACTTTAAACGAGTCACTCCGCCCCGACGTGGATCCCGTCTCACGGTCTTACCTCTAACCATGTACGTGGTGGCGGAAAATCCATTTCCACTCCTGACCTCGACAACCCTCTGGCGCTTATGGCCGATCTCGGGCAGAGAATCTCGGCTGAAGCTTCGCGAAGGAAGAGCGAAGGGCGAAATGGGAAAGATGAGGGACGAGGGACACGCAAAGCCGGATGCTTCGATGTCCGAAGCTTGTCGAAGCTTACGGTGCTCGTCCGGGATGGTGTTAGTTCCACTCGTAATACCCATCGGCCGAAGTGCGTGTCGCTCAGAAATGTACTTTTGAAATACGCGGGAACGTCGTCGCGGCAGCAGAATCAATATGTTTCTTAAAAACTCTGCAATCGGAGCAGCCGGTTCTTGAGTCAAAAAGATGAACCGATGTATGCATACTTTGTTTAAGAGATGAAGCACACGGACAGTGCACTGCAGTGCATGCATTATCAAATTACGATGCACGAAGTGCGATCCATCATTCTCTTTAATACGCGAACGGTCGGAAAAGTTGTTTAAAATATGAATATGAACAAAAAAATCAGAAAATATACATGTCGAATAGAGAACCTCCTCCTTTTTCGAAGTCGGCTAAAAATGAGAGAAACAAAGGCCCAGGCAACGAGTGTCAAGTCGGTGAAAACGCGCGAATGGCGGCGGGCGGCAGGTCGCGGGCGAGAAAGAAGATACTTTCGCCCCGATAAATCATTTGAAGAAAAAGTTTGCAAGGCGGGACGGGTCAGTCTCTCGTGTACAGGAAAACGTGGTCCACTTGCTATGCGCACGGCACCCCGTGCCGTGATATTCCTTGCATAATTATTACCGCGCACCCGCTTCGGGCGGACTTCTTATCTATTCCTGAGCGGAATACATGATGCGAGCCAGCGTCACGTTCAGGAAGATTTTTGCGTCACGTGCCTCCGCAGAAGCGAAGGGTCTGACCCGGGAAAGGGAATCAATTCCGGTGAGCAGTCGAGCGTCGAGAGATCCGCGAACGGGACTATGATAGACTCCTGGAGTTGCTTGTCACACTTTCGTTTCTGATTTTTTAGTTTCCGAGCCTCCTCGCCGGGGGATCGTTACATTTATGCATGGATAGCGGATGAGGGAAAATTTTCGTTTACATAAATCGGGATTAATATGCGTCGCATAGTGCCGGGGTCTTTCGCACGCTACAGTCGCGGTTCATACATTGACTTTGCCGAGAAGTCGCGACGCTGGCTGATATTCTTGAAACGTCTAATTAAACTTCTGCTAGAGACAGCGATTGAACGAAGAATTTTTCGCGTGTGGCATATTCTACGCAATGCCCGGCGGAGCGTGTTTGTTCAAACTGGATGCTTCTGAGATTTTCTATTGTTAAATTCTTCCGTCATGCGTTGCGGCAGGTTACCGTATGCCCGCTGCGTCCAGGACAGTGATTGACGCAAAAGAACACAAGCGCGAAGTTTCTGACCCACAGTTTTGTCTCGCACGGTCTGCTCAAACATCCGCCGCGTCTTGTCTGCACACAGATGGTTGCTTCTTCCGACAGAAATTTGCACCACGGAATAGATAGCAACGGTGAACCTGCAGCGGCTCCGGCAAACGAAAAGCACCTATTAAACGATTCGAGCGATTGCTACGTCATCGTAGCCCAACGCCGACAAACGACGAAAGCGCAGTTTCAACCGAACCTCCTCTCTTACTCGCTCCCTACATCAATTCAGCGCCCACCCCCTCCTCGTCAAATCGAGCAGGCAAACGACCCAGAAGCCGCGCGCGCCGCACTTTAATTTAACAAAACGAAACGGCCGCAAAATAAAGCGCGCCGACATCGTTCCGGTGCTGGTTCCGCCGTCCGTCGGAAATACGAGCGCATCCGGCGTAAAATTTCTTTCCGGACACGTTTCCCATCCGGCCGAAGATAATTCGAAAGTTGTCGGGGCGGCTTCAGCGGGAGAGACAGGGAGTAAAGAGAAAGAAAGAGAGACAGAGACTAAGAAAGCGAAAAAGGGGGAGAGAGAGAGAGTGCGCGCGCGTAAAGATGAAGGGGATAGGTCCTAGTTAAAAGAGGATGTCAGCGACAGATACCGACTTCTCGTCGCCCGGCGCAGGAATTAAGTTTCGTCCTCGTGGCACGGCACGTGGTCGTGCCTCTGAGCCGCGAGGGCAAGCAACAATGGGGTAAGAGGAGGGGGAGGCCCACGTGAAAGTTTCTTCGCATTTTGCGCGGGACACGACACCCCTCACCTGCCCTCCCGCACCCACCACGACTCAAAATAATTAGCGACACTCGAGAGAACGACCGTGCCGACGAGGGAGAGACTGCGTGCTCCGGGTGAGAATCGCGGCACGAACGAGAGAGGTGCGAGCTTTCAGCGCACGTTGAATGCTCTCTTACCACGTGTACAGGACGCTTCAAAGTCTCGCGCTGGCCGTAAAGCCGGCTGCGCGACTGGGCGTTTCTGATCGAATCTTCGAACGAAAGTAACTCGAAATGTTCTCTCGGACTTTGCGTTAAAATCGTACCGAAGAACATTCAGAACGCGCGAGTCAGCTGAGAACTGTGATTCAATCAAAGGATTCTATTTCTCGGAATTAGACAAATATATGTTTCACGGAGAATGGAAGAAATTGTGATATTTTTTGTACATTTAGATTGTAGACTTGAGAAACTATTTGTTCTTACCCTTCAGTAGTATTCTAGCTGTAACGCGAAAAGTGCAGAACTGCGTTTTCAGTTCTATTTTGAAACGGTGTATACGTAGTCAGGAATACGCGCGCGCACACACACCCACACAAAGTATGCTCTCAACTGGAAGTGTGGCTGTTAGAGCTACGAGTACCTCTCTTTGCTTCTCGGTTTAATGGGAACGACGGGATTAAGTGCGCCCGAGTCTCGGAAAACTGAGTGACCGAAAGACTTTGATTTTGATACTTCAGCTTCTTGGCTCGTTCTTAAACTTCGCAAGCGGTTGGCAAGTTGTCAGGGAACTTGTTGTCCCGGATGAAAAGAAAGGTGGAGGATGGCTAAAAGGGCGAAATGTTAGAAAAGCGCGACTCAAACTTGTTCTCACAAATAGACGAGAAAATTCCATTCATCGATCGCTTATTATCAAACGCATGTAACGAAAAATTTCTGCCAAGATCTCGTTTTATTGTCTCACAGGCGCATTAAGACTCTTCGATAATTGTTTTTAAAAATCGGTGTCACGTAAAGTGGGTAGTAAGAACGGAAGTGTACGAATCGACATCGATGCTGTTGCTTGGGCGAGAGTAAAAAATCTGCTAAGGATCTCTGTTATCTCGAATAAAGACAATGGGCCATTTCGTAAAACTGACGCGATCATACCTAAAGACGGAGTGGAACAAACTGCTCGTAAAGTATCGACGCTTTATCGTTCTGTTAATTCACTTTACTGCCGGCTCGAACTTATCTTATCCCCCTCGTAACTCGCGGCGATGAAAATTATTTAACCACGAAGTGTATCATAGCCCTCCCCTCTCTCTCTCTCTCTCTCTCTCTCTCCACTTGCTCTGAGCTCATCCACTTCACTCGAGTCGCGGAGACAACAACGAATGCATTTATCTTTGTCGTAAATACGCTTTATTCGGAAGTATAAACTTTTAACGTGTCCGTATTTTACCGGGAAAACGTTATTACCCCGGTTATTATCGAGGATTCACGACGTCCCGTGCTACCCGACTCGCCTCACGTTCTACCCTTAACCTTTGACACTTCGTGTATTTTTCATGCCATTCGATTCATGCGAAAGACGACGAAATTATGCCGTAGGGAAATGTACGACAGGATGCAGACATAATAAAAGAACTGTATTAAAATGTCCTACACCTCTTCGAAATATACAGCAAAAGCACTGACGTGCAGTACGCACTTATTTATGTCATGCGATCGTACAAGAATGAGTAATACGCAAATTACTTTCAATCCACATTCTCCCCATTGTCAAGCATACACACGTTTGCTCCGCTTTCGGAATAGTGCTCCATTTATAATAACACATTTGCCGTAAATAATTATTCATAACGCCGCGCATTTACTCACGGCCCCGCATTTTGCAGAAGTGGACAAAAACTTTACGACACAGCAGTCACCCCCTTTGTAACAAAGTTCACGTGCGACCAATTTTCGAACGCAATCTTTACGTTTACTGTTTGCGTGCTCGTTAGATGGAGGTCACGCGAACAACATTATAAACACATTCCGTATTTAATTGCATAAGTTTGATCTGCAAGTGAGACATTATGCTTGTCAACTACGATACTTCAATCAGTCTTTTGCCAGCTCCGCGACATGCTGATAAGTGATTAAAGGCTCCTGAGAGCGTGGAGACACGCTCGTGCGTCGTTTCACCCATTAAACGAAATGTTCCCCCGACGATGGTCTAGTTCCAAGGGGTCACACGCCGCGCCCCATGGTTGCATGGCCACGAGCACCCTTGATAGAGGAAACGTGTTACGGCACCTTGCCGTGCATACGAAAACCACTCAGCTTCGCACGACTTTTTGGCACGCACGTCACACATCGCAGTAAAAGGCGTGCTGCGACGTGTGGGTTCGAGATAAAAGCATCGGCGTAATCAGAATGGATCGTTTAAGGATCGTGTTAAATTTTCTTCAGGAACACGACAATCAAGTATATATGCTTTTGAATATATAAATCGAATTATGCAGCGCGGGTTGGACGAGTAAGAAGGATGTAAATTGGCGAATGTAATTAAGTAAATAGGTTTGACGTTGTTACGTGAAAATGTTCAATCAAAATTATCCTAGATTCGATTACGCGACGATGTTCATGAAAGCTTGTATAAACATTTGGTGGCTTATGCTAGTATTTTTCGGAAGTATGTTCGGATTCGCCGAACGGCGCGTAAAAACACGATAAATTCGTGAAGCTTGACTAATTGAACGATGCCACGCGAAACAGCGCGAATGACTTGGCTACTTAGTAACAACTCGGCGACTGCCGCTTTTACAACTCTGTAACAACTCGGCAGCAAACTGACTAAGCGCAAACGGGCGACTTCGCTAAGCGCGTCTGGCTTTCCGTTCAAACTCGCACGGAATTGAGACAAAAAGACTTTTTTACCTACCGGCTGCAGCGAGACAAGCAAGCTCGGAAACGAGATGGACATTCTCTATGTCACTACGTACTACCTGTCCAATCGATGACAACACGTATCAGGCAACACAACATGAGTTCTCATACGACGTGGTGCAGGACGATCGAGAAAGTATAAGTATAAGCGAACGAAATACGCCAGCAACATGTTCATTTTATCTTCAAACGCGGTGAAGTTGCGGATGCTTACGAAGTAGAAAACTAAAAGCCACAGAGTAGTGTCGGGCGTGGTGATATTGATACCCCGCCGTCGTCCCATTCTTTTTCCCGGAGTTTAAATCTTCCAGCTTTTTCAGCGCCTAACTCCACAATGCTGCGAGATAAAGCAACCGTTGTGCGAACTTTTTACACTGACAATGAGTTTCGTTTCCCGTCACGCCACTCGCAAGGCGACGTGATCATTAAAAAATATGGAATGTAGCAAGTGACGGAATGGCATTGCATAATGAACGCTGAACAGGAAGTCGTTCTACCTCCTTTTTCGGCATACGTAATTCAACGTTCTCAGACCCAGTTGCATGCACCGAACGTAGAAGTTTACTCGGCTCATTGTCAGCGAAATTCCCTGAACCTCGTGACACTGTGTTGTATAGAGAGTATAGACTATGCGTCCCCTTAAAAGAGAACGTAGATTATTTCGAAATTGTGAGAGCACGCGACGTCTATAGGTTGATAGCGAACACGTCGACTTTTGCAGCGGATCTCTGACATGGCAACGCTCATTGCTTGGCAAATGCAGTATTACCAGATACTGCACAATACGTACACTGATGCCCTCAAGCCCCTTAGCATTTTACCAAAGTTAGTTTAGCAAATTTCAGTATGTTTCGGCGAACTTTCCCCATTGCCGAAAAGCATTGAAAGTTGCAAACATGATACGATTGAGTGAAGGGATAGAATTATATAACGAACTCGAAACAGGGAATCGCTAATTAGGTAGTATGACACAACACGTGCCGCGGTCACGAATCAGCGAGAAATGACATTATCAAAGGAGGCAAACGCCGAGTGGGGAAAGAGGGGAAAATGGGACGGTCGAGAGAGACAAGGAATTATGGAGAAATTGCATACGTGCGCTGTGTTCCCGATATTGCATAACGCGAGCCGATGCAGATAAGTAGCTACGTATAAACAACCGGCGAGCTTCAAAACACGAACGAGCTCCATTTACATTTCCGACGTTCCGACGCTCGCGAGACACTCGACGCACCTGAGCTTCGACTTTCAAAGAAGCGCAAGATGTGCCTGCCCGGGAATAAGAATGCAGCGACGTAAAACGAGAGAATCACTTATCGTTTCCTCTTCGTCTCTTAACTATTCTTTAGAGCGAAAAATCCAGGCATCGCTCAGACTCTCTCTGCACGGTACGTCACATTCTGTACATTACACTCCGTTCCACAAAACAATTGTCCCGGGTCCAGGCCTCGACCACCTACTAACAAACCCCTCGATTAATAGCCCTCCTCGAACTCGAACGTCAGCGAGCCGTGAGTAAAACTTCGATCATAACTAGTTCTGCGGCCAATAACTGACGATGACCGGAATCGACAGGCGAGCGGCGCAAGAAAACAGAGCGGTTAAATGAATCGCGAGTTTCGGCAGCCGACAGACTCGTAGATGACGACGTGGGTGGCATGGCTGGGGGGTGAGGAGACCAATAACCGAGGTTGCGTCAAGAAGGGGTTGGTCGGCGGTGGATCGGAAAGAGAAAACGTTTCTGATTAGATTCCCGGGGTGCAGGGCTGCTTGTCACGAGCAGCGTGTACGACTGTACGCGTTTACGTAATCCCTTCCGCTCGCGGGAGTCGCGGGGCGGGTATTATCGAGGCAGGGGCCAGCGAAGGAATGACGGGAGGGGGGGTCGCGTGTGGTGCGCTGCCAGGCTTTCCAATAATATTCTGCGGCACACGTACAGGGCTCGGCTCGTAGAAAACGCGCGCCGGCCTGGCAGTTTATCGTGGCTGGGCTGAAGGAGTAGTCGAAGATGGCGAAGGGGATCACGTACGAGCGGAGCGAGGTCGGCTCTCGTTCTCGTATCGCCTGACTGAATAACTGCGATCCACCTGTCACGAGCAGGTACGCTCGTCCGGCTGCAGGAGGCCATGCGGGAGCACCTAAGGAGCAGTTGAGCGAAAATATTGTGTTTCCTTCGATTCCATAAAATTTATCAAACGACCCGCATTCCTCCCTCGTGCTCCATGCTTGCCTCGTCTTCCCCCGCTTCTTTCTACCCACGACGCTTGTCGTCGATTATATCCGAGCGGAAAGAGTAATGCGGTTGCTCGCCGGTAAGGCGAACGTTAGCTCTGTAATTAAAACGGTACCGGGACTAGGGATGCTGCGTTAATTGAGATCGCACCGAGCCCACTGACTGCAAACCCCGAGATCGTATTTTCGTGGCAACGTGCTCTCCCCCGCACCGCTTTTTCTTCGCGGTCCGACCACTTCGGCCGCGGTAATGGACATCGATTGTTTCTTGGCGTATATTTTTTTTTTTACTTTTGTCTACTCCTACCGACGTAATTACGGACAATAGTTTAGCGTCGTAGCCGCCGCACTCATTGTCAGTGTACGTGATGATGCCGTAATATGTCGGTAACTGAAATTTTTGATCGATGATTTCGGTACTTTTTTGCGTTTGCTTTATTTTATGTGTCTGCTGAAATTCGCTTTACGATAATTATTCGTACTGTTATTTAGACATTTTATTCGCGAGGGGAACCGAACGGATCGGATAGCTGAGATACTTCGAATACCTCGAAGATGCAGCTGAAGCTGCTTAGACAAACACTTCAGAGAGTGCTTACGTAGCACAGAGCTCGAACTCTGAAAGAGAGTTGGATAAGTCAGTCAGAGTAAATCTTCATGGACTTAGCATTATACGATGTTCCATAGAACCGGTCACTTAACTTTCGGTCAAATACGAAGAACTACGAGGGATAGTTCCGAATCCAGATGCGAATACTGTATGAACTTAATGCCCCGACCAAACTAGGATAAAATTAGCGATCCGTAAAAGTAAACGTCGCAAATCACAATATACCATCGCAATACTTACTTCGACTTCACGCACAATGTAGTCGTAGTTCCACATCAAAACAGATAAACCTCGACCTCAACGTACGGTTTCACGTAGAAAATACGAATATATCTGCCACAGGTACCTTAGGTATTACGAAACTCTCTCTGACCGCTTCGACTCAACACAGAAACATCGAGAACCTCGAAGAACAATGAAACAGCGCATTATCACTTTCGATTTCACAACGAAATAAAGAGTTCACGACGTCAGCGGCGGAAGTGCCGAAACATCGGAGGGGCCAGATGCTCATGACTAACTGCACGAAGTGCCGCGCCGGTACCCGGGCGCAACTTTACGATGAATACAACCGCGTGTCGTTGTTGTTTGCATTACCCTCGCGGTCGCGCGATTACTGTTTCACCAGTGGTAAACCGTTTCGCGGCATAATTCATGATGCTCGCGCGCGTTGCATATGCCACCGCGACACGGTTGCAGATGTAATTGCGGTCTTTACGCCAGCAGACGACGGGGTGCGTAATGTAGCCCCTCCTTGTGCAAAAGCACGAGCTCGTCCTGATTTTCTTGGGTAACGGCGTCGGGAGGCCGCCGAGTCTTAATCGTTCTAATTATGACGCTTCTCGACTTTGCCGCGGTCTCAATCGTCGGCCGCGGTCTCTTATCCGGACGCAGGCATTCTTGGTGCAACGTCAAAAGATTTCCGGTTGCTAATGTTCTAATGTATCTCATTTTATTTTATATAACATTTCTGAGCCAATCAAAATTGCTTCAGAAGCAGGTTGGAACAATGTTCCCAATGTCGATTTGATGTGCTTCAAGAATTAATGGAGCGCGTCAGATATGCAATTGTCAAGTCGATCGAATTAAATAATGGAACCCCCGCACCTTCGTTTGATGGAAAATTTAACATAAAAACTGCTTATGCGACTCGACTCCGCTCCGTACTCTGCACTCTCTATACCAACCCGCGTTTTGTCCTCTTTGTCTGTGTAGTCTCCAGGCCTGGAACGCGGTTTCCCTTTGCATTTTAATGCACTAGAAACAAAGATTTTCTTATCTAACGGCCCTGTTGTCGCATACGCAAATACTGTGCCGCTGCAGCCATTAAGGATGATAAAACTGATCGCTTTGTTCGAACCTAAATTTAGGAAAAAATCCGAAAATTCATTGAAATTTTTGTGAATTACCGGGAGTGGTTATAAAAAATATTATGCTAATGCTCTCAATCTGTGTTAATATGCGGATTTAGTTATTGGACGTTATCACGATTGAATATATTAAATATACTAAAGTATTTAAACGCGGGCATTAGCCCAGTCAATAAATGATTGTCATATGCTTCATTACGTGATTGCGCGATTCGGACAAATTTTCCTCTTCAGCCGCACGAACTAATTCGTACTTCCGTCATTCTGTGTCTAGAATCTTAATTGAACTCGGACGTTTGCGAACATTACAAATACGGACAACGTGACAGTTGATAATAGAAGTTGACAACTTTTTGAAGGGGACACTTTGTACAGTCGGAACGGAGGAAAGTGTCCGACATGAATCTTATCGGAAATGCGATCAGTTGCCTGTCAAGCGAGAGTTTTGTCGATAACGAAAAAGGGCACAAAAATTCGTAGAAAAATGCCACATCACTGTTTCTCTCTCTCTCTCTCTCTCCCTCTCCCTTTCCCATTTTCTGTCTCTACCGCTCTAGCCGTTAAAGAATCACATTCGTCACGAAGCATGGAAATGGACGTCGAAGAATAACGACCTTCACAACCGCCAAAAATATTTTGTCTTCAAACATGCAATAGGATATGCCAATATTACGCCAGTATCCACGAATATGATATAGAAGACGATTTATTTCAACCATCCAGACGCGAATTTAAGTGTAAAATTAATGCCAGTTTATTAGACAAAATTCGAATGTAAATAATATTCGCTAAATAATGAACGTAAAGATACCTGAAAAACAACTGAGCTATCGCCTTGAACAGCAAGAACACGATTTCATTCCTTTCTAAAGTGGATTGTTCGATATGCACATATCTGAAAAACACTATAATTAAAACGATTCGACATAAGCAATACAAAAACATCTACTTCGCTGGCACAAAATTGTGACCCGCGGTTGACCTCGTAAAGGCGCTACTTAAAACAATCCACCACTTTTGCGTCTTGAATAAGAGCAACTACTAACTCGGTTCATTGTCCGCTTCTTTTTTACCCGACTCAAGTTTCGCATCGCACAGTTGAGTCCGCACGACAGAATGATCCCTCCGGTTTCCTTTTCCATCCTCTTTCAAGAAGTCCAACGACTGGCATCGCCCGACCAACGTCGGGCTCCATTAACGATGGCAAACGATGCGTTATTATTACGATTAAAATCGTGACGCCGCGACAATGGCGCAAACAAAGACTGTCCGTCCGCCCCGGAGGGTGCTCCGACCGTAAAGATTCATAAAGTTTTGTTTTATCGCATCGTCTCACCGGCAAACTGCATTTCGCGCTTCGGATCTAATGATTTGCAAACTTCTCCTCGCGGCTCTGAACGAATGGAACTTTATCGTTGCGAAAGTCAGCGTAACCATTCACACTAAATGAATTAAAGCGTCGCGTATAAACTTGGATAAATTGAACGAATGAGAAGTATGTACGTGTAACGTAACTTTCGTTGCGGGAAGGATATTAGGTAGTTTTGAGACTGATAAGTTTGTATGAAAAGTCCGTCGATGATGAGAGTTGATTAGTGTGCATACGCAGGGCAGTTAACGTAATAAGTGTGTTTTGTTGCAATAATTATTGTCGCAACTCTATTTTATGAGATACGTAGGTACGTCAGTTTACTGATTTTCAAAATTGGATAATCGTATTAAGGCTTACAATTAGTCAATCTTTCTTCGCTCCGTTCGTATGAATATATAATGTATGAATCGTATATAACTTACACATAGCAGGTGATATGGTCCAACGACAGAACGGAAAGAGAAAGAATTGACAATAACTGCATCGATTGGTTCAAAGTCGATAGTATAAACCAATGGGTTAACGAACATATATCTCCCCTGTCCAGCGGTACATCATACGCCGCCATAAGTCATCTTGACATACAACGTCACACGGTATACGTTACACTCATGTAAAATTCAGAGAAAAATCTGCACTTTCCTATACCGCGTTTGCCTTCAAAAAATACAAAAATGACGATCATCCTACATCGACCGTACCGTTCGGCCTTTACACCTACACAATTTCTAAAAATCATATTCGTTCGCTTCTGTAATTCTTATTCACGCGCGAACCATGTAAATATCTCTCGCGCATAACAGTATCAGAAACTGCAAAATTTAACACAAAATTCCATCAGACCCGCCTAAGTACGTGCTTTCCCATTCAGTTACGCAAAACGTCAGATTAATTACCGAATTCATCCGGCTCGGTTTACACATTCCGTTGATTCTCAGATTCCCACACACCATATATCATAAATGCCACGAACACGAAGTGAAGTGTATAATGTCAAACAGTCTGTCGCGATCCTACGTCCCACAAGATTCTCCGATAATAACGTTGAGATCACACCTCGCGTCCTGCATTCATTCCTGCGGTTCATTTTCCACACATTTCTGCGCAGCGGTGCGCCGGAATCCGGCATACACTTCGGAATGTTCGCTTTGGCCACCGGTCCCTGGGTCTCTCCCGTCACGGGCTTGACTGCGCGCGACAAAATGGCACCCGCACCCCGGATCGCTCTCACAAGAAGCCCCCTGTGTCGCCGCGTCCATTAACGTTGGCAAATGACGCGGTATTGCGGCTAAAAGTGCGCGACGCCGCGCACTTTCCACGTAACGACGTTTGCCTCGGTGCGGTATGGGTCTTCGGTGAGACGACATACGTCGACACGTGCACATGGATGTACGCATGTGTACGTTATTTTCGTTACGTCAGTACATGCGGCGTATGTACTGATTCGCACAGAGAAGGTCTTTCTTCCAAACCGAATTTTCGAAAATCCACCCCAGCATCCCTTCGGTGGTGGACCTTTTGGATTTCTCGATTTTTTACACAAGTTGTATTCAATTGTTGTAAACATTCTAAAAAGATTTTTGTTGCCTCCGAAAATTCGTCATATTTCCGAAACTATCATAATCGTGCGAACGATACAGTCTTCCGCATAAGTATGCGCGAACATGCAGGCGGATAAATTACTACTTTGGAAGATTTCCGGTGCATACGTCAAATTACGCAAAGAGTTACGCGTCGTCATATGTCCCACGCAACTCTGTAAACTTGAGACTTAAATAAATCGCCGTCTTATCCGCTTTCTGAGGATCTTGGCTGTAGGATGAGCGGTGTCTTGGCGGCTGTTAGTCTGTCCACTTCCTTACGCGTTTGAGATGTGTTCTGGAAAGAAGAGCACGAGACTGAGTCGGGGTTTATAACGCGACTCGTACGCAAGTGACGGATTCTGACGGAGATGAGTAAGTTAGTGTACGCACTCTAGCGAGAATGGGACAGTTCTCTGCACCGGCGGCGTTTGCCTTATCCTTAGAACTCCGTATGAAGTAACGCGATGTTAGAATCTCAGATGTGTAACCCTCATTACATTACCCCTACACTGTGACGCGCGGAAAATCCTTAATTACTTCTCCTTAATTACTTTATCAAACTTTCATATCACAGCGTTCTGAGAACTATCGGGAGTACGCATCATCAAAGTATTCGCAGCACGCTGACAAAGTATGAAACAAAGCGAAAGCATGAACATCCGAGTGAGCCACTCCCAAGCGTTACCGAAATCTATCCCCTTAAAATAATCCTTACAAAGAATCCCGCCCAGAGTCCGTCGCTTCATTAATCACAAGTCTCCGTAAATTCATCCTCCCCGCAGTTACCCAGCACGTCCGCAAGTTCTTTGTGAGCGGAAGCGCGGAGCCCCGACTATTAGCCCGTTACTCACGCCATATCCCTGTTGAACTTTTCCAAATAGAAGAAAGCGCCGCGCCGTCCCGAGTCGATCGCGCCTAGCCCGAAGTCACTTGCCCCGCGTTGAATTACGAGAGCGCGCGGCAAATTAACCGGCGCGCGCTATCGGCAGTATCGCGCGAGGTAAATTAACTGTCTCTTAATTTCACCTCAGACAGTTATTACTGCCGCAAGGGGTGCGGCGCGTGAGTAATTGTCGGCCGTCTCGCGCGTAGACCAACCTCCCATAAATGATAAAACGCAGCCCGCGAAGACGAACTTCTCCGACGTTGCAGTTAGACACGGGCGGAGGTATCGTTGCAGGCGACAGTTGTTATTACGAGCGCAGTATCTAACGGAATCTAATGTTTCCGTGTTACTAAGGGATGCCGAGCTTTGTCGCACCTGCGACTACGTACAATTAAACAAGACGTCGTCGTTAATCCGAATGCAGGTTTGCCTCGCGGGTAAATAATGCAAACGTGCGCGGTGCTGCTAACGTCCGACGGAACATTGTCTGCTAGTGGAATGTGACGGCGATCAATTCGAAAATCGATTCTTCTATCCCCGGAGTGAGGACATTAACTGTCCCGGTAACGTCGTAGGCCAGTAATTACGTCCCGTTCTCCACGAGGCAGAGCGCAGCACCGGCGCGGTTTGCTTCCACTGCTCGAAATCTCTCCAGACGAGATTCCGGGCGGATGAGCAAGATCGCGCGGCCGATAGGTGACTGGTCCAGATAGTAGCGCGCCCCCGACCACGGTCATCTAGCCAGCGCCGATTTCCTTGCGACGCGATTTTCCTCGCAATTCCACGACGCGACCGCGACTAGTTTGTCCGTAGAACGCAAACGGGCTCCAGTCGCAGTCGTTCCGTATGTAATTCGGGCTAATTCGCGTTTGCGCCTGACGCCGGTGCCGGCCAGCGGCCTCTCCTCTCTGCCCGGTTAAATTCGGAAGAGCTACTGCGCCACCATAAAGATTATCATCCAGCCGTGCGCGCGACCGCGAAAATGGTACGGCCCCGCGCCAGAAGCGATAGCGAACGAATGGCCACCGCGAAAACGTCCGATGTAATGCCGTGACCTTATTAAGGGCCTTCCTGCGGCGCAGCGACGAGCCTGAATTACGGCCGCGCGCGTTTATCGTGACACTATATTTTTGCAAAAATACAGCGGTACTTTGCATAATGCCTCGCTGCTGTCTCGGCGTCGCGCGAGTTGATCAGTCCGTTATTACGCTCTTCGACGGATCGCTCGTGATTCTTTGGAATTTGCGCCGACATGACGATGACGGAAGGAAGGCGACGTTTTTGAGAGCGCGAGTTGCGGATAATTTCGAGGATACGAGAAGTATTATATCGTGTAGCGGGGCTGTAAGGAGGAGCATAAATATTGTTGTTACATCGCGGGATAGCGGTGATCGTCGCTGGGGAACGGTAACGTCGAGCATTCCGCGTATATTAATTCTCGGCGCGCCTATGTGAGGTCTGAGTCGGAGCGGGCTGTCGCTACCGTAAAGTTTATCGCCGCCGACACGAACGGTCGTGAATGCCGCGGGAGCATCGCTCTCGCAACAACAAGTCGTTCTATCACGAGGCGCTCGCGCGCTTCCCACCAAGAGACGGATCCGCAGAAACGATCGTGGCCGATAGAATGGTATCCGCGAAGACGTTGCACGCCGTAGTGCGGTCTCGTTGCGGATCCTCCGCTCTTCTCCTCTCTCTATCGCGCTCTACCCGCGACTCCTTATCGCTTCTGCGTTCAATGCATAAAGCATAAAGTTCGTATCTCATGCATACATTCATACAAGCATTTGGACAGGTGGCTGGGGGCCTGGGGGCGGTGGGTGGAAGAAAGAGAGGAAGCGGGGCAAAACGACAGGCAGAATAAGCGGGAGAGACGAGAGTCATAACTTACACTGTCCTCTACCCCTTTCTCTTCTGCCTCAGCACTTACCGACTGCGCCCTTCTCCACCATCACCATCCGACATTATACGTATGTGCTATTGATACATAGCCGACGCATCGGTGTGCAATGTGCGCCAGTGTACATAAATAGGACGCGTGCGCGGGGGTGTGTATAGGGAGGGAGCGGTACGTGAAATCAGCGAAGGGTGACCCGTCCACGTATGACGGCCGATCGTGGCTTTCGATAAGCCACTGCAGAGCCGAACACGGACGGGCGGCACAGTGGCAACGGCCCGGCACGAACCTCTCAAAATTCCATTTCCCCCATGGGAATCCATTGGCCTCGGCCTCATTGAAAAATAGCCCACTTACGAGGCGCTCCTCGGCCTCCTTTTACCATAAATCAATCGCGTCTTCCCGCGTCTTCTCGCGTCTCTTCTCTCCATCTTCTTCATCCGGCTGCTTTTCCTTCCTCCTCCACCGTCCCAGCCGCTTAACTCCATCGCACTCCCTCCGTCTTCCAACCCCATGCCTTCAGCGACTCTCTTACTTCGACTTCGCTCAATCGTTAACCGCCCCCTCTACACTATCCCGCCGATCGACTATCCTCTTTCAATTGCCTTATCCCACCCTCAGTGGCCCTTCCTTTTTCCATTTTTCGCCTAACGCCCCCTGCCGCGCATCCCGCCGTCCCCTCGATGCACCGGACGAATCGAATTGACTGCAGAAACGGCTGTTCGCCGGCGACGAATGGCGAATCGATCCCTTAACCGCGGCCCTAAATTTTCGCATCGACCGGAATCCGGAACCCGGACGCGTTGCCCGGCTCGCCTCGTTAAATAACGAAATTGCGGCGGGGCGCGAATTAAGAGCGGTTAAATTTACACGCTGCGAGTCGCGGATCGGCGGCGCTGCTCGAAGGACCGATCAATTTTATGACGAATTATATGTCGCGTCGCGCCACTTGTCCGCTGTTACGCACGAGTTCGTCGATAATTGAGACTAGCCACGGAATCGGGCGGTGGTCAGCGGCAATGACCAACGA